>OZ038514.1:8156616-8276616 GCA_964036315.1 Acanthosepion esculentum
AAATCAAAGAAAAACTTCTGAATAAAGGCTTTGTTGGAAGTTGATGCAGCCATTTTTGTTTACAAAAAAAACAATGTGGGCTTAATCGATGTTACATCTTGTGCAGAATCTAGAATTCAAAATGGCATTGGAAAACAGAAGTTTACCCTTATTCCAAAGCAGTAGTAGGCAATTTCCAGCTTAAAATACCAGAAATAACACTTGACAAGTGTTTGTTTATAGCAACTGTCTCAAGGTGACAGAATGTGCTTAGAGCTGCAGAAGGAGAGAACTTTTGCCTCCAGTGTGTTAAAGGTGGTTCATTTTGTTTACTCCTGGATTGCTTCATATTGTTGTAAACAATTTATTTTTCATTATCTGCAATTGATCTTTTCAAAAAATGGGTTGTTTTTGTTGCATTTGAGCAGAGAATTGCAGTCCATTCAATATTTTCCATTAAAACTTGAAGCAACCAAACATCATAATTCACATATTCAAATTTTCTCAAATGCCTTACAAAACTCAAATAAAATATATAAATTAACTCTGCATTGCCCCGTCAACTGCAGGCTGGCCAAAACATACTCAGCCTTCCGGATCAAAATTTCCACTTCTGAACTTACAGACAGTATTCTCAGCTATGGCACCACTTCCATAAATGACACCTATCGTTTTTGCTGTTTGTATAGAATTATTTTTCATCAGAATTATGATTTGGTCATTATAAATGCCTGCAAACTGGCCAAAACATACTCAGCCTTCCAAACCAAAATTTCCGCTTTTGAACCGAGCAAAACCATTATGGACAGTTCTCTCAGCTATGGCACCATTTCCATAAATGGCACACATCTTTCTTTACTGTTTGTACAGCCTTTTTGTCCTTACTGGAAATAAAAGTGTCAAATCATAAAAATGCATCTTTTTTGCTCCGTTTTCACTTTTAATTTAAAAACTATTAAAATTAACAATCCATAGATTAATCTTATAAAAACACTTTGAAATTTCACCTAACAGAATATCACAAGTTTCAGTTATTTGTGACCTAAAGAGAAAAAATATACGATAACAGAAAAGCAATATAACAGCATGATCACTGATATTAATGAGATATTTGGGTGTCATGATACATTGCATTTTGTAATTATTAACATCAAGTAATGCCCCTTGTTTATATATATATATATATATATATATATATATATATATATATATATATATATATATATATATATTTTTATATATATAAAATCCTATACAAGACTCAAGAGTAACTAAAGATAAAGTATTACTTAAAAAATTTAATAATGAGGTGTATATGAAAGTGGTGGTAGGTAAAGAGTGAATAAAGAAGATTGCTTTTTACAGCTTATCAACCCTCTGAGGATTATTTAAAGCTGAAATATATTTTGGCTTGTAGGAGGTTGCTTACAGTAACTGGGGTTCCCAAGTGGTTCCCCATGTAAGTACTCACCAGGCTTAACACTGCATAAATTTAGTGACCAAACGAGAACTGGTGTTTCAGTATGATTGGACCATAAGCAAATGAGAAAAGCTAACAATTTTACTAATTAATTTATGATAATTACTGTTACCATAATAACCGAGTAGCTCATTAAGAAAGTGAAATTTCACTGCATGAACAAACAAATATATAAAATCATTGTTTTATATTACAGAAGAGCTAGTTTTTAATAAATTATTGTTCAAATAGACATGTTAGAAATTATTTTTTTATGAATGAAAAATATTAAAACATTCATGAAAAAGAATGTCAACAGGCTGTATATGGAGGTCATTTCTTTTCAATGTGTGACTTCATATGTACATTCAAACTTGATTTCTGTGTAAAGGAAGAATTACACACTTCACAAGAATAAGGCTTCTCACCTGTGTGTGTTCGCATATGTCCCACCAAATCTGACTTCCATGAAAAGGAAAAGCCACACACTTGACAAGAAAATGGTTTCTCACCAGTATGTGTTCGCATGTGATTTACCAAATGTGTCTTCTGTGCAAAGGAAGAGCCACACACTTGGCAAGAATGTGGTTTCTCTCCAGTATGTGTTCGTTTATGTAACCTTAAAATTGACTTTGTTGAAAATGATGTACCACATACTTCACAAGGATAAGGCTTCTCGCCTGTGTGTGTTCGCATATGCACTACCAAATCTGACTTCCATGAAAAGGAAGAGCCACACACTTCACAAGAATATGGCTTTTCTCCAGTATGTGTTCGCATGTGACTTACCAAATGTGCTTTCTGTGCAAAGGAAGAGCCACACACTTGACAAACATATGGTTTCTCTCCAGTGTGCATTCGCATATGTCGATTCAAATTTGACTTTTCAGAAAATGAAGACCCACATACTTCACAAGAATATGGCTTTTCTCCAGTGTGTGTTCGCATATGATTCACCAAATTTGCCTTCTGTGTAAAGGAAGAGTCACATACTTGACAAGAATATGGTTTCTCTCCAGTATGTGTTCTCTTATGATGCCTTAAAACTGACTTCATTGAAAAGGAAGAGCCACACACTTCACAAGTATGTGGCTTTTCTCCAGTATGCATTCGCATATGTCTATTTAAACTTGACTTTTCAGAAAAGAAAGCCCCACATACTTCACAAGAATATGGCTTCTCTCCAATGTGTGTTTGCATATGATTTACTAAATGTTCCTTCGGTGAAAATGAAGAGCAGTCATGAAAAGAATATAAGTTCTCTTCAATATGTGTTCGCTTATGCTGCCTTAAAATTGACTTCATTGAAAATGAAGAGCCACACACTTCACAAGAATAAGGTTTCTCTCCAGTGTGTTTTCGCATATGCACAACTAAATCTGACCGCCATGAAAAGGTAGAATCACAAACATGGCAGCAATATGGTTTTTCACCAGTGTGAGTTCGCATGTGACTTACCAAATGTGTATTCTGTGAAAAGGAAGAGCCACACACTTGACAAGTATATGGTTTCTCTCCAGTGTGTGTTCGTATATGTCGGTTCAAATTAGACCTTTCAGAAAATGAAGACCCACACACTTCACAAGAATATGGCTTCTCTCCAGTATGTATGCGCATATGATTTATTAATCTTGTCTTCTGTGTAAAGGAAGAGTCACATACTTGACAAGAATATGGTTTCTCACCATTATGTGTTCGCTTTTGATTTTTTAAAATTGACTTCATTGAAAAGAATAAATCACACTTCATCAAAATATGTTTTCGCACCAGCGTGCATTCACAAATGTTGGTTCAAAGTTGACTTTTTGGAAAATAAAGTGCTACGTACATCACAAAAATATTTCTCTCCAGTATGTTTTCATTATGTAGATGAAACGAAGATCCATGTACTTTATAAAAATGTGGGTTCTCTCCAGTATATGTTCATATGTTTTTACAAACTTTACTACAGTGGAAAGGAAGATTCATACACTTCACAAGAATATGACTTTTCTTTTTTTTTCCTCTACAGTGTGAGAATGTCTAAGTTGGTTCAACTTCATGGAAAAGGAAGAAACATGCTTCACAAGGATACAGTTTCTGTCCCTTTGGTGTCTATGTATGACAAATGAAATGTGACTTAAATGAGGAAGAAGATACACACTCATTATGAAAGTGCTTCTTTCCAGTGCAAATTTTAAAGTGTCTTTTAAAATTTATCAATTTACATCCAGTGGCTTAAAAAGAATATTTTTTCTGAGTAGTTTTCTGTATTTTCTGTTTCAGGTCACCAAAAAAAGTGATGATCCATTCAAATTCTCAGAATTATTTTTTAAGCTGAAAAATCTGTAAAAACAAAATTAAAAAATATTAAATCTATATGATACAGTAATTTAAGAAATTCATATACTTAATATTTTTAGTTATAGTAGTAGGCCAATGAAAGAAATTTGAGATAAAAAACAATAAGAATATTTATTGTATATTAGTATGTCCTTAGATCAAATAGAAGCATTATATATATATATATATATATATATATATATATATATATATATATATATATATATATATATATGTATGTATATATTAATAATAATACGCTAAGAAATCCTTAAAAAATCAATGTCAGTTATGATTTATTTCATGAATATATTTATGTAATCATCTCTTCAAACTGAAGTTTTTTTTTTAGAAATGACATCAATCTGTCCAGACAGATAGAAAAAAGGAAGTGGAAAAAAAGGAAAAGGAAAAAGTTTTTATAAAAAAAAGAAAGAAGAAAAATTTCAATATAAAAAATATAATTTAGGGAAGAAAGAGAGATAGGAAAGAAGAAATGAATGATGAGCCAATAGGTTGACCTAGATAAAATTTTCCCTTAAAGGTTCTGAACAATATACTGGGTAAGAGTTGGGGGGGAAATTGATCAGAATTAAGAGAGTTACAGTAATACATCTACTCATTACATCATTTTAGACAGCAAATTTCATCATTGCATTATAACTTATGACTTACATTAAGCTCTCTTTGGATTAATGTCCTCCTTAGAATTATCCCTACCAATTACCAATTGGTATCATTTATATATATATATAAAAGTGAACATAGAAGTCAACACTTTGAGGCGACAGTCTGTTTCATGCTAGATGCAATCGTGGCTTGATGATTGCATCTAGTTACACACGCTCTATCTCTGATATTGAGCACTTTATCCCATAAATATAGCACACTTTAAGACTATATTTCTTCATATATATATATATATATTTCATTTCACTCAAATTGGTGGAAATATTTATTTTAATTGAACACCAAAATCAATTTAATTTTATGAAATCACAGAAAAGTTTTACAAATTTTTAGAAGATAAAGAGAGAATTCCAATAAATTTCTTCTCTAAATTAATGTGATGTGGATTAATTCATATCTTGGAAAATTAAATACTGCAATATAAACCAAATTATTGCTTTCTCTAGCAATGTTTTATTTTTAGGAAATTTTCTTGATGCAAAGCATCTCCTGTTTGTCATACAGGTGTGATGGAGGTCAACAATGTTTTCAAAATGTCTTATCTATTGGTGCCTTATACCAACCTGAAGTTGAGTATCTTCAAGCAACATTGTAAGAAGGTCCCAATTTTTGTTCACTAATCCCTTTACAAGGACTTTAAAGTTAACATTTCTGAAAGAGATCAGCATTTTTCTCAAGATTGCACCATCAAAACTGAGACAGATCTAGGGTTGATAGGACAAGCTGTTAGCGTCTTTACTCTCTGCAATGTTAACTCAGTTGGGAAACACCAGTAAACTGATCATGGCACTCTAGTAAGCTATGTTAAATGGCCAAAGGACTCGAGTCACAGTCTAAAAGGCCATGACTGTCAGCACTTTCAGGTAGATATGTGCTGGAAACAATCTTATTGCAAATGGCTATGAGAATGTTTTACCTGAGAGGTTCCATCTCTCCTTGCCATATTTTGATAGGTAATCAAGAAGTGTTTCTAGGTTGGTAAACTGTTCTTTGAGTGTGACCTGTTTGCTGGATCTGCAAAAACAAGCAAACAGATCATGCTCAAAAAGCAGTTTACCAACCAAGAAACTCTTCTCAAATAACTATCAAAACTATGTGCTGGATGTTATTATAAAGAAAGCATTTTATATCATCAGAGTTAATATGCCAAGGAAGTGGTCTGTCTTTATTCATCAGATCAATCACTTCATGATATCAAGGCAGATAGTTTTAGTTTGGTTTGGTTTGATTTGTTTTACGGCATATCAACTTCAATGGGTTATTTAATGCTGACAAGATTTTTATTACTGATAATATTTTTTTTTTAAATGTATTGATGGTATTAAAGCCTATTTTTACACTTTCATAGTGCTTTGACCCCAGTTTGGGTGTTAACTATTTGCCCATAGCTGGGACCCTGATAGGTGCTACCACCCCAAGTCAGAGTGGACCTGGGAACACCAGCAATTAAGAAGTGGTTCCATACTCATCAAAACCTCCTGATCAGAGGCCTTGCTGCCAGATGTAGTTTATCATCTTATCCAGGACAGCAGATAGTTTTAGTGATTGATTGGAATGCCATGCTTGACCCAAATTTAGACTGAGAGGTATAGGTAAGGTACTAACATGCTTCCAAATGTAAGAGTTTTTCATGAATTTATTGCCAAAGTCGATAAGCATTCTAAGCACATCAAGCAAATTGTAGTTACAGCAAGAAAAAGATATAATTGTCAAAAAAGGTAAAAAGCATAACTTCTTTTCTCTTTTGCTTTTTTTCATACCAACTCCTACAGTTTTGGCTTTCCCTTTAAAAAAATCAATAGGAAATAAAAAAAACCAGTAACATTCACCTTGTATAAGGCCTGTGGGACCACTCATAGTAGAGGTTACATTAAGATACAGCTTATACAGATAGGAGAAGATAACAGTTAGACTTGGGGTTAAGATTATAGTGTCTGTCTATATTTCTGAGATGAGATATTATGTACACTATTTACATTATTTGGACTATTGTCCTCATGTTTGCCGCCATATTTATTACAACGTTTCGGCCGTTGTACGCTCCATCTTTCTTCAGGTGGTTGGAATGTCAAACTGAACCATTTATTTCATTCACTAGGGTACACTGTTCCACATGCCATGTTTAATGGATGTCAGTTATCAGTTATCTCCTGTTAATTCCTCTCTCCAAGTTCTCCACTGCCGTAACCGGATATTGAACTCATACTCTTTGGATACTGTCACCGGATCTAACCAACACCTTTATCCACTGTGCCATGTGTCCTTGAAGAAGGCCAAAGCGTACAACAGCCAAAACGTTGTAATAAATATGGTGACAAAGATGAGGACAATAGTCTGAATAATGTAAATAGTGAAGATTATAGTGATCGGGGAAAACCTCCTTTTAGCAGTCAGTTCCACTGAGCAGTGGTTTGCAGGAAGAAGCTGTTTCAGTGGAAATTATTTCTCACTGATGGAATACGGAGGGAATGTGGGTGGTTTTCTACAATATAAACGGCATGGCAGGTCCTAGCTGTGAAGGTTAGACCTGGTGAAACCAAGGAGTGTAGTTCATCTGAGCACTTTCCATGGAAGTAACAAGAGGCTTGCCACATCCCATCTGTGAAAGAGAGGATAGCAGGAGGAGTCAGGTACTTACTGGTGTGGTACAGGAAGACAATCATTTCTTTTTTTCACTCTTAGTTATGTTCACATTTATCACTATAATAAAATTTTGTACAGTAATTTATGTCTCTCTCTACACCTACTTTAAGACTAAAGTTAAGAACAGAATGTAGAGAAAGCCAAGTTAGGATAGGTGTAGTATATTGCTGCTGGGTTCAAATAAGGTGACAAACACACACATACATACATACATATATATATATTATAAAGAGTCAATCAAGGTATGATTGACTCTTTGTAATGTAAATATATGCTGCCTATTTTATTATGTTCATAAAAAAAAATATATATATATATATGTCTTCCACAGACAGACTGTTTCGCTGTTCCACAGCTCATCAGTGTGGCTAGACATCCGGTTGCCTCTAGCTAGGATCAAAACCCGACTGAATTTGCGTCAGTCGGAACTTCTCCCACTAAGCCGTCAGCGCACGGTCAGGGATGAAGGTGAATTTTAGCGTGTTTATTTTTAGATTTAGATAAACACACAGTGACTGACAGTGACTCAATTCTGATATGCACATTTCATTGAATACGACAGACAAGTTGCTTTTATTTAGTTTTTTATACAATTTCTCATGTGATCTAATAATTTTTTTTTTTCTTTTCGGATGATAAATTATATAAAAACTGTCCGAATGTTCTTTTTATCCGAGCGCTTTCGGCTATAGATTTAGCCATTTTCAAGGATTAAATATTTTAACTGTTAAATAAGAAATAGTTTGTTGTATGTGTGTTTTATAAAATGTTTTCATTTTTCAAAACACTGTCAAGATATTGTGTCCATGTTCAAAGTTAATATTATTAAGTGTTGGTTTTTTTGTTTTATTAATAAGGCTTCCATTATTTTTAGCCTTTTTTGCATGTAGATGATGCTATTATAGTAGTGTTGTCAACAAGTATGTTACAAATAGTGTCTGGTAGGTCTCCATGAATATTTAAATGAGATCTAATTGAGCTATGGTCAGAAAGGTGTAGAGTGAGTCTGCATGTCAGACATGTTGTAGTGTGGCCTATATAATTACAAATTTTGAATGATCAGGAATACAATACCTTAACGGACATTTAAATTCGTAAATAATATTTGCCCTATTTAATTTTGTTCTAGGAGGTGAATTATTATTTTTAACTATAAGATTAGAGGTTTTAAATTTGTTGTAATAAATAATTAGTCTAATTTTTTTGCTATTGTCAACTGGTGTTATGCATTTTTTTTATAATGTTCTTAATTCTGCTTTCATCTTGTTTATAATTTTCGTTCATCTGATTTTTATAAAAGATATTAATGTTATTGTTTATGTTTCTATTCTCGCTGTTGCTGTTAAATATTAAAAATATTAAAAAATTTTTATTAAACATAAAAGAAAAAAATTATTAGATCCCATGAGAAATTGTATAAAAAAAATAAAAAGCACTTTGTTGTATTCAATGAAATGTGCATGAAAGAAGGATTGCTGCCTAACTACACACACACACACATATATATATATATATATATATATATATATATATATATATATATATATATATATATCTTTATTGTTCAGGTTGCAGTGAATGGGTAGAGTAAGAGAGAATCACAGGTTAGTATTGCACACACAGGAATTGATGGAGACAAATCTTCAGCGAACCTCTAGCCATCGTCTGTCCAGATCAAGAATTTGACTGATTTTATAACATTTGGACACCCACGCAACATCATGTGGAGATGCATTCTTCCAGTAGGTTGCCTACACAACTTTGTGTGGCCATGCCTCTTCTGTCATGCACACACACAACTTTGCAAGCACTTCCACTCAGGACACCTGTGCATCCTGTTTATTTTAGCCACTGGATGCATTTCCTGTTTATGCTATCACCAGTTCCAATTTCCGCTCACACAATGATGCAGTGGAAGTAAGGTCAAAGGTCTTTCCTCAATCGAGATCTAACATAAGTTTCTTTTTAAGTTAGTCTAACTTTGCTACAAAATGTATACCCATCAGTCCTCTTTATTTATATAATAAAACTGTATATATATTTTTTATTATGGCATCCGTCAATCTTGAGAAACCATGGATCTGTGCCCTAAGAGTTAAGCTATGTCTAGGGTGCAGGCCTGGGCAAGATTTTATTTTTTTTATGAGAGATCAGCAGTTGCCCATGCAGCACATCTCCCTTCTTAATGCCACAGATGTTGTCCAAGAGAAAGACAGAAACACCAATGTCATTGCAGGAGTTACCAGAACAAAATTGAACATGACATCAGACCATCTTAGAGTAGGTATAGCAAACTAGTTTTTTCTTCAATATATCTAAAAGCTTTTCCTGTAAGCAGATAGAGCTTGGTAAAACAATTTTTTTTGAAAACTTGTTATACAAAAAGGAATCAGTGGTCATTTTTTCAAACAAATGCTTATTGTAAATTAAAAATAAAACAAAAAATTGAAATGAGTAAAACTACATTTATTGGAACTGATTTAAAAAAAACTTTCTTGGCAGTTTGAACATCCCTAATGAGGATTTGCAGTCTGAATTTCTTTATAGGCTTCTATAACCAATATTTCTGGAACATTCCAGATTCTACTATCACTTGAAACTGGAATTACATCTACGTCCCATCTTAAGAAAAAAGTTGACTCAACCTGTGCAATGTCACCCACCAAAAGGCCATCAGTAATAATCGTTTCTACCCTTAATTAGAGCTAGAAACTTGATTATTATACTGGTTGGAGATGTAATGTCAATGACTTGGCCAATGTAGAAACTGGAATCACAGCATATGGCAACCCATTAGCTTTGTCTCTCATATATGAAGATCACTTGATGTAGGTCTTCAAGTTCCTATTATGTAATTTCAATGGCAGTGAGTTCATTGGCTACAAAAAAGTATCATGGGAAGAATCTAAAAAGGCTCTTTAAGTCATCTTCTCCTTTAGTGGTTAAAATTTTCTTGGCTGTGTTAAATGTTTGTTGAACTTGCTTTATCAATCTTAACTGTTCCATCCTTGTATTAGAATAGTTTGCAGAACCATACAAAAACCTGCAAGTAAAAACATACAATTCTTGTATCACAAAAGAAATAGGGGAAAAAGAAGAGTGCTCCTTAAAGATTTTGGAAAAATTATTTTTTGTTAAATCTCGTCCTCTAAACCTGTGAGCTCTTCACCTATTTAAGTCCTTCCCTCATGGCCCTTAAAACCATAAAAGTTATAGAAGTTGGGCTATAAAGTAGATGAGACATCACCAGAATTGCACTAAGATTACTGGGTGTTACTGCCATACTATGAAGCCCCACTCCTACCCAAAACTGATTTCCACGTTCTTTTCATCCCACAGTTTTTTTTTAAACTGCATCAACAGTCTTTTTGTACAATGCAAGGACTTTGCAGTCTTCTTTGGCCTGTCTCTTTTTTCACTTACAAGAAAACAATCTGTCAGGATGTTTAGTTGATAATCCACTGAACAGAAGATTTTAAAATATTCATCAGAAGTACATGTAAGTTTAAAAAGTAATCTCCAGGCACGGAAAGCACTAAAAGAAAGAAAAAAAAGCCCAGATTTGCGATATCAGGAAAAGCAGAAATAAAAAAAATTTGTTACCAAAAAAAAAAAAAAGTCTTATATTTTATGATTTTAGGCTTTTGCTTTATAAAGAAAAATACAACAATCAAAAATTTACATAAAAATAAAAATGACCTGAAAATTTTAAAGTTGCGTTCTTTTTTCAAATGGCAACGTTTGCTCTTGAATTGTTATTGCTGAGTTAGGTGTTAAAATATACTGTTAATTAAAATTTTAAAATATGCTTAAAAGTAAAAAATTATCATAAAAAAATTTACTTTCTAAGTTAAAAAAGTAATATTTACTAATTACCAAAAAATAATACAAAATAAATTTGGTAAAAAATATTTTCCTATGCTAAACGTAAAAAATATCTTCCAAGAAATATCCATTTAAAATAGAAACATGAATAATTTTAGAAATTATACAAACACTTAATAGTAGTCCAACTGAAAAATATCTTCTTTTATTTTTTATAAAGTCTAATTAAAAATAACTTAAATAAATGTTCATTTTAATCCGTGAAATTAGGAGCTAATCCCCAAAATTAGTTAATTGGTAAATATAAAATTTTAATATATTTAAAATTACAATTTTACATACACAAATGCAAGATTTATAAAAATAAATTATAAATATATACATACACACATTTTAAAATTACAATATTTCACTTTTAACGTACAAAAATTTTCTTTCTTTTTCCCATTGACTAATGCAATATTTATATATGTACATTTTAAAAAATTACGTTATTTTACATACACAAGGTCTTTTTTTTTTCTATGAACAAAAATATGAGTGTGTAAAATTTTATTAAAATATGTATTTCTAGTTTATTTTTTAATGCCTGTTTAGTTAAACAATAAGTAATTTTTACTTTATACAACTTTAGAATAAACATAAGAAATATAAGAAAAAGATTTAAACTCACCCGAGAAACTGTGAAATTTCCAGCGATGAAACAAGTCAGATTTAAATCTTCCAGAGCTTTTAAATTGGATGTTGTTCAGAGTGGCTGGCAAATTCAAATTTTAAAAAACACCTCCTTTTATAATTGCCTGTACTTCAAGTTGGTTGGACATATCGGACATGAAACGAACTGATTATTAAAGACAAAACATTGCTTTATAAGAAGGTTTCGTTTTCATTTCGTTTTAAGAAGTGAATTTTTCTGGTATTTCATCCACTGAAGTTTTCAAAACGTTTGTGAAAAATAACCTCAAATTTTATTTTATTTTAAGCCCACCAAAAAAAACGAACACTCTTTTCTTTAAGATGGAACTATTTTGATATGTGTAGAAACTCAGAGTGCAACAAATTTCAAAACCCAAACATAAAATGATGCCCCCATCACTGAAATGTGAGTTCATTTAAAGAGACCTAGAATAAAAACTAATTATCACACAACAGAAAGAATTGTATCTTTATAAAGAGAAAACATTAAACAGTCAAGATGACTTTAAAAATACTTGAGATATTGCCAGTTGAACTTGAAGAAAATTTCAGTATTTCAATCCATTTTCGCACCATAAACTAGACCAGTTTAAGATACCTACTGAGAGACTATGAATTTGAATACAGAGTTGTCCTTCTCCTAATCTGATTGCCAACTATGGCTACAAAGACCAGACTGCCCTACTACTTACCCATAGTTGAAGGTTTTGAATTCAGAGTTTTTCCTTCTCCTAGAATGATTGCCACCCAAGGCTATAGAAGCCAGTCTGTTTACCCATATATTTAACTACCCCAATATCCCACATACCTGAATAAATCATTATTTTATGTTAATCTGGGATCCTTGAGATTCTATAACAGTGCAAATGTGTACCTAATATTTACAAGATTGAATGTTTCCTCATTTTAAAGTAATAATGACCTAAATTGACATAAAATTTAAAAATTATATACAACATTTGCTAGATATTGTTTCACTATGTGCCATGTCGCTTCAAAGCTTCCTTAGGTCATTTTCAGCAATTCTTCCTTTACAACCTCTTTTTTGTTCAAAATTACCCACCCCCATCCATTTACTCAAAATCCTCAAGATGTTCCACTGCTACTTTTGGAGTGAAACAAAACGGATCAAGTGCTAGCAGGACAGCTGTCTTTTACTTGTTTTCTTGCTTCTCTAACTTCAATTTGGTTTCTTCTTTTTTCTTTTTGACTATTCAAAAGTTATGGGTCTAAGGTACACAACTCCCACTTTCTCTATCATTCCAAATGACATTATTGCCATTTCACCCATTTTTGTCTTCTGAATAAGGTGTTTACTTGACTGTCAGAGGTATGCATGCATGCAAGGAAGGATGCAAACTGGAAGTACAAAGGGAGAGCAGGCTGCATGGCCTATATATATATATATATATATATAGAGAGAGAGAGAGAGAGAGAGAGAGAGAGAGAGACATGTTTTCTATTATACAAGCAACAGATTTTATGTTTGTTCATACATGTACATTAAAGTTGAATGATTTATAAATGAAGATTCACATATCTTAAACATTCCTGTCAAGTATTCATGAAAGGGATGATCTGTGTATACTACAGATAAACATCACCCCCTTTCAGTGTGTGATTTCATACATGGCTTCAAGAAAGAAGAATTACATGCTTTACAAGGAAGTTACCCATAGCAATTGTTTTTAAAGAGAGTCAAAAAATATATATAAATAAATAAAATAAAAATAAAAAAGTGCTCATACTTTCTTGTTTCATTAATTTTACTTCATTTATTGTCTTTATTTTCTCATAATTATTTTTCATGTCATCAGAGTTTTGATTGCCAGGTATGCATGTATGTGAAGACAGATGCATACCAGTAGGAAGTACAAAGGGAGAGCAGGCTGCATGGCCTATATATATATATATATTTATATATATATATAATGGATTCTCCCGTCGAACTCAACGTATGAGGGCCAGACAGATCAGTTCCCAGAAACTGAAAGCCCGACACCCACACAGGATTTGATTATAGTGGTGAAGGCTTTGTGCAGGGCCATCCACACTTTTTGGAGGGACGAATACAGGGACCTGGTGCAACGAATGCCACAAGGTCCCCAAACGACCCTCCACAGGTTTTGAATTCAGAGTTGTCCTTCTCCTAGACCAGTTGCCATCCAAGGCTATAGAACCCAGTCTGTCCTGCTATTTATCCATAGTTGGAGGGAGAAGCAGAGGATTCACACCTTTCCCAAGGGTGTTAGCACGTAAGTGAATGTAATGGATTCGACTGGAATTCGAACTCGGCTCTCCGATTCCTCAATCCAAGCCGTTATCCCTTACTCCACGGTGCCTCCACCTGGTGCTATATATATATATATATATATATATATATATATATATATATATATATATACACACACACACATTGTGTTTTTCTATTATAGAAGCAACAGATTTTATGTTTGTTCATACATGTACATTAAAGTTGAATGGTTTCTAAATGAAGATTCACATATCTTAAACATTCCCCTCAAGTATCCATGAAAGGGATGATCTGTATATACTACAGATAAACATCATCCCTTTGCAGTGTGCAATTTCATACATGGCTTCAAATTTTAAACATCATCCCTTTCAGTCATGTGATTTCATACATGGCTTCAGACAAGACTTCTGTCTGAAGAAAGAATTATATGCTTTACAAGGAAGTTACCCATAGCAACTGTTTTTGAAAAGAGTCAAAAAATAAACAAAAATAAAAAATACTGCTTAGGCTTTCTTTGCTTTCTTCTTTCATTAATTTTATTTGTGGTCTTTATTTTTTTATAATTATTTTTTAAAGGCTTCAGAGTTTTCATTGCTGTCATGTCCTTTCTTGACTCTCAGATATATGCATGCATGCAAGGACAAATGTGTTGCAGGAAGAAGTGCAAGAGAAGTGTAGTCTGTACATCTGATAAATTTACAGTTACATTGTGTTTGCTATTATAGAAGCAACACATTTTGTTTGTTCATACACGCATGTTAAAGTAGAATGGTTTATAAATGAAGATTCACAGATTTTAAAACTTTCTTTCAAGTGAGTGTTCACGAAAAGAATGATATACAGATAAATACCATTCCCTTGAAGCATGTGATTACATATGTGGCTTCAAACTCAACTTCTGTGTGAAGGAAAAACTATATGCTTCACAAGGCTATCTGCTGCTGCTATAAAAATTTATATGAAAAAGAAAAAGTAGATAAAACAAGTTTTTGTCCCTTTCCACTAGAGTGAAGACATTTCCAACCAATGAGATGTTTGGATGGAAACTTTAATAAGTCTTTCTTCTGAGCCTGATTGAGGTGACAGCATATCTGGTACAGGAATCTACTGGAAAAAAATGTTTGAGAAGAAAACTGCTTCTCAAGATTATCTCCAACCAATCAGAAGAGAATTTGAAACAATTTTGAAAAGTAACATAGTGAGACAGCAAAAGAGCACTTACAAGGGAAGGTATCAGTCAGTTTAATCACTATTCATTGTGGTTCTGGGCACTTCAATGTGGTTTAATGGTTCTCTCACTAGATCAATAACAACTAAGTAGTAAATTCAATCCTCACTGGGTGCTCTGTACTACTATGCTTACGAAATCGCTATTCATTATGGCTCTGTTTATGTGCAAGTATGTGGCAAACACGTGTCAATACAGATGCAAAAGAAGCCCTGGATCACGTGTAGACATGTCTGTGAAAACCAATTACATCTGGGTTTTCCCCATTAGCAACAGAACAGCTTGGCATGGTCAGATACTAGCCTCTCTGCAACTTGTCTAGATTCAGGTTTCTGTCAACTGTCTCCTGTCAATAAAATGGGAAAACCAGTAGTAAGCAGTAGACAAGACATTTGTGTCTTGTGAAGTCAGTCTCTTGCACAGTTTGTTCCTCAAATTTTGTGCTGCACTATGATTTATGAGATAATGTTTTTGTTTCCTCCCTTCTTTCTTTTCCCTTCACTGCCTGTTACTCTGTTGTTCTTGGTAGATCAATTAGTTAGGTGTTTCCCTCAACCTCAACATACCCTTGCCGTTAGCAGAGATGGTCAGCAGAACAATTAACCTTGGCAGTGAGTTGAGAAAAGAGGATACTGGATTATGAGATATCCTGTGACCCACAAAGTCAGGACAACATACAAAAACTTAAAACAGATAATTTGCTTATCTGAAACAAACAGGTAACCAGAACAAGTTTCTCTCAATGTCAACTTTTTTCAATTATAATTCTACAAGGTTGTACCAACTTCTGAAAGATTTCCACAAATGACAATCATTTGGGAACTCCTTACATTCAACAAATGGATACTCACATTTCAGTGTTGAACAGTTCACCATATTTTGACAACACTTTGCTGACACTTTATATTCTCTGCCAAAAACTATTATATCCTCGCCTAGTACAGTTGGTCCCCACATTAAGAACATTTTCTCTTTTTAGCTTAATTTCTTTATATGCTCAGAAGAATAGAGCAGCTACACCCGGATTCATTTTCATATAAATTATTATAAATAAACAATTTCTGTTTCAATTTCACACCAAGTAAGTATCATTTTTCATTGTGTTTAACCTTTACCATGCTGGAAGCAAAAATTGTCACCGTAGAATTCTCTCCCTTTGCTGCTCTAGGTGCATTATGTTGCCTTGGGACAGTTGTTATAAATAAACACTTGTCAACTGTTATCTCCTGTATTTTAAGCTTGAAATCGCCTACTACTGCTTTGGAACAAGGCTAAACTTCTGTTTTCTGATACCATTTTGAATTCTTCTAGACTCTACACGAGATGTAACATCAATTAAACTCATGTTAATTTTTTGTGAACAAAAATGGCTGCATCAACATCCAACAAAGCCTTTATTCGGGAGTTTTTCTTTGATTTAGATTCCTATGATGATTTTGAAGGCCTTAAGTGGTTGAAGATGATAACCACGTGTCACTATGTGGAGGAAACATTGATGACCACTAGCAGCTACTATTATCCATGGCTGACTAATTTTATGGAAACTAAAGTGAATTACTGCCTATTTATATACAATAAAATAACTTTATTTGTCAACGAGACAAATAAATATGTTAGTCATGAAGGACTAAACAAATGCAGGTGTCTTCTTGTATGTAAACACAAGGAAGCACGTCACTTTTTTGATGAAATGAAAGCCTTCTCAGACATTTTGCTTCTTATTGCAACCCAGAACTCTACAAGGAGTAATAAAAGTTAAAGTATGCTAAATTGTTAATGTTTTTGTTTATTTTGTGTTTCAGTTTTTTTTTGTTTTCAACATCAAAACATGCATGCAAAACGTAATGCATTACATAAAAATATTACTCATCCATTCTTTTATTATTATACAAAAAATAAAATCTATACAGTACAAAGAAAGTTATAACAATTTTAAAACAGTAGGTGTTTGTTTTTATACCCTCAAAAAAATATAGTGGCTGGGGAGGGGACAATTCTAGAAAGAAATTAGCATGGTAACGGTTAAAGAAATGTTAACTGATTTTTTTGTATATGGGTGGGTGGGGTGGAAACACCATAGCCTTGCTTTTAAAGATAGTGAAAAAAATAAACAAAAGAAATGAATACTAGCAGTTCAGCACTCTTTTGTTCTCATGTTTCATTAATTTTACTTAACTTGCCACTTGTATTTTTTGATATTTTTTCCCCCTACTGATGTCATAAAAACTATTGAAGATGACAGCTTTGATTTTAGAATCATCATTATTATTTCATTTGTAACATTTTTATTTTAAACATAAAAAAATTTACTAACCATTAATCATTAAAATAACCATTAAATAACACTAGTGTGCTATTAGTAGGTATCCCAAACTAAAATTTTATTTTCAGTATATCTAAAAGCCTTTAATACAGGCACAAGGATTTGGACAAACCATGAAAAATGGTACTACATTCTTGGTAGATCAATTAGCAATAAAGTTATGACCATTCAAAATTCATAAAACTTTTTCTCCCACATGCTATTGGACAAAAAAGCCAATTTTAACAATATGTCACTGAAGATATAGGCTTCAAACAAAAACCATGAATGTAATGTCATAAAGGTAGTTTTGAAGTAACAGAAAGATAATGCTAATGGAATCAATAAATCTTAGATCAGACCAGCCTAAACATTGGGAAAATTTAATTCTCAAAAACCAAATGGTAAAAATATGATACAGAAGGACAAATTTGATCATATAAGTTTCATTTCAATAGTTAATAACTTGCAAATTTTTCCTATACTTAATAGCATAACAGAAATGAAGCTAATTGCTTTACAGTAGTACCCCAATAAAATAAACCTATATTTGCACCACATAAAATCAGCTAGAAACACAGTAGGACAAAAAGAAGTGAAACGTATACCATTCTGAACTTGCCATAAAAAGTATCCATTGAAGGTACGTGCCTCAAACTTTGAGCCTTTATGAATTTTCAGATAAGCAATTCAACAGCTCTTTTCACTGTAATATCAATACTTTTTGTATGTTTCTTATCTTGGAAAGTTTTGTGAAGTTATGTAATTTTCAACTCGACAAAAATGACTACAAAATTTTTTTTTACAAAAGGAAAACATCCTTTATATTGGGCTTTAAACTTTTTCAGTTTTAAACAGATAGAAAAGACTTTCTGGACCTTGTGAATGGTTCTCCTGCATTACACTTCCTCATGGTGATTTGCTAACTGAATTTCCTTATAAGCCTCTGATATAGTTAATATTTTTGGAACACTCCATATGCAGCTTTTACTTGAAACTGGCATTACATCAAAGTCCCATCCGAAGACAAACGTTGATTCTATTTGTACAATATCATCTGACAAAGCCATTAAAAATAATTTCTGCTCTTTGTTGGAGCTAAAAACTTTTATCATATCACAGCACTGAATGGAGATGCAATATCAATGAATTGGCCAATATAAAAGTTGGAGTCATAATATACTGCAACCCATTGGCTTTGGTACTCATAACTGAAGGTAACTGGAGATGATTTATAATCACAACTGTTGTTTAAATACTCAGAATCACTCAGTGCCTTTTCTTTCCTTTTTCTTAGCAGTGAAGATGAATCAACTGATTTTCCTGTCATCAAATAATTGCAAAGAGTATGTTCCAGCTGAGATTTACTTCCACTGGTGTTGATCTTGTTACTTAAAAAAACCTTCAGTTGAACTTTCAGTGCTTCGAAACCACTGCTTGTTGTACATCTTTAATAGACTTCACAGGACCCCCATGCCTTCGAGCAACAACTTGGACAAAATACAATATTGTTTTATTTTGTCCAAATTGTCAGCTCAAATTTATTTAAAAAATAAATAATTGCTCTATAGAGTTTTAAAATGCGTCATTAATGAAAATCTAAGAAAAAGATTTAAACTTTAACGTCCATCAATAAAACAAGTCTGATTTAAAATGCGATTCAGCTGGTGATGTTCATTCACTCTGTCAGAAATACAAATTTCAATGCGTTGGACTCAACTGTTTTGCATAAAATAAATGCAATATACCCTCTTTTTGATTTACATGTGCCTCAAGCTGTATGCATAGAGATATGAAACCAATTGCTCTATAAAGTGTAAATTACATTTTTTTTAAGTGTCAAATTCCTTTGGTATTTCATCCACTAAACTTTTCAACTTAAAAGTTTTTTGTGAAAGACAACTTCAAATGTTCTGCTTTTCCCACCAAATTGACAAGCATACTTTTTTCAATGATGGGTCTATTTTGATATGTGTATGTTGAAGAACTTTAAGGAGATAAACTTCAATACTGCAGCTGCTCATTTCAAGAAATTCTCCTTCATGCTGAGTAACAACTCAGAGAGCCAATTCCCTTTGGTTACATGCAGAGCCTGTTTATATTTAAGTCGAGTAGTCAGTGATTGGCTGAGATGTCACCAAAAATACATAAACAAGAGTCATGTGTGCGCTTTCTTTTCTGATGTTCGATACATGCAACACACTGTCGCTTGGTTTGATGAAGCAAGTTGCCATTTTCTTTACTACAGTATAGGTAGACAATTTGGTGTACAACGAATTTGGAAAAAAATACTATGAAATCGTCAATGTTGAAAATACAGAAAAAAAAAAAGCCGTTCACCATTGAAATAATGACAATTTTAAACAGATGCAGAATAATAACTAATCAACACCCATGAGAAAAAATTGTATCTTTAGAAAGAGAAAAGATTAAATTTTGTTATACTCATTTTATCAAAATAGCCATGAAAATAAACGAGCTATCAGCAATCGAAATGTAAAAAAATTTCACTACTTTGACATGTGTTCACAATGTAAACAAGGGCAGTTTGGGATACATAACATCAGTTTTTACAAAAGAATATATTTTGTAAAAATCAGTCTTGAAAGGAAATAAAATTGAATTAAATTTATAAAGATAGCCAAATGTAACAAAAGGAACAGGATTGAAATCTTCAATAGATCTTACATATTCTAAGAGTAGATACATCCACAGACACACTAAATAATGAGCATACCGTGATGAAAAAATGCCCCAAACATAATTAAAAAAAAGTTTTATTGCTAAAATCTTTATTATTAAGAGGAAATACCAAAGGCCTGTTTAATTATCAAATTATATTTTTTATCCTTTTTAGAACCTTCAAAAATGGAAATTTTAGCATCTTTTTTTGCCTTGAAAAACACGATGATTTGGAAATTCTTGTTAAAATTCAAATTATTGTCAGTTTTTAATGAAACTTTCAGGAGTTATTCACAAATGAATTAAATTATTTTTCAATTTTTTTTCTTTTTAGAAAATCTTAGTAAAAATATTTTTTTATATCTGCTAGTTATTTAATTTTATGAAATTAAGAAATTAATTTTTGTGCTGCTTAATGTTTATTTTAGTTATATGCTTCAAGAAATTAAATCCTAAATTTATTTTTTGTATAACAGGATTCTGAGTTACCAAAAACTTGCTCTGAATCATAAAATAATATTGCATAAATACTAAAATATTATTTACTTAGAAAAGATTTAATTGTTACTATTATTAAGATATATTATGGACACTATTATCTTAAGAAAAAAATTTTTTTTGATGAATAATGAATTTTTACAAGAATTGTTTTCATTATTTTTAAAACTGTAATTAGTATAATTTATTAAATTTTAAATATTTTAAATTTCTGTATTAATTTGTACTGGTTAGGTGATATTGCTAAGTAAAAACTATATTTCCTAATCATAAATGAAAAAGCTTACTACAATTCAGCGACCCCCTCCCACAACACAATATTTTAAAAAGAATCTTCATTTTTTCTTTTGTTTGTGTATAAACGTGATGATTTTTGTAAATACGGACGTCCATACATAGGTACCTCCACGAGATCGCTAAAAAAAGAGCATAGCATGATGAAAAAGACGCCAAACTTGACGAAAAAAAACAATTTTTTATCGTCTAAATGTTTGTTATTATTAAGAGGAAAGATCAAAGTATTTTGGGGCTATTTTTTTACATTTTTTAATCATTCCTAACATGCCCGAAAATTTCATTGAAAATCTTGCTTTTATTGAGTCAGCAAAATTAACCATTTATTTCCATTTTATAGAATCAATGAAAATCTCAGTTTGAAATTCTTTTAAATATCAATAATCATTTTTTCAAAACTTATTTTAAGAAAATCAGAAATTATAATGTTTATTTAAAATATTTTGAACCAAGCTTAACTTAGTTTCTGCACCGAAAAGATGTAATTTGAAAATAAGACAAAGCAGGTCATAAACTTTTGTGTCACTTGACAGGTGTTGAATGACATATTGACAGATTCCGTGAGGATAATTTGTTCTACGGAAGGAGAAAAGTGAAATATTTTACATTTAAGTGAACAAATTATTTACCTCGTTATTTTTAAGGAAAACTTTCAGCGCTCTAATTTTTTTTGTTTTTTGTACTTAGCTTTCACTTTTACAATGTTTTATGGAAAATATATTATAAAGAAATTAAAACAAGACTGTTACAAATGAGATTAAATTTCATAAAAAAGGTATTTAATTTATAGGTACCTTTCTTATGAAATTTTATCAGAAGTGTATATAAAATACTATAATTTTATGTACATTTACTACATTTTACTGTATTATTTGTATTCCCATTCATTTTATTATTAATTTTGATATTTCATTTATGGAAAAAATGCCATAACTAAGATTAATATAAAAATAAGATCATATAAATTTCATAAGATGATACTGATACTTGTAGGTACCCTTCTCAGTTGAAATGAAAAATCAAATAAACTTCTCCACATGTGTTTTGCAAAAGTAAAGGCCTTAACAGCGGAGAACAATGCTGAACTCAAATAACGCAACTTAATTGTATTCTGGTTGGTCTTCCGTACTTTATAATTAGACCCCGATTATAAACACAAAATTACATTTCTTAATTACTGCGGATCTTCTGATTAGTCAAAACGATACAATTTACAACGCACTCATAAGGACACTTACAAAACCTGATGCAGCTGTATTAAAAATTCATTTTTCATTGAAAAATTTTTTTGCTTTCAGAAAATATTGTCCATATTCATAAAAACAACTAAAAGCAAATAAAAGCATTTGAAATTAAATAATATCTTTGTTTTATTGAGTTTTGCATATTACAATTCAGAGGTGATTTTCAGGTAGGGGGGTCTAATTAAAAAAAAAAAAAACATAATTTGCATTCCTCAAAGCCTTGTGCTTTTAACTATTGTAATCACGAAACCTGACGTGATAAAATTTCTAGCGTTTTCAGAAAATTAGTTATGGAGGGGGGGTAATACATGTGAAAAAAATAATTCTGCCATGACTTTAATAAAAGAAAACATATTTATAATAATTTCAATCATCTGTGAATACTTTTTGAATCTTTGATTAACATCCAACAATTATTTTCATTTTTGCAAGATTTTCCAAATTAATGTGTGTCATACAAAAAAAACGTGCTAAAAATTGTATATGTTATCTTACTAGTTCCGGTGATACAAAGAGAAACAAGGATTTTTAAATAAAAATTCACATTGTTCTAAAAAGAAGGAAAAATCTTTTAAAATAATTAAAATAAACTTTGATCTTTCCTCTTAATAATAACATAAATATTTAGACGATAAAATTTTGTTTTCATCAAGTTTGGCGTCTTTTTCATCATGCTATGCTCTTCTTTTAGTGATCTCGTGGAGATACCTATCCATACACATTATCAGAGCAATAACTATAATAAATTTTAAGCCAAAGTAGCTAAAATTCAAAAAAACATGAGATTACAGGGAATATTTTCCTAAATTTTTAAGATTAGTAGGTAGTTAAAAATTATATAAAAAAGACGGTCAGGTTATATTCCTCAAGAAATGTTTACATATGTCCCCTGCAGAAAAAAAATTAGATAAATTTTCGGCTGTTAGTCATGCTGTCAATACCTTAAATTAGGTATCCCAACACTCAGAAATTAAATTCTTAACTAAACACTAAAAAATGCATATATTCAACTCGCCGTGTTATTTCATTCAATATCTCCATAAAAACATAATGCATCCCAAATAAAAGCTTATTTCATGAACTTTGTTTCTATCTAATTTATTTTTATATGTACTACAGTGTGCGATGAACATTACAGTTTGAAAATAGAGACATTTTGGTGACTTCGCAAAATTTTGGCCATTTTTTTCACTGACGGCAGTTGAGACTTCCTCAAATTTTGTAACATGCGCACTCCGCAGGGTTTATTACAATTTTAGTAACACATTAGTTTGAAAGTTAACATTCTAAGCTTCATTTTCATATATTTTATATTTTTTAATTTTAATAAGAAGTTTGTAAACAGTTCAAATGAAAAGTTTGATCGTAAAATTCAAATGTTTCTTGTAAAAATAAAAACACATAAAATATATCATTAAAACGCTCATTTAATAATCTATGAAACTAAATCAAAATTAAATATGAAACAATAGCTCCATTTTGTGCATGTGTGATTATGTGTAACCATGTGCGACTCGCTCGGCCATCATTTCAACTCCATGAGACTCAATACACAGCGTCAACACGGACACAAAAGAATCGACCAGCATGTTTTCTATGGACGAAATCTTCAAGGAAATTGCTAAGAATTTTTTTTAAATATTAATTTTCTATGATATGTAAAATGTAAATGAGATTTAAAAACCGTTTTCGTCATAAAAAACATGAAATAAAAATCGATTTGTTTACTTTACGCTCAGATTCAAATTACAAAAAAAAAAAAACCCGTAGGACTTATTGATTGAAAAATGTTCATATTCAAAGAATAAGATAAAAAACATTCTACAAAAAAATTCTAGAATGTCTTTGCAGTATTCTCACAATAATTATCAGCATTTCAGTTACCAAGTAACATTTTGTTTAAAGTTACCCCTTCAAACAATTTTCTTACTTTTTAAATTATATAACGAATGGATTTTAGTTACAATTTATTGCTATCTAGATACAAATTTATGATTTAATATTCATTTTCCTAATTTATTATTATTTCTTAGTAATATTTATTTCATACGGATTATGATTGTTTATTTTATTCTAAAATATTTTATTGTGTCACTTTTAAGAACCACTGTGGAAATAGGTTTGTTGAGAAAATATTTTAGTGCTTCCTTATTTGTTACTCAGGTGTATGGATGACTCTAAATTTATATTTATCCCTGATTGTATTCAGTGCAATTTTTATGAACTGCAAATAAACACAAATTCAGTAAGGAAATGTAGATAATAATTTGTAGATGACTACTAAGTAGTACTTCAACAAAATGGAATAGAATTATAAATTTTCTTTTTTTCTTTTTGAAGATGACAATGCACAGAATCAGTTACAACGTTGTTTTATGACAAAGGGACGTGGAAGGAAGATGTCTTTGTCTAAAGTGGAATGTTTCAAGAAGGTGCTGCTTCAACTATATTCATTGAAAGTGAAGTATCAGGAAACCTGGGATTCTGCTATTACTTGGCTACATAAATTGTTCCCAATTTTTCCTAAGAACAGATGGGTACACCTTATTGAGAAAGTTGTAGCAGAAGTTTGAGTTGTCCAAAAGCAGATCGTCCTGCATTGTACCATGAGGTAACAAATTTGGGATTCATAGGTGAAAGATGTGAGAGTGTTGGATTGACTTTCAGTGTTTTGTCGGATCCAACACTGGGTCGTAAGCTTTTATGTGCAGAAGTAACAGATGGGCTCATACTTGAACTATATAAACTGGATACGCCAGCAAAGATATACTAGTCAGACTAGAAGAACTTGGGTAGTGCCTGAATTAGATTATTTGGAGGGATTGTATGAAGAGTATACCAAGACTTACTTTTGACTACTCAGTGAAGAGGTATCCCAACACCCAGCCCACCATTGCTGAAAATCTCCAAATAAACTTTATTTGATTAATTTTATGTCTGTGTTGTTTATTTTTATGTGCATAATGTGAGAGGAACATTACAGTTTAAAAATTGAGACAATTTGGTGATTTCATACCACTTACATAGTGATCGGAACTAACATGTGTCAGAACTTCAACCTTTTGATCAAATTGTGACAGATAAAATATTTTTATTTTAATGATTTCAGTCACAAATTTAGTGGTTGAATACCACTTCATGATATGGTGAGTTTTCTTATGTTCATTAGTGGGTATTGCTTGGCATGTGTTAAGCTTCTCTCTCTCTACAGTCCAGAAATTGTACATGTTGAGTTAGGACTGTACTTGTTCAGAATCTGCTCCATGTACATTCTAAGCTGTTGATTTTAGGTCATTTTAACCATGATAAATGGAAAGAGCACCCTCAGAAATGGCTAGATATGAAATTTGGTGTTTCTAGTGTAAGAAGTATTCATTTTATGACACAATTCAAGCAAGTCTAAAATCGGCCTTTCAAAAACCTTGTGACAAAAGGTTAAAAAGCAATATTTTTCAATTTTGAAGTGGAATAATCCAGAATATATCCATTCTATCACTCCCCAGAAAATTAGGCATGTTACTGGTATAGTCATAATGTGATATTTGAAATTTGGGATGAATGTCAGTCTTATTTCCAGTTTTATGAAATGTCAAACCTCAGGTTACAAGTTGTTTGCACGTCGTTGCAGAAGTTTTGATTTATAAAATTTGCGTATTCAGACTGAATTTATTTAAGAAATATGCAGTGATACTATCTGTAATTTATTATTAATTTCTTTGTTATGTACCTAACAAGCTAGTATAATTTTAACTGTTGTTCTTAATTGCTTTTTAAAATATAGGAGTCCAAATATGGTATTTTGTCCTAATTCATAATAGACAAAAAATGCCTAAGTCGAACACATGTGTAAAAATAAATCTGCCAAAATTAAACAGTTTGAGATATTTTGATGAAATAAACACTACTAAGTTTCTTTAATCATGTAGATTAAGAAGATGCAATCAGATAACACCTAATACCTGTTTGAAATTTTCATCTGTGATACCTACTTAAATAAACACATACCTCACCTCAGGATTTAAAAAAATGCATTTTTGCAATATTTTAAGATAAAAGTAATATTTGTTTCAAGTCAGATTAATTAAACTTTAAATCAGATAATATTCCTCAAATAAAATTTAAGTATATTTTATTTTTGAAAGATTTTTTTAATAAAAGAGAATTACATTGTGCTGACAGAGGGCTAAAAAAATGGCGCTAAAATCAGCGATTTAAAATAAATCAACTTCCAGTCAATTTTAAATTAGTTTTAAAATACAACAAAGTATTTTGCTTGTTATAAATATTAAATTTAATCTATCAGTTTGAGATTAAAACTAAAATAACAACTTCAAGATAGAGTTTCCATTTTTAAAAATTAATTTTAAAACCAGTTAGGTATCACTTTTCTTTGGAGGTACCTAAAAGTACTGAATTATTTTTAGCTTATTTATTTATTTTGCATGAAACAAACGAATAAAATTTTCTGAACAATGAAAAGATAAATTTAATGCTCAAATAAAAAAAACTCGCCATACGAAATCTAAATTAATAATCGGACAATAATGCTTTTTCGAAGTCAAGATTTTTAAAACATTTAAAAAGAAGATTTTCATTACTTTGGGAAATAAAATTAGTTCTAGTTTGTAGTTTTATTTTGATTGAAACTTGAAAGACATTTTATATGCAAAGGAAGACTCAGAATTTTCTTTTGTTTATTGTTTGTTTTTGAAAAAGTAAAAAATCTCATTCCTCCTTCGGATTATTATTCTTTTCTTTCCGACAAACAGAATTTAAATCCACATCTTAATGAAAAAAAAAGTGAAATTTTGGGGTTGAATTGTTAAATTATCGCCAATAAATTTTATTCAATTATCCAATATGAAATTACAACGATAAAATGTGACTGAATGAACGTACTGTAAACTTATGCTCTCGAATATGAAGCAGTCACCGATAAAAAAAAACGAGTTTGTTATTATTCGTTTAAGTTAATAAATAAAATAAACTTTCAGACACTTACAAGATGATTGAATGCATAAACTTTGATGGTTTCTGCATTTGAAAAAGATGGGATGGATTAGGATTTACTTCGATAATCTGTTTGATACTTGAAGCTGTATACTTTATCTTGCATCCATTTTGGGGGAGTGAGTGGATTTTCGTATCTCACCGAGTGAAGAGCGCTGTTAAAAAAAACCCCAAAAAAGCAAGGTTACATTCGCTGGGCGCCTCACTGTGACGTTATGGTCAACAAGCTGAACAGTAATAATGGCGCAAGTGAAAAACAGACTTAAAATTTAACATCAGTAGCTGTTTAATTTTAAGCTATTTAAAGTTAAATTTCTAATCAGAGGTCAGTTGTTGTTGTTTGTTTAGACAATTCAAAGTTTTTCTTTAAGAGGTTGATTTTGTAGTTCTGAAAAAGGAAACATCTCAATTTCCAGAAAAGGAACCGAGAAATTTTAAAACAAAATATGGAATCACATTATAAATCCTCCGTATCTTCTGTATCAATGTGTGTGTGTAGGGGGGGTCAAATTTTCTAAATAGCAACAGCAGTAAAAATTTTCAAAATAAATTTTTTAGAAGTCTGCTGGCAAAAGATGATGTGTATTATTTTTCTACCTGTACACACCATATTCCCAAAACAAGTGTTGAG
The DNA here is from genome assembly GCA_964036315.1 of Acanthosepion esculentum. Classification (NCBI taxonomy): domain Eukaryota; kingdom Metazoa; phylum Mollusca; class Cephalopoda; order Sepiida; family Sepiidae; genus Acanthosepion; species Acanthosepion esculentum. The sequence goes on from OZ038514.1 coordinate 8,184,377, forward strand.
TTGGGAGAAAATTGCAATTTTTTTCTCTTCAGATTTGACAGAATTACTTTTTTTGAAAGAAAGCATGCAGTTGAGACTAGCTAAAGATCGCTTTTCTAACGATCAAGAAGCGTCCACAGAATTCAAAATGGAGGTGATTGAACATTAAACTTTTTCTATTTAAAAGACAAAACATAGAATAAGCAAGCAGCTTATAAGACTTTTACAGAAGTCTAGAATTCTGTCACTTTAAAAACGTTATTTTTTATGGATACTCATATTTGAGTAGTGTAACAGAGGGAGTTTGGAAACCACACACAAACACACACATGTATTTTTTTTTTATTGAAATTGGAGTAGATTTGAACAGCGAAATTAGATCAGAACAATACTATAGGATCGTGGAGCAGATGGGTCCGGTTTCCTTTGTGATCTGGTACCAATTGACCGGACAGGTAAAGAGAGTGTATGCGAATGATATAAAGCTAGCTGAAATAGGAGAATGGAAAGGAGTCGAAACAAAAACTCAACAGAAAACTACGTTGGTAGAACCTGAAGGGTTAGAGACTGAGAGTGAAAGTGAAAGGAGTGAGGAGATTGAAATTAGCCCAACTACCCTTCGAAGGCTGAGGGAGGTAAGTCGGACCCCAGCGGGACATTCTGAGAAAGCAGGGATTGAGCCTAACCTTAGGGAAGAAGAAGAACTGAGTGAATGGGAGGAAGAGGATGAAATTCCGTTAGCTCAATTACAGAGTAAATTGCGGGATGAAAAAGCACCTAGTGTTAATGAGGAATTACCACTAAAACGGCGATTCAGGGGTGCGGTGCAGCCCGAGCCCAAGGATTAAGTGAAACCAGTACAGTGGCTGTGGTGAACGAGTGATGGTCTGGGACTATTCATCATCAGCGCTGGTGAACTGTGTGGACGGGACCCATGCATGCACGGCGCTGGTGGTGGTGTGGGTCGGTGCTTGAGGTATCGCTCTAAGATGTAACCACCCGCTAAAAACAATAAGAGAATGATTGAGTAAGACGAATTATTCTCTCCGTCTCTTTGCAGACATGGACGAGAGGAGGATCGTGGTACTGACGATGCTAGTTGTGGTAGCTAATACTTGGGAACACAGTGAGAATACTGTATTTAAGAAGACTAGCGAAGTGATTCCAACCAGATCAAAGTGGTTGATAACTTTGGTAATAGACCTGCAGCCGTATGATAAGTTATTGGGTCAGTTGAAGACCGAAGTGGACAAACTAGATACAGCCAGGACACAAGTTGCCTGAGACTACGGACTCCGGAATACCATCGTATATTATACCCCATTATCCCAGGAATCCCTAATACTTGAGAGACAATGGAAGGATATGAGTTACTATTTGAAAGGAAAAAGTTGTTACGGACCAGGCAAAAGAGGGTAGTATTACCTATAATGGGAAAGGCATTAAACGCGTTGTTTGGTACAGTCTCCGAAGGCGAAGTGAGAGTAATTAAGAGGAAATTAAAGGTGGTAGAACAGAGACAACAAGCAGTGGCTCAGTCGGTTAGAGAGAGCGTATCCATACTCAATGTTACTAGGCTGGAATTGGGTAAGAATAGAAGGAGTATCAATTGGTTGATTTCTCACCTACGGGTTCTTAGAAAGGAAGTGATAAAGGTAACCACGTCTGTAACAACCGAATTACAGAAATTAGAGGGGTTTTTGCAATGGTATTTTCAATTATTAGCTATAATGAGTAAGGTACGTCAAACAAGTCACTCTCTAACGGTGTTGTTAGAGCATGTGAGAGCACAATTAGACATGCTGTCGCTGGTACACCTGTCTCCGAGTATAATAACTCCGGAACGATAAAGAGAAGTTTAAAGAGAATGAGACTCTGTTAGAGCTGGTTGGAACGAATGCCAGTGGATGGACGGGATTGTGGGAACCCATTGTAAAGGAGATTCCTAAGATGTCGCGAGAAAAGATACCGGCGTTGTTAAGGCCAATCGATAAGATTGATCTTGGACGGTTGAAGTCGAAGTTAGATAATATAGGTACGCCGAATTCGGGCTGGAAAGAGAATTTGGTTGCTATAATAACCTGGCCGACTGTTGATAATCGTGGCCTTGCTGGTTTGGTTGTGGTTGAAGAGGCGTGCGGTGTTGTCGACCGGGCAGAATAAACTGGCACGGGAGTGCATGAGTGAAGGAGGGATTCCAGTTAGTGCACTTTACCAAGGTAGGTCCAACCCGAGTGTATTGGGACCCCTAACTGATATTGAAGAAGAGTTCACGATTATCCTGAAACAACAAAAGATTCGACAAAGCCTGTTGTGAAGGCGAGACAAAATCAGAGGGACAGATTTACGAAATAAATTGAATTTTTATTATTTTTTTGTAATGAGACTGAAATAATTGGTAAGGAGTGTTGCGAACTCCAATAAAAAAAGGAAAGAACACGTGAACTATGTGAAAAGGTTCTACTGCACGAGATCACCACAACAGTGAACTTTAACCGGAAGTTGCATGTACATATGTATCGCAAGGACAATGAAAATGTAAGTGGGCATAATGAGCCCTAAGAAGAACTGAGGACTATCTTTGCATGCTGGAAGAGACGTATGTTTAAGTAGACTTTATTCAGAAGCATGTTGGACTGGGTTTTCTCATATTTTGTTGATAGGAAAGCTCGTGTGTCATTTACTAGTAAATGACAGATGGGTAGAGGAGGAAATGTAACAGAGAGAGTTTGGGAACCACACACAAACACATGTATTTTTTTATTGAAATTGGAGTAGATTTGAACAGCGAAATTAGATCAGAACAATTTTATTTACTGATGGGAATCTGATCTAGCTCATTTGGAATTGGGTCATTAGGATTTATGATCAGCCAGGTTTATCTCTATAAACGCGCACAGAAATCTGTTGACAGAGTGGTTGGCTCGTCTGCCGTCGAGTGCAGTCGAGCTGGGTAGAGAGAGGTCGGAGACTGGAAGTGACATCAGAGATTGGAACCAAACGCCCGCTAACGTATTTTGTTGATATGAAGAAGCGAATTACTCCTCCAACAATCTAAGACTGCTACTGCTACTATTATTACTACTACTGGAAACGGAAACGTCGAACAAGCTACAGTAATCAAAAGGTTGTTTTTGGGCTCATCTGTTGTTGAGTGCAGTCGAGCTGGGTGGAGAGATATTGGAGACTGGAAGTGACGTCAGGGATTGGAACAAACCCCCGCTAACATGTACTGTTAATATAAGTACCGATGCTTCTGCTACCACAAAGATTACTACTACTGTTACTACCGCCGAGGAGGAACGCAACTATAAACTTTAGGCCGTGCACAGAAATCTTTATCTCTCCATCGCAAGAGTCGCATATCATTCTGAGACAATTTAACAAGTTAATCGCAACCCACTCTCTGTATAGAATCCAGTGTATGAGTTTTTACGTCAATTATTTTCTTTTCTGTAACCCGTTTCTTTTCTCTACTATTCTTTTCTGCTATATAAAAGACATTAACAATTCAACCATTGAATAGTTGTTTGTCCGGCTTTCTACAGATATATATATATATATTTTTGGTGCATTCTAAATTTCTTAGCACAGACTCTCCAGCCGTGTCTACATCTTCAGTCGACCGTGAATGGATGAACATCGCTTCTGCTTTCTGGATCAAACCAAACACAACGTGGGCAGGAAGCAGGATTAAACCAGTGGACCGGTCGAATGATCTACGGATGCTAAGGGGACCTATGGTCACTACCTTAAGTTCGTTTAAGACCGAGTAGACACCTCAACCCAGCGAGTAAGATGTCGGCGGTTGAGGGGCTGGGGCGAAAGTGTTAGAGTAGACGCTCCATTTGATTATTAAACAGTATATTTATTTATTTTCGTCTACTGGTCTGAATATCCGAGAAATCCTATTAAAGAAAATTATACACTCTCCAGCATGATTCAAATCTACGTCCTTCCTGGGCAGGGAGAACCATCGGTAGGTTCAACATGCTTATACCCACTCAGCCACAAAGAACTTTTGCCAATCAAGCAAAAGTGAATAGTGCCTTTTCTCACAATTTCATATATGTTCAGTTTCATATCCAGATGTAAACAAGAAGTAATGGAGTTTATATCTATTCATCCAACCAATTTTATTCCTTCAAATGTTATTTTTAAAGGCTGGTAGATGAAAATATATTTCTTAACAAATAAATGAGACATCTATCAGAAACCAAATTCTAACCTTTCTTACCAAAAACAGATTACCAACTACTTGACCCTCGCGTTGCGTGTAAAGGGTCACACAGACTGAGTACTGGTTAAGTAGGTGGTAATCTGTTTTTGGTAAGAAAGGTCAGGATTTGATTTCTGATATTTTCCTCACACTTGTGTCTGGATTACCCTTTCGATCTAATGCAGTTTTTCTCCCTTTGCCTTGTTCTGCCATCCTTTCACACAAGTTCATCAAATAGGTGGCTCACTGCCTTCTACCTCTCTTGTATTCAATATGCCTTGTGGGAGTTAAGTTGGCCAAGTCCTCCTTCCTCATTATGTGTCTAAGGAATTCTAGCTAACTCTTTTGATTTTGAGTGTAAGTGTTCTTTCTGTTGCCATTTTAAGACTTCCTTCTTGCTTACTTCATGGAATTCTCAGCATCCTTCTGTAGAACCACATTTTGATTATTTTTTTTTCACCCTTAGGGAAATTGCCCAACATCCACTACCATATAGCAATCCAGCACTTTTTCCTTTGTTTCTAACGAAATCATTCCATTTTTCAGCACCTTGCTTAGCTTTTGGAACGCCTGTTTCAGTAATCCAGTGTATGTTGGGATTTCAGTATCACATTTTCCATCCTCTGTTAAAATGCTTCCCAGATATTTGACAGATCACAACAGCTATTAGGGAGATGTGATTAAATATATTTTCATGTTTAAAAAAAAATAAAAAATTTATTCATTATCACATAGCACAAATAGCTATATTGTGGGAAAAGGAATTTTTAACAATATACGCATTTTTCACATATTTATAATTATTTTTTTAACTTTTATCAAAAACGACATTCTTGTACATCTAGTTATGGATAATATTATACATTAATTACTAATTTTTTTTTTTTAATTAATAACTATTTCTGTTCAGTTGTTGACATTAATAGCTATCTGCTGATGTGTCAAAATTTTGGAAAAATGCAATAATAAAAATTTAGATTTCATCTCATTGGTAGATGTGACCATCTGTAAACTTCTGTTCCTGTTTGATGTTTATATGTCCAATTCGTAACTTGCATCTTGGGCTTTTCTTCTCTACGTAATGGAAAAAGTTAATACGGATGCTGAATAAATCTATAAGCAAAATTTCAGTAATGCAACCTAAAATATAGTGCCAGATCACTTGATCTGTAAAAAAATACGTCTAAACAATGAATTATAATAAAACGTTTTAAAATCTTCCAAGAAAACATTATAAGAAGCATCTATTTTTAACTTGATTCCACATGTCCTGGAGAATGTTTTCACCATAGCCATGGCTTAGGCATTCCAGGTCTTTTGGGAAAGAACCGAGATATGAATGTCAGAAGTGCATTTAAAAAACATCAGACATCAAATTCTTTGATATGTTGTTGGTTGGCATGTTGTTTATTAAATCAGCATAGTTTTCAGGAACCCCCCAAAATTCCCTACACCTGACAAAAATGCCTCCAACTCAAATAGATACTAATAGACTGTTAATATAATATTTACTTTGAACATATATATGCTCTGTGTGTATCTTAAAAAGACCTGATATGCTTGAGTACCTAAAAAAATGAAAAAAAAAAAGTCATCTAATCAGCAGTCAAACGTAAATAAATGTATGTCAAAGTATCACAAACTAAATATTTTAATTGTAACGGTCAAATTCTATGTGAGGACATTTTGCAGTTGCATGAAATATCATTGGAAAGTTATGAACAAATCTCTTCTCCTCTAAGATACGGATTAATAGTATGGAATAATTTGGGTTGGCAACCAGTTTAGAACAACTCTGAATGTGAAACTGGTTCAGTGTGGAGTTAGCACCCCCCACCCTCCCCAAGAAACCTACCGAAATCACAGCAGCAGCTAGCATGGTGAGGCCGAGGCTTTTTATTAAATATAAAAATATATTTATTTTTTAACTTTATCCTTTATAGTTGTTAGTAATATAATAAAAACACCGTTAAAATATTTACGAAATAAATATTTATTTTGTTTCATTTGATCTTTAAACATAGAACAAGGGTTTAAGAATATTCTGGTCAATAATATATTTCCATAGGAGGGAAACCTATAATAGATAAAAAGTTATAAGAACAACAACGGCCAAGATGAAGAGGAATTAAAGCAACAGGACTTGGTGAGACTGTAATAGAGATATTGGCAGTCGTTGATGATTTTAGGACTGATAAGTTTACCAGATAAATATATGACAGCAGCAAAATACTAGAGGATCAAATTAGAAAATTTTTTTTATACCATTACTAAAGAAATCATATGTAAAGTAATGCCAATTCTGTGATCAGTTTAATGATCCACACAAAATAATTAGGATTCTCAAGAATAGAGCAGAATTAGAATAGAAATCAAAGAAAATGTGATGTTGTTCAAGATATTAGAAGAAGAAATACAATTTTCATGGTGACAATACTGTCGGAATGAGAATATAGAAAAACTTGTAATTATGGTTATAGTCACATGAAAAAAAGAACTTTGAAATGATTGGAAAGCATGATCTACATAGAAAGGATATTCAAATAATCCACAATCTTTACTGGGCATGTACAATTTTTATCCAAATTAGATATCATTTAAGAGAATATACCAAAATAGAAAGGTGCACATAAGGATGTAGGTTATCACAGGAATTATCGTACAGCAAGATGGTTCTAAGTGAATTAGGAGGACCCTGCAAGATTTCTCATCAGCAGACTTAAATTTAACAACAGATCTTAGTGTGCTGATGGCAGATTCAGATGGAAAACTGAAAGAAGAACCACTGAACCGAAAGGGAAGACATTAAAAAAAAGAAAGACAAAAAAATATTAATAAGAAGGTGGATTGCATGGTTGCAAGCAAATCAGACACTCTAAGATGAGAATTACACATTGGGGACATCAAAATAAGAAGGTGTGAAAATCAAAATACATGAGTAGGAAAAGAATAGCTGATAGAAGAAGTGTAACAGAAATTCAAAAGCAAAAATGAAGAGTGAAAGATGTTTTACAGAAAATAAGCAAGAAAAGAAGATGAAAAACAAAGTGCTGAACTGGTATGCATTGCCTAAACTCTAACATGGCAGTGAATACAATGTGTAAACTATATTAACATTTACCACACTGCAGGTGACAATTGTCGCTGTAGAATTTTCTCCCTTTGCTACTCTAGGCACATAAACAAACACTTGGCAACTGTTATTTCTGGTATTTCAAGCTGGAAATCACCTACTACTGCTTTGGAACAAGGTTAAACTTCTGTTTTTCCAATGCCATTTTGAATTCTTCTAGACTCTACATGAGGTGTAACATCAATTAAAACTATGTTAATTTTTTGCGATTTTTTGTAAGCAAAAATGGCTGCATCAATATCCAACAAAGCCTTTATTCAGTTTTTCTTTGATTAACATGCCAATGATGATTTTGAAGGCTTTACTTGAGTGGATATTGACGGTGAAGTGGTCGAAGATGATAACCACCAGCAGCTACTATCATCCATGCCTGACTAATTTTATGGAAGCTACTGGTGACCATCGATATACCTAATAGGCTTTCTGAAGATGAATTATTTTGTCTATTTATAAACGACGAAATAACTTTATTTGTTGACAAGACAAAGAAGAGTCTACCAAACAAATGCTAGTGTCTTCTCATATGTAAACATGAGGAAACATTACTTTTTTGATGAAATGAAAGCCTTCTTAGCAATTTTGCTTCTTATTGCACCCCCAGAACTCCACAAGGAGTAATAAAAGTTAAAGTACATTGAATTATTTACGTATTTTTTAATGTATTTGTTTTTTATTTCGAGTTTCATTTTTTCTTTGTTTTCAATATCAAAATATGCAAAACGTAATGCATTACATCAAAATATTATTCATCCATTCTTTTATTAGTGTACAAAAATTAAAACCTATACGCACAATACAAAGAAAATTATAACAATTTTAAAATAGTAGGTGTTCATGCCCAGAAGCTTGGCTTAGGTTGGGTCATATTAGGTGAAGTCTGTCTTGGAAATGCGCACAAGCCCTTTACACAAATAGACTCTACAATCCTTTTGGAAATGCCACTGCAACTGAGACCCCAGGACAAATGAGAGAAAGAAAGAAAGAAGTCACTGTAAAGAAACTGGAATTCCCCCTTACCACAAGAAATTGTTCACGTGCCACAGACTGACTTAGTCACTCCCTTTTAATTTAGGGATATTTTATGTTAGTCACTATTCTAACTACCTTAGAGAGTGCCAGAAACCTTAGAATTTATCAACTTAAGGCACACAGCTCCCACTTTGTCTACTATTCCAACTGACAGCATTACCATTCCACCCATTTTCAGTTCCAGTAGAAAAACAGAAACTTGTCTTCAGAACAAGGTGTTTACTTGACTGTCAGAGATATGCATGCAAGGACAGATGCAAACCAGGAGGAAGTACAAAAGGAGAGCAGGCTGCATGGCATATATATATATATATATATATATATATATATATATATATATATATATATATACACACACACACACATTGTGTTTTTCTATTATAGAAGCAACAGATTTTATGTTTGTTCATACATGTACATTAAAGTTGAATGGTTTCTAAATGAAGATTCACATATCTTAAACATTCCCCTCAAGTATTCATGAAAGGGATGTTCTGTATATACTACAGATAAACAGATAGACATCATCCCCTTTCAGTGTGCGATTTCATACATGGCTTCAAACATGACTTATGTCTGAAAGAAGAATTACATAGAGTCAAAAAATATATATAAATAAAATAAAAATAAAAAAGTGCTCATACTTTCTTGTTTCATTAATTTTACTTCATTTGTTGTCTTTATTTTCTCATAATTATTTTTCATGTCATCAGAGTTTTGATTGCCAGGTATGCATGTATGTGAAGACAGATGCATACCAGTAGGAAGTACAAAGGGAGAGCAGGCTGTACATTTGATAAATATATAGTTGCATTGTGTTTGCTATTTTATTAAATGTTTGTTAAGATATGTATATTAAAGTAGAATTGTTTATAAATGAAGATTCACAGATTTTAAAAGTTCTCCTCAAGTGATTATTCATGAAAAGAAAGGTCTACATGCAACAGATGAATATCATTCCTTGTCAGTGTGTGATTTCATATGTTGCTTCAAATTTGACTTCTGTGTGAAGGAAGCATTACATGCATTACAAGAATAAGGCTTCTCTCCTGTGTGTGTTCGCATATGCACTGCTAAATATGATTTCCCCTTAAAAGAAGAACCACATACATCACAAGAATAAGGTTTCTCTCCTGTGTGTTTTCGCATATGCACCACTAAATATGATTTCCATGAAAAAGAAGAGCCACATACTTCACAAGAATAAGGTTTTTCACCGGTGTGTGTCCGTATATGACTTACCAAATGGGCCCTCCGTGAAAAGGAAAATCCGCACACTTGACAAGAATAAGGTTTCTCTCCAGTGTGTATCCGCCTATGACTCACTAAATGAGCCTTCCGTAAAAAGGAAGAGTCACATAGTTCACATGAATAAGGTTTCTCACCAGTGTGTATTCGCATATGAACAACTAAATCTGACTTTCGTGAAAAGGAAGAGTCACAATCCTCACAAGAATATGGTTTCTCTCCAGTATGTAGGCGGATATGAGCCACTAAATGTGACTTCCGTGAAAAGGAAGATTCACACAAGTCACATGAAAATGGTTTCTCTCCAGTGTGTGTTCCCTTGTGTTTTATCAAATTTGCTGTCTGTGAAAAGGAAGCACCACAATCCTCACAAGAATATGGTTTCTCTCCAGTATGTGTACGAATATGAGCCACTAAATGTGACTTCCTTGCAAAGGAAAACCCACACACTTCACAAGAAAATGGTCTCTCTTCAGTATGTGTCTGCATGTGTTTTGTCAAATATGTCCTCTGTGGAAAAGAAACGTTACACACTACACAAGTATATGGTTTCACACCAGTATGTGATTGCATATGTTGGTCCAACTTTGACATGTCAGAAAATAATGAGCCAAAAATGCCTTATCTCAAGAATGTCTGCATATGTTGATTAAAATAGGCAAATTGAAAAAAAAAAGAGCTACCAGTTTCTCTCCAATGTTCACATATGCAGTGTTAAATTTGAATTCCATCACAAAATGCCACAATTGGCAAAAGAAATGATCTCTCTCCAGTATTTATTTCCATGAATGAATTATATAAAATTAGAAGACTCAGAGATTTTAACATATGGTTTTTCTGCAGCATACATTTGAATGCCATCTAAACAGAAATGGAAGAGACACGCTTGATAGGAAAATGATTTCCTCTTTATGTGTGCTTGAATAAATCATCTGATATGACTTAAATCAGAAACAAGGACACACAAATCCTACAATTTTATCTTCAGTGAGAATATCTAAGGATCTATTTTTTTTAAATTATCAGACAATTTGAAATCCACAGGTTTGTTTTTTCTCAGTATTTTCTGTTTCAGGCAATGCAGAAAATGATCAGCCATCCAAATTCACCAAGTTATTTTTCAAGCTGAAAAAACCTGTAAAAGATTAGAAAAGTTAAATTGATAAGATGATATAATAATTCAAGAAATTAATAATTCAAGAAATTAAGGCAAATATATATATATATATATATATATATATATATATATATATATATATAAAACTATGCACATACACACACATTTTAATCAGTATATCAGGGCTCAAAATTAACATTGTTCCAAGGACGATAAAATATTAGTATGTTTGGGGTGACCAGGTAGATTTGTTGTGATGATGGCTGGAGGATACAAAAATTCTATTTAAAATAAAAGGAAATAATTTTTTCAAATAAAAATTTCTTACTTTTTATAAATTGTGGCAGGCTTTTAATAAATGCAACACACAAACACAAAAATGAAAAAAATTGGTGAATGAAAAATCAAAGTTAAAGGAATTAAATTTATATACTTGTATTATTTATCTCTTAATGTAAAAAACATTAGGGTCTGATCATAAGAACTAATTTTGATTTAATAAACCAAACGAGAAAATTAGGTTTTTGATGAAATTTTGGTTAAAAAAATGAACAACTGGCATGCAAACGTTTTGGGCCAACTACATTAAATGATTATACACCTTTTATTTTATTAAGAAATTCAAGATAGTATGCTTTTATCAGTAGTGACTGCGGACCTTGAGGATTGGAAAATAAATTGTTTTTTGTAGGTGCTGTATAACAAGATAAGCAGCTTGAAGCTGAAAAAGGCTGTGCAAAACTATTGAGCCAATGAAAGATCTGAAATGATAAAATCTTGACAACATGCAAATTTCTCAGTAGGAATTGTTTCATAAGGTGTCTTGGAAAGTCATTGTAATTGGAACTAGGTTGCTTTTGTACACAAAAATCAGGACTACAATTTCTGTTGAAACAAGCATGAAGGTTGTGATTTTGAAGATGACAACTTAACGAAAGATAACCAGTTGGCCGGGAATTTCCAGAAATAGGTGTTCAAACCATCCAAAAGAGGTTTGCTATGACTGCAAGTATTTTAAGAGCAAAGAAAACTGGAAGACCACCAAAAATTAGAAAAGAAATGAAAAATTGTGAAAGTCTCAGTAATCAATAGAAAATTAACAGCCAAGTGAGGAGTGAGTGCCGTTTTTAAAAGTGAGAATTTCATTTGATACGTTACACACACACACACACAGTATTACAAAGAAAACAAAAAACTTGAATAGGTTTATAGCAGACAAAAAAAAAATGTCCAAATAGAAGATTGAAGGGGTCAAAAAAACATCTAACATGGGATCCTGGAAAGTGGCAAAAAATTAATTTTTAATGATGAATGCAAAATAGATTTACATTTTAATGTATGAGAAAATGCAAGAAGACTAGAGAGAGAATGAAAAAAATCCAAGACACCGCACAAAGGCGGTAAAATTTGGTGGTGGACACATGTGAGCTTGCATCAAAAGCAATGGTAGAAGAAAACTGATAAAAGTTGGTACAAACTGAAACAGCGGAAACTATAATAGTTTTCTACGGTCTAATCTTTTGCCAGACTATGAAGATGGAGAAATCTTTCGGCCTGACGGTGCTTCTTGCTACAAATCACATGCAACAAAAAGATTTCTTGTGGATGAAGATGTTCGACTTTTGGAAGACGAGCCAGCACAAAGTCCTAATTTCAATATAATTGAAGCATTGTGGTGAGAACTGAAGAAACAAGTGCTCCAATGAAAACCACACAATCCCCAAGAATTTTGAGATTACTGCTAACAAAAATTGGTAAACATTCCCAATGAGAAAATTTGGACCATGTGCCATTCAATACCATATCAAATTGAGGCAATTCTTCGAGCCAAAGACGGCATTACTAATTATTAACGCCATACGTTAACATAAAAAGGTAAAATTTTTGCATGTTTTTTTTCAGCATCACTATGCTTAAGATGTTATGTTAACCACCATAAAGCAGTAACATTTGCTGGCTCTCAAGTTATAGAAATTTATATAATAAAAAATGTAAAATTATATAAAGTATAATATATAATTAAAAGGTAATTTTAAAAACCAATACTATAGACTAGGTTTGTTTATTACACTTTCTTTGAGGGGGGTGTTTAAAAAAACATATATTAAAAGAAAGTTACTAACATGTATTCTTTAAATAAAAAAAAATCTTTTATAATGAAACTAGATGGTTAGTAAAAAATGGCTTGAGTAAAATTTGCTGTCTAAAACTTTGTATATGAGATCTTCAAGTCTGATGGCCTCAAAACCTGCCTAAATAAAGTTTGTAAACAAGCATAGTTTAAAGAGATACATTTTGTTATCTTTTTTAACCAATAAGGAAAGTAAGTTACACACCTTTAGTTTTCAATTTTTGATTCAATTGGAGGCTAAGAAGTCTGATTAGTTTAAAAACCAGAAGGGTATTAGCTTTCACAGACAAAAGTTATTGGCTAATTCTGGAAGCTGAACTTAGATGAAGAAAAAAAAGAAAGCAGAAGGGTTTGGGCATTCACAAAGGAAGGCACCAGCTGATTCTGCTATCTGAACAAAAAAAAACAAAAAGAAAAGCTGTCTCCATCAATGATGGAAAAAAAAATGAAGTAACAAAGAAGATTTAGAGAGATTATACAATTATCTCTCTATAGTTATTTTTGAAAGTTTATCACAAAATTGGAAGTATTGACTTTGATTTTGAACTTTTCTGAAAATATAAGATTAATTGCATCTGAATATGTAAAACTGACCTGTTGCCTGAATAAACCAGAAATTCAGTGACACCTGTAAACCATCAACCTTCTCAACTTCTTTCCTCAGTTAAATGAAGTGAAGTAAATGAACATTTTTTTTTATAATAATTATGATTGTTTTCAGGAGCCTAACAGAATTGTAATTAGAATTGTCATCTTACCTAATTGTGGCGAACAATTTGTACAAGCCTGTTTTTTAAATTTTGTCTATGATAATGTTATTTTTTTGTCTTTTAATGAATTTGAATTTCTTTCAAATTTTACAATGGAGTAAGAATTTTTTTCATTTCCACCATTCCTAATACTTGGGATAAAAGATTCAACATTCTTCCTTCTCCTCCTCTCCAAATCCTTTTAATAGATTGTACAATGTAATGAGAAAAACATACTTTACTTATGGAGTAAAATTGAAAGTAGCTAATTTATCAAGGTGGCCTTAAATTTTTTTTTTACCAAAGCAGAAGTTTATTCCTTGTTTAGAATGGGTTTCCAGTTTGTTCTCCTAAATTCATTTCATTCTCTTTCAATCACAGTATCTCCTTGTGTCTTAGTGGAATTATTGCCTTGCTTGGAGAGAAATGATTAAATAAAAAAAATAAATAAAATGATTACTTAGAATATTTCCTTAAATTTTTAAGATTAGTGGGTAGTTAAAAATTATATAAAAAAGAAAGTCATGTTATATTCATCAAGTAATTTTTACAGATATGTTTCCTGTAGAAAAAAAATTTCCAAACATAAGTCTATTGAAATAATTGTCAACATCTCATAAAAATCACCCACCTCTGTATTAAAAAATGCTTCTTTTTAAAAGTAAAAGTAATGTTTGTTTCAAATCAGATTAATTAAACTTTAAATCAGTTAATCTTCTTCAAATAAAGTTTCAGAAAAGTATATTTTATTTTTGAAAGATTTTTTAATAGAGTTGTGTGCAAAGATTTAGAAATATTAGGTACCGCCATAGATTTTCTAAAAAAACACTTTAAATTCCATCTTTGAATAAGTATTTTAGGCATTTTAAAAGTATTAGTACGTTTTTTTGTTACTCATTGATCTGCCATTGTATACAAAAAATGTAATCAACAAATTTAAAATTCTCTTTAAAATCCAATATTTGTTCTAGAGATGTGTTTCAAAGTCTATTAGAAAATTTAAGGATTAATTAACTGATTTTCTAAAAGTAATGCTTACCTTTTACTTAAAGTGGAATTAAAATAACGCTTTACTTAGATGTTAGCCTATGAGGTCAAAGGACAATATAGAAATACAGTCATTCTACCATTACTTAAAAAAGTGCAGGAAAAAGTTAAAAAAATATAACCTAAAGAAGTCCAGCAGAAAAATAATTAAAAATTTGTTATTTTTGTTTAAAACAATTTTTATTTAAGCTTATATAACCAATAGATTTAAGAATATCATTTTTCATTCTATATGCTTTTATTAAACTTAGTATAATGAATAATTTCAATTTTTTATATTGACTGGACAGGAGATATAAAATTAGATTAATATCAAAATACTCCCCAGATATTGAATAGTTGTCAATTAATGTGAGATATCAAAATTATTCCTTTAATGTACATCCATACAAAAAAATAATCTAACAGTTACTGTTTTAAAAATATATATTTCTGAAATATTAACAAATTTAAAGTTAAATCAATCTGTTCTGAAACAAATATTACTTACTTATAGAATAAAATTTTCTATACAAGCATTTCTTGAACACAGGGTCTTGTTATTCTCACGTCTCCATCAATAAATTGATGGGCAAAGGTGTTGATAAGTTAAGTATGGTGGCTTAGTATTGACAAAGTAAAAACAGTTTTTCATTTTTTAACCACCAGGTAATTTTTAAAAAGTAAAATATTTTAAGCAATTATCTAATATTTTATTTCTTTTTTTAGGTACTTAATTTGACGAGTGAAGATGCTTTCTGAAAATATAATAAAATTTAGAATACTATAAAAATATCATAAATTATTGAATTACCTTTAAATTTTAAACCTTTCTACTATGTTCAAAATTTTGGTTAATTTTCTTTTGTCAGCAGTGAACACATTTTAATTTTGTTTCAAATCAGATTAATTTAACTTTAAATTTGCTAATTTTCCTCAATGTTTCAGAAAAATATATTGCATTTTACAAATTTTTAAAAACGAGAAGTTTTGTTTAAAAAAAAAAAAAAAAAAAAAAAAAGAGAGATTTTTTTATCACTTTTCTTTACTGACAAAGAAAATACAAAAAACATTCTAATCAATACATAATTACTGTTTGAAATACACCAGGGTATTTTGCTTACTGGAAATAATAAAAATCTAATTTTTAATCATTTAGCTTTCAATTAAAGCTTCAAGAAAGCTTTTTCATTTTTAAAACTTTGCCATTGAGAATTAGTGGAGGTACCTACCACAATTAAAAATAAAATGAGAAAAGAAAACTAATTTAAAATGTAAATGAAATAAAGTATGAAAATAAACTAAATAGGTTAAAATGAAACCTTTCAACCGTTTTTTATTAAAATATAACTCACAAAAAAGTATAAAGAAACTTAAAAAATACTAAATAAAAACCAATTATTTTTCTTAACTAAGTAAAACTAAAAGGCTTTTGAGCATAAGAGGGGTAACACTTGAAAATCGTGACCTTCTAACAATGATGTTGCATATGAAACACCATACTTAAAAAAAAGAACATTTAGACACAAAAATATTTTTAATTATTGTAAAAGTTTCTGGTGGTATGATTTGTATTAAGGCTTTTCAATTTTTGCTTAGTAAATATAGTCTTCACTTAATAAGAGGTTTGGAAGAATTTAAAAACATTTTTGAAACTTTAATAACTTTATAATTAAAAAAGAAAAATGCAAACAATTCTTGTAAAAATTCATTATACATCGAAAATTTTTTTTCTTCAGACTATAATGTTCTTAATATATATTAATTATAGAAGCAATTAAAACCTTATCTAATAATTACATAGTTTTATTGCAGTTTTTATTTTACAATTTGTGGCAGATTATAGGAAACATGGTAATAGTTTGGAAAAAAAATGGTCTACATTTTCCAAGGTATCCTGCTTTTAACTAATAAAAAAAAAAATTTCGTTAGCGATTTTAAATTCTAGAAAATTTAATGAAATTAAGAGGTGGGGGGTAACAGACATCGAAAAAAAACTTTTTACCAAGACTTAAAAAAAAAAAAATTCATTCATTTGTGAATAAATCTTGAAAGTTTCATTAAAATCCGATAATTATTTGATTTTTGCAAGAATTTCAAAATTAATGTTTTTCACCGGAAATGGCGGCTCTGTTAACCGTCGACACACACACAAAAAAAACAAAACATACAAGATTTTTAACACAAATTTCGAACGTATTAGAAGAGTGAAAAAAATCTTTAAATACTTTGGTCTTTTCTCTTAATAATATAGACATTTTGACAATAAAAACATTGCTTTTAAGTTTGGGACCTTTTTTCAGCGAATTATTAGAGGTACCTTTAAAAATATGAAGAGGGTGGAATTTTAATTTCATAAAATTAAGTGGGGGTATGTAAAAAAAATACTTTTACCAAGATTTTCTAAAAAAAAAAAATATTTGTAAATAAGTCCTGAACATTTCATCAAATTCCGACAATTATTTGATTTTTGCAAGAATTTCCAAAACAATGTGTTTTTTAACCACAAAAAGGCTAAAAATCTCTCTTTGGTGCCATTGCTGACACAAGAAAAACAAGATTTTTAAACCAAAAATTTCGAACGTGCTAGAAAGGATTAAAAAATTCAATAAAATAACAAAAAAATACTTTAAACATTTTTGACGATAAACTTTGTTTTTCCTCAAGTTTGGGACATTTTTTTCTTTTTCATCATAGTATTTTTTTTTTTAAAAAAAAAAAAACACTAAATAAAATAAAAGCTTCAAGAAAGATTTTTCATTTTTACAAATTCATTTTATTTTTAAATTTTAAACCTTAGGAATCGCTTTTCTTTGGAGATATCGAGGAGAAGAATTATTTACAAAGTTGCTGAAGATAAGGAATTTTTGCAGCGTGCCTTTTACTTTTTAAGTCGAAACTCCGATGTTTTTGTCGTGAGTAAAAAAAAAAAAAAAATATATTGCAAGTCACTTTTTATTTTCCGACGATTCGAAGATAAAAAATAAATTTCGGCGGAGATGCCTACGTATGAACAATTATTTTTCTCATTTTACTTAAAGAACAAAAATTAAATAAACTAATTTTTTTTTTAATTGTTTTGAAAAAAAAAAAAAATTTTTTTCTTCGGATTATTGTTTTCTTCAAAACGAACGGAATTTCTCATATTCATACCTCAACAATTAAGAATTCTAAAAATGAATAAGAAATTTACGGGTTGAACTGTTCAGAAATCGCCAACAATTTTTGTTTTATTATTCAACATGGATTTCAACGATAAACAATAAAGCGGCTGAATGAATGTGTAAAATTAAATACGATCGAATATGAAGCGATCTTTATTCAAGTTAATAAATAAAATAAACTTTCAGACACTTACAAGATGGTTGAATGCATAAACTTTGATGGTTTGTGTATTTGAAAAAGATGGGATGGATTAGGATTTACTTCGATAATCTTGAAACAGTTTCAGTTGCCCTGCGTCCATATTTTGAGGTGAATAGCTTTTCGTATCTCACCGCTTGAAGAGCGATACTTTTTTTAACCACCGAAACGTGGCTAGCACTTGGTGTTTCGTTGTGGTGTAATCGTCAACGAGTCTGACTTCTTGTAGAGGTCATTAATCGTGAGTTTGGTCCTCCCTTAGTGTACTATAAGTTGTGGTTTGTAAACAACACTGGTCATTGGTTTTAATGAGGTACCAATAGACATTTTTTACGATAAAAATAAAATAATGAGAAACGCATTTAAAATAATTTTTAAATTAAAAATATTTTAATCAATTTTGGAGCCTTTTTTCATCAGGATATGTCACTTTTTTTAGCGACAACTAGGATATCTCTATTTTTAATTTTAAAAAAATGTCTTCTTTGAAGTTAAACTTTTGAAAGAATAGCCTGAAGCTAATTTGTAAAAAAAAATAAATTTACGTATTTTTACACATTTTGGCAATGGTCACAGGTCACTCATCAACAAGAGATGAAAACAAAAAATGAACAAATTGACAAATCCAATATTTGTCTCTAGAGATATTTGATTCAAAGAAATTGAAGGGTTTTTTAAGTGGAATTTGTAAAAAATGCTTACTTTTTGCTGAAAACAGTGAAAATAATGTTTAATTACACAGGGTAGCCCGTGAGCTGTCAAGAAGGTTTGTAAGAAATTCTGCAAATTAAGCGCCTATTGGCTAATTTTGTAACGACCAATCTCATTGGTCGAACTTTGACTTGGTTTTTTTCGCGGGCATTTTACAACAGCCCGCCCCCTTTTGAATCAGTTGCGACAAATCATTAGAAGTGTCCAGACTCATTTTGAACTATTTGACAGGGATATTAGCGCCCAAGCCTAAATTAATTAGGCATTGAATGTCCACCAGCATCCAAAATGGAAATGCTTCAGAGACAGTTGTGGATAAACTTTGGAAGTGACCGGACTCACTTGGAACTATTTGATAGGGCCTTGAGTGCCCAAGCCTAATAATTAGGCATTGGAGTTTCAACTTCAGCAACCAAATGGTAATGCTCCGGCAATGACCAGCTAAGACTGCCTTTCTAACCTTGTTGTGACCGGTTGTGTTATACAGAAGAAAAAGAGACTACCTTTTCATTGAACTTACCCTACCCTGTTCCCAAGGGCAAAATCTTTTTTTGCAAGGATACTATAAAATTTGTTTTGAGTTTTAAGGTAGGCCTTGTCGATTTGTTTGTCTTTCTTGTCCCTGCCAAGGGTTAATCTGTGTGAGAAGAAATTCTCACAGGTTATAGTGGTCCCCTCTGGAGGGGGCGTAATATTGTTGAGGTATGTTAGATGTCTGTTTATTAACATGACCACATGATTTATTTATATTCAACGTAAAATATCACAAAATATGAAACAGCAAGAAGGAATAAAAACGGTTTTTATAACAACAAACATTTATATTTATTTTTGTGTGTACATGCGTAGAGGTTTTGGTGTTATGTCCCTTTGACTGATTTAATTTTTTTTATCTGAGCTCACAAAAGTGAAAAGTTGGATGAATTATAAAGCTGAGAAATGCTGAATAAACTGTAGCTTTAGAAGAATATTTCAAAGAGAAAAGTTCTTGTTTGGAAATGTTTCGTATGTTTGTAATATAGCTTGGAAAATTTCGTACGCACATGCATGCGTGAATATGCTTTTAATGTCTGACCGCACATGTTCGAGACGGAAATCCTTATGGTCACATCTTCGCAGGAAAAGGGAACAGAAGAGAGAGAGCAGCAAGCTCGTGTCTGCTATTTATAATTGATGTAACCGCATAACAGGCTCACAGAAAATTGGCGGGAAAACTTGACTTGGTCATGCGCTTGAAACGCGGTTGTGTAGCGGGCCCCTAAACGACGAGGTTTCCAAATATGTTGTGGGCGTGCATGTTGCGGGTCCCGCCACAATTATTTTATTTTGTCTAGGAAAGGAACATGCCATTATGCTGGAGGTCGCTATCCAATGTGGTTGTCACAATGCAATTTATATTTGACGTAAAATAGCACATGGTATAAAATACAAAACAGAACGTAGGGTTGAAAATATAACAATTGAATTTATTAAGTGTGTTGCGGACCCGATAGCGGTGCAGATCTGGCTTACGAAAATAAGGCCTTGTGCCATACACTACACACTACTACCGAATCCACAAACAAAGTAAAAATAAATAGAATATAAAGATGTGTTCTTTTTACTGTACAAACGTACAAGGTAAAAAGAAGTAGACAGGCAAAACAACGTAAGGTAAAGAACAAACATAAAATTTTATTAGAGTTTAACAAGTAATTTGTCTTCAGTGAAGACCTTCAGTAAATTACTGGAAATGTAGTTGAAAAAGAGGCCAAGTAGATTGTCTTCAGTGGAGACCTTCAGTAAGTTACTGGAAATGTGGTAGTTGATAAAAAGGTAGATAAAGTTCCGCGCCAAAATTTAAATTCAAGCTGGCCAAGGCGGGAAAAGTTCCTCAGGAAGAGAGTTCAGAAAGTCAGTTATAATGAATAATAAACATACACGGCAAAGAAAAATACTCACTGCGAGAGTTTATAATTGTGAGTGTAATGTAATTCTTTTTAAGGTAACTGGTTCTGAAAGGACTGAGTTCGAAGAATGTGAAAAATGCTTTGTTCTTCATGTCGAAGGCTTCGAAAGTTCCTGGAAGTAGGCGGCTCGAAAAAGATGTTCGCCTCGGGACGAAAAATCCGTCATCGCAAAAGGCAATGTAACGACAGTGTCGTATGTGTTAAGGTACAGCGACGAGCCATGAGGTCTAGGCAATGTTTGCCGGTAAAATATCCCTGTCGGTATATATGGTTGACCGGCGAGAGATAAGTGAGTCGTCTACCCGGCCGGTTCAAACGACCCGGGGCGACTAATTTTTGAAAAGCCAATTTGTCGTGACGTCAGAGCAAAAGCGCGCGAAAAATAATATCAGCAGTAGCAGCAACTTGTTTGCCTTCCTCATCTTCGGCTAAGAACAACGGTTTACTACTATTACCGGCCGAAAGTGAGAGGAAGGGGTAAAAACTCGCGCGTGCGTCAAATTGTAAGTGGAAATAGCGGGATATTTCCACAAGTGTTTTGGTGTACATACATGTAAGCTGAAGGTTTGATAGAGTTATGTCTCTTAGATTTGGAGATATTTGTAGCTGAGCTCATAAAGATTAGATTAACTATTAAACTGTAGTTTATAAGAATGAGTATCTTGCATGTTAGAGATTGTCTATTAGACAAGTTGGTAAGTGTTCAGAATTGTACTTGCGTGATTGTTGTAAAGTTCTTTTACTTCTGACTGCATTAGTCAAAACTGGAGTTCTTTAAGGGTCACATTTTGGCAGCAGAGATGAAACGCTCGAGTGAGTAAAGAGAGCGAGAAGAGAGATTATTTATTTCTGTACTTATAACAAGGTCGAAGTTGGGAATGGGGAAGAGGTCGGTCTTCTGTCTTAACTTCTAATCTTACCTAGCCACAAATGCTGACCCAGTCATACTAACAATATTTCTTGCACCAAAACAACGCATTCTTACTTACCTTTCTTACCACATCCACCATAATACCTCAATGACTCCATGAAAATATTAACTAGACCCCACATGTACAATTTATCGTCGGTAGGTGGGGATTCAAATAACAATTTAAGAGAGCGAGAAAAGAGGCAAAGAAACATTCGTGTTTGGTTTTTATATGTTGTATCACGTGACAGGATCAACCTTAGTAGGCGCGAAAACAGACTTGTCGCGTGCAGGCGATTTGATTGGTCGGAGCTAGATTGAAGGAGATTAACCAATGAATGCTCGCTGTATAATTTCTATATATGATGGTGGTGATTACCACAGGTGGATTGCAACGCCCACTTGTGTGTATTGACCAATTAGAAGATGATATTTCCTGAAAATCTGTACGAAGCTGAATAAAATTCAACATTGATAAGTAAGTGGTAGCGGGATGCTAAAATATAATATGGCCTGTACACCCCAAATAAGGATAGTCACAGGTTATAGAATGAACAATTATATTTTGATACTGTTGGGGACGAGTAGAATGTATTAAGTTTCTTTATCTATAGCGATGTAAATTATCAGAAGGATTTTGGTTGTTAGGCTGGCGTGTTCTTGACATTCATCCTCAACAATAAAAATGTTTTAAAATATGAAACACAACAAGGCAATAATTCAATTCAAATAATACACACATTTATATACAATTAAACAATATTTACAATGATGTTTTTGTGTTGTCGAAAAGTTGGTGTGTTTAATGTTGTTTGTATTAAAATATCCGGATTGTTCTCGTGTTCAATATATTCGTGTAATATTACAAGTATTGTTAGATTAAGTAATTGTTCATTTTAGGTTCAACATGAATGTGTATGCAATTATTTACGTACTGTTCTTTTGGTTAGGTCAACTGAAGTTGCGTACCCTTAACTGTAGTTAAGGCTTTAGTTCGATCGTAGCTCTTTTACTTATTTAGTAGTGAATATTTTCTTGTTCACTTTACGTAAGCAAAGTTTGTTTAAAGTTCGGAAATATTTCTTGGTCACAGAGGATTATTCGAGCCAGAAGTCGATGACTCAGTGGTGTTCTTTTTACGCGGGAAAGTTATTGTTTCGAGTAGCGTAGCTTAGTCTGGCATCTCTCTGATTTCAATCCGCTGACTGAATTGGTCAGTCAAAAATCTTCCTTTTATAAGTTCGAAAGTTCTTTAACGTCTGACTGCGTTAGTCAAAGATGGGAGTTTCTTGAGCGTTACATTTTGACAATGTGTGAGCGGTCAAAATTGGTTGTCGTCGTGGATTGCTCGGCGTGACACGTGTTCTTGTTTTTTTTATACCATCTCATACGCTCCGGGAAGAATGGCGTAATTTACTTCTTTTCACGTGAGCTTTCAAATTTTCGAGCTGTAAGCCAATAGAATTCTCTGATTGGAAATATGAAGTTTTCATTGGATAAGCTTAATTTTACGTGGGTGTAAAGAATAGATTGTTCCCACAGCAGTGGTGCTAAAATAACATGGATGATTCCACATTCTCTCTTTTCTCATTCCTTCCGGGGGGCAGGGGGAGAAAATCATTTTGCCACTGCTTTTTTGGTTCAAGTAGAAGGCACCTTAAGTCAACCAAAGATGATGCTAAGCAAAGTATTAAGAAACAGAAACATTTCGTTAGACCACGTGCGTCACGTGACACAAGTTTTTGAGCATCTAGAGCACTTCGGTTTGAAGATAAACCCAGATAAATGTCTATTCGCTGTTTCCAAACTTAACTTTCTCGGATACGTAATTGATGAATCAGGAATCACACCGATTCCAGAAAAAGTGACAACAGTAAAAAACTTTCCGCAACCGACTACACTTCGTCAACTTAGTCGATACCTCGGTTTAATAAACTATTATCGCCAATTTATTCCGAATTGTTCACAAATTTTAGCACCCCCTAACCAACCTACTTCGAGGTCAAGGAAAAAAATCGTCACAATAACACTGACGAAGCTCTTACCGCTTTCATTAATTCACGCAATTCTTTAGCGAACTTCACGAAGCTATTAGGTTGGTGCAAAAATAATGTTTTTTTACATGATCTTGAACGTCAAAAAACGACATTATTTTTGCACCAACCTAATAACTTACTTACGCGATGACAACACAACAAATCTTTCGTTAACTACTGATGTGTCATCGGAGGCAATTGGAGCAGTTTTACATCAACACACAGAAACAAACCAAACCAATTTCTTTTTTTTTCGGTTAAGCTTACTTCAACCTAGAAGAAATATAGTACTTTTTCTCGCGAATTGCTTGCTATATATCTTTTTATAAAACATTTTAGACATATTTTGGAAGGTCGGAACTTCACTGTTTTCATCGATCATAAACCTTTAGTTTTCGCCCTCCATACAAAATCAGATAGATATAATCCACGCGATTATAGACAGCTGGATTTCATATCGCAATTTACTACCGATATACGGCACATAGCAGGCAACGACAACATTGTCGCTGATACGCTATCGCGAGCTTCCTTACACAGTCCCACTGAAGAAAAGCTGGATATGGAAATTTTAGCAGACGAACAAGTAAGGGACGTCACTCTATTTAACTCATTGCAAGATTCGTCATTGAAAATTGAACAAAAACCCTTGCCTTTCAGTGCAAAGTTTAGAAGAAGGAGGAGAGAAATTTGCTAGCCTATGTGAGATTTTTGCCTTTCACAGAAATTAACCGGTGAGCTGAGAAGGAGGAAAGAAATTTGAGAGCCTATGTGAGATTTTTGTCTTTCACAGAAATTAACCGGTGAGCTGAGAAGGAGGAAAGAAATTCACGAGCCTTAGTGAAATTATTTTTGAACCAATTAAAATCTTGCCTCTACAGAATTGAGCCAGTGAGTCAAGATGAAGAAGGAAAAAAAATAGCCTACGCAAAATTCTTTTTGATGTAAAATGAGAAGAAAAATTAAAGAGAAATGTGTCTGAAGTCACGTGAAAGGTTTTGTTTCAGGTCCTCATGACTAGCATTGAAGTACTAGCCTGTGTAAAATTATTCACCTATTATGAGGCCTCTGACCAAGCACAAGGCACTTCAAAGAATTTTCTCTCTACAATCCCAAAAAGGTATTTCAAACTTTTTCTTCATCTACTTTTGAATGTATGCAAACCATATATCCCTTCAATGAGCAAGAAGCTTTCTTAGCTTTGTTTTATCATTTTGGATATTATTTTGTCAGATCATTTAATCTCTGTTGTATGAACATTTCCTCTTCATGACAATACATTAAAACTAAGGACTTTAAGAATTCTGATTTATTTCCCTGAAATGACACTACTTCAAGCCTGTAAATTTGTGAATAAATTCCTATCTTTTTTATTAAAATTATCTGTGTGTTTCCGCATCATTATCATCCTTCATTAATCTTTGTGGTGTGGGTAAATCAACTGCTCGTTTTAACCTCTAAGCCCTACGCCATTATAACTAAAATAGATTTTAAAACAAAATAAAATTTTCAGATAAAAGTAACTCCACTTTTAAAAATAAAATTGCACCTTCAGTTACAATTTCAGAAAGATTTTTAATGTAAATTCAATGTTGCTACTGAAGTAACTTTACAAAAAAAAGTGCTAACCATGGGTTAAATTTGTAATGTAAATTAAACAGGATATCACTGTTTTTCAGCAAAAGCTACTGCTCCTCCTGTTGAGGTAGGAGTATTTTATGTCTTTTGTCTGACAGCTGAGTTCAAACTTGTAGGGAAATATTCTCCCTCACAACACTATGAATAATAGCGGGAATGACTCGGATATGGAAGGAGATGAAATAAGATCAAGGTCTCCATTGAAAAGAACGGGACATAAACCTGAAGGGGGAGAGGAGGAAAGAGGTTGTAGAACAAGAAGAGAATAAACGGTTCATAGTAGAACACCAAATTTTCTTATTTCTACATTGTTGTGAGTTATCAAAAACAACGGTAGAAAACAGGAATTGGTTTAACAACAAGTTTATTACCTTTAGGTAGAGGAAAACATAATGTAGAATAGAAACTAAGGAAGAGAATGGGTAGCCGTGAATGACTGTTTTCAACAAAAGCTACTGCTCCTCCTCCTGCTGTAAGAGTCTTTTGTCTTACAACCGAGTCTAAACTTGCAGGGAAATATTCTCCCTCACAACACTTTATTTTCTTAAAACCTTCTTAATATAAATTCAGTATTGAAGCTGAAGAATCTAAAAAATAGTATTAACTGTGTATTAACTTTGTAAACTAAACCAGAGAATTTAAAAAAATAAAATTCTGCCCTTATTTTTATACAGATTTATAAAAAATCTTGGTGGGAATGATTGCAAAATACTTTCCCCTCCCCAATTTATAGGCTGAACCACACAAATGCATTCTGGGTTTTCTTCCTAGCCAATAAAATAGGCTGGTTCTTCGCTTCATCTGACTCAGTCCCAGTCTGTCTTGTCTTGAGGTCAGAATGCTATATTTGCTTATCAGAATTTGCACTTGTAAGTCAACCCCAATTCTTAGTTTGAGAATGTTTTGCCTTATTGATGTTTATTCGCCTTGAATATAGAGCTTGTTTGCTTTTATACTATTTTTGTCCTGTTCTTTTTTTTTTCCTTGTTGTTATTACAAACTTAGTCTATTCTATTTATTGGTCATTTCTGCCATTTATTTACATTAAAGCACGGTCGCTCACTCCACAGTATCAACTAAATAATTTGTACTAAATGGTAATAGTCTTTTAGAAAGCAGTGGGAATAAAATAAATAAGCCTCATATCACAGAAATAGCAGGCAGAGAAATTTTGAACAATCATGATCGTCCAGTAACACCTCCAACAGTTGAACAATTTCCTCTTTGCAGATCAGAACAAGTTCATAAAATAACAGTGTGACTGAACTTCTAATTAATCGTTTGATGAATGAATTGATTTATATTGGATCAATTGAGCGTGTGAAGTGAATATGCTTAAATGAAGTTTGACATTCAGAATGCTGTCTGATTTTGTGTACGAGACTGATTTAAGAAGTCACCAGACTGATTCGTTTCCCTTTTTTTGTATAATTTTCTATAATTGAGGGTGAGAGGTGAATGTGGTGAAATGTTTTCACGGCAATTGTTCCAACGAGTTGCTTTTGCTGGTTCCCAGACTGCATGAATTTAAGTGACTTACTAGGTTGGCATTTCGGTTCCATTCTTTCACTGTCGAAATGGTTAAATGTAACCGTCTCTTCTACTCAAACAGCTTCTATCATATTTCTCTCGTCCGTGGAATTCTCTTCCTCTTAGTTGCTTCTCTGATAACTATAATCTTCAAATATTCAAGTGTAATGTCAATCGACATCTTATGATACATTGATCTTGTTTCCCCATCCTTCTTGTTATCCTCTCCCCAAACATGCCTCTTCACACTTGTTCTTTACCCTCTGTAACCCCTAATGTGCTAGTGGCACTCCTGCATTGCTTGGGATGAAATGCTTGAAGAAAAAAAAACAAACACACACAGACCCTCAAAAATAATTCCTCAATGTATTCTAATAAAATAAACTATTCAGTATACAAGTCATTCATTAATGGACAAACATGGATCACTGGGTTTCAAAAGGACACTTTTTCCACTGACCCAACTATTATTTTAACCATGGCAAAGTTTACGAGAAAATGAAAGAAATATCTGGAAAATGCATTTTTTCAAAATTTATTATTAGTTACTTGTTGTGATGTGTTTATTTAAATTTTCTTATTCATTTTTATAAATAAAAATTTTCTATGTTTATTTCTTTATAAAATGCCCAATAATAAATATTTCATTACAGTTGGTTCACCAATTTTTATAATTTTGTAAAAATAAAATTATTCTTGTAAATAAACAATCTAATAGTGTTTAATATTTTTGTTGTCATTTCTCAAGAATAAAGAAAATGTATTAATCTACTTTCCTGTGTTAGGGTTTATGAAAATTCTAATAGGAGTAAATATGTTTGCTTATTGTCCAGTTCACACTCCTCCCCACTCTTTTGAACAAGAGTAGAGGTTTATCTTTTGTTTCCAGTTTAGGATTGGCTTTCTGGTTACTTCAAAAGTCTACTTCAACTCTGTGCTTCTAACATCTCTGCCTAAACTCTGAAATCTTATTTAATTTTTATTTATTTTTCCTCAATAGGAGTAAATAGGCTTGCTTATTGTCCAGTTCACACTCCTCCCCAGTCTTTTGAACAGGAGTAGAGGTTTATCTCTTGTTTAGGATTCTGGTTCCTTCTAAAGTTTTTTCATTCTCTTTCACTCATTGTAACCCCTTGCATCTTAGCGGAATTATTGCCTTGCTTGATGGTGAATTGATTAAATAAAAATAACATTCAACAGATTTTAACAATGACAGCAATACAATTTTGCTTATATATATTGATTACATTCCTATTATTAATAATAAATTAGAATTGGTGTATCAGATGAAGATTTATTTCCTCTGGTTTAATAGTGAAATAAACAACAACAAAACCAAAATTTCACCATCACTAGAAGGATAATAAAAATCACCATGCAAACAAAGTTATAGTTTGGCCAACCAATCAGAAAGTTTTCACAACCAGTATATAAGACTGAGTCAACAAGAAGCAAGTGGCTTTTACCACACACTGGTGTTTCTTCCTTTAGATATAGTTGGAACATTACAACAAGCTAAAGAACTATGAAAAACTAAAAGAAGCTGTAATAAGCTCAAACTAAAAATGTAGACCAAAAGTTGCTCGACAAACTGATGTCATCTCCCAACATAACAGGACGTCTTTCATTATATCAAAGCAAGCTTATATCACTAGCCAGTCACATTGGAGTTGGTGAGGATAGTGTTCAACATAAGTTTATTCAAAGCCTTTCATCAAGACAGTGATAGCATCTGGGCGCATTTTCAGAATTAAAAGGGAAGTCCCAGTGAAAAAGAACAAGCAAAGACGGCCCAGAGAGAGGGCTAAAGTGAGATAACTGTAGATTCGCATTCAGAACATTATTATTGATAACTCTCTCCTCCCATTTGTGTACCCTAGTTACTACATTCATAATACTTGATATAATGCATAAATATCACAATGATAAAATTGGTCAATAATTATTTATAACTATTTATACTGGGACTCATGCATGCAATTACAAGTAATCCATAATATTTTAAATTTTGAAATCATATTTATTGTTGACATATGAATTTTTGGAGTTTTTAAATCTTTGTCTTTCAATCATTGTTTCACCTGCTATCCTCTCCCATCACACCTATGAGGTGCACTTTATGGTTTGGAAAACAGTTTTAGACAATCTTTCATGACAGAATCTTACACATTTATAAGTCCACCATTCCTTGAATATTTGTCACATCTGGTTTAGTGCTTCTGTTATGAATGTAGAGATTCTTGACAAAATCCAAAGAATCTGCAATGTTATTGGTCCTAACCTGACATCTCAGCTTCAGGGACTTTACCACTGCTATAATATGGCTTTTTCTGTGACCTTTCTATAAATATTATTAATAGTAACTGCTCTGATGAGCTTTCCTCTTTGGCATGTTGACTTTATGAAGTTAAATGCAGTACTAGGTTGGCAGTTTAGTCTCATCATTTTACAGTTGAAATGGCTAGATGCAACTAAGTTCTATACTAACAGTTTCTTCTCTTATATTCCAGTTAATTTTTATCTTCAAAAATTTAAATGCAATGTCAATCGTAATCTTCTTAATTCATGTTCTTTAATTGTTCTCTCTTCTTAGACTCTTTCACTTTCATCAACCCCCCCTCCTTGCACCTTAGCGGCTTTATTGCCTTGCTTAGAATGAAATGGTTGAGAAAAAATGTCAAAAGGTTATTTCAGGGAAATTGTAATTTCTACAATCCTTTCAAAATATTTTAAAAACAAAACTTACCTGAAAGGAAAACGAGAGCTGAAAACTGCATAAGAAAAGGAAAGCCGAGCCAAAGGGTCGAAGCTGGCCATCATAAATATTCAAAGCAAAGCAGGGTGGATAGTAGTGGTCAGGACTTTTCTGCTGCTGTTATTGCGACGTGTAACCGGAGAAGGGTGGTCATTACCTTTTAGGTTAGATTTTGTTGACTGCTGACCAACCTTCATTTACTTATTTATCAATTGGTTATGTTATGTTATTGTTATATTAAAATCTTTAACAAAATTGGAGACAGTTATTAAATTTTGAAAGAATTAAAAAAAAAAAAAAAAAATCAAATAATTAATTTGTTATTTATTATTGAAAATTATATTAAAAACCCAGATTCCATTGAAGATTAACAATTCCGTGATCATGGAAAATTTATACCCCAAGTCCTTATGCATCCGTGTACGGTTAATTATATGAAAAGTATGTTTATTCATTAGTTGGAAATACAATGCATTAAAAATTTGTAGGTGTACAAATATTTGTTTCTTCCCACTGTATATATGCTGGTGAGAATGGCTGAAATATGGAAGGAGATTAATGTAATAACACGGAAACATATATTTGAGTAATAAAAGACATTTTCTGATCTCTTGGAATGTCATAATTATGACTCCATCATAACTGGAAAGATAGCTTATTAGATGTTATGTACTACACATCAGACATAGAGTGGAGTAATGGATAGCAGCTGGGATTGAGGAATAGGAGAGCCGAGTTCAAATTCCAATTGGATCTGTTACATTCGGTTATGTGCTAATACCATTGGGAAAGGTATAAATCCTCTTCTCTCCCCAGTTATGGGTAAATAGCAGGATAGACTGGGTTCTATAGCCTTGATTGGCAACCGGTCTAGAAGGAAAACTGAATTCAAACAGTCAAGCTATCTTGCCCAAGAAACACCACTTCTGCTGTGATTACAGTACATGTGGTGCCCGTATCACCCTAAGGGATTTGGGATCGTGACTACAAATCACTGTGTAAATACAAAGACATAAAATTTACTTTCAAAACCTTTTGCAAGAAAGCCAAGCATTTCCCACTTGACTGCTAGTTTCCTTTCACCTAATAGTGGTTTTCTAAGTGTAGCTTTGAATGTGGCACAAGGCCAAAAGTATGGGGTACCCAGTGAGGATAGAACTCACTATTCAGTCATAAGTGAACTAGCAAGACAAGCTTGCTAATCATTACACCACGTCAAAAAAGATAAAAATTAAGAATTGGAATAAATACACAATAGAGTAATGTTTAAATCAACAAGCAATTATTTATTCACTAAAAGGGACTGTAATGAAAGCATTTATAAAATAAGGAAATTAAAATGACTATTCATGCAAATTTATATTCCTTTGTAAATGGAATCTGAAAGAGGTGGTGTTTGTAACCAAGTATTCAACATTTTATTTTCAATAGAAAATGATTTTAAAACAAAATTGTTACAAAAGTTGAAAATTTGTCACCCCTCACATAGCAATGGCTTTACCCACAAAAGATCACATGCAAGTAGGACACCTGTTGTGTTCTATTTATAGTTCACTGGATTTATGAGAGGGTGAGGTCTAATTTAAATTGGAATATTTACTGACAATATTTGGCAATCAAGGAGAACTTGTCACACATTAAAACATTTTTAATGCATAAAATAAATTAAAAACTATAAACACAGGTTTATGACCAGATCACGTTGAAACACCAGTTCCCATATGATCAGACACATTAAGCAACATAGAGCTTGGTAAGTAACTAAATGGATGACCCCCCCCCCCCTGGGAATACCAGGTTCGCTAAGCTTGGATGTGTGGACTGTACAATGGATAATGGCCCCAAATTGTTAATCAGAGAGCAGATTTCCAATTCCTGCTGGGTTCTTTATATTCACATATGTGCAAATACCCTTGAGAAAGGTATGAATCCACCTCTTCTACCTCCAGCTATGGGTTAATTAGTAAGACCTGTATCACTAAACCATTATTAGCTATAAATAAGAAAAAATAATTTACAATCTAAAAAATATTTTCACACTTTAAATAACTTGTAAAAGGTTAAGCCATAGAAAATGAATCAGTCAATCAATCTATAGATACAGAAATTATTTACACTATGATTTTGCTTGCCTTTTAACATATCATCACTAACAATAGTCATCTACTTTGAGGATTTATTTCAACAGACAAGTCATCGGCATTTTCTTCAAGTAGCCTTTCTTTTTCAATCAGAGGCTACCAGATGGTATTTGTCTCTATGCTAGGTCTACTGATAGTGTTAAATCAAGCCCTTTGGAATGAAGTCAGGATAATATAGAACAACATTGGTGGGTAAGACAACTGAAAGAATTCGCACTGTGACAACTTTCTCATTTATGCAAGATGGTTTAACAGTACAAGAATAACTGATGACTCCTAACGTTTGTGCTATTTAACTGGAAATATGGTAATCATAAGAGTGAATGAATGTTTTGATGTATTTAAGAAATCCTAACTTAAATATAGAGTCACATATTATATAATATTAACATTTTTATTTGCTTGCAATTTTTATTGTCATCTTTTTAAGGCTAATTATTTAGACATTGCATCTGCATATCACAAGTAATTCAGTATTAATAATTTTATTGGATAAATTCTTTGTTAATGCTAATTATTAGTATATGAGTGCTCTAATGGTTAATTCTTTTTTTTTAAGACAATTCATCTCTATGCTTGGTCTACTGAGCAGGTTGTCAGTATCTAACATGGATTCTCTCAGTCATTTTATTTCCTCATGTTTTTCTCTATCTAAATTCCACATTGATTGATAACCACTCTTTACTGTCCCTGTATGATCAGTCATAACAGGTTGCAATGTCTATCTCCAGGTAAGAACTGGTTGATGTTTCTCCACCTTTACTTTAAGGAGACAGCTGTTCTCTACTTTATATTTCTTGCCACAACTACATGGGATGGAAAACACAGAGTTCTTGCTTATGTTTATTTTCAATTGTTATGAAAAAGATGATCAACATACTACAGGTAACATGTATGATTGAATATGTTGCATAGGATTTTAAAAAACATTCTTTCTTGGAAGAGTTTAAATCTAATTTGAATGAAAAGAAAGCACAACATACTTCACAACAGGGTTTCTTTCCAGTATGTGTTTGCAAATGTTTGTTCAACTTTTATTTTACAGCAAATGAAGAGCTACACAGTTCACAAGAATATGGTTTTTCTCTAGTGTGTGTTCACATATGACTTACCAAATGTGCTTTCTAGGAAAAAGAAAAAAAGACTTCACAAAAATGATTTCTATCCAGTATGTGACTTCATATGACGTTTCACATGTAACTTGTCTGAAAATGAAGAACCACATACGTCACAAGAATAAGGTGTCTCTCCAGAATGTGTTTGCATATGCTGTCTCAAACTTTTCTTCCATGTAAAGGCAGAACCACACACTTCACAAGAATATGGCTTCTCTCCAGTGTGTGATCGCATATGTTGATTCAAGTTTGATTTTTCTGAAAATGAAGACCCACACACCCCACAGGAATAAGGCTTCTCTCCAGTATGTGTTCGCATGTGTCGATTCAACTTTGATTTTTCTGAAAATGAAGAACCGCACACCCCACAAGAATAAGGCCTCTCTCCAGTGTGTGTTCGCATATGACTCACCAAATATGACTTATGTGGAAAGGAAGACCCACATACTTCACAAGAGTATGGTTTTTCTCCAGTGTGTGACCGTGCATGGTGATTCAAGTTTGACTTTTCAGAAAATGAAGAGCCACACACATCACATGAATATGGCTTCTCTCCAGTATGTGTTCGCATATGCCTGTTTAGCTTTGACTTTTCTGAAAAGCAATAATGACATATTTCGCAAGAATATGGTTTCTCCCCAGTATGTGATCGCATATGTTGATTCAAGTTTGATTTTTCTGAAAATGAAGAGCCACACATTTTGCAAGAAAATGGCTTTTCTCCAGTATGTGTTCGCATGTGTCTGTTCAACTTTGACTTTTCAGAAAATGATGAACTACATTCATCACAAGCATATGGCTTCTTTCCCGTATGTGTTCGCATATGACTTATAAAAAGTGTCTTAAGTGGAAAGGAAGAACCACATACTTCACAAGAAAATGCTTTCTCTTCAGTATTTGTTTGCATTTGTAGCTTTAAATTTGATGTCATTGAAAAAGAAGTCTCAAACTCTTGATAAAAATATGGCTTCTCTCTTGTGCGTAAGTGTGAATACGTTATCTTCAATTTATATGAAAAGGAACGTTACACACTTGAAATGAATATATTTTCTCTCCAGTATTTGTTTACAGATGCCTCAAATCTGACTTAAGAGAAGAGCCACACACAATTCACTAGAATAGACCATTTGCAATTAAAAAGGGATTTAAATGAGGAACAAGATATACACTCATCGTAATATTGTTTCTCTCCAGTGTGAAGTTTTATATGTCTTTAAAATTGGACTGAGATAATTTACATGCACAGGTTTTCAGAACAATATTTTCCTGAGTAGCTATCAAGATTTTCTGTTTTGAGCCAGAAATATAATGATGATCCATTCAAATTGGTCAAATTATTTTTCAGATGAAACATCTGCAAAAAGATTGAAAAAGTCAAATTTAGAAAAGAATCAATCAAGAAATTAAGTCAGCTGTATATTTATGTCCGCCTGAATCAGATCATGCATGTGACATTTCATAATAATAGATATTTTCTTATATTGAAATGGATTTAAGAAAACTTTTTGATTCGTTGATTATTGAATTTATGAAAATCTATTTTCTGAAAAAAAAAAAAAAAAAAAAAAAAAAAGAAAACTGGCTGAAATATTAGCTTTAAGCAGACATCCACATCAATTTCATTTTTAGAAAATATTAATGAAATATCAGTTGAAACAAAGGATTTTTTTCTATTTTTAAGAAAAAAAATTCCTGGAGAATTTAAATATTTTAAAAAATCTTTTTTATGAAATTAAAATTTATGCCCAAATTTAGAAAATTAAAAACTACAATATAAATTAAAATATTGTTTTCTTTGGCAATGTTTTACTTTAGCTTTAAAATATATTGTAAATTATATGCAAAATAAAAATATATTATGTGAATTTTTTGAAATTCTACTCATTTTAAAGCAAAAAATGTCATTCCTTTTACAGAATGTTCTATTATCTTAATCTTTATCACTGTATATGACTTCATTTGTTGTACAACAGGTTTATCCTGCCACTGAAGATAACTGATCCCTGAACAACAGTGTGTTTGAATTTCATAGTTGTGTTGTCATCTCCTGCTATGGCAACATAAAACAACTTTGAATGAAATTAACAATAAGGATACTACAACTGAGAAGTCTTGAAAAAGAATGCAGTAGAAAGGGAACTAATATTGATAATGCAGAGTGCTAAAAGGTTAAAGGAACGGGATTTGCTATATCCACTTGTTAACAATTAAAAGGTATAAAAGAAAAGCAACAACTTTATGAACCTTATTGTTAAATTATATTCAATTATTCAACATGAATTACGACAACAAAGTGGTTGAATCACTGCGTAAAATTAACTAAGATCAACTACAAAGTGATCAGCGAACGAAAACTAAGTTTGTCATTATTTCTTTAAGTTGATTAATAAAATAAACTTTCAGACAATTTTCAAAACACAAATGGTTGAATGCATGAAACTTAAATGGTTTCTGTATTTGAAAAAGATGGGATGGATTAGGATTTACTTTGATAATCTGTTTGATGCTTGAAGCTGTATCCTTTGACTAGCATCCATTTTTGTTGGGGGAGGTTAAGTGGATTTTCCTATTTCACTATTTGAAGAGTGCAGTTAGGAAAGGAAGTTACACCAATATTTTTTACAGAAAAAAACTCACAGGGCTTAAGACTCAGAAAAGGTAAATGCTGGTCATTATTGTCCTGTCATTTGACTAGTTGCAATCACAAATCCATTCATTTGATTATTTTTAATTTTACTGATAGTACCTATGCAAAGTAACTCTGTTTTTTCCCAAATGGAAAAAAAAAGCTCCCAGTGGTTTCAGAAATTTACTCAAAGTCAAGGAATTATCTAATTTAAATGTATTTTTCAGTAGTTATTCAT
The DNA here is from genome assembly GCA_964036315.1 of Acanthosepion esculentum. NCBI lineage: Eukaryota > Metazoa > Mollusca > Cephalopoda > Sepiida > Sepiidae > Acanthosepion > Acanthosepion esculentum. The sequence continues at coordinate 8,220,020 of OZ038514.1, forward strand.
AAATGAATGAATTTTAAACTGAATAGTTCATTTTATAAGAATCACTCCAGCAGCCTCAGACTGGTGTGAAAGTAACAATCATGGGGGTCACATAAATATCTACAGACTGGTGTGAAAGTAACAATCAGAGGATCACTCTAGCAGCCTTGGACTGTGTTCCAGTGGGAAAAAAAAAATGCTTTTGGTAGGCAACTGAAAAAACTATTGCACAACAATGTGCATGAATAGTTCCCTCTAGTTGTAATGTAATAGCATTAAATATGGTCAAATCAAAGTGAAGTTCTTTAGACAGGACTATCTCCTGTTTGTGTAGTAATCTGCCAGAGGCACAGAGAGCAGAAGACGGTAAATAGCTACAGTGGATAACGGGGTATTTCTTTTTTTATTGAGGGAACAAAAAACACGAGTACCTACTTTTTAAACAATTGTAATAACTTTCTTTGTGTTGTGTGTATAGACTTGATTTTTTGTAGACCAATAAAGGAATAGGCAAATAATACTTTTATATAATACATTATGGACTGTATGCAGTGGATAACAGGGCATTTCTCTCTCTTCAACTCCAAACTAAATCAACGTAGGTAGGAGAACTTTGAACACCAATATCAATCCCAAACTCTAAGTTGCTAATTTATCAAGCAAAAGAAAATGCTACTTGATGTTTTCATTTAGAGGCTTCCATGATTTAAATTTACATATACATTTGCATAAAGATGGTTACAAATTCAGGTAAGTTATATATTCAATGTCCAGAGTAAATTCAACATCTGATCTGTCAGATATAAAATCTCAGTCGAAGATGGGATTAATTATGCATTTACTAAATTGTAAGCCGCTTTATTTATTCCAACATGAAAACTTTTCTCAAAAAATGAAAAATGTTCCAAAAGAAATGGAAGTTACATGTGAACAAAGCAAACCAAAGTAAATAAGAAAACTACATTTTCTTACAAATGCCTTGACAATCAGTCTAACCAATCATGACCCTTAGAATATCTGCATACTATAAACACTGTAGCCATTGGTTGATTTGATTGAGATGGAATGACCCAAATATTTTTAGTGTTGAAATATTTTATAGGTTTTTTTTATAAAATTAAATTAGTCTAGTTTATTTCAGCATTTCAAACAATTTTTACATATGGGAAAATTTTATGAGAAAGTTGAAAAAGTTTACTTGTAAGTTTACTTCAGGACTTCAGATTAATTTTGTTATGTTGGTAGGACTGCATGTGTGCATGGCAGAGGGGTGCTGGGAATCTTAGAGTTTTTTTTCTTTCCATCACTTTTGTAAGTAGGTATTCCACACCGTGATATTAGAAAATCTGCCAGGAATGGTGAAATGTTGTAAGAACCAGGGTGACATGGAAAAACACCAATTTCTACATATGATTTATACTCTTTACATTGCATGAATATTTTTCCCCAAATATCCTAATATTCTGAACTCTGGGGAGGTAGTGTTTAGTGATGCAAAAATTTAGAGAAATTAAATTTTAAAAAAAGAGAAAAGTGGGAAGCTACAAAGACTTATTTCTAGGTACCATCAAAAATGAATGTGTTTCCTCCTGAAAAAAAAAAACAAAAAAAAAAAACACTACCTTATTTTTACCAAATAATAATAAAGAAATTAAATAAATAAAATGAAGGCATTATTTAATTAGAAAAGCTTTTAATTGCTTTTATGAAAAGAGACATTATGAACACTATTGCCTTGAAAAAAATTTTTTTTTTGATGAATAATGAATTTCATGTTTTAAAAATTTTAATTAGAATAATTTATAAAGTTTTAAATCTCAAATTTCTGTATTACTTTGTCCCTTTTAGGTGATATTGTTATTAAGTAAAGACTATTTACTAATCATAAAATAGAAAAGCTTAGTACAATTCACTGATGTCCAATATTGTAAAGAGAATTTTGAAGTTTCTTTTGTGCATATAAATGTGCAGACTTTTCTAAATACAGATATCTGTAAACAACATTATCAAAAAATAAGAGCGATAACTATTGTAAATTTAATGACAAAGTACATAAAATTCAATAAGACCTTAGAGTACGGAAAATATTTTCATAAATTTTTAAGATTACTGGGTTGTTAAAAATTATATAAAAATGGCTCTCATGTTATATTCAAGTAAATTTTACATGCCACCACAAAAAAAGACAGATAAATTTCCATCTGCCATTCAAGACGTCAACACATAAAATAAACAGCTACTGCTGTGTTAAATGTATTATTGTGATATTTATTTCAAATCAGATTAATTAAACTTCAAATTTTAAAACAAAAAAAAGACCTCCTTCCAGTCAATTTAAATTAGTTTTGAAATACAGCAAAGTATATTGCTTAATTGAAATATTAAATTTAATCTATTAACTTGAAATTTTACTAAAAGTAAAAACTTAAAGATTTTTCTTTTTTAAAAATTCATTTTAAACTTTAAGTATCATGAATTTGTGGAGGTACATAAATATTTTCCAGGCACTTGTGCATATACATTTAAAAGTCATACAAAAATAAATTTCATAAAATTAAATAAGGGGTAACAGTTGTAAAAAAAAAATAATTTTAAATACATTTTTACCAAAATTTTCTAAAAAGAAACAAAATCATTTGTGAGCAGGATAGATTTTAAATTAAAATCTTACAATCAATGTTTTTCACCACAAAAAGACACTAAAATTTCCTATTAATTTTTCATCACGCACTGACACAACAAAAATAATGAAAATCTCGAAGGTTCTAAAAAGGATTAAAAATATAATTTATTATTAAAAAAAAAAAATCCTTTGGTTTTTCCTCTTTAAAGAGTCTTAATAATTTAAAATTAGGTACCTCCAATATTCGGTACACCTAAGTTTTAAATGAATTTTCATAGATGAAAAATCTTGATGCTTTCATTTTAGCTTTAACTGAAAGCTAAAGGATTAAAAATTGGAATGATTTTTAGTCGATTCATTTTTTTTTCCCCCCAGGAAAACCAATTGAAACAGCCATTTTGACATATTTGTAAACAAAAGTTAATTCTTGGTTTTAAAAATCTTGCAAAAATAAAATATATATTTCTAAAACATTATTTGTGGAATTTAGCAAATTTAATATTAAATTAAGCTGTTCTGAAACAAATATTACTTATAACATAAAATGTTGTATAAAAGCATTTCTTAACAATGGGGTCTTGTTATTCTCTCATCTCCATTAATATATTGATGGCCTAAGGTGTTGACAGGTTAAGTATGGTGGACCAGAATTGACATAAATTTACAAATTCTGAGTAAAACTGTTATTTTTTTGTTTCTTTAACTACCAGGTAATTTTTTAAAATTAACAAAATATTTTAAGCAATTATCTAATATTTTATTGATTTTTTTTAGGTACTTAACCTTACATTTGAAGATGCTTTCTGATAATGTAATAAAATTTAAAATACTATAAAATTTTTTTAAAATTAATAACAATTCATAAATTATTGAGTTACCTCTATAATGGTATTTTATTAAATATCTCAGTTATTAAATTAAAAATGTAATAAATGAGATAATATAATAATATAATTATCAGATTATTACATTTATTACATTTTTAATTCAATAACTGAGATAATATAATAATAAAATGCAATGATGAAGGTAACAATATTTTGAAATTTCAATGGTATTCATTATTATTGTTATATCCTGATCGTTATGAAATCTTAGTTATTTTATTTAAGTTTGTAAAGTACATACATTTTATTATTACTTAGGTAATTAGACACTTATTTAAGCATAATCCAACATTTCAAACAATACGAAAAAAATAAAAAAATATTGCTACCATGCATTCTCCAGTTGTCTCTTCAACCATCCTCAGAAGTAAAATGAAACAATTGCCCACAGCTGAAAAGGTTTATATGAGCAGATTTTTTGTAAGGGAGACAACCTTTTAACAATAATATCACGTATGAAAATCCATTATTAAAAAAAAGAAAAGAACATTTAGACATACAAAAAAAATTTTTTTTTTTTAAATTACTTTAAAATTTTTTAGTGTAATGATTTGTATTAATTATATTAAGCTTTTTCAATTTTCACTTAGTAAATATAGTCTTTATTTAATAACCTAAATTTGATGACATTTGGAAGAATTTTAAAAACATTTTTTAAACTTTACAAACTAATTAAAAAAAAAAAAAAAAAAAAAAAATGAAACAATTCTTGTAAAAATTCATTATTCATTGAAATTTTTTTTCTTCAAACTATAAATTGTCCTTTTACAATATAGGGTGGTCCAAAAGTTTTGTCACCCCCCCCCCCCTACATAATATAATTTTCTATTTCAGTGCTTTGTGGAGTATTATCAAGGCAAGAGCTTCACATGAACGATACCAGAATACCCATCAGTTGAAGGACACCATTCAGAGAGCCTTTGTGACAATCAACAAGGCACAGCTTTGTAAAATATCACACAGGACATGGCACCACATCATTTTGTGCCACGAAAATGATGCTGTTCATACAGACCTTCTTGATGTGCAACAGCATCAATGAAAGTGAATAAACTGAATCCAGTACATGTGCTTTGTGTTACTGTATTACTTGTTTTTCTATTGTTCTCATTACTTTTTGGTAGGGTGTGACAAGACTTTCAGACCACCCTGTATATTATTTATAAAAGCAATAAAAATTTTATCTAATTGAATACTTAGATAATTTAATTGCAGTTTTTATTTTACAATTTGGAGCAGATTTTAGGGAATTTGGTAAAAAGATTGGGAAAAAAAAAAAAAAAAATTTACATTTTCCAAGGAATCCCATTTTTTTCCATTTTATAAAAAAATGAAAATCTCACTTTGAAATTCTTTTAGAAATCAATTATCATTTTTTCAAAACTTATTGTAATAAAATCAGAAATTATAATGTTTATTTAAAATATTTTGAACCAAGCTTAACTTGGCTTCTGCGCCGAAAAAATGTAATTTGAAAATAAAACAAAGCAGGTCATAACCTTTCGCATCACTTGACAGGTGACGAAAGACATTTTCATGACGTTTAGACAACTTACAGGAGGATAATTCTTTCTACGGATGGAAGGAAGTGAAATTATTTAGATTTAAGTGAACAAATTATTTACCTCGTTATTTTTAAGGAAAACTTTCAGCGCTCTAATTTTTTTTATTTATTTCTGCTTAGCTTTTACCTTTATGTTTACGATGCTTTATGGAAAATATATTATAAAGAAATGAAAAAATAAGACTGTTAAGAGTGAGATTAAATTTCATAAGAAAGGTATCTAATTAATTTATAGGTACCTTTCTTATAAAACTTTATCAGAAGTGTACATAAAATACTATAATTTTATGTACATTTATTACATTTTACTGTGTTATTTGTACTTCCATTCATTTTATTATTAATTTTGATATTTCATTTATGGAAAAATGTCACAACTGAGATTAATATAAAAATAATATCATATAAATTTCATAAGATGATACTGATACTTGTAGATACCCTTCTCAGTTGAAATTGAAAAATCAAATTAAATTCTCCATACGTGTTTCTCAAAAGTAAAGGCCTTAACAGCGGAGAACAATGCTTAACTCAAATAACGCAACTTAATTGTATTCTGGTTGGTCTTCCGTACTTTATAATTACCGCCCAATTCTAAACACAAAATTACATTTCTTAATTACTGTGGATCTTCTGATTGGTCAAAATTAAACAATTTACGATGCGCTAAAAAAAAAGATCTATCTCATAAGGACACTTAGGAAATCCGATGCGGCTTTTAAGTAATTTTATAATATTTTAACAACTTAAATGTAAAAATCTATTATAATTAAAGAAATAACAAATAATTGTATTACAAATTCATTTTTCATCAGAAAAATTTTTTGCTTTCAGAAAATATTGTTCATATTCATAAAAAAAACTAAAAGCAAATAAAAGCATTTGAAATTAAATAATATCTTTGTTTTATTGAGTTTTGTATGTTACAATTCAGAGCTGATTTTCAGGTACAATGGGTCCAATTAAAAAAAACAAACAAAAAAAAAACATGATTTCCATTCCTCAAAGCCTTGTGCTTTGAACTATTGTAATCACTAAACCCAATGCGATCGAATTTCTAGAGTTTTCATTAGTTGGGAGGAGGGGGTTAATAAATATAAAAAAATGTATTTCTGCCACGACTTTAATAAAAAAAACATATTTATAATAATTTCCATCATCTATGAATAGTTTCTGAAAGTTTCATTAACTTCCGACAATTATTTTTATTTTTGCAAGATTTTCCAAATTATTGTGTGTCACACAAAAAATTGTATGTTATTTTTAGTAGTACTGGTGAAACAAGGTTTTTTTTTAATCAAAATTTAGAATGTTCTAAAAAGAAGCAAGAATTTTTTAAAATAATTAAAAAAAAACTTTGGTCTTTCGTCTTCATATAACATAAGCATTTAGACGATAAAAAAAGTACTTTGTTCTTTCTTCTTAATACAGTGTAACCCGGATATAAGAGAGTTATCGGGACCGGAGAAGGAGTCTCTTATATCCGGGTTTGGTCTATTATACAGTGTAACCCGGATACATTAACACAGGCTCTAATTTGGGACCAGAGAAAATCTCTTATATCCGGGTTTCTCTTATATCCGGGTTACACTGTAATAACAAAGACTTTTTGACGATAAGTGTTTTTCAGTTGGGCTATTTTTTCATCATGTATGCTCATTTTTTAGCGAATATTTGGAGGTAACTACATCTTTAGCAAGATTTTCTACAAGAGAAACATTTAAAAAAATACTTTCATTCATACTTTTCTGAAGAAGCCCTGAAAGTTTCACTAAAATCCTTCGATTATTTGATTTTTTACAAGAATTTCCAAATCAATGTTTTTCACCGCAAAAACAACCTGGAATTTCCTGCACAAATTTGACGCAAGAAAAACAAGATTTTTAACAAAAAGATATAAAAATATAATTTTTACAGCAAAACATCCTTTGATCTCTTCTCTTAATAATAAGGTTTTTTATCTTTTGATTTTATTATATTTGTGCATTTCTTTCGTCATGTCACCTTATTTTTCGCGATTTTTTGGAGGTAGCTACTGAAATTATATATCCATGTATTTTCCTTCAGGGGTTTTTAATTAAATTCCATTTTGTAATCGGGGGGGGGGGTAATTGAAATAAATATTCATTGCATTTCGGGTGCTATTTTATTTTTATTTTGCATTGAAAGACGTTTTTTTATGCCATTATTTATTCGGAATTTTTTCTACAAAAAGAACGGAATTTAACAAATTTACAACTATAAACAACGAAAGAAAAATAAGAAATTTACGCACTGAATTGTTAATTTAGCCGCTAAATTAACAACTCAATTCGTAAATTTTAACGTCAATAAATTTTATTCAACATGAATTACGACAGACAATGAATGAATATGTAAAATTAAGTATGACCGAATACGAAGATGTCACTGAAAAAATTGTAAGTTTGTTATTATTAGTTCAAGTTAATTAATAAAATAAACTTTCACACACTTACAAGATGGTTGAATGCATAAATTTTGATGGTTTCCGTATTTGAAAAAGATGGGATGGATTAGGATTTACTTCGATAATCAGTTTGAAGCTGTATCCTTTGATTTGCGTCCATATTTTGGAGTGAATAGATTTTCGTACCTCACCCTGTGAAGAGCGCCGTTAGAAAAAGGATTTAACACCGGCGTACTTTTTTTTTTTTTTTAATTACTATATTTACAAAAATACGAGTCAAAGTAGGTATCCCAACACTCAGCTTACAGCCGATGAAATTCTTAACTAAACACTAAAAAATGCATATATTCAACTCGCCATGTTATTTCATTCAATATCTCCATTAAAACATAATGCATACCAAATAAAAGCTTATTTCATGAACTTTGTTTCTATCTTATTTATTTTTACAATGTGCGATGAACAGACATTTTGGTGATTTCGCAAAATTTTGGCCATTTTTTTCACTGACGGCAGTTTAGACTTCCTCAAATTTTGTAATATGCGCACTCTGCAGGGTTTATTACAATTTTGGTAACACATTAGTTTGAAAGTTAACATTCTAAGCTTCATTTTCATATATTTTATATTTTTTAATTTTTATAAGAAGTTTGTAAACAGTTCAAATGAAAAGTTTGATCGTAAAATTCAAATGCTTCTTGTAAAAATAAAAACACATAAAATATATCATTAAAACGCTCATTTAATAATCTATGAAACTAAATCAAAATCAAATATGAAGCGATACCTTCATTTTGCGCGTGTGCGATTATGTGTAACCATGTGCGACACGCTGGGCCATCAATTCAACTCCACGCGAGACTCAATACACAGCGTCAACACGGACACAAAAGAATCGACCAGCATGTTTTCTATGGACGAAATTTTCAAGGAAATTGCTAAGAATTTTTTTTAAATATTAATTTTCTATGATATGTAAAATGTAAATGGAATTTAAAAACCGTTTTCGTCACAAAAAATATGAAACAAAAATCGATTTGTTTATTTTACACTCAGATTCAAATCACGAAAAAAAAAAACGTAGGACTTATTGATCGAAAAATGTTCATATTCAAAGAATGAGATAAAAAACATTCTACAAAAAAATTCTAGAATGTCTTTTATGTTTTTGCAGTATTCTCACAATAATTATCAGCATTTCATTTACCAAGTAACATTTTGTTTAAAGTTACCCCTTCAAACAATTTTCTTACTTTTTAAATTATATAATGAATGGATTTTAGTTACGATTTATTGCTATCTAGATACAAATTTATGATTTAATATTCATTTTCCTAATTTATTATTATTTCTTAGTAATATTTATTTCATACGGATTTAGTAATCATTCGTGCGTATTGCTTGGCGTGTGTTAAGCTTCTCTCTCTCTACAGTCCAGAAATTGTACATGTTGAGTCAGGACTGTACTTGTTGAGCTCTACCACTCCGTCCCTTCAGCCCATCAACCTCCGGCGTCTTCCTCTTTGGGTTGAGGCGCCCACTCGGTCTGAACCGAACTCAGGGGTAGCTGGCCGCACGTTCCCTGAGTACCCGTAGATTATTTTGACCGGTCAACTGGTCAAGTCCCGCTCGCTGCCCACGTTGTGTTAGTTTTTAGATCCAGTAAACGGGGTGTTGTCCATACGTTCACGGTCGACTAGGGATGTGTATATGGCTGTGAGGATAGGCGGCCGGAAAATTAGAATGTGGCGAAAAAAGGAAATAATATCTGCAGAAGCCGAACAACAATGGGTAAAATATTGATGTCTTTTATATAAGGAAACAACAACAGTAGAAAAGATTACAGAAAGGATAGAAAAGCAATTAACATAAGAAAAGAGGACTACACCTCTACCAATTTTCCAACAGAGAGAGGTGTGTGTGTGATTAACTCGTTCCAAATCGACTTGGGAGGGTGTGTGGCTCGTAATCATTTCGTGGAAGTGTAGCTTTTCAGTTTGTTGTCGTAAATGACAAACGTTAGTTTCAGCGGCTTTTCAATGCGACTGCTACAACGACGATGGTATTTCTTGAAGTCCTTATCTCTGACTCGTCACTGGACCGACTCACTGCGACGACAGTCTCTCTACTCTCTCGACGACAGTCTCTTTCGTCTCTTCGAGAATTCTCTCCCGACTCTCTCGATGACTGTAGCTTTCGTCTGGCCTCTTCTGTCTGTCTTTCTCGTCGGCCTTACTCGTCGGCCTTTCTCATCAGCCTTTCTCGTCGGCCTTGTAGCACCGCGACCCGTAACGGTCGCCTGCTGGTGCCCATGCACGTGACGGCTTGCTGCGACGACGATGTGCTGACCAATCGCAGTCTCTCCCGCCTGTTCGAGAATTCTCTCCCGTCTCTTTCAGAATTCTCTCACAACTCTCCGAGAATTCTCTCCCGTCTCTTCAAGAATTCTCTCCCAACTCGTCGACGACTGTCTCTTTCGTCTGGCCTCTTCTGTCTGTCTTTCTCGTAGGCCTTTCTCGTAGGCCTTTCTCGTCGGCCTTGTAGCACCGCGACCCGTAACGGTCGCCTGCGGGTGCCCATGCACGTGACGGCATGCTGCGACGACGATGTGCCGACCAATCACAGTCTCTCCCGCCTCTTCGAGAATTCTCTCCCGACTGTCCTCATCCGTCTGTCTTTCTCGTTTGCCTTGCTCAGCTGCCTTTCTCGTCTGCCTTTCTCGTCGGCCTTTCTCATCTGCCTGTAGCAGCGCGACCCGTAATGGTCGCTGCGGGTGCCCACATACGTGACGACACGCAGCGACAACGATGTGCCGATCGATCGCGGTCTCTCCCGTCTCTTCGAGAATTCTCTCCCGTCTCTTCGAGAATTCTCTCCCGACTCTTCGAGAATTCTCTCCCAACTCTGCTTCACCGACTGTCTCTTTCGTCTGGCCTCTTCTGTCTGTCTTTCTCGCCGGCCTTTCTCATCTGCCTGTAGCACCGCGACCCGTAATGGTCGCTGCGGGTGCCCACGCACGTGGCGGCACGCAGTGACAACGATGTGCCGACCGATCGCGGTCTCTCTCCACTGCCTTATTAGCAAAACGCGCTTAACATGAGTGTCGCCATAATCACGTGTATTTGCAAAGCTTCTGTTGCTTAGTCAGATCTACTTCAAATCTCTTAGTGGATAAAATTAATTTGTTCATTCCAATTGTCAAATTCAGCGGATACAACTTATGTTTAGATTAGATTTCGATAGCGGTAAACATACACTGATCTTACCTCCCCGGTCCAATTTACTTCAATATGTTTTTATCAAAAATATTATTTTTGTCTATTTTTTTTAATGACCCAAATTAAACATCGCCTCCTGCCCTTTGCATTTGTTTATAAACAAGTCTTTCGCCAACCCGATTTGAAATTCATTCTTTATCCATCAGCCGTCTTAGGTCTCATATATCATTGTTCTAGATTCTTTCCTATTAATAGCGCTGACACAGTTTGTAACTTCACGAAGATCGTGTTTTCCATTTTCAATCAATAAACGTTATATTTGCGTGTGTGCATTCATGTGGGTGTGTGCGTCAACCTCTCTCTGTTATAGAGCATCTGCTCCATATACATTCTAACTCTCTCTCTACAGTCCAGAAATTGTACATGTTGAGTCAGGACTGTACTTGTTCAGCAGCTGCTCCATGTACATTCTAATCTGTTGATTTTAGGTCATCTTAACCATGATAAATGGAAAGAGCACCCCCAGAAATGGCTAGATATGAAATATGGTGTTTCTAGTGTAAGAAGTATTCATTTTATGACACAATTCAACCAAGTCTAAAATCGGCCTTTCAAATACCTTGTGACAAAAGGTTAAAAAGCAATTTTTTCACTTTTGAAGTAGAATAATCCAGAATATATCCATTCTATCACTCCCCCAAAAATTAAGCATATTACTGGTATAGTCATAATGTGATATTTGAAATTTTGGATGAATGTGGGTCTTATTTCCAGTTTTATGAAATGTCAAACCTCAGGTTATGAGTTGTTTGCACGTCGTTGCAGAAGTTTTGATTTATAAGATTTGCATATTCAGACTGAATTTATTTAAGAAATATGCAGTGATACTATCTGTAATTTATTATTAATTTCTTTGTTATGTACCTAACAAGCTAGTATAATTTTAACTGTTGTTCTTAATTGCTTTTTAAAATATGGGCGTCCAAATATGGTATTGTAAATGCTGGTTGTGTTGAAAAGGTTGATGTGGCTGCGTGTTGAATAGCATTTAACAATTATACATTTTTGTATCAAGGAAAAACAATGGAAAACTGATTTTTGTTTCGACGATAAAATATATATTAAAATCAACAAATACAAAACATTTTTTGTAATGTGTGAAACAATAAGATAAGAGAAGTTGTTTCCCTTTATCTTTTAGCTGAAAGATTAAATGTAAATAAACAAGTTTTCTGAAAGAATGTTCAAAGTTCTGTATTATGTTTTCAGAAGAACATGTAATAAATCAGTTGTGGATTAGATATAACTAACAGATCTGTTGCAACTTGGCTTGTTACATAGAACTGATGGTGAATGATATTTAAGTTCTATGTGCGTGCGTGCGTGCGTGCAGTGAGTAGAATGAATAGTCTGTGTAGATGCGTGTGAGTTGCTGAGTTCTACTGAGTTCTGCTTCTACTGTCTATTTTTGGAACGAATTCCGGTTTATATAACCATGGGTAGGCTCCCAGGACAATGGAGGGAGAAATTTCGAGAGCATACAAAAAATATCTGATTGGATGAAAAATTACCCAATCGGTGATTTTATAACAAAAGCATGTTTGTGAATTAACAATAGGAAAAATTCAGTGTGGTGAATGCGATCAGTAAATTGTCTTGTGATAGTTAGTATTTATTATTTGACCAATCACAGTTAAGAAAAATGTAGGCGTGTCAAACATAGTAGTAATCGCTACATCACTCCCCCCAGATTGGAAAAAGGTGATGAAAACAGTTTTTTTCAATATGTCATGTAACTTTTAAACTAGCGAGGCCAATGGTCCTCTCTTCCTTTCTTTGTATATTGGTGTGCAGGTGTTTCGGGTTGCTGTTGTATATTGCTCGGTGATGTTGGTGATTGCGATGTTTGGTTGGGTTCAGTACTCCGTTCTATGTAAGCTGGCTTAAGGCGATCAATCGAAATGTTGGATCGTCCACTAGGAAGTTAAACGGTATAGAATTTATTATGCTGAGCAAGGGCGCGAAACGGACCTGAGTAACTCGGGGTGAGTGGCTTCCTAACTGCATCTTGTCGAATAAAGACAAAGTCACACTTGTTCAAAAAGATAGGAACGAAGATATCCTTAGTTTCAAACCGAGTAGGCGTAAAGGCTAAAGTAGACATCCTACTCTGTAGATATTGGATAAAAGATGAAGAAGGGTCTGAGGCTGAGCTAGCAGACAGAAATTGTCCTGGCAAAACTAATGGTTGTCCAAAAACAAGGTCAGCTGGTGAACATTGAAGGTTCTCCTCAACTTGTGACCGGAGTGAAAGCATGACCAGGGACAAATTGTCCATCCAGGATAATTGGTTAGTAGCATTGGAGCTAGTCAATGCGGCCTTTAGCTGGCGGTGGAAACGTTCAACAGAGCCATTAGCACAAGGGTGATATGCTGTGGTAGATATATGTCGCGCTCCAAGAAGATTTATGAATTCCTTAAAAAGTGTTGACTGAAATTGTGGGCCGCGATCTGTTGTTATCACTGATGGGCATCCAAAAAACGAGATCCAGTTTTTCAGTATCGCCTTGGCAACAGATTCAGCGGTCGTAGATTGGAGAGGAATTGCAACTGGCCATCAAGAAAATCTGTCGATTATTGTGAGAATGTATTGATGTCCGTGGGCTTCCGGTAATGGACCCACCAAGTCGACGTGTAGATGACGGAAACGGCCGTCTGGCGTGGTGAAATTATCAGGCGGTGACTTGGTATGACGATGGATTTTAGTACGTTGGCAAGTAATACAAAACTGAGTCCAGCTTTTAATGTCGCTGTTCATGTTAGGCCAGACAAAGCGTGCGGAAATCATTTTTGTCGTAGCTTTGCGACCGGGGTGTGAAAATGAGTGAAAATGATTGAAAATCTTCCTTCGCATGCTAACGGGTACCAAAGGTCTGGGATTGGAAGTGCTTGTGTCACAGGCGATCAATTTTGCACTGAAAGGCAAGGGTTTTTGTTCAATTTTCAATGACGAATCTCGCAATGAGTTAAATAGAGTGACGTCCCTTACTTGCTCGTATGCTAAAATTTCCATATCCACCTTTTCTTCAGTGGGACTGTGTAAGGAAGCTCGCGATATCGTATCGGCGACAATGTTGTCGTTGCCTGCTATGTGCCGTATATCGGTAGTAAATTGCGATATAAAATCCAGCTGTCTATAATCGCGTGGATTATATTTATCTGATTTTGTATGGAGGGTGAAAACTAAGGGTTTGTGATCGGTGAAAACAGTAAGTTTCGAACTTCCAAAATATGTCTAATATGTCTTATAGAAAGATATATAGCAAGCAATTCGCGAGAAAAAGTACTATATTTTTTTTTGGGGGGGGGGGGTTGAAGTAAGCTTAACCGAAAAAAAAAGAAATTGGAGTGGTTTGTTTCTCTGTGTGTTGATGTAAAACAGATCCAATCGCTTCCGATGACACATCAGTAGTTGACGAAAGATTTGTTGTGTTGTCATCGCGTAAGTAAGTTAGCTTCGTGAAGTTCGCTAAAGCATTGAGTGAATTAATGAAAGCAGTGAGAGCTTCGTCAGTTAGTGTTATTGTGACGTTTCTTTTTCCTTGGCCTCGAAGTAGGTTGGTTAGGGGTGCTAAAATTTGTGAACAATTCGGAATAAACTGACGATAATAGTTTATTAAACCGAGGTATCGACGAAGTTGACGAAGTGTAGTCGGTTGCGGGAAGTTTTGTACTGCTGTCACTTTTTCTGGAATCGGTGTGATTCCTGATTCATCAATTACGTATCCGAGAAAGTTAAGTTTGGAAACAGCGAATAGGCACTTATCCGGGTTTATTTTCAAACCGAAGTGCTCTAGACGCTCAAAAACTTGTGTCACGTGACGCACATGGTCGTCCATATCAGCGCTTGCCACTAGTAGGTCGTCGATGTAAGCGAACGAGTGATTTAAACCGCGAAGTGCTTCATCGATCAATCGTTGAAAAGACTGTGCAGCATTTCGAAGTCCGAAAGGCATTCGCAGAAACCCATAAAGGCCAAAGGGCGTTGTTATTGCTGTCTTATGCACGTCTTCATCGGCTACTGGAATCTGATAGAACGCTTTTCTCAGATCTATTTTGGTGAACACCTTCGCACCTTGCAGAGAAATTGCGAAATCTGCTAAGTTCGGCACAGGATATTTATCAGGTACCGTTTGTGTGTTTAGTCTTCGATAATCTCCGCAGGGTCTCTAAGCTCCTTCTTGCGCCTTAGGTACCATGTGGAGTGGGACGCAAAAGTGCTAGATGACGGGCGAATTATTCCCAGGTCTAACATATGCTGGAGTTCCGCGCGCGCTAGCTTGTACTTTTCAGGGCTTAACCTGCGCGGCTTGGAAGAAACTGGCGAGCCAGATGTTTGAATTTTATGAACGGTGTGGTGCTTCACCGTTTCAGTATAAGTGAAAGGGCGTACAAGCGAAGGAAACTTATCCAACACACTCTTAAGAGGATTGTCCACTGGTAAGGCTACACACAATTTAGTGGAAGTGAGGGTGGAGGTAATTCCGTAATTTGTAAGTTTCGTGGTTTGGTCTAAAAGTGAGCGTTTTGATATGTCCACAATAAGTTTGTAGTGTGCTAAGAAGTCTGCGCCTAGGATGGGGAACTTGACTTCTGCTACTGTGAATAACCATTGGAATGTTCTCCTCAGGCCAATGTCCAAAGTCATCGATACTTGACCGAAGGTCCGTATTTGCGAACCGTTAGCAGCACGTAAAGTGACTGAAGATCTTGTGTTGAGAAAACCGGGACTAGGTGGGATCACGCTAACCTGTGCATCTGTGTCCACGAGAAACAATTGGTCGGAGTTTCTGTCTCTGACGTAAAATAGACGGTTGGCGTTTTCTATCCCAACAGCAGACGCCGTCTTCATGCGCTGTTGGGACTGGCGTTTCCCGCCTTCTGGTTCGATGTAGAATCCAATTGCTGTTTGAAACTGCACGTTTTGGTACATTTTCTAGCTGCTTGACCAAATTTGCGATGATACCAGCAATATGTATCGTTTCTTCCCCGAGAGTTAGATCGGGAACGTCGTTGGGACTTGTATAAGTTTTGAGCTGACGACGATCGCTCTCTGTACAAACGATCTATCTGTGCAGATAGCTTGTTAATTTGTTGCTGAAGCTTGTTGACTACGTCCTTATTTAGCGTGTGGTGTGGCAGTGGAACGTTGACGCTGCTGATAGTTGTAGATGTAGCATCACTTATTTTGTCTGCTATTTCCGCAGTCTTTTCTAGGTCTAAGTCTTCGGGTAGTGTTGCTAGGATTTGGGTCGTGTGGGTTGGCAACTTATCCATCCACAGCTTGCGAAATAGTGAATCTGACATTGCGTTTTTCCTAGCAAATTTCTCATTTTCCTCAGTAGTTGTGACGGCTTACTATTTCCCAATTGTAGCGTGTTGAATAAATCATTCAATCTGCGTTCCTGAGACTTTCCAGTCCTGTAGATTATTGCCTCTTTTAGTGTGTCGGAAGGGTTATCTGTCAGGATGCTGTCCAACAAATCCAAGACATAGGACGCGATTTCAGGTGGCAGTTTTTCCACGACACAGGCATAACGTGCCATCTGTGACTGTATTTTTTTTTGCTTGAAAAATAGCCTCCAACTGAGCGAACCAAACATGCACGTTGGTCGTATCAAAAACTGGCAAGTTTAACATTACGGTTGCTTCGCTGGCGTTGTGTTTGGCCATGTCGGATAGATTGTTTTCAACGCACGTGGTGGACAAAAAATTTTCGCGCCAAGTTAAAACTTTGTACGTCAATCCTTTGCTGTCGCTGGCACAAAATAGGGTTTACTTCACTTCTTTTTTGTGTTTTTATATTCCTTGAACGACGGGTTTGCCAATTTTTTGTTCGGGGTTACCAATGTATTGCGAGTAGACCCCTTTTTAAGAACGTCGACGGCCATCAATGTAAATGCTGGTTGTGTTGAAAAGGTTGATGTGGCTGCGTGTTGAATAGCATTTAACAATTATACATTTTTTGTATCAAGGAAAAAAATTGAAAACCGATTTTTGTTTCAACGATAAAATATATATTAAAATCAACAAATACAAAACATTTTTTGTAATGTGTGAAACAATAAGATAGGAGAAGTTGTTTCCCTTTATTTGTTAGCTGAAAGATTAAATGTAAATAAACAAGTTTTCTGAAAGAATGTTCAAAATTTCTGTATTAGATAGAAGGATGTTTTCAGAAGAACATGTAATAAATCAGTTGTGGATTAGATATAACTAACAGAGCTGTTGCAACTTGGCTTGTTACATAGAACTGATGGTGAATGATATTTAAGTTCTGTGTGCGTACGTGCGTGCGTGCGGTGAATAGAATGAATAGACGCGTATGAGTTGCTGAGTTCTACTGAGTTCTGCTTCTACTGTCTATTTTTGGAACGAATTCCGGTTTATATAACCATGGGTAGGCTCCCAGGACAATGGAGGGAGAAATTTCGAGGGCACACAAAAAATATCTGATTGGATGAAAAATTACCCAATCGGTGATTTTGTAACAAAAGCATGTTTGTGAATTAACAGTAGGAAAAATTCAGTGCGATCAGTAAATTGTCATGTGATAGTTAGTATTTATTATTTGACCAATCACAGTTGAGAAAAATGTAGGCGTGTCAAACATAGTAGTAATCGCTACAACTTCTTTCTCTAACCAGGAAATTCCGGACACTTCAAACCCTTCAGAGCTGCCTGTCACGGCGGCTTCCACGGCTTGTAAATGTTACTTTTGTGGACTCGGTCTACATCGTCGATTTTCTTGTCCGGCCAGAAATGCTAGGTGTCACAAATGTGGACATTTGAGATATTTTTCCAAAGTCTGTAGGTTCACTTAAACTTCTACCACCTCTTTTATGGTCGCTACTATAACAGCTGCATCTTCGGACTTGTCGGAATTAGCTCCTCCTCAGTTCCTTAATCCTTCAACAGGAGTCTCTCCTCCATGCCTATAAATACTGGCTGACCCTTCTCTCTCTCTCTCTCTCTCTTTTTCGACTGAGGCCTTGGTCCGCTACCTCGTGCGGAGGTGAGGTAAAATCTCTCTCTTTTTTCGACTTAGGCCTTGGGCCGCCACCTCGCGCGGAGTCGAGGTAAAATCTTTCTTTTTCCACTTACACCAATATGTGACCTCTCACAGATACAGCGTTTCCCAAAATCTGGGAACGCGCTAAGAACAATACACGTACGTACGAACACTTACAACACACACACATAATTTCTCCATACAAACTCTATGTAACAGTTCATGTCTTTGTTTAACTTGTTTTGTTGTTAATATATATTTGTTTACCTATGTATATCGGTCTTTTTTGTTTTCTTTGTCTTCTTTGGACTTAATTAAAGCCCAACATTCCCATGTAGCTGGACCGGCCAGCAGGAAATTTTAACCTTCTGATATCTCTTCACATCTTCACCCCGCACGGTCCGCTACAGACTGCCTTTCAAAAAGAATAATACAGATTAAAGTTAATGGCATTTCTATTGATACATTGATTGGCACCAGCAGCTCCAGTAATTAATTTCAATATTGTGAAGGCCAATCAATGGCAATTTTTTCCCTGTTCTACTTGAGTGTCCATAGCAAATGCTTCTCTATCATCATAGGTGATTGGATAATGTCTGGTTAGCTTACTTTTAAAACATATTTCATACAGAAACACCAAATTCTTGATAAAGAAGAATATCTGTAGTGACGTGATATTGGGGCAAGATTTTCTTCAGCATCATTCTCGTATCGAGATTCATTTTGGAAGTCCCAAACCAGCCCTTAGCATTTGTGGCCTAACAGCAGTCAATGTCCAGTACTTGTCACTATTTAATAATTTATCTCCAGACTGCAAGCCTATAGCGATGAAGTCGAGAGGGTACTCACTTGAGGACAAACATTTTATAGAAATTGAGATTATGAGATTGCTTGATGAAGGAATCATCAAAACAAGTGAGTCTCCATGGAGGGCCCAGGTATTAGTAACATCTTCTGAGAACCACAAAAAGACACTAGCAATTGATTACTCTCAAAGCATAAATAGGTTTACCCTATTAGACACTTACCCATTACAACGGATAGACAAAATTATAAGCGAAATTGCCAAATACAAAGTGTACAGCACACTAGATCTTAAAATAGCCTATTATCAAGTGGCTATCAAACCAGTAAATCAGGTCTACACAGCATTTGAGGAAAATGGCTGCCTCTACCAGTTTAAAAGGATACCATTCAGAGTAACGAAAGGCATTGCCAGCTTCTAGTGGATTATGGACAAAATCATTGTTAAAAAATTGGAAAGCACTTTTGCCTACATTGATAATGTAGATACAACCATGCAGATCACAGTCGTAATCTGAAACAATTTATGGCGGCCATTGAGAAATATAATGTCACATTAAATAATGATAAATGCTTTTTTTTTTGGTGTAGACACCATTAATTTACTGTGGTACACCGTGAGCAAAGGTTCTATGTCACCAGTTCTGGAACGATTGAAACTTCTACTAAAATCGCCAATTCCTAATAATATGCATGCCCTAAAACTAGCTATGAGCACGTTTGCACATTACTCCCAGTGGATTGCTTCTTTTTCAAACGAAATGCACCCATTGGTAGAAACGAATAGTTTTCCTCTTTCTTAGGCAGCAGTGGAGGCTTTTAAAAATCTTAAAAAAGATTCAGTCAACTCAGTAATTACGGCTATAGACGCTCCTATTCCTCTAGTGCTGGAGACAGATGCATCCGATTGTGCAATTGCTGCGTCTTCTTTAAGGCAATCTGGACGCCCTGTTGCTTTTTTTTTCCAAGGACCTTGTCGCATTCAGAACAGCGATACTCAGCAATTGAAAAAGAAGCTTATGCAATAGTAGAGGCACTATGTAATCGGATGACATTTTAGATTAATTACTGATCAAAAGTCCGTCGCGTTCGTGTTTAACACCCGAGCAACAAGTAAAATTAAAAATGACAAAATAGCGAGATGGGAAATTGAACTCTCCCGTTTCTCTTTTGATGTGATCTACCAACCTGGTAAAGAGAATGCCGCAGTAGACACACTAGACCAGCCATTCTCAAACTTGCCTCCATCATTGACCCCCTCGGCTTTATGTATTTCTCCATTTACCCCCTACTCCCATACAAAAAATTCATAGCCATCATAAAGCATTGATGTACAATTTCGTGACTAAATGAATGAATGATTTTTTCATTCAAAATACTAAGGGTTTCTTTTAGTCAAAATACTGTGACTAAAAAAAAATACTAAGTGACACTCAAAATACTGATTTCTTATTTAGTACTAATCTACTAATTTTTTAGTATAAATTAGTACTTTGTATAAAATTCAGTATTTTTATTAACGTTTGTAGTCATTAATAAAAAAATTATTCATTTTATCCGCTGTATTAGTAGATCTACAAATTAATACTAATCATAATCATACATTCAAAAAAAAATTATTTTTAGTATTTTTGTTTTTGACAATTTAAAAAATTTTTGGAAAATACTAAAATAATTTTTTTTTTAATAAATGATTATGATTAGTACTGACTAATTTGTGACTAAAAATTGTGCAAATTAGTCATTAGTAAAAATACCCAAACATTATTTTTTAAATTATCAGGTACTTCAATTATTTACCCCCGACTATATAATTTTTTACCCCCCAGGGGTAAATTTACCCCTGGTTGAGAACCTCTTCACTAGAGGGTATGTAGCTTGATACCAGACAGGGATGAGCTTTGTACCCTACACAATGAACTGTGCCACCCAGGCATAACAAGGCTGACACATGTGGTAGGGACCAGAAATCTACCATATTCCATGGATGATGTAAAAAAACATGATAAAATCTTGTAGAATATGAGTAGAACATAAACCGCAGTTCTTCAAGCCTAAAACCTGGACGCTCATAAAAGTCACTAAGCCATTTGAAAGGTTAAACATACATTTCAAGGGTCATCTACTGTCAAAATATAGGAATTGTTACATGCTAACAGTTGTTACATTGATGAATTCCCACTTGCATTTCCTTGTCTGGACATATCAGCAAAATCAGTGATACAATGCTTCTACTCTTTATTTGCCATGTCTGAGCATCTGAGATAATTTCTTCATGAACTAGGAGTGGCCACAAGCCGAATGACACGTTACCACCCTCAGGGTAATGGTCAATGCGAACGGTAGAAAGGCATAATATGGAAAAGCATATAACTGGTCGCTGCAGACCACAGATGTCTGATCTCCCGCTGGAAAAATCTCCTCCCCGAATCTCTGTACATCATTAGAATGCTCCTATGTACAGCCACGAAAACCACGCCCATTTCAACGATGAAGCACGGTGGGAACTTCGCTTCCTTCATGGCTCTTGAAACCTGGAACGGTTCTTCTGAGAAGAAGCGTCTCTCATAATAAAAATGACCCATTGACAGATGAAGTGGAGCTAATCAAAGCTAATACGCATTATACCCTGGTGCGACACTCGGGTGGAAAAGAATCCACTGTTTCCCTCAGAGACCTTGCACCTGCAGGAGATGTAACAGCACCTACTATAATTTGCGAGGAGGGGGCCTACATTTCAAGAACCTTCCTACGCAGTTGAAGGTCAACCTGTCGGTATTGAACAATGGGATTCATCTATGGACTCATTACGAGCATCAGATATGGAGTCCATATCATCTCTGGAATCCTAGAAGGCTCAGAGTGAGCCAGATTTGAACGACCGCTCAGAAACGAGCCCATCCCCAAATCGATTTGGAATCCCTGTTTTCAGAATTGCAACAACCTGCATGCAGAAGAAGATGCATTTATACCAGTTCAGGATGGAGAGAGAAAATCAATCCCAGTGTGTCTTCAGCTAGGAAGCCCAGAGTCTTGATCCTACTCACAATACCAAACTACCAAGACGTTCCAACAGAACCCACAAAATGCCTGGATGATGGAGCGAATTTATCCTGTATGATTAAAATAAAATGGGGAAGAATGACAAAATAATCGGGAGTAATCTCCTTTGTTCTATGATTACCTCCCTTTGGAGAACTCTTTCATTTGTAGAGGACTATAAATAGACACTATGCTGGTATCAATTATTCTAAATAGAATAAAGCTTCCTTAAGACTACTCTTGCTTTTTGTTATTACAATGACAATCAATTTATTCTCTTGGAAGTAGAATCAGTAAGAGTGGATGTTTGTAAACAAAGATTGAACATCCATATTTTATTTCAATAGAAATTGTTACAGAGAGTGAAAAGCAATTATTTCTTGAGTAAATGTGAGTAAAAGAGGCATTAATTAAGGCATTTATAAAGCAAAGAAATTAAAATGACAATGCATTCCCCGGGAAAAAGAATCAGTAAGAGTTGGTGTTTGCAAACAAGGACTGAATATTCACATTTTATTTTCAATAGAAATTGTTACAACAGGTGAAAATCAATTATGGGAGTAAAAGGGATTGTAATTAAGGCATTTGTAAAAGAAATAAATTAAAATGAGAATAGATATTTATGCATTCCTTTCTATGTTGAATCTGTAAAAGTTGGTTATAATTGTCTTCACTTTTTGTCTGACTTGTTTGAGAGAAATGACAACTGCGTGAAGTATGTCTAAGGCTTTTATTTGTCAAAACACACTATTGCAGCTGTGAAAACTGCAAATAATTAAAGCAAAGTTATTAACAAGTGTGCAGATAAAAAAGTAATACAAAATATCATTTAACAAACATGCAAAAAATATTGCAACAATACATCTCAAAGCCACAAAATTGCAAAATATGTGAAAAATACTTAAAATACAAGGGGGGGGGACTATTTATGTTAATTATAATTATGGACTAATTATGTTAATAAATTTGGAAAAGGCACTGAAAAGCACCTGTTTATCCAAAAACAAAATAACTAGTGGCAGCCACATTGGTGTTTGTGCAATTGAAAAATCTGATGTTAATCAGTATTGTATCAAACGGTAAAAATCTGATACACATAATCACACAAAGGTCTTATCCACAAAAGTTTTTTCCATCAGACAATACCAGGTGGTATTCGTATCTATGCTTAGTCTACTGAGCAGATTGAACATGTACATTGATACTTTTCATTATCTTAATTCCACATGGATTGATAACGATCCTTTTCCCTTGACTTATGATCAGCCACAACTGATTTCAACTTCTCTCTTCAGACAAGAGCTGGTTGATTTTCCTCCAACTTTATTTTTAAGAAGCAGCTGCTCTCTCGTTTGTATTCCTTGTCACAATTTCACAGGATGGATTACATACAGTTTTTGGTTACGTTATTTCAATTGACTGTTCACAAAAAAGATGTTTTCTATACAACAGATAGCATTTTTCCATGCAGGATTGGATGAGTTGCTTCAGGCTTCACATTGATATGAAACATTACATACTTTTATGGAACATAGATTGTATCAATTGTGTATTCATATATGAACCACAAAATCTGAATTCCATGAAAAGAAGAGCCAAAAAGTTCAGAATATGGCTCCTCTCCAGTATGTGTTTGTATATGTTTGTCAGTTCAACCAGTTTTAGAAAAGAGGAGTCACACACTTCTCTCCAGGATGTGCTTGTAATGAGTCCTAATAAAAATAAAAGCGTCCTGGGTAAAATGATAAACTATATCTGGTGTCCTGAGTATGACGATAAACGACATCCAACAGCAAGGCCTCTGATCAGGAGGTTTTGAGAAGCATGGAACCACCTCTTAATTGCTGGTGTTCCCAGGTTCACCCTAACCCGGGGTGGTAGTACTTGTTGGGGTCCCAGCTATGGGCAAATAGTTGACCCTCCCACCAAACTGGTGTCAAATCACTATGAAAGTGTAAAAATAGGTTTTAATACCAGCAATACTTTTTTGTAAAAAATTATTACTAGCAATGGAATTTTGAAGGAAAAAATTATTACCAGCAATACATTTTTGAAAAAAAATATTACCTGCAATACATTTTTGGAAAAAAAAAAAATTACCAGCAATACTTAACAAAAAAAAAATTATTACCAGCAATACATTTAAAAAATAATATTACCAGCAGTACATTTTTGAAGAAAAATATTACCAACAATAAAAATCTTGTCAGCATTAAATAACCCATTGAGGTTGATATGCCATAAAACAAAACAAACCAAACCAAACTAAAAATAAAATATATAAACAAAAAATAAAAAGAATTAAAACAAAATATTTTCCTTTAAAACCCTTATCTTTCTCTCTCTCTCTCTCTAAACTTCTCTCAACTGACAAAAAGGCAACCTTCAAATAAGAAGAGGAAGAAGAAAAGATTGAATGTGTCCGAATAAAATGCTGGAAGTTTCTGGGACAAGAGCTTACTAATTTGTGACCAAACACTACCAAAAATCAGGGAGGCCCCACATATAACCACCATTTAAAAAAAAAAAGAAATTAAAAAGAAAGGAACACTGGAAAATAAAATAATTTTGGCCAATCAAGAAAATGAACAGTTCCAAGTTCTCAAATACCAAGCTGAAACAGACTTTCTCCAAACTACTACCAATATCCGCCTTATAAACAAACATTATGTTACACCAAATATCAAAGAACTCACTCATCACTCTAAATAAAAATATATATTATTTTATACCTTTAAGTCAGTTTGTTTTATTCCAAAGTTTTTGGTAAAGAAAATCCTACTAAAACACCACATGTTCAAATATGAAGGCTCAATTTTGACTTTACTGCAAAGGAATAGCTATACATTACATAAGAATATGGTTTTTCTTAAGAGTGTTTTCACATGACTTACTAAATGTGCCTTCTCTGAAAAGGAATAACCAAACACTTGACAAGAATAAGTTTTCTCTCTAGTATGTATTCTCAAATGAACAATGGAATCTGTGAAAAGTGTGAGTAAGGTTTCTCTCCAGTATCTGTCTGCACAATATAACTTTTTGGGGAAAAATGTAGACCCACACAATTCACAAAAATATGCCTTCTCTCCAGAATATATTTGTATATGTAGAATTAAATATTTCAGTAGAATAGAATAGCTGCATTTTTCATAATATAGCTTCTCTCCAGTATGTGCTCACATATGAAGGTTCAGTTTTGACTATTCAAAAAAGGAAGGCCCAAACACTGCATAAGAGTGGGGCTTTTCCCCAGTATGTGTTCGCAAATGTCGGTTCAACTTTGATTTTACAGCAAATGAAGAGCCACACACTTCACAAGAATATGGCTTTTCTCCAGTGTGTGTTCGAATGTGATTCACCAAATGTGATTTCTCTGAAAAAGAAGAACCACAGACTTCACAAAAATATGGCTTCTCTCCAGTATGTGTCTTCATATGGCGATTCACATGTAGCTTGCGTGAAAATGAAGAACCACATACTTCACAAGAATATGGCGTCTCTCCAGTATGTGTTCGCATATGCTGCTTCAAATTTGATTTCCATGTAAAGGAAGAGCCACACACTATGCAAAAATATGGTTTCTCTCCAGTGTGTGTTCCCATATGCTGATTCAAGCTTGATTTTTCAGGAAATGAAGAGTCACACACATTACAAGTATACGGTTTTTCTCCAGTATGTGTTCGCATATGTCGGTTCAACTTTGACTTATTGGAAAATGAAGAGCCACACACTTCACAAGAATATGGTTTCTCTCCAGTATGTGATCGTATATGTTGATTTAAGTTTGATTTTATGGAAAATGAAGAGCCACATACTTCACAAGAATATGGCTTCTCTCCAGTATGTGTTCGCATATGCTTGTTTAATATTGACTTTTCAGAAAATGCAGAACCACACACTTCACAAGAATAAGGCTTCTCGCCAGTGTGTGTTCGCATATGAATTACTATATATGCCTTATGTGAAAAGGAAGAACCACACACTTCACAAGTATATGCTTTCTCTCCAGTATTTGTTTGCATTTTAAGCCTTAAATTTGATGTCATTAAAAAAGAAGTGCAAGATAAAAATAAGGCTTCTCTCCAGTATGTGTGTAAATATACCTGTTTACCTCTGATTTATATGAAATAGAACATTTACACACTTGACATGAATATAATTTCTCTCCAGTATGTGTTTGAGATGCTGCCTCAAATTTAACTTAACAGAAGAGACACACTGAAGAAATTTACATCCTCAGGTTTCAGAACAATATTTTCTTCTGAGTAGGTATGAAGATTATTTCTGCCTTGGGGTCAATAAGAAAATGATGATCCATTCAAGTTGGTTAAATCTGGAAAAGATTAAAAAGGAAAATTTAGAAAAGCATACATTAAGTAATTAAGTCAGATATATATCATGCATCTGATGTTTCATAATAATAAAAGTTATATTATTTCATACTGAAATAATAGATTCAATAAAACGTTTAAAATGTCTTTGAATTTTTGGGATGAGCTGTTATTATTTACACTATTTGCATTCAGACTATTATCCTCATCTTTGTTGTTGTTATCATAATGTTTTGGTAGATGTGCCCCCTTAGCCATCATTGAGTGTATATCGATCGAGGTAACCTACAGGGAAGTGAACCCTTTATATAATCTATGGAAATTGTTCTTCATATGTTTGTCAGGATTTAAAGAGATACCAGACTATCAGTTTCCAAAAAAAGAAATAATGGTAATGCAACCATACTATCATTATTTAAACCAGTTGTTCCCAACCTTTTTTAGCTCATGGCCCACTTTAAACCTAGAATTTTTGTGGCTGATATATTAACCTAGTGGCCCAGTAAAAATAAAATTTTTTTGGTCCACATGACAATTGCCCATTTTGACCATAAGTTGGAAAACACTAATTCTGTTCTTGTTCCACTGCCCTTATCTAGGTATATCTCATCTAATTCCTACTTTTTAGTACTGCTCAGTTATTGCTCGCCCTGTTTCTACTGAGTCCAAGTACACACTTCCCAACCCAGGAATTGAACTCAGAATTACTATGCCACCAAACCAATGCTTTAATCCACTTAACTATTGTCCTGTAGGACAATTCTCTATGGAGAATTTGGCCATAAAGCCTTAAACCTAACCTGCCTGCAGATGAATGATGCTGCAGTTGCTTGTCATGCTTGACTACATTCACTCTTTTTTTTCTTACAGCTGCTCCTGCTGTTGAAGTTTTGCCATCATTTGTCTTTCTTTTTTAAAATGTTTGAAATAGAAAGGATTTTTACATTTTTCAGGAAATATTCTTTGAGAATTTAAATCTTATTTTTTACTAAAACGAATGTGGTTTAGATTAATTGATACTCTGATTTGGAAAAGTTAAAACACCAATATAAATATTGTTTTGTTTGGCAATGTTCTATGCATTAAAAGATACTGTAAATGTTTTATGCATTAACACATACTGTAAATGTATTTTGTGTAAAGTAAAAATATAGTCATCTGAAATTTTGAAAATAGTTTAAATATCTTAAAAGGCTTGATGTGCTATTAAATAATAATGTTTTTATATTATAAAAATGTTTTTCTAATACAGAAATTGCACAAAAGTAGTCTGTTACGTATTTAAAAGAAGTTTTATATTATGTTTGTAAATTATAAATGTTATGCAACAATATTGATAGATTTTAATCTGTAAGTCAATAGTATCCAAATAAAATTGATAAAGATATCCCACTGATTTCTGGCAACCTCAGTTCCAGAAATATGCTGAATTATCCATTTTGCTGGACCAACAGAAATCATGTAATAACAATTTACTGAAGTTAAGCAACCTCAAGCCTGGTCAATAGCTAGATGGGTGACCACTTGGAAATATCAAGTGCTGTAAGCTTGGGTGTGCAGGTGGTGTAATGGATAATGGTTTGGAAGTGGAACTCGGCTCTCTGAGTTTCAATTTCTTTTGAATTCGTTATTTTCACTTATGTTCAAAGGCATGAATTCACCTTTCCCCCCAGCTATAGGTTAATTAGTAGAACTTGTTTTCAGTAAATCTTTATTATCTCGAAAATGATTCTTACAATCTAAAAATTATTTTTGGCTTTAAATAAACTGCAAAAGGTTGATAAGCTGTAAAAACAAGTCACTGTTGAAAACATTTTTCAAATTCTTTCCATGATCTTTAGAAACTCATTTAATCTAAATCATATTGAAGTTTTTATTTTATCAATGTATAGAAATAAATATAGACATAAAAAATCTTATTACAAATAAACATAAATCCCTCCACAGCTACTTTACTAACTTCTATATTAAAACTTAATTTTCCTTAAAAGTGAAAAAATTCTGAAAGAAATAAGTTTTATTTTAAAAAAGTTAATTAAACAAAATAAGTAAAAAGACATTTGGTATTTGGCATGAGTAAACCTCGTTTTATGAAGGTGGAAAGCATCCTTTAGACTTGTTTGTGTTTAAAAATTTCAACCCTGTTGCCAGGATATGACAGCTTCTTCCAAGTTGCCTTAAGCCAGTACGGAAGAGTAGATTAGTAAAACTGATATGAGAGTGTCAAACCAAGAATTACTGAACCAGAGTAGTGCAACTTTCAAATCCTCACCTTGCAATCAGGAGAGAGGACCAGCGGTCCTGAGCTGATATGAAAGTAGTCATCAGGGAATCATTTCAGTAGCCTTCGACTGAAGTAACCAGAGGAAAAAAAAAAGCTTTGGTAGGTTTTGTGATGTCATTGAACACTCGTTGCCACTTTTGTAATGTCAACGAATACTCGTTGTCACTTTCGTAATGTTCATTGTAGTTGAGACTTTGTAATCGCAGATACAATTATAGTACGCCAGTGAAGATACTGGCGTCAGATACCTTCGAATAGCACTTGCACTAACAGTACTCACTTGATACTACTCACTCAAACAGTAATCCATATAGTGATCCGAATAGAGGAATAGTATAGTGAATAGAGTAGAGAATAGCAACCCATATAGTGATAGAGGAGAAATGCAGATCAATTAGACACACACTACCTCCCATATATGTGTTTCCTCTATGGTCACATGGTCTATTTAATTCAATAATGGGGTTGGCTGTGTTTGCTCTCTGGCGATCTATATTCAAACTGAAGTGTCAGCAGTGACACTTTATTCCTATATAACAGTAAGCAACCAAAAAACAATCTGCCACTGAAGGATATACCAAATGATAATGAGACTTATAGTGTATAACGTTGCATTGTTTTCTCATTAACCTCAAACTCAGTCAGTTTAGTTATGAAAAATTCCCAATACGAATCCATAATTCTAAGTTACTGTTGTAACCTAGGGAAGGTTACTAAATAGAATAATCAAATGAAGATTGGTAATAAACGATAATACTTAAGACAAGAACAACACATATAAGATTTTCCAGTGGTGCATAGAAAAAATAGTCAACTGCTAGTCAAGTGAATTCCACAATGAATCTCCAACTGCCGACCAACATACACTATTTATTACTGCATTTATGTGAATGGGGACATACCCCTTATCTTCTGTAGGTATGCTACAACAGTTACCAATTTGTCAAATAAAAGAAACTGCTGCTTGACTTTTTTCTTTTTAGGCTTCCATACTTTAAATGTGTACACACAGTTACAGAAAAATGGTCACAAAATGAGAGTCCATTTCTATATTAAATTTACATATTGACTACATCTACTCACACAAACATGAAATCTCGTTTCCATTTAAGATTATATGCATATTCTAAGTAACATCCTACTCAAGAGCCACTTCATTCATTCCAATATTAAAACTTTTCTCACAAATGAAAAATGTTCTGAAAGAAATGGAAGTCAAATTTGAAAAAAGCAAAACAAGGTAAATAAAAAATACATTTTCACAAAAAATTGTTGACATCAGTTTAATGAATTACAGAACTGTAAATACTTTTAGTGTTGAAATAATATTTTTATAGCAATTTTATAAAATTAAATGTGTCTAGTTAATTTCAACATTTCAAATGATTTCTACATATGAAACTGATTTATAACCCATACATTGCATCAAATTTTTTCAAGTAGCCTCGTATTCTGAACCCTCAGGTGGTGGTGTTTATATTGGTACCTTCACTGACTAGCTAAAAAATTAGCATACCCTGATGAATAAATGCCCTCAACTTTATAAAGACAAAGTTTTATTATCAAAATCTTTATGTCATTATTAAGAGGAAATCCCAAAGGATTTTTTATTACTAAATTATATTTTTAATCCCTTTTAGAATGTTTGAAATTTTGGTTAAAAATCTTGTTATTCTTGCATAAGCAGGGGAACCAAAAATCAGTAAAGAAAATTTTAGCATCTTTTTTGCAGTGAAAAACATGTATTTGGAAATTTTTGCAAAAATCAAAAAATTGTCAGATTTTAATGAAACTTTCAGGATTTAAATGGAATGAAAATTATTTTAGAAAATCTTGGTAAAAACATTGTTTTTACATCTATTACCCCCACTTAATTAATTTTGTAAAATTTTTAAAAATTAATTTTTGTATGGCTTAATGTTTATATTAGTTATATGCAGAAGTCTTTGGAGAATTTAAATTGTTCATTTTTTTTTGTAAAACAGGACCACCATTACTGAAAATCTGCTCTGAATCGTAAAAAAAAAAAAAAAAAGACATTATTTAATTAGAAAAGCTTTTAATTACTTTTAAGAATAAGATATATTAAGGACACAATTGTATTAAAAAAATCTTTTGAAGAATAAATAATGTTTACAAATAAATATTGTGTGCATTTTTTTAAAAATTTAATTAAAGTTTCAAATCTTTTAAATTTCTGCATTACTTTGTCCATGTTATTTTTATTATGTAAAAAAAAAAACTATATTTACTAATCATTAATGAAAATCTTTGTACAAATCATTGAATACCAATATTTTTAAAATAATTTTGAATTTTTTTGGTAGTTGTAAACATGCCAATTTTTATAGATACGGACATCCATACATGACATTATCAGAAAAAAGTACATTTAAAGTATCTTTACAAAGATCGCGGGCGAACTTTGTAAAGAGCATGATTATCTACAAAATAAAAACAAAAATGCTAGAAACGAAATAATAATTAATGCGTAAACTTTGTAAAGAGCATGATTTTTTATTTACAAAATAAAATAAAAAACTAGGAAGGACCATTTCTTTTTATTTTGTAAATAATCATGCTCTTTTCAAAGTTTGTGCAAACTTTGCGCATTAATTATTATTTGTTTTATTTTTAATTTAAAAGAAAAGCTTTATTTTATTATTTAATTTTTTTTTTAAATTTAAAAAGAAAGATTTAACTATAAAAAAACAACAGTTGAAAAAAAAACACTTTGGGAAAATTTTAATAGATATTTAGCGCGGGGCTTAAAAGGCAAATTTACCAAATAAATTATATTTTAGTTGTTTTATTTTGACTGAAAAATTTTTGTATGGAAAGTAAGGCTCATAATGTAATTTTTAATTCTGCTTGATTTTAAAAAGTCTATTCCTTCTTTGAAATTTTGTAACGAAGACTTTGATACACACAGTTTAAATAATTAAAAGCCATAAAAGAAAAATAAGAAATTTAAGGACTGAATTGTTAAATTATCGCCAACAAATTTTATTCAATTATTCAGCATGTAAATTACAATTACAACGATAAATGTGACTGAATGAACGTGTAACTGTAAAAACTTAAGATATACTAATACGAAACGGTAAAACAAAACGAGGTTTGTTATCATTAAAGTTAATTAATAAAATAAATTTTCAGTCACTTACAAGATGTTTGAATGTATAAGCTTTCATGGTTTCTGTATTTGAAAAAGATGGGATGGATTAGGATTTACTTCGATAATCAGTTTGATGCTTGTTACCAAACATACTTTGCCTGGCATTCATTGGGGGGGGGGGATTTTCGTACCTCACCATTTGAAGAGCGCCATTAAGTAATTGATTTGACACCAGCATTTTTACAAAAAAAAAAAAAAAAGAAAAAAAACGAAATAAAATATGACAGTAGTTTTAAAAACTCAGAAAAAGTGAATCCCGGTCTTTGCCGTGTTATTATTTTATGCGGGAGATTATTCAACAACAGGAGTATACGATAAGGATTAAACAACTGGAGTATACGATAAGGGAGTTTATTTACATTTACAATCACATAAAAATACAGTAGCATCCATTACTCGTCTTCTTTCTACATCTCCAAGTCCCCTCCGTTCTGAAGAGTGTCAATATCTTCTAGGTAAAGCAGAGTTCTCCCTCTTAGACCACCATGTCGGTTAAATTTATTTATTGATCAAATATGGCACACAAGCACAAGACCGAATTTGGGAAAAGATGGAGGCTGGTCTTCACCTGTCCTATGTTTAACTTAGCTAGTCTCAGTCACTGACCCACTCGTTCGATAATGTTCCTCTCACCACAATACTACATTCTTGCATACCATTCTTTATTCCAGTCACCAAATGCAACAATTTCTCTAAGTCCTACCTAGTCCACACATGTACAATTCAATGTAGATGTAGCATCCTGCTACCACTTTCTTATCAATGTTGAATTTTGTACAAATCTGTGCAAAAGGTGGATCAGAGAGCCTACTCAGCTTAGTAAATATTTTCAGGAAATATCAGTTTCTAATTGGTCAATAAACACACAAGTGGGCCTTGCAATCCACCCACATACAAATTGTTTTCCAGCGCGTGACCAAGTCAAGTTTTCCCGCCAATTTGCTGCGATCCTCTCACGTGATTACAATAATTATAAATAGCAGACAAGAATTCGCTCATTCTCTCTCTCTCTCTCTCTCTCTCTCTCTCTCTCTCTCTCTCTCTCACACTCTCTTCTTGCTACAAGATGTAGCCTCAAAGGGATTCTCGTCTCGACCATGGGTGGCAAGACGTTAAAAGCACATCCACGCATGCATGTACGTACGAAATTTTCCAAACTACTTTACAAGCATACAGAACATTTCCAAACAAGCAACAAGAACTTTTCTCTTCGAAATATTCTTCTAAAGCTACAGTTATTCAGCATTTCTCAGCTTTATAATTAATTCAACTTTTGTGAGTTCAGATAAAAATATTCACAGTCTAAGGGACATAACTCCAACAGATCTTTAACTTTGTACACATGTACATCAACACACAAAATAAATACAAACGTTATTTTTTTTAAACTATTTTTGTTCCTTCTTGTATTTTATGTTTTGTGGCATTTTACGTCAGATATAAATTATGTGGTCATGTTATTCACGCAGCCATAAACAGACATCTACAAATGGTCCATTCTCATTAATAGACCACTACATAGATATCTCCAAACGCGATACCTTTAGGTTTTAAAATGAATTTTTTTTAAAATAAAAAGTTTTTTTTTTTTTAAATTTTAGTTTTAATCTCAAGCTTATACATTGAATCTGTAGAAGCCCGTTAGTTGATATGACCTCTTAATTTATATTTAACGAAAAATACCACAAAATATGAAACAAGAAGGAACACAAAATGGTTTTGTAACAACAAGAATGATGTACAAGCATAGGGGTTACTATTTTTGTTGGCGTTATGCCCCTTTGACTGAATTAAAGTTTTTACTAATGAAATATTTTTATCCGAACTCACAAAAGTTGAATGAACTAGTTACTTAAAATGTTCAGTTAGAGAGTTGAAAGAATTATAAAGCTGAGAAAATGCTGAATAAACTTTCAGCTTTAGAAGAGTTGAATGTTCCGTAATGTTTGTAATTAAGTTTCCATTGCTTGTACTTGAATATTTGTAGTTTGAAATGAAGTTTGAAAAGTTTTGTATGTTTGTAATGTAGTTTGGAAGATTTCGTATGTTTGTAATGTAGTCTGGAAGATTTCGTATTTTTGTAAAGTAGTCTGGAAGATTTCGTACGTTTGTAATGTAGTCTAGAAGATTTCGTATGTTTGTAATGTAGTCTGGAAGATTTCGTATGTTTGTAATGTCGTCTGGAATATTTCGTATTTTTGTAAAGTAGTCTGGAAGATTTCGTACGTTTGTAATGTAGTCTAGAAGATTTCGTATGTTTGTAATGTCGTCTGGAAGATTTCGTATGTTTGTAATGTAGCTTGGAAAATTTCGAATTTTTGTAAAGTAGTCGGGAAGATTTCGTATTTTTGTAAAGTAGTTTGGAAGATTTCGTATTTTAGTAAAGTAGTCTGGAAGATTTCGTATGTTTGTAATGTAGTCTGGAAGATTTCGTATGTTTGTAATGTAGTCTGAATGATTTCGTATGTTTGTAACGTAGTCTGGAAGATTTCGTATGTTTGTAATGTAGTCTGGAAGATTTCGTATGTTTGTAATGTAGTCTGGAAGATTTCGTATGTTTGTAATGTAATCTGGAAGATTTCGTATGTTTGTAATGTAGTCTGGAAGATTTCGTATGTTTGTAATGTCGTCTGGAAGATTTCGTATGTTTGTAATGTAGCTTGGAAAATTTCGAATTTTCGTAAAGTAGTCTGGAAGATTTCGTATTTTAGTAAAGTAGTCTGGAAGATTTCGTATGTTTGTAATGTAGTCTGGAAGATTTCGTATGTTTGTAATGTAGTCTGGAAGATTTCGTATGTTTGTAAAGTAGTCTGGAAGATTTCGTATATTTGTAATGTAGCTTGGAAGATTTCGGATTTTTGTAAAGTAGTCTGGAAGATTTCGTATTTTTGTAAAGTAGTCTGGAAGATTTCGTATGTTTGTAATGTCGTCTGGAAGATTTCGTATGTTTGTAATTTCGTCTGGAAGATTTCGTATGTTTGTAATTTCGTCTGGAAGATTTCGTACGTACGTGTATGTGTGCGAGTGTGAATATGTTTTCAGCGTCCGCCCGAACTGCGAATCGGAACGCAGTTTTCTTTAAGTCTACATTTTTGTAGTCGAATGAAATCAAGAAAGAGAGAGGACGAATTTATGTCTGATATTTATAATCAATTTAATCACGTGGTAGGCTCGAAAAGGCATTGACAGATTTTGGCGGAATTAGTTTTTTGTCAGGTCAAGAACTAGGTCGATGTTATTCGGACATGATTTAAATACTAAGTGACCAATCAAAAGTTGAGGTTTTCTGAAAATATGTATGAGACTGGGTAAACTCTGTAATCCACTTTTTGCACAGATTTGTACAAAATTCAACATTGATAAGAAAGTTGTAGCGGGATGCTAAAAATCTAATATTTGCAATAGGCAAAATACTTTGCTTTATTTCAAAACTAATTTAAATTGACTGGAAAGAGATTTTTTTTAATTGTTAAAATCAAGGATTTTAGCGTCAGTTTTAGCCATCTGTCAGCACAATGTCATTCTCTTTATTAAAAAAAATCTTTTAGAAATAAAATATCCATTTCTGAAACTTTATTTGAGGAATATTAGCTGATTTAAAGTTTAATTCTGATTTGAAATAAATATTATTTATTTTTAGTTTAAGATGTCTTTTTTTTTTTTTTTTTTTGTAATACGGAGGTAGATGTTTGTTGACAACCGGAGTATTATCTTTTTTTTGTACGGGGGAAATATCTGTAAAAATTACTTAAGGAGTAAAATGTGAGCGTCTTTTTAATATAATTTTTAACTACCCAGTAATCTGAAAAATTTATGAAAATATTCTCTGTAATATAATTTTTTATTGAATTTTAGGTATTTTGGTTTTAAATTTACTATACCGCTCTTATTTTTGATAATGTCGTGTATGGATGTCCGTATTTAGGAAAACCGGCACGTTTATACACAAATTATTTTTAAAATATTGGGTGTCACTGAATTGTAGTAAGATTTTCCATTCATGATTAGTAAATATAGTTTTTACTTAATAACAATATCATCTGACCGGTACAAATTAATACAGAATTTTAAAAGATTTAAAATTTGATAAATTATACTAATTAAAAATTTTAAAAATGAAAACAATTCTTGTAAAAATTAATTATTCATAGAATTTTGTTTTCTTAAGCCAATAGTGCCCACAATATATCTTATTATCAAAAGCAATTAAAAACTTTTCTGATTAAATAATGTCTTAGTTTTATTGCATTTTTTACTTTACGTATCACAGCAGTTTTTTCGGTAACTGGAGGCCATGTTTTACAAAAAAAAATGATGATTTTAAAGAGTTCTGCGTAATACAAACATTAAGCCGTACAAAAATTTATTTCCCTAAATTTCATAAAATAAGTAACTAGGGGATATGTAAAAACAATGTTTTTAACACAATTTTCTACAATGAAACATTTCTAAAATAATTTTCATCTATTTGTGAATAAGTCCTGAAAGTTTCATTAAAATCCAACAGTTATTTGATTTTTGAAAGAATTTCCAAATCAAAGTGTTTTTACCGGTAAAAAAGACGCCCAAAATTTCGATACAATCTTTGGTCCGCCGCTGATGAAAGAATAATAAGGTTTTTAGCAAAATTTCGAACGTTCTAAAATAAAAAAATATATATATAAACAAATCAATTTGGGAATGGGGAAATGTATAATGTTGGTCCAATCAAGATTTAAAAAAAAAACGAGCATAAAAACTGGGATGATTAGGAATCTTGACAAGGACCATAACAAATGAGAAAGCCAGGAGCGACAGTCACTCACATTAACTAGGTGAAGAAAAGGAAACCCGCTTAAACAGGGATGGGCCCCAGTTGTTACTGTAGGGGACTAAAATGTAAATCAAGATTGGCCTGATTCACGCGAACCAGGCTCCCAATTTGCACCCACCTTTCACTCAGATTTGTCCAAAGCAAACGCTTTCTATTAGTTCCAATCTTCATCCTGGGGTGTGGCTTTAAGAATCCAATCAAATCCTGGTGAGAATAGCATTCGTCTCGTAAGATTCCCTCCTTTCGCCTCACCCACACCACCATTTTTGCCTGGCAGCATAAAAATCATCAACCGTTTCACCACAGACCACGGGAGTGTGGGGTTGACACATTATTGCACACGCAAACAAGATCGATGGACACGGGATGTTCAGGGTCAATACGGTCCGTCAACTTATCGACATGATCTCAGAACAGGCACACCAGCGGACAATGGAAGAAAGTGTTAGGATGCAAAAGGCACTTATCTTCCTTTGGTGGAGATAAGTCACGTGGGTTACATGACGGCCGCTTAATGACATCACTCCAGACAGCGATGAAATCGCCGGTCATTTTTCAGTTGGTTTACTACAACTAAACTGTAAGTTTACTTTCTTTAACCAGGGCCCCCATGATCCGGGCAGAGGCTAAATCTGCCTCCCCATCAGCTTACAAGTCCATGGTGCTGCTTCTCTTTGGGAATATGTCTTTCCCAGTTACAGAATGAAACCGCAGCTCGCAGTCCTCGCAAACTCAAGACTCGCTGTTTCCCGTTCGTGGAATATGTCCTCGCCTGGAACATAGAAGAAACTAGTCCATTTGAATTTGGAGAAACTAAAATGCCTTCTCCAGGTAGAGGCGTATCTCCATATTATATGTAAGACCCTTCCTTTGTTTCTCCTTAAAATCTGCTCTGCAGATATATATGATATATTATTTTCCGCGTTGGACACGGGTATATTTAGTTTTGTGTATGTCTTAGTATTATAAAAGTCTCTCTGAGAAGAAAGCATGTTTGTCATTCCTTTTCCTTTCAGCCATGCTGTCCTGTCCGTGAAATATCAGTGTTATTATATCACAGATATAATAATGCCTATAATGGGGGAAATAAAATGGGAGAATAAATGTTTCTTCCAATCGCTCCTTTTACAGTAAACCACAATCACACCGGTGACAATCTGACATTTCTGCCAAGCCTACTTTGAAATTCATGCCATTGAAAGGTAGCGTGCTCTGGATCAATCGCTAGGTAAGCGAAAACTCAGGGTTGCTGAGGTAATCCACTACTGGTATCCAAAACTAGAAAGTGCACAATTCGCCCACTGACAACCCGAGCTGCCCACAGAGCGGTTCCGATGCGACCTCCTCCACTAATTCCCAATACAATATTCTCCTAGGCCATGAAAGGTCACTGGACCGAGAAGTAACACACAAGGCCTGACGACACTCGCTGAGAAAATCCTCCTGCTTCCGGGGCTTACGATGGCCTTCAGTCCAGGAACAGAAAGGAGTGATAGTAAAGCTATAGAAGGCGCCCCGAACATTCCTCGTCAACGTGCGGCGTAGGAAAAACCAACCTCTAGGCATGTCGGTAATTCGCTAAGTGTGGCATTCTCAGCCCCCATGATACGTAGGCTGGAACAGATTGCTTTACAGGTCATCGGCTCTCCCCCTCTACAAGAGAAAGAAGAGAAAGCGTTCGAACATCACCAAGCGATCCTTAGAGAGAGGGAGTACAGACAACCGGTAAAGGGTGAGGAGAAAAGATGTATTCAGAGTACACCTCAGCCTTGCCTTTCAAGGACAACCGCCTTCAAAATCTTGACCGCCGCTCCTACGTTTGCCTGTACCTCCGACTAGCTGAAGATGCAGCTCGAACCACACTCCAAGAATGCGGACGGGACCGTCAATCCAACTAAAAAGCACCGGAAGAGCAACGCCCTTCCAAGCACCTAATCGCAAACTGGAAGACTTGTAGTTAATCTTGACTCCCGCGACCTTCTTGTACCGTTCAAGCAACTTCTGCATCACCTCAATATCGCTGCGACACGACACAAAAATATAGCGAAGAAAACGGCCACTTACTTCGTCAAACCAAGCGACAGCGCGTCACCTGTATCCTACGACAGAAAAGAAAATTACTTACCAAAAAAAAAAAAAAAAAAATGAAAAGTGGGGTACGTATTCCGCATGGCATGCTGAAGACGGAATATTTAGATTAAAAATAAGTCCGTCGCAGGAGTCTCTATAAAAGTATTTTGATATGCAAAAATTTAGCGTCCTCTCCCAGTTGTCGAATTGATCTGTGACAAATATTTCCTTTGCTTTCAGAACGCTTACAAAAAATGGGTACATCATCGGTGTACGCGAAAACCGTCAGGGTTTCCGCGTACACCGATGATGTATCCATTTTGAGCCCCTCCGGAGAAACCGATTTTGCATAGTGCTTCAGCCGGCACAGGAGATGCCCTAGCGCCAAAGAGTAAAGTAGGGGCAACAGTGGACAACCCCGAAGAATCGACTAAGACAACGGAAAAGCGCTCTACCGCTTCCCATTCACCTATACCACTGCATTGGAGGAGAGATACAGCAGCCTAATCCACTTGCCGAAGTCGGTTTGGAATCCGGCGGCCTGCAAGACCAGGAACTGATAGTCGTCCCTGTCAAATGCCTTCGACTGATCCAAATTGATCAATGTCACTTCTTTGGCGGCTTCTATGCCCTTTATGATCGTTCGGATCAGATGCATGGATTGGGAGGGAGAAAGAGAAAGGAAATAAATGTTTGTCTTTTTTATAGAACTTAAACAGTGCCACCTAGTGACGTTTGGTGAAGCCAAGTGGGGTTCCTTTATTGCTAGCATCATGGAAAAATGTATTTTTGTCGTTTCTTTTTTTTATTCATTATTATTTTTTATTATTGATTTTATTTTATTTTCCCACAGAATAAAAAAATATTTTCTTAAACTATTGATATAATGTGGGAAATTTGTCCCACCTTTCCCACATGAAAGGGTTAAGGTGACAGAATCGATAAGCTTGAAAGTTTAGATCAGACAGTTTTCTCTTTTAGGCGAAGAATAAAGATTCAAACACCTGCTCGGGGTGTAACAATAGAAGAAATGTTTATTTACATACACAATAAAAGGTAAAGAGATATATACAAAATATAAGAGAAAGAAAGGAAAAAGAAAATTCCTTTAACTTAAAGGAAGAAAAAGTGTTCATAAAGGCTTGCTCAAAAAAATAAGCAAGTAAATTATTCTTAAGCGGAAAACATTCACGTAAGATTTCTTCAGAGTTCTTCCTGAGAGGAAAACACTCGAGAGATCTGTAGTTTGTAATTGAGTAAGTTCGTGGGCCGAGGACAGGAATTTCGAAGTCCTAGGAAGCAGATCTCGAGTAGTTTTCGTAGAGGACCGACGTTCTGTCTTTAGAGCCCATCATGTAGATTTTTTCCTTGAAACAGGTTCCGAAGATGACTAGTGTTACTGTCGACGACCTGATGTCATCACAAACGATATCAAATACTTACTACCCAAGAGGCGCCCATTCTCGGTATTTATCGAGATTAGAAGGCTCAGAAATATCGGGAACTTTTCCTTAAAAAATTTCTATACACTTTCTTGGTCCCCTCATTCGTCAGAAAATATATTCTTATCGCTGATAATATCAAAGGCTTTGGGAGCCGGTTTTGAAAGCAGGGGTGTTTGTCGGGACAAAGATCATAAAAGATCCTAGAACGTGAACTTGTAAACATCGTAGTAACGGTTCGCAAATAAAATTCTAATAAGGTTGAAGAAAATTTATTTTTAAGAATAAATAAAATGTTGATTATTGCACTGCTGGTCTTTTAGAATGAGTGAATTAAATAAATCGTTATAGTTATTTTTGACACATTATTTTTATGGATACGACACAGAGCGACAGTATAATTAATTTTTATTTCTTTCTTTATGGACACGATAAATATTTTTATTATCTAGTATTTTTTTTTGGCTTGACCTCACTTGCTTCTGTGCAATAATACTGTATGTATTTTCCATTGTAACAATAAAAATCGGATTTTTTTACGTAATCATGTATTACTTTTAGTTTTAATTGCCAACTTCACAAAAATTGTATATGAAACGAGTTAAAAAAACTTCATAGCGAAATTTTGGTTATCTTGGTCCGTTGCAGAAATGTGTAGAAAAGTTTGACTGAAAATTCAGTGAACATAAACTAAACTAAATTGACTGAATGTATCAGTAATTGTGACGCGATAAGTTCATCGTTAGGACAACGATGAGCAGCCTTCATCTTCTCCGATTTTTAAGCCTTGTCTCGTATTTTTGTAAATATCTTTGACAACAAAAAAAAACAAAAAACAAAGTATTAAGTAGGCCGGTGTTAATTCCTTTTTTTCAAACGGCGCTCTTCATACGGTGAGGTACGAAATCTACTCATCCCAAAATATGGATTCGAATCAAAGCGTACAGCTTTAAACATCGTACAGATTATCGAAGTAAATCCTAATTCATCCCATCTTTTTCAAATACAGAAAACATCCGACTTTACACATTCAATCATCTTGTAAGTGTCTTGAAGATTTATTTTCTCAATTAACTTAAACAAATAATAAAAAAAAATTATTTACTATTGCTGATAGCTTCATATTCGATTGTACTTTAACTGAATTACACATTTCATTCAACCACTTTGCTTTTTTTGTTTATCGTTTTAATTCATTTTGAATAAAATTGTGTTGGCAATAATTTAATAATTCAGTCCATAAATTTGTTATTTATTTTTCTTACATAATTTTTAATTTTAATTGTTAAGGTGTGGATATGGTAGATTCTGGGTGATTTGGATAACCGAGAATTACGCGCATTTGCGACACTTGAAAAAAACAAAACAAAAAAAAAAACTTTATTCCAACTAAAGGAATTACAGTGTAACCCGGATATAAGAGAGTTGTCGGGACCGGAGAAGAAGTCTCTTATATCCGGTTTTGGTCTATTTTGTTTTATTAACACAGGCTCTAATTTTGGACCAGAGAAAATATCTCTTATATCCGGGTTACACTTTATTGCATTTCAGTGAAATTTTCAACATTTATTCATTAATGAAGCTGAAGTAACTTCAAATTGAATCTTAAATTTAAAAGTTTTGTCAAAGTATTTTTGTGCTCACGATCGAGAAAAAAAAAGTACTGTACAGTTAAAAATAAAATTCTTTTTTTAAATAAATGAAAAAAAAATTAATATCTTTCTTGAAGCTTTAGTTTTCGTTTTAATTCCAAGCTAATAGATTAAATTTAATATTTCCAATAACCAAAATACTTTCGTGGTGTATTTCAAACAAAATTTTAAAACTGATTGAAATTTTCCTTTTTTTTTTTTTTTCAACTTATCAATAAAATCGATAAATTCGTCCATATTGACAAATCTGTCAACACAACATAATTCACTTTATTAAAAAAAACTTTCAAAAATAAAATATGCTTTCCTGACATGTTATTTGAGAAAAATTAGTTGATTTAAACTAGAGTTTAATTAATATGAATCAAAACAAATATTACTAACATTAAAATATCACAGAAAAGCATCTTTTTAAGAAGTGTAAGTTTGTTTTTTTTATGTGTTGAGTGATTTTTGACAGCATGATGTTTTTTGGTAAATTTAAGTAACGAGTTAATTGAAAAGATTAATTCAGGAATACAATGTGAATGTCTCTTTTTATATAATTTTTGTTACCTACCCAGTAATTTTTAAAATTTGAGAAAATATTTTAAGCATTCTAATATTTTATGGAATTTTAGGTACTTTGGTTTCATAGTCTTGATTATGAAGACGTTTGTGGCGAAAGTGTTATAAAATTACCACTAAACTTTAAATTTATTGCAAGTACCATTCTTATTTTCTGATAATGGGGTCTGTATTTACAAAAAATGCCGCATTTCTACATGCACAAAATAAATTCAAAATTCTTTTTAAAATACTGGGGGTCATTGAATTGTAGTGAGTTTTTCAATTTATGATAATAAATACAGTTTAATTTAATGACAATGTCACTTGATGGAGAATTTTAAAAGTTTATAATTCTAATTAAAATAAAACTGAAATAATTGTGTAAAAATTCATAATTTATAGAAAAAAAATTCTCTTAAGACAGTAAAAACCATAATATTCATAAAAGCAAACTTAAGTTTTGTGGATTTTTCTTCACCCTTCTTGATATATTCAATGAATCTCTTGCTATGAAGTGAATGGTTTATTTCTGGAATTAGTGGTGGCTTCCTTCAAAAGTGTAGAAATAGTGATATCATGAAGACAAGATAACATTCTTGAACCTGTAATGGCTTTTGTGTGTTGGCAATTTTTTCACAACTTCTCATTGATTCCAGATTGCCTGGCTTAATATTTTAAAATCTTTTCTTTTTATATCCCTTAGGTGGATCTCTCTCACACACACACACACACACACACACACACACACACACACACACACACACACACACACACACACACACACACATATTTTAAGCCAACAGTGATTGGTTAAAAAAAAATCTTTCCATGTCATATGACCTGCTCTCCATTATGTCCTTACTATTTTTCATTTTTAGTTGGTTTTCACTGGAGTCTACCAAATTACCTAATCCTATTTCAAACTACTCACAAGAGTGGCCTAAGTATATTAAAAATTTTTCATATTACCACAAGTTTCTAGTTGCAGAGAAAATGAAAACGACACTTTATTTCACATAACTTTACATATATATTTATTTAGCATATAACCAAGGTCTCAAACGCACAACCTTTGGGAACCATTCTCATGATCAGTATTTTCCTCAGATTTTAAGTTTAATAGATTCCTTTTCTATACTTTTTCAGCCACAATATTGTGCTAGACCCTAACCCTACTGCCAACAACCAATCAAATTTAAGGTCAGCATCATTTGAACTAGTTCCTCACTAGGGGAAGGAAGAAAGCTCAATCTCCTTTCCACCACATATTCTTTATCAGCTACCTGGAGGCTACAAATGTACTTTGTGATAATGACTTAGTTGCCTTTTTTTTAAATTTCATAAGAGGAAGTAAATTTGAAAAGCTTATGGCCACATCATGTTGAAACACTAGTTCCCATATGATCATTAAAGTTAAGCAACATTGAGCATGTTGTGTACCTAGATGGGTGACCACTTGGAAATAACGGGTGTTGTAATCTTGGATGTGTGGATAGTGTAATAGATAATGGCTCGGAATGGTTAATCAGAGAGCCGAGATCCAATTCCCATTGGGTTCATTATATTCACTTACACACATATACTCTTGGGAAAGGCATTAATCCATTTCTTCTCCACCACCCACCCCAGTTTTTGGTTAATTAGTAAGACTTGTATCACTAAACCATTATTATCTCAAAAACAAATTCTTACAATCTAAAAATATTTTTTGACTTTAAATAGCTTACAAAGGGTTGATAAGTTGTAGAAAACAATGAAATACTGATTAGCTACACAGGCATGTCTTTTAGATTTATTTACATTCTCTGGAATATAAATGTATAGAAACTATCGTGGCCACAAAGTGAGAGATCAGTTTATATATTAGTTGTAATGTAGAATTGATCCCCCACTATATTTCTACATAATTTCTTGATTGTTGATAAACCATAGAAAACAAATGAATCAATCAACGAAAAATGATTAGCGACGCAGGCATGTCTTTTAGATTTATCTACATTCTCTGGGATATAAATGTATAGAAACTCCCGTGGCCACAAAATGAGGGATCAGTTTATATATTGATTATAATATAGAATTGATCCCCCACTTTAGATCCCCATTATAATTTCTTGTTTATTGATAAGCCATAAAAAACGAATCAATCAATTAATGAAATCCTGATTAGCTACACAGGCATGTCTTTTAGGTTTATTTATATTCTCTGGAATAGAAATGTATAGAAACTACTGTGGCCACAAAGAGAGGAATCAATTTATATATTTATTCTAATATAGAATTGATCGCCCACTTTCTATCCACATTATAATTTCTTGTTTATCAAATTCTGATTAGGTATGAATCCACCTCTTCTCCCCTT
The DNA here is from genome assembly GCA_964036315.1 of Acanthosepion esculentum. Taxonomy (NCBI): domain Eukaryota; kingdom Metazoa; phylum Mollusca; class Cephalopoda; order Sepiida; family Sepiidae; genus Acanthosepion; species Acanthosepion esculentum. The sequence continues at coordinate 8,264,315 of OZ038514.1, forward strand.
AGCTATGGGTAAATTAGTTATATCAGTAAACCATTATTATCTGAAAATAAAATGTTCTTACAATCTAAAATATTTTCTGACTTTAAATAACCATCAGAGAGTTGATAAGCTATAGAAAACCAATCAATCAATAAATTTGACAACTCTTATTAGGAAAGTGGAAATAAGCATCAGATTTAAAAAAAAAAAAACAGTCTTGATAAGAACATTAATGAATTTGTTGGGACTTGTTTTGATGATGTGTTGGCGTTGGATGAGCAATTGATATGTGATCCAACTTAGACAAAAAAATGGAAAGTATATTTTTTATAACTTGAAAAAGAGATAACTTTATTCATATTGGTGTGGGGGTTAGTTGAGATGACAGATGACATACATAACAGAAAATGAGAATTTTTTTCATAGTAAGAGAAAGGAAAAGATTTGATGACGTATTTAGTGGGTGGAGGGAGGTACACGAGGTAAAAGACAGCTGACACAAAAAATCATGTTAGGTTTGAGAGAAGATTGTCAAATAAATTGAAATTTCAATAAAGAAAGACTTGTTTGTGATCAACTAAATAACTGAAACAAAAAAAATGTCTAAGAAAAGGAAAATTGCTGAGGAGATCCAAAAATTCATGTCTTATTTTTTTTATCATATAAATATAAGCATACTCTGGAAATTTTACCAACATTGGTTGAATAGTACAGGTGCAACACTGATTGAATAGTACAGGTGCAACACTGATTTTATTTTTTGGCAAGTGATGGTCTGGCATGTCTTTAAATCCTGACAAAATTACAAGGAACAATTTCACACAATTGCCACATTAATTCACTGGGTGGCTACAGGTGGCATTGTATTTCTTAATAGGTTAGTATCAGTTTCTGACAGTTGATAATGTTGTAGAGATATGAAAGATGTATAATTGGTGGATCAGAGGTGTATTATTGAATTGTTATGTGACTTTTTGTCTGGCAGAATAAATAATCTGTCACAGTTCTGGAAGTAAAGGGGCATGAAATCAGTGTTGTACCTGTATCAGATTTATTTTGAAAGCTTTTACTTGCAGAATAAAATCTAACAATAGTTTATAGTGATTGCATAACATTTGTAATTAACAAAAGAAATTAAAATTCTTTTAAGTATGTGACAGGCTATTTCTGTACAATTCTTACAGTTATGTATTATGAAAACGACATTACTATTTAATGAGATTTCAGGCTTATGAAGATGTTTAAACTATTTTTTTAAAATGCAATTTCTTTGAAAAAATGACTATATTTCCACTTTGCATAAAGTGCAACTGAATTATACTTTAACACTTAAAAATTCATGTTGCAGTTTTAACTTAATGAATATTTAAAATAATCTACACATTCATTTTAGAAAAGATTAAATTTTTATTTTTCAGGAATTTATTTCTTTAATGCAAAAATCATTTCTGTTTCAAAAGACATTGAAATTTTCTAAAATTTAAAAGATGTAGCTGTTTACTGAAAACAAATGTTTCAACAATTTTTCTTTTTTTTACAAAGTAAATTTTCATAAATTCAGTAATCAATTATAAAATAAAAATCTTTTTTTAAATCCAGAAAATAATTTTGAATTATGATAAAATATCAAGTATGTGAGCCGATTTAAATATGAGTACGTACATAAATATACATTTTAATTTTTTGATTTGATATATACTTTTCTAAATTTATTTTTTTAAATCTTTTCCAGATTTTTCCCCTTAAAAATAATTTGACCAATTTGAATGGATCATCATTATTCTTATTGATCCAAAAAGCAAAGAAAATCTTCATACTTACTCAGAAGAAAATATTGTTCTGAAACTTATGGATGTAAATTGCTTCAATTCATTTTTAAAAAGACAGTTAAAAAATTCACACTATAAAGAAGCCGTATTATGTTTGGTGTTTCTTGTGTTTTATATTTAAATGCCGTTGCCATATGAACACAAGGATATTCTTGTGAAGGATGTGTCTCTTCTGTTAAGTTAAATTTGAGGCAGCATCTCAAACATATACTGGCGAGAAACTATATTCATGTCATGTTTGTAAATGTTCTATTTCACATAAATCAGAGGTAAACAGGCATATTTATGCACATACTGGAGAGAAGCCATATTCTTATCAAGAGTGTGCTCTTCTTTTTTAATGACATCAAATTTAAGGCTAAAAATGCAAACAGATACTGGAGAGAAAGCATGTACTTGTGAAGTATGTGGTTCTTCCTTTCTACATAAGGAACATTTTGTAATTCATATGCAAATGCACACTGGAGAAAAAACATTTTCTAGTGAAATGAATGACTCTTCATTTTCTGAAAAATCAAACTTAAATCAACATGTGGAATCACAGGCTAGTGACAAACCGCATCCTTGTGAAGTGTGTGGTTCTTCATTTTCAAAAAAGTCACAGTTGAACCGACATATGCGTACACATACTGGAGAGAGGCCATATTCTTGTGAAGTGTGTGGCTCTTCATTTTCTGAAAAATCAAACTTGAATCAGCATAGGCGATCACACACTGGAGAAAAGCCCTATTCTTGTGAATTATGTCATTATTCCTTTTCTGAAAAGTCAAAGTTGAACCGACATATGCGAACACATACTGGGGAGAAGCCATATTCATGTGAAGTGTGTGGCTCTTCATTTGCACGAAAATCAAATTTAATGCAACATATGCGATCACACACTGGAGAGAAACCATATTCTTGTGAAGTGTGTGGTTCTTCCTTTACATGGATGTCAAGTTTGAGGCAACATATGCAAACACATAGTGGAGAGACACCATATTCTTGTGAAATATGCGGATCTTCCTTTTCATACAAGTTGCATGTTAATCGTCATATGAAAATACATACTGGGGAGAAACCATATATTTGTGAAGTCTGTTGTGCTTCTTTTTCACAGAAAGCACATTTGGTAAGTCATGTACGCACACACACTGGGGAAAAACCATATGCTTGTGAAGTGTGTGACTCTGCCTTTGCTGTAAAGTCAAAATTAAACATACATATGCGAACACACACTGGAGAGAAACCATATTCTTGTGAGGTTTGTGGCTCATCCTTTTCTGAAAAGTCAAAATTGAACCTACATATGCGAACGCATACTGGAGAGAAGCCATATTCTTGTGAAATATGTGGCTCCTCCTTTTCACTCAAATCATATTTGACTCAACATGTACGAACACATACTGGAGAGAAGCCATATTCTTGTGAAATGTGTGGATCATCTTTTTCACAAAGAACACTTTTGTTTTATCATGTGCGCACACATACTGGAGAGAAACCTCATTCTTGTGAGGTTTGTGGTTCTTCTTTTTCACGGAAATCAGATTTGGTAGTTCATGTGCGAATACACACAGGAGAAAAAACTTATTCTTGTGAAGTGTGTGGCTCTTCTTTTTCAGGGAAGTCACATTTGGTAAATCATATGCGAACACACACTGGAGAAAAACCATTTTCTTGTGAAGTATGTGGCTCTTCATTTGCGGTAAAGTCAAAATTGAACTTACATATGCGAACACATACTGGGGAGAAGCCATATTCTTGTGAAGTTTGTGGGTCTTCCTTTTGTGAAAAGTCAAAGTTGAACCGACATATGCGAACACATACTGGAGAGAAACCATATTCTTGTGAACTGTGTGGGTCTTCTTTTTCAAGAAAGTCAAGTTTGATGCAACATATGCTAACACATACTGGAGAGAAGCCTTATGCTTGTGAAGTTTGTGGCTCTTCCTTTTGTGAAAAGTCAAAATTGAATCGACATATGCAAACACATGCCGAGGAGAAACCATATTCTTGTGAAATATGCAGCTCTTCTTTTTCACTTAAGTTATATTTGAATCATCATATGCAAACACATTTGACAGATCACATGGAAACACACACTGGAGAGAAATCATTTTCTTGTGAAGTTTGTGGCTCTTTCTTTTCTTGGATGTCAGATTTAATGGTTCATATGCAGATACACACTGGGGAGAAACCATATTCCTGTAAAGTATATGACACTTCCTCTTCCAAGAAGGCACATTTAGTAAGTCATATGCAAGCGAGCTAATGAGAAAATGTATACTTTTAATTCTGTGATGCCTTCTTTCAAGAATGTTAGATTTAGTGGCACATATATATATATATGCACAGGAGAGACACCTTATTTCTGTGAAGTATGTAGAACTTTCTTCAATCATTAAAGTGACATTCAATCACACATGGGAAAATGTTATCTGTAGTATAAAGGTAATTTTTTTCATAAACAGTCAATTGGAAAAAAACATAACCAAGAACTGCATATTCAATCCCATGCATTTGTGGCAAGAAATATGAACGAGAACAGCACCTAAAACTGAAGTTAGAGGAACATCAAGCTATTGTCTGGAGAGAGATTGAAATCAGTCATGGCTGATCATAATTGGAGGGAAAGGAGTATTTATCAAGCCATGAGGGAATAAGGTGACTGAATGAATCAATGCACATGTTAGATACTGACAACCTGCTCAGTAGACCTAGCACAGAAATGGATAATATCTGGGATAAATATCTGATAAAAAAAATTCCAACACTTGAGTTGGGACATTCATATTGTTGTAATTGGGAACTAAGGAAACAGAAGCACTGTTTCGACTACTGTTCAGGCATGGAAGCACTGTGTTGGCCATATTGTTATAGGTGAATAAAAAAAGCAGGAGTATTGCTTCTGCAGACAGAAGTCACCAGATTACAACTGTTATTGTTATTAGTACAGACCCCTTACCAATTTGTGACATATAATAAAAATGTTTTTAGAATACTTTTGTAAAAAATTAGCATTAACAATCTGACAACATAAAAGTTATCCAATAAAATTATTAACCATTACCACATTGCAGGTGACAATAATCGCCGTAGAATTCTCTCCCTTTGCTACTCTAGGCATATTCTGTTGCCTTAAGACGGTTGCTATAAATAAACACTTCTCAGACGTTATTTCCGGTATTTTAAGCTGGAAATCGCCTACTACTGCTTTGGAACAAGGCTAAACTTCCATTTTCCAATGCCATTTTGAATTCTTCTAGACTCTACATGAGGTGTAACATCGATTAAAACTACGTTAATTTTTTTTGCGATTTTTTTTTTTTTTTTTTTTTTTTTTTTGTAAACAAAAATGGCAGCATCAATATCCAACAAAGCCTTTATTCAGGAGTTTTTCTTTGATTAGCATGCCAATGATGATTTTGAAGGCTTTACTTGAGTGGATATTGATGGTGAAGTGGTCGAAGATGATAACCATGCTATAGACATGGAGGAAAGTGATGATGACAACTATTGGCTACTATCATCCATGCCTGAGTAATTTTATGGAAGCTATTGGCAACCATCAATATACCTGATAGACTTTCTGAAGGTGAATTATTTTGTCTATTTATAAACAAAGAAATAATAACTTTATTTGTCAATGAGACAAATATGAGTCAGGTGAAAGAATGAAAATTAAGATCTATATGCATAATACAAAGAAAGTTGTAACAATTTTAAAATAGTAGGAATTCATGTGTTTGCACCATCAAAAAAATGCAGTGGCAGAGGGAACAATTCTAGAAAGATATTAGCGTGGTAAAGGTTAAACTAAATTACTTGTGATATCAGGGGTAGAATTTTGTTTAAAATAAATGCAGTGTCTTTAAACAACATTAAAAAGATAACAATCAAGGCAATCAAATGAAAATATTACATATATATATATATATATATATATATATATATATATATAATTCTTTAGGGTAGGATTTCTTAAATACATCAAAGCATTCATTTACTCTCATGATTACCATATTTCAAACTAAATAACTCACATTATTCAGATTGTTATCCTCATCTTCATTGCCATATTCACAATGTTTTGGCCGTTCTATGCTCAGACTTTCTTCAGGTGTTGGAATTTTGAACCAAACCCTTTATTTCGTCCACCGGGGTAGATTGTTATTGTTCCACATACCATGCCTCTTCTGGATGTCTCGGTCATTTCCCTTTAACTCAATTCAAGTTTTGGTTCACCGCTGCTGTAGCCTGGTATTGATCTCACAACTTGCTGAAATGTTGTGAATATAGCAATGAAGATGAGGATAACAGTTTGATTAATGTAAGTAATCATAATTCCTCATCTCAGAGATTTAAACAGATAAATAACTTGCACCTATCATTCATTAGGAATCATGAGATTACTGGTATGTCAAACAGAAGTTAATCTCCTCCTCTAAGACTAGCCATATCCAAACTTTGGGGTAGAAGACAAAGTAATTTTGGGGGTAGCTATGGTGAAAAAAAACGCAGTATATATAAGTGGAGGCTGAAAAGTTCACAAATTGAACAAGAAGGAATTCTAAAATAAATTCTAATGTCTGGTCGTTTGGCTGGATTTTGAGAAATAGGTTGGATCAAAAACTTTTCAACATCACCACATATAACTATAGAGAGATGAGGTTACAAGGATAATCTTGTCAGTGCCAAGATAATAGCAAATACCTGAGAGAATCAATGCATAGGTCAGACAGACACTGAGACATGCTCAGTAGACTTAAGATAGAAATGAGTACTATCTAGGAGCATCTTTGACAGTACCTACCTACACACACATATATATATATATATTTATATATATATTGAGATGATAATCCCTCTCTAATAAATGGGAAGGTGGTCAGTGCCTGGATAATAGCAAATAAAGAATTGGTACATAGGTCAGGCACTGACAATATGCTCAGTTGACCTTGGGTAGAAATTAATACCATCTTCGAGAGTCTGATAAAAAAAAAATTCCACCACATGAGTTAGGACACTGATGCAATAGATATATTTTTGAAATGCATTTGTATAAGATCAGCATTAACAATGTGACCTTGTGATTGAATAAAATTGTTAATATATAATTTCTTGTGCTTTTTACCAAGATTTTCTAAAAAAGAAACATTTCTGAAATAATTTCATTCCTTTGTGAATAAATCTTGAAAGTTTCATTAAAATCCAACAATTATTTTTTTTTTTTTTGAAGAATTTCAGAACCTTTTTTATTTTTATTTTTTTCACTCTTTTCTCAAGTTCATCTAATGCTAATTCTGGAGGTGACTTCAAACTTTTGAACTGTAGTATATGCGAACACATACTTGAGAGAAACCTTACTCTTGTGATGTGTCTGGCCTTATGCTTTTCATGGAATTCATATTTGTTGGTTCACACTGGAGGGAAAACTAATTCTTATCAAGTGTTTGGCTCGTCTTTTTCACAGAAGGCACATTTCATAAGTCATATATAAACATACACTGAATATAAGCCATGTTTGTATGAAATAATTGGCTATTCATTTGCTTCTGATGAAAAATAACTTCCACCTGAGTTTCGACACTGATGCAACAGATATTTTTGAAATGCGTTTGTATAAGATCAGCATTAACAATTTGACAAAAAAATGTGATTTTTTTGTGATATAGTATTTGAGGTTTTGTGAAAAAAGAGAGAGTAAAAGCAATAGTTAGAAATCAGAATAGGTGGAAATGTGATTTCTTTTAATGCCAGAAATCTATCTTAAGGCAAACCTCAGGTTGTTTCTTCTTCTTGGCCAATGAGTCTTTTTCTTCATTCCTTGTTCTTGTGTAGCTACATTGACATCAGTGAAAAAGTTCTCTGCTTTATGGCCTTTATATATCAGGGTTTGTATAGGCCCTGGAAACCTTGAAAAATCCTGGAAAAACTGAAATAGCCCAAAAGCTTGAAAAGTCCAGTAATTTTCTAAATTGGCCTACCCACATCCTTTTTCTTAGTTCATGAAAGTCAAAATGCCAAATCCCAGAAATCTGGCTTTTTTTTTTCCAAACTAAAATTGTCCTTTAAGGAAAATATTTTTAAGTCGTCAGTAATATTTGGCAATTATTGCAAATGGTGGTTTGTTTCCTTGATTAAAATGAGTTCATGAACTTGTAGTTACTTCTGTATTTCTGAAAGAAAGGGAGAAAGAATATGAAAGTATGTCTTCTAGCTGCTACCCCCACTCAGGAAGAGTGAAGATAAAAGGCACCAGAGACGAGTAAACATCTGTGAAAGATAAATTCACGCTCATTAAATTTGTAGTTGAAAGGAAAATAAATTATTTTACAATAATAAAATATATTTTCGTAGAATATCAAAAAATTTTTATCAGTGTTTTTTAAAATTTGAACAACTGAAGAAATTTTATTCACATTTCAATTTCCAAAGTAAAAAGTCCTTTTGATCTCGAGTCAGCAGTGGGTGAGTGCATGCTGAAAAAGTAGATACTTTACATGTTCCATATCAATGTATATCTATGTGTAAACTACGTTTGTCTAAATTGTTGCCAAAAGTAAAAAGGCTAGTGATGAGCTGTATCTCGAGCTTTTGTTGTAAGTGTGAAAAAAATGAAGAAATATATTAAAACTTATTTTGATTTTATCGATCTGGCAACCCTGTCCCTTTACTCTTGTATTTCTGCCATAGATGGCTAGAAAATGTACAAACATGTGAATAACTCCTAGTCATTTGGCCAGATGTCATCAAATTTGGGAACTTAATTTAAAAAAACAGAAAAATATCCCCCGACCAAGTCCTTCTTTGTGGTGCTGTCAAACGGGAATGACATTTCATTTCCAGTGAAACTGCAGATTTTTGTGTCCGTTTTGAAAGACATTGAACTGTTTCTGATTAAGTATCAGAGTGATAAAATGTGTCTTCCTTTCCTTGCAAATGATCTTTTTAGCATGATCATGAAACTGTTAAGAAGATTTGTAAAGGAAGTGTGGAAAAAAAAAGCAAAGTGGAATATTTCTTTCTTCTGATGATCATTTCTGACATCCAGAGGGCAGTGAACAACCACCCCTTAACATACTAGGAGTTCACTGAAAGAGGACTTGTAGCAATCATCCCCAACATATTCTTGAGCCCCAATAAGAACACTGGATTACTGTTGCCGTTAGGGAGGAGTGATCTTTCTGCCTCGGTACCTCCCAACCGGAGATGGTTAATTGAGACAATGGTGCTTAGAAACCTGTTGAGATGTTGAGTGTTTCCACGTGAGTATATGGTAATAACGAACAAACACAGTCGTAGGGAAAAATACTGGTATATTCAGAGAGGTATTTACATCAGAGAGATTAGTAGTAGAACGAACGTAGGTTAGTAGTAACAATAAGTAATAGTAATAAAGTCCAACGGTATCTTCCGGTCGAGAAACGGAAGTGTAACTGATCACTACAGAAGTCTCACTCTGCACTGCACTACACTGCTACACTACTCCCAGTCTCTAGAACTACTGTTCTATTTATAATAATAGGATCAGTCTATTGTGGTTGTGAAGGTGGGTGCGCCCCAACAAAACCAATGGCTGCAAAAGTTCCACGAGCTGCAGTAAATGAATACCTCATTGATGTTAGGGAGAGGTCTCCTGGACAATCTCAGTTGCCCTTCCAAAACCACCATCAAAAAGATGATGTGGTCCTTATTAAGAGCCCACTCAAACCTCAACTGTTTTGGATCCTGGGAACAATCTTGGATATCAATCCCGGGAGATGATGGTGTGACAGATTGGCATGTGTCAGGCAGGAGGGGATGGTCCTGTGTAGATTCATTCCTTAACCATCCATGTCCTATATGTCATCTGAAGAGCAAGATGAGTTTAGGGGCCAATCTTTCCATCCCTCTTTCTCTGGACACTTCTTATGACAGCAGGAAATGGAATCAACTTGCTCTCCACCCGGTAGGGAAATTATGATTTGGTTGTGCCCTACCTGTAATGCCCCATAGGGAGAGCAGCATATGATAGGCTGTGATGAGTAGTTCCACTTTCACCATTTCGGAATTAAGGTGGCCTCTCCTAGAAGACAGAAAATATATATTGTCCTAACTGTGCTCCTCAAAAAAGGCAGCAGGATAGGCCAAGTGTGTTTCCTGTCTAAAAATGTTAGTCCTGGGTAAGACTGAAAACTGCAACCATCAGTGGAGCTAAAGGATAAGGAGCAGAATGAAAGTACTCTGAGCCACTGTCACCTCCAGGTGGCACATGGGTGGGGACTATCACTTGTAAATCCCCCATCAGGGTTACGCACTTCTTTTTCTTTTCTTGTTGTTGGGAGTGTGTGGAAAAAAAGTGGTATATCTTCCCTGAGGTTGGAGTGGCAGGATTGAGGAACACAGTGGGGACTACCCTTGCAACTTAGGTGTGGGTGTCACGTACACTGTTGCCTTTATAACCTCCAAGTGGAAGGGAGTGGCAGCAGTTACAATGTTATAAAATGCCTACTCTTATGCATTTTTGCTGGCTCAATAATAATGTAAATAATGTCCTCATCTTTGTCGCCATATTTATTACAACGTTTCGGCCGTTGTACGCTCTGGCATTCTTCAGGTGGTTGGTATGTCGAACTGAACCCTTTATTTCGCTCATTGGGGTAAACTGTTCTAGTTCCATGTGCGTGTCTAATGGATGTCAGTTATCAGTTATCTCCTGTTAATACCCCCTCTCCAAGTTCTCCACTGTCTTAACCAGGTATTGAACTCACACTCTTTAGGTCCTGTCACTGGATCTAACTAAATGTAAATAGTGCAATTTTCTAAGTTTTCAATTTAGACAGTGCTTTGTTTGCCTCTTGTAGCATTTTCATAGTTGAATATACAGTAATGGCACCAGAACCAGCTTGAATTTACATCATACTGGCACCATCAGATGCTTGAGTCAATCGAATCCTGACACAGTGATCAGATGAAGAGAAAGCGGTAATGGGATTATGACATGATAATAACAAAGTACAATTGGCACCATGATAAGCTTGAGTTAAGCAACACTGGAACCAGGACAATATTGAAGAAATGTTGTAGTGGCACCAAGATCACTTGAGGTAAAGCAGTCCTAGCATGAAATATGACTTCAGGCAATGTGGTACTTGTACCAAAATAACTTGATGCAGAGTGGTACAAATACCATGACAAGCTTAAACCAATTTAGTACTGGCAATGTGACAAGCTGGAAGGGAAGAAATACTGGTACCATGTCAAGCTTGTGGCAAAAGAGTACTGACACTGGGATAACCTTTGGGGCAAAGCAGTCTTAGCATCAAGACCATCTTGAATTAACATGGTGCTGACACCATGACAAGGAGTAACACAGTACTGGCACTGTGACAAGCTTGATGGAAAGCAATACTACTACAATGACAATCTTGAAGCAAAGCATATTAGCAACATATTGAACCTTGTTTAAAATAAATAAAAATAATAAAATTACTCCCAGCATGCAACAAAAACTGTTCCTGCTGGAAATGTGGACATCTCGCCAAAAGATGTGAGATTCAATTACTTTGCCCAAGAACAGTCGGGATGACAACATGTGTGCAACTTCCCTCCATGATGATAGGATTTGTGATATTATGGAGTAACTTGCTCCCTTTTATAACATGAATATCATCGCAATTGTAATATAAAACATGCACACCAATACACACATAAATAAAATTGTATAAAATTACCAGACAATTTGTCAGGCCTTCTCTTATGGTGCGAGTGAAAACCCCACAGTGTCATTACTGCTTTGCATTAAGCTTGTAATGGTAACAGCACATATTGCTTCAAACTCATAATAAACCTGTTAAATTTGACAATGGTGTTAGTCATTTCCTTAGAGCAGTGGTTCCCAACCTTTTTCACATGGCGGCACACTATTGAGTTCTTTAAATTTCTGCGGCACACCTATCACAAAAAATAAATATTTTCCACTCATAAAGCCTTTTTGCAATAAAATATTAAAAAACAAAGAATATTATACGAGAAGAATTTTTATTCACATAAATCAACATATCCTGTATTCAATGTCGGGTATAAAAGAATAATGGTGAATGTCAGTGGGACAGTTGTGCATTAAGTTAGATTAGCCTGAAAGATTAAAAATGGTTAGGAAAAGGTAAAAAAATGTTTGGGAGTTAGGAGTATTATGTAAAACCTCACATAGTACAGTTCTGTGTTACAACTTTTTGTCTAAGAACCTGTGTATATTTAGGAATCGTTTTGGTATCGAAATCGGGTCTGAATTATTCAGCTCCGATGCCAATTCCCGATACTTTGAAAAACTCCTGATATTCCGATTAATCATCCCATGACTAATATAAACCATAATAACGCTTACCAATTAGTATGCACGAGACGTTTAGATTCCATAAATTCGGCCATTTTGAATTGAGCGGTGTCATCATGATTAAGAAATTGAATGTCTTTATTAAACAAAATTAAATGGCTTCTAGGTATTATCTCTTCGCGGCACACCAGTAATCA
>OZ038514.1:8281616-8336616 GCA_964036315.1 Acanthosepion esculentum
CGGCCAAAAATAATTATCATTTTCCGTATTTGGAAATCTTATTCCACTCCCACCCTCTTCTGCTCTCATATGGGTATCTCACCATACTTTAGAGGGCGTCAACGGTTTTCCCACTTCCTCGCAGTAACATCTCATACCTACCCTCTCAATGGGCGGTGGCAGGCCTCCTCTCTGCGTCACATGATCATCTCCGCCTGGCTATTCGGCCAATAGGCGTCAACTGATAATCTCAATTTTTATCCAACTTCACGGGATATGTTTTTTTCTCAACCCAGTTTCTCCGTTAACATGGACAATTCTTCTTGGCGAAACTGGGTTAATTAAAATACCCTAACACAGCCTTCGTTATCACAAACGAACTTAAACAAAATGCAGATGTCCTGTCCAGGCGACATCTCATTCTAGGGCTCTGTGTGCGGTCGGCAGACGACCCATCAACTACTGATAACAGCCAATGTTTTATCTGCCCAGAAGTTCTGGTATCCCTCAAAAAATGACCATCAGAATTTTCCTCAATTCCACCACTCAAAACAACATCGCTTTTGTGGGTGGCATTCTTTCCTTCTCTTATCATCTAAGTTGTTAAGTCTTGTCCTTCTGTTTCTTTCTCTTTTTCCTTCCTTTGTTCTCAAAGAGAATTTGGCATATCTCAGCATCAAACTTCAGCGAGAAAGTAAAGTGGTTATCTTGAATTCGCACTTGAAAATAACAAAACAAAAAATCCTTTTTTTTTTTTCACCGATACTCTGTTTGGGAAAATAACAAAACAAAAAGAAAATCGCTCAGTATGTCTTTCGTTATATCTATCGGTGTAAGTAATCGCTCAGTATGTCTTTCGTTATATCTATCGGTTTAAGTATCCCTGTAATTAACTTCTGTCGTTAATTAATTGATTAATTAACCTTCCGTTCCTAAATAGTGTTACAGTTACATGCATTGGGATTTGTGAGATAGTACCTGCGAATCGTGATTTCAGCATTTCTTTTTGCCCCCGATATTCGAGTCTGAATTTACAGTGATTTGTTATCTGCATTGTGGAAGTAATCTGCGACAAATATTTCCTTTGCAATCCCAGAACACTTACAGGCCTTTTTATTTTACTTACAAACGGAACAATTAAAAAGTAAAACTATAGACCTATGTTGTTTATTAAGCCATAATTTATGGGACATGAACTGACCTGCCAACATTCTCAATTCCTTAGGGGACAAATTACAGATGAGGTGTGTGTGTGTGTAAGTAGAGGGGAATTTTCAAACTAGAATCTTCCCAAATAAACAGCTTTTCCACTATTATATTTAAAATGCAGTAGATTTATAACAACAAGCATCCCTCGTGCAGTGCAAGGAGACAGCAAAAAGGACCCAAATACGACAGATTTGGTAGTGCTGAATTGATAATCTACAAATTTAAGCATGTTGACTTAATTTAGGTAATAATGACACCGGTAAAACTGGTAGAGGACCGGTGTGGATTTTTTGCATTGTTGTATTAGGACATGTGCGTTTATTTCCTGCTAATAAAAGGATGTCCAACTACAAGAAAATAGCCGGACTTGAATTAAGTTCAACTGAAGATGTAATGAAGACAAACAAGACCGATATATATATATATATATATATATATATATATATATATATATATATATATATACTGTCTGTGAATGACATAATTTAGCTCTTGAAAATACATCTCAATTGAGCACTGTTGAGTGATAAGCTAATTCTATAAACAACAGCCACCTGCACTAATGCAAAGCTCTTCAGTAAAATGAATGGAGCACTTTGGCTGATTGGCATTTGTTTACATTTGATAAAACAATACGCTAGATTTAGTTGTGTAACTCTACCGAGTGAAGATAGCTCTGGCTGACACAAAATTAGTTGTGTTTCAATCCTAGCTTGAGGCATTCGGAAGTCTAGTCGCATTGAGGAGCTGTGATACAGTGAAACAGTACTGTCTGTGAATGACATAAATATATTATATATATATATAAACAAATACATGTATTAAACAACACAATTTTACAATGGACATAGACATTAACTTTCGTGTGTGTGAACATTGGTGTTTGTTCTTTGTGAATGTTCGTACGTACGTGTATGTGTATATAATGTTCATGGCATCTCCCACAAATGGAAAGACGTGGATCTTCTAAGAGAGCTTACATTGTAGTCGCTGAAATGAAGAAATGAAAAAAAGAGAACGAGCCCAGTATTTATAGTGTAGGGAGAGTAACCCCTAGTGACAATTTGGGAATTAAGGAGGAGTTAACTCCGACAAATTGACACAAGTGGAAAAAAATCTAATCTGGTAGTTGTTGATCTTATAATCTGTTTTATCCTTGGAAGCAAATCTTCTCTTTTTCTTTATTACTTACGACTTTCATGAAGATCATAGTATAGACTCATCCATATTTTTCCACTCACCCCCATTAAAAATAGACTCTTCCATAAGAATTAGCTTCAACCAATCAACACCACACATTGTGAAACTCGGCTTGTTATTGGTCTAGACGACCCCATAATCTGTATCCATGGCCAAAAATCTGTTTTCCGTTTATTTCACCGGGGCCTACTTTGACTTCCCAAAGTAAATAAAAGGACGAATTTCAGTCCAATTCACCAGTCAGTAATTCGCCTTGATTGTTGACCTTTACTGTCTCCGTTGTTTTGCTACGCGATTTTTTGGTAATTACCCTGATTGTGTTTGAACTGTATTTCTGTTTCACCCCCCGCACACACTGCCTATAGGCGTACTTTGTTCTTTACCACACTTCCCCCCTCCCCTTCCCTCCCCTTTTTAAAATGGAGAAGAAACAAAATTCTTCGTCCTTTCTTATAAAAAAGGTCGATTAAAAACATCTTTTTTCAATAAAGAAACCCCCCCCCCCCCCGATAAAGATGATACAGACGAATACCCTGTGCTTGCAGATACTACTCCGAATAAAGTCATGGGAAAAATCCCCCGTAAATCTACTAAAGCCAATAATGGCAAAAATACTAAAAGTATGGAAGTCCAAAATGGCCAAAGCACTAAAAGTAAGGATACCCAAAATGGCAATAATGAAAATTGTATGGAGGCCAATAGTGCCTCAAAGATTGACAAGAAAATGGAAAATTCAGAGGTCAGGGAATAGCCCTCTTGTTGGAAGTCCTCTCCAAACTGTATTTTCAATATAGCGGAGTTCTTGGAGCGAGCTAAGAGTTACGCTCACCTTGTCGTAGAAGGTGGACTCTTAGAAGACCCCATAGAATTGAGAAAAATTGACAAAAGAATAGTGTCAGTTTTCGTCGTCGACAAGCGTACGCGCAAAATTTGTTGCACGACGAAAAACAGTGTTGAAAGCACTGGAGTCCTTGGGGATCAAACCCCTCAGAATACTTAAGAGAGTCGGATTTTTCATGTGGGACGTATTGTTACCCACGCCGGAAGACTGCGTTGCGGCATCGACTCGTGACTTAATAACCAAAGATTTTGTCTTGCGCACGGAGTATGAAGGCCGAAGAAGAACCAGAGTAGCAATACACGAGGTCCCCCCTCAGGTTATCGGGGGAACACATCGCCGCTTTTTTGTCTCAGTATGGCGAAATTCTGGGCGCTTCCTGCGATAGCCTGAACGGGGGATGGAGCTTTGAAATTATGTTGGACGAAAATGCCTTCCACTCCATCCCCAACTGTCTGGATGTTGGACGCTTGAAGCTGCCGGTCATTGTCACCGGTTGCAAACCTGTATGTTGGAAGTGTGGAAAGCCTGGTCACCTTTCCTCTTCCTGCCCAGAGAAGAAGGCCTCTGGAAGTCGAGCTCCAGTAGATCAAAATCCCCCTCTGACCGCATCTTTACCTTCCGCCTCGCCTGTAATGGGCGTGCCAGCTTCCGGGACCGGGTCGGTGAATCCTCTGGTTGGCGAAACATCTAAGGCCACATTCCCCAAAGAGCCTTTGCTCGCTGCTAATGCAGTTGCGGAGAAGAGGGAGGAGGAATGGCTGGTAGCTGGTAAGGCCAGAGGGAAGCGCCAGACAGCGGGTCTTCAGTCCCCTGAAGCCCCAAGGACGAAAGAGACACACAGTCCCACTACCTCTGGCAACGTTAAGGGCGATGCGCCGGTCTCTCAACTGTCTTTCAAAGACAAACAAAGAAAATTTGATCCGGGCTTTGAAAAATCAGAAAAAATTAAGGAGCTGAAAAAGAAATTGTATAAACAAAACCTGTCTCAACCCCCAAATTCTATTCCGTCCACGTCCTTTACCCGGTCCACCCCCTCACCTAAGAAACGACCTTCCCGCCGGATAACACCGTCCAAATCGCTTCCCCTCAGTAGAGATCCCAGCCCTTATAGACATAGATCTTTTCACACCCCTCTCAACACACCCAGTCCTTCCTCCGTTAAACAAAAATCTTCCTACACACCTCTGCATACTCCCAGTCCTTCCCCTGTTAAAAAAACAGAAATGCCTCCCCCATCTTCAAAACGGCAAAGAAGCCCCACACAGGAACTTAAAAAGAAAACGGCACATAAGCTCATATTCAACACAGGAGAGGATGTTTGTCGCATTTCCCCTGCCCAGGCTGAGAAAGCACGGGATTATGGGAACCGAATAAAAGACCTTAAGTACTTGCTTTCTATAAGGCAGTTTGCCGATCAGGACATTGAAGTACCTCAAAATTTCCCCCTTGCCCTTGTAAGGGTTCTTACAGTAATAAGAACAGGAGCTGGAGCAAAGCAGATTTTGGCAATGCTTGATGAGGCTATAATGTCTTATAAGATGGCTCTACCAATCGCAATTGTTCAAAACCAACAGTTGAAAAATTTTAAACAATTTTGTGAGGGGAGGGTCCCCGTTTTAGTTCACCCATCCCTGTATAGAGCACTAAAACTGAAATTTCCCTGGGATATCGGCGGAATCTCCCAAGACGTTACCATCAAGACTGAGATGGGCCATGGGTCTATGGCAGAGGCTGTCGGTGTCCTTTCCCCGGCCATGTTCAAACCAGTACTTCAACACTAACCGGTCTTCACTATGGCTCTCTGGTTAACAAGTTTAAATGTGCGGGGCCTGAGGTCCGAGTCTCACAGGGCGAGGCTCTCTCAACCTTCAGCGCCTCGGGGTGAATGTTTGTCGTGTGCAAGAGACACGGTTTTTTTCTCATGACCGTGAGGACATACTGTCTAAGGGGTTCTCCCTTTATTCAGCATGTTTTGATGGTCGTTCGAGAGGTATCTCTTGGCTAGTGAGCAAGTCTTTGAAGGTTGCATGTACTCTTGTCTTCGCAGATCCGGCGGGCAGGCTTTGCGTGCTGGATTTTACCATAAAGGATAAGGCTCTACGACTCATTGGGGTTTATGCGCCCAATAACCATTCTGAGCGACCTGCTTTGTTTCGGCAGATCGAGCCGTTTTTGACGACATCTCGTCGGGTAGTTTTAGCGGGGGATTGGAATGCCGTCCTTGACCCCGATATAGATCGTATAGGGCAAAAACCGGGTACTAACAATACTGATGTGAAACCATTTCGGGACTTTATCGGCGGGTTTGATCTTGTCGATAAGTACCGGAATGAGCACCCTCGGGAGGTAGCATGAACTTGGACAAATAGTAACAACTCGGCTCCTGGGACGCTTGCGAGCTACCTCGACCGAGTTTTAGTTAGGAGAGTCGATGTAGGGCTCTTAGGCTGTCCCTCCGATTTTGTCTCGCCTTCATAACAGGCTTCGTCGAATCTTTTGTTGGTTCAGGTCCTTCCACGACAATCGCGGATTCTGTTCTAATATCTGTTAGGGGTTCTGATGCACTCTGATCGGACCTACCTTGGTAGCGTGCACTAACTGTAATCCTTTCCTCACCTCTGCACTGTCAGTTTTTTCTGCCCGGTCAATGATATCGTACGTCTCTTCATCCACCGCCAAACTAGCAAGGCTACGGCCATTAGTAATATAATTGCCCCAACGGTCGGCCATGTTATTGTATCAACCAAGTTCTCTCTCCAACCCGAATTTGGTATACCCAACTTTTCTGTGACTTCAATCGTCCAAGATCAATCTTATCGATTGGTTTTAACAACGCTGGCATATTTTCTATGGACATCTTAGGAATCTCTCTTATAATGGGCTCCCACAATTCCGTCCATCCACTAGCATTTGTTCCTACTAGCCCTAATAAGGCCTCATTCTCTTCAAATGTCTCTTCTGCCCGGTAGTAGGGGGGTAAGGAGATAGATGGACCATGAGCTCCACAGCCGAGGGGTAGCTCTACAAAAAACAAGGTGGGGGTAACCCTTATTGTAGTAGTGGGCTCCCCTGCACACACCTTAGATAATTCAATCCCTTCTTGTGTGGCCGCCGGCCAAGCCCCGTCGGAGACACTGATGGCCTTCGGCAACATCACCCTGGCTAATACCTCTACCTGACAATGATCCCTAATTCCCTTCTTATTTTTCTTAAACAAATCTAGTACGCACAGATCGTGGCTACCTGTCACATAGATTGGACTCACAGACCCACATTTAAGGCGTCATTCTTGCATCTTTCTGCTTCTCCCTTTGTTAAGAGCATAAACTTTGTCATGGCCAGATTTAGTTTGTCCACCTCGACCCTTAACTGTCCTAGCAACTGCTCATACGGTCGTAGGTCTATTACCAACCACTTTGATCTAGTTATAACCACTCCGCTCGTCTTAAATATAGTATTCTCACTGTGTTCCCAGGTACAATTGTTCATAATTATCCTCTCCCAACTGTATCTCTACTCCATCTACTGTTAGGGTGGCGGGGTCAAAACTGATCTGTGCCTTATTCTGCTTAAGCCAGTCTCCCCCCCCCCAAAAAAAAATTAGTTCACCACACAAATCTAGTGCCACATAAGCCTTAAGCTTACCTCTGATTCTTGCCAACTGGAAAGGTAGCCACGTCATCTCCTCTATTCTCATCCTGCTACTATCAACCTGACTTATTAGTAGATCGACAGGACTAAGCTTTGTCTTCAGTCCCAACTGCCTGGAGCTATCTCTGACTCGTCACTGGACCGACTCACTCCGACGACAGTCTCTCTACCCCAACTCTACTTCACCGACGTAACTCCCAACGTAACTCTCCAAATCAGCATAACTCGCGTTTATATAGCAACCGAAGGTTATAAGCTAGGTTGTTCACACGCTTAACACGAGTGTCGCCATAATCACGTGTATTTGCAAAGTTTCTGTTGCTTACTCAGATCTATTTCAAATCTCTTAGTGGATAAAATTAATTCGTTCATTCCAATTGTCTTTTCGGTGACCAAATTCAGCGGATACAACTTATGTTTAGATTAGATTTCGCTAGCGCTAAACATACACTGATCTTACCTCCCCGGTCCAATTTACTTCAATATGTTTTTATCAAAAATATTATTTTCGTCTATATTTGTTTTTAATGACCCAAATTAAACATCGCCCCCTGCCCTTTGCATTTGTTTATAAACAAGTCTTCGCCAACCCGATTTGAAATTCACTCTTTATCCATCAGCCCGCTTAGGTTTCATATATCATTGTTCTAGATTCTTTCCTATTAATAGCGCTGACACAGTTTGTAACTTCACGGGAGATCGTGTTTTCCATTTTCAATCAATAAACGTTATAGTATTTACATTAGTCGGACTATTGTCCTCATCTTTGTCGCCATATTTATCACAACGTTTCGGCCGTTGTACGCTCCGGCTTTCTTCAGGTGGTTGGAATTTCGAACTGAACCCTTTATTTCGATCACTGGGGTAGACTGTTCTAGTTCCACGTGCCATGTTTGATGGATGTCAGTTATCAGTTATCACGTTGTGACAAATATGGCGACAAAGATGAGGACAATAGTCCGACTAATGTAAATACTGTACGTAATACCTCATCTCAGAAATATAGACAGACTCCAATAAACGTTATATTTGCGCGTGTGCATTCATATGGGTGTGTGCGTCAACCTCTCTCTGTTACACGGTAACTTGGTGAGATGATTGTCCAGTTTGCACTAGACTTGACCAAGGCTACGTCAATAGGTCATATTCTTTGGTAAGCCCATCCAAAGTACTGAGCCAACCTCGTATTAGCATCTCTGTGGCTGCTTTGGTGCGCACTTTCGCCTTCCTGGTCAGAGTGAGATCCACCGGTGCACACATGGGGAATCAGTTATAGCAGGTGCAGCACTGTTGCTTTCCATTGGAGTGCAAGATTAATGCCTCTCAACACCATGTCCAGCTCAGCAAGATTTATATGCTGCAAATCTCCATCCGGATGCAGCCAACACACATCCTTGATGACGTCCCCACCAATTTTCAACGCTACTTTGGTAGCCAGGGAGCTTGCATCAACCCACACCTTTATTTCCTCACTATGCACACACCAATTCTCTCTAGCAGGATCCTCCTGACGTGCTCTAGTAACTGCTTCGGTGAGCATGCATTTTAGTAGAGCATTGCAGGTCTTGTTGTCCCAAACTTTGGTCATCGTGTTTGCCCATTGCTTCAGAAACGCAATCACTGGTCTGAGCCAGCCACACACTTGAAAGTGACTGATGAGCTTCCTGTCTACAGAAAATGTGCATTGATGAGTAATAGTGGCTGGAACTGTTGGGATTTCACTCACTCATCTCCACTGAAGTATACCATGCTCCCCCCAGATGTACAATCCCAATACTTTGGTCTCATCCTTCAGATTCTCAGGGTCCTTACACAAGAGTCTGAAAGTGCTTATTAACTTGTTTCATTGAGACTAAGCTTTCATCAATGTAAATATCATTGATGTATGCTGACAGCATGTTTTAATTGACTCATCCTGAACAAGTACCACATTGATTATTGACCGCATTATAAGGGGTGCCACATTCAGTCTGAAACCCAGCTGTGTAAGGCAGTACCTATGCCCCTTCAGAAGTACAGTCTGGAATGGCCACAACACCTTGTGGATATGCACCGGCAGATAAGCTTAAATCCAGAAGTGATACATTATTTCCCTGCTGTTACAATTCTCTTAATTTGTGTCAGAATTCGCAGTGAACGTATTTATTCAACTCCCGGTAGTCCATGACAGGGTGAACCTTTCCCTTGTTCTCTTGGACCACAGCCATCAGTGGAATTAAACCCTTAACTGACCTGAGCTCCTTCTTGGGATATGGTATCAACCAACCGTTATCTAACCAGAATTGCAGCTCACGCTCGTAGTCACATCACACCAAGATGGACATGGAATATTCAGCCATCATGTTACTTCCATGTTGCAGTCTAAACCTTCACTGCCTTGTCAAATTCAGTGCTGATGTCCTGTTTAATAATGGTCATCATTGCATATAGGCGTGGTTCACTGTGGCAGAACTCTACTGCACCTGATGGAGTAATTTGTACCCCTACCATCTCTTTTATAGTGTTCATCCCAATCAGCAGGTCATATACCAGCGGCTTCTCATGAGTCACCAGGATGTCAACTTTGACGGGATTACCACCATTCGAGCTCACGTTGATGATTCCGACCTCACAGGCGTTAGTCTCTCCATTGATGGTCGTCACACATCTGTGCTGACTAATGACCATGAGCAACAAGCGCTGTGTGTGACATCCCGTCAATTTGGACTGCGATTACCGGTAGTGCCAAGTTTTTATCTGCTCCAGGGAATAGACCGGCACTATCATCTATTTCCTTGTCGCATTTCCCAGACAGGTACACACCAGGTGACCCATAATGTGGCACCAATGACAACACATCTCTTGACGCAGCCCCTGCTCACACAACCTGCTGCCTTCCTTGGATGTGGTAGCCGTTTTATGGCCGAGGCAGTCTCATGCCAGGTGGTTCAGTCCATTAGAGGTATAGCATGTAATGTCAGTATACAGACAAACAGGAATGTCAAGATGTTAGTCCGTGTCACTAGAGATGCTGTTACCACTACCGTTGTCTGTTCCAACATGTCATCCTTTAGGTTGGCTGGGCACATGCCAACATCTGGTCAATGGACAGCATGTCCATTCTCGATGACTCACAGAGTTATTTAACCTGGACTGGAAGTCCAGCCACAAATGTGCACCTGAGAGTACAGTCATTCACTGCACCAAACAATACTGCAAGCTTCCGTAGTTCTGCCAGATAAACGTTGACAGATTTGCCAGGTTGCATCTGGTGAACTGTGAATTGCTCTTGTGCTGCA
Source organism: Acanthosepion esculentum (assembly GCA_964036315.1). NCBI lineage: Eukaryota > Metazoa > Mollusca > Cephalopoda > Sepiida > Sepiidae > Acanthosepion > Acanthosepion esculentum. The sequence goes on from OZ038514.1 coordinate 8,291,775, forward strand.
AACTAGTCCATTGTGAAGGCCATATATAAAACAGTCTTTATTTTGTCTTCATATACCTTCTCCTTGTCTCTCAATTGCTGATAGATGGCAAATGTGCCCCCCGCCCATCAGCCTTAAGGGAATGATGTGTTCCAGCCACTTCATGTCATACAGTCTGCAGACAAGTTCCACCTTTCCATCTATTCGACCACCAATCCAGCACCGTCAAACAGGTGAATCAACTTCAGAATGAAACTGGCATCCATCTTAAGGGCCGAAATAGCTTGTGTTTAGTCTATGTCACCTGTACCACTTTCTCTTTCTACTACACACCACGAGCGTCGTCTACAGAATTACTATATAGTAAGCGGCAGGTGTTGATAATTTGCATAAGTGTTATGTCCATTTCATCAATTCACGGTCAATACGTACACGTGCCTCTAAGCCTCGAACCAGATTTTTGTAGTAGGTAAGCCATGGTCTGTGTTACTACGATAAAAAAGAAATCAATGACTTATATTCTTCAAAGTCTTCTACTTTTAACTAATATAATCACTAAAAGACATGCTGTTGAATTTCTTGAGTTTTCATAAAATTAAGTAAGTGGGGGTAATAGATGCAAAAAAATATTTTTACCATGACTTTCTAACAATAAAAAATGTCTAAAATAATTTCATTCGTTTGTGAAAGTTTCTTAAAATCAAACAATTATTTGATTTCTGCAAGAATATCCAAATCAATGTGTTTTTGACCCGGAAAAAAAGTGGGGGCGCTATGTAGACCACTGAAAAAAATAAAAGAAATTAACCAAAATTTTGAGCTCAATAGAAGAGATGAATAAATTTAATAAAATAATCACATGATAAATACTTTGGTCTTTCCTCTTAATAACAAACTTTTTGATGACAAAACTTTGTTTTTATTAAGTCTGTAAGTACCTTCTTTGCTAAAAAAGAGTATAGCATGACGAAAACAAAATTTTATCGTCTAAATGTTTGTTATTAAGAGGAAAGATCAAAGTATTTTTTACATTTTTTAATTTTTCCTAGCACATCCAAAATTTGATAAAAATCTTGTTTTTTATTTAATCAAAATTTGGAATGTTCTAAAAAGTAGGAAAATTTTTTTAAAAAACAATTTAAAAATACTTTGATTTTCCTCTTAATAATAATATAAACATTTAGACGCTAAAATTTTGTTTTCGTCAAGTTTGCGTCCTTTTCATCATGCTATGCTCTGTTTTTAGCGATCTCATGAAGGGTCCTAAGTTTAGGCCTTTTTTCATCATGCTATGCTGTTTTTTCGGCGAATTAGTGATGATTCCTAAATAAAAGAAAGAACAATTCAAAAAATATTACCCAAAATTATTATTTATTTTCTTTTTTACAAAATACTCTTTCTATAAAAATCCGAAGAATTGTATGGAAATTCGATATTTACTAGATTTTTAAAATGAAGATTTATTTTTCTTATTACACTTACATGTACGTAAGTACAAAATAAAAAATAAACTTGTAATTTAAAAAAAAATTGTTTGTTTTTAAAAAGTAAAAATATAATTCCTTTCAGATTCTTTTCTTTCCAGCGAACGGAATTTACCATATCCACACCGTAACAATTAAAAAACATATTTAATTTAAGAGCTGAATTGTTAAATTGTCGCCAATAAATTTTATTCAACATTAATTCCAACACCAAACAATCAATTGGTTTTTAATAAACGCATAAAATTAAGCATGATTAAAAATACGAAGCGGTCACCGAAAAAATGATTTTATTATTATTCCTTTAAGTTAATTAATAAAATAAATTTTCAGACACTTACAAGATGATCAAATGTATAAATTCGGATGGTTTTTGTATCTGAAAAAAGATGGGATGGATTAAGATTTACTTCGATAATCTGTTTGATACGAAGTTGTATTCTTTAGTTTGTGTCCATGTTTTGGTGTAAATGGATTTTCGTACCTCACCGCGTGAAGAGCGTTGTTAGAAATGGATATTTATTGCATAAAAATACAATTATGGCACAAGGCCGAAAAAGGGGAGGGGTTGAGGCTGGTCTTCACTGACTATCTTGTACCTAGCTAATCTGATTCACGACCCATTCACTCATTTCAATTTGCCCATTCACCACAAAAACTCGTCCGTCACCAATCAATCCTCCATACACCATAATACGACATCCTCTCAAGAGGGAACCTACGAAACGCGCCCCATGCCATAAAAAAATTAATGATAATAAACTATATATACAATTCTAAAAATGAAAAATGAGACGGAAGGGAGATGAACCCAATAACAAACTAAACATGAACACAAAGTGAACTAAACATAACTGATGTTAGTAGGGCCCGTTCAACCCTCAAGAAGAGAGGCCGCTGTATTCTGCCCATTGACAAAATCAAGAAGCTCTCTTACTAAAGGAGTGGGAAATGGAGAATATATATACGGACATGGGGAATAAAAAGCTGACCCAGTCGAGATAAAAAGAGGGCCAAAAACAAACTGGGGAGGTTGGGAAACTCGACTTGGATCATAACCAAAGAGGCAGCCGGGAACAGGCCAGGAACAGCACTTACTCACATTAACTAGCTACACAAAGGCTTGTCTAACCTAACCAGGGGGAGGGCTCCACAGGAAACCAATCCGATGTGATGTAGGTTGACCTAAAAGAAAAATTAATGGTTGGCCCGTTCAAACGAACCAAGCTCGCCTCAGTCACCCACCTTTCGCTAAAGACTGTCGAATGCAAGCGTTTTCTATCAGTTCTAATCTTTATCTTGAGCTGATGCTCAAAGAATCGGATTAGATCCTGTTGAGAAAGACGGATGCCTCACAAGACTTCCTCCATTCGCGTCGTCCAAATCACCATTTGAACTGTGGCCAGCAGCGTGAGAAACACCATCCGTTTCACCCCGGAAAACGGGGGCGACACATTGTCACAAGCGTATGCGTGATCAATGAGCACGAGCTGTTTGGGAGCAAGATGAGCCGTCAGCTCGCCGACATGGTGCCATAAGGGGCGGACCCGAGGACAATGGTAGAATGCATGCGAAGACGTTTCCTCTAAACCAAGGTCGCACCGCTCACAGTCAGGCAAATCCACCAAGCCCCATATGAAGACCATGTCATTGAGAGACAGCCAATTCCGAGCCAATCACCAGGTAAGCGAAAACTCAGGGTTACTGAGATAATCTGCCGCTGGCGCCCAAGACCAGAAAGAACGAAACTCCTCCTCCAACAAGTCGGGCCTTTCTCGTAGAGGATCCTTCGCGACCCCCACCACTAAATAACGATAGAAGACCTTCCCAGGCCGTGAAAAGTCACTGGACCAAGGAACAGCCAACAAGGCAGACCGACACTCGCAAAAGAAATCCGATTAAACCCGGGGTTTATGATGGCGCTCAACCTGCGAGATGGGGGGACTGATAGTAAGGAAAGGGAACGCGTCCCTAACAATCCCCGCCATAATTGAATCTCCTGTCAATGCGCGGCATAGGAAAGCCAACCTAGAGGCGAGTTTGTGGCTCACCAAGTGTGGCATTTCCAGCCCCCCATGACACAGACATTGTGCACAGACTCCTCTGTCGACGTGATGCTTGTGTCCTCTCCATAAAATGGAGGATAGCGAGCGCTCGAGCGGCTTCCTATGGCCTTTACAGAGCAGAGGTACGGACAATCGATAAAGGACAAGAGGGAAAACGTAAGTGGCACACGCCTCCGCCCTGCCCTTCACGGACAAACTGTCAACGCCAAGTCTGACTGGCCACGTCGACATTTGCTCGTACGTCAGACCAATTTTTCTCCAGCTGGAGGTCGGGTCCAAACCACACTCCAAGAATGCGGACTGGACTGTCCGTCGAACCGATGGGCCCCGGAAGAACCCCCCTTTATTTATCCCTTATTTTGGTTATTTAAAACTGAAACATTTTGGATTGTAAAAATTTTATTTTGGTGAATGGATACTGCATTAAGAATTTCTTGAGAATAACAATGATTTTTCCAGACACCAATCCTACTATTTAACCCATAGCTGGAGGGAGAAGATCGAGTCATACCTTTGCCAAAGGTATTTGTGTATAAGTGAATGTAATGAACCCAACTGAAATTGAAACTGCTCTCCAATTTTTCATTCCATTACACCACCCACACATCCTCATCAATTGGAGATGTTATGGTCAACGGAAGATATGTCCCTGCATATGATATTCTTTTGTTTATAATTAATGTTCATCTGGTTTTAAAAGAATTTTTTTTTTAATATCACTGTATTAGGTAAACTATTATGATTAATTAATAAACTTTTTGTTGGGATTTGTTGTATGTTTATACAAATCAACAAGCAATTAATTATTCACTAAAAGTATCTGTAATGAAGACATTTGTAAATGAAGGAAATTAAAATTTCAAACACTTACTATTCAGGAAAACTTGGATTCCTTTCGAAGAAGAATCAATAAGAGTTGGTGTTTGTAAACAATGATTGAATATTCACATTTTATTTTCAATAGAAATTGTTACAAAATGTGAAAAGGAATTATATATTGATTAATATGAATAAAAAGGTATATAATGAAGGCATTTGTAAAGCAAATTAAAATGACAAACAATGCATTCCCTGGGAAAAAGAATCAGTAAGAGACAGTGTTTTTAAACAAGGATTGAACATCCACATTTTATTTTCAATAGAAAATATGATTTTTAAACAAAATTGTTACAAAAGGTTGAAAATTTGACACACCTCACACAACAAAGGTCGTACCCACAAAAGTTCACATGCAAATAAATGTTGAAGACATCTGTTGTGTCCTATTTATAGTTCACTGGATTTATGAGAGGGTGATGTCTAATGGAAATTAGGGATTGGATTGATTTTTTTTTTTTATCAACCATTTGTGGGTTATTTAAACCCAAAACATTAGGAAGTGGTTTTTCAGACTTGGTTAAGTTACTCTTTGTGCCAGCTTCTTTCACTGAAACAGAGTTTGTAAATTTTCAGCACATTCCAGAGCCAGGAATTGAACTCCCAAGGAACTCAATATTTTAATCAAGTAGGTAATCTGTGTCTCGTAGGTAATCTAGTAGTGACATATTAGAGTCTTAAATATGACATATATACATTACTGTGTGCCAAGGTGGTCCTTTCTTTCTTAATCAGAGGCTACCAGATGGTATTTGTCTCTATGCTAGGTCTACTGATAGTGTTAATCAAGCTCTGTGGAATGAAGTCAGGATACTGGTGAGCAAGGCAACTGAAACAATCATTACACCTGTTAGGCACTGACAATCTTCCCAATTATGGTGCAGAGATGGGGTTTGGGTAGGCTTTGGAGTAGAGTTAAAAAGTATGAAACAAAGTTTACTGTTTGACATACCAGTCATCTGATGACTTCAATGACAGGTGAGCATTATATAGATAGTTGGAAATAGGGTAATCAGGAGAGTGAAGAAATCCTACCTAATTACATAAAGAGCTTCTCATTATATATTAACATTTTCACTGGACTACATTTTTAATGCTAATCTTCAAAAGGAATCATGCAAAAAAAAAGTCAATCTCAACTTATTATATGTATTGTTATTATATTGTTAACAGTCATCTTTTACAAATGCATTCAAAAATTATTTCAGTTGTACGAGTGCCTTAATGATGGTTGATTCTTTTTAATCAGACAATTCATCTCTATGCTTGGTCTACTGAGCAGGTTGTCAGTGTCTAACATATGTACATAGATTCTTTCAGTCATTTTATTTCCTCATGTTCTCTATTATCTTAACCCCACATGGGAGTCATTCCGTGTCAAATCAACAAGGGTCTATAAGTGTAGCAAATTAAAAAAAAAATCTGTCGGTGATGGTTAGACCCTTGTTTGACACGGAATGACACAGGTTGATAAGCACTCCTTTTTCTTATGCATATGATCAGCCATGACAGTTTCTCCACCTTTACAGGCAGCTGTTCTATCCTTTATATTCCTTGCTACAACTGCATGGGATGGAATACACACAGTTCTTGATCATGTTTTTTTTTTAAATTGACTGTTAATGAAAAAGATTATCAACATAATACAGATAACAATTTCTCAAGTTTGATTGGCTATGTTGCTTCAAAGTACATGCTTCACGTTTGCATATGTACCACCAAATGTTACAAGAATGTTCTTTCTCACCAGTGTGCCTGCATATGACTTATAAAATGTGTCTTCTTGGAAAAAGAACAGTTCACATGTAACTTGAGTGAAGAGAGCCACATAATTCACAAGAATATGGTGTCCTCCAGTATGTGTTTGCATATATTGATTTAACTTTGACTTTACACCAAATGAAAAGACAGTTCACAAGAATATGGTTGTTCACCAGTGATTTTGCAAATGTTTTCTATGATAAAGAAGACTGAGAGACTTCACAAAAATATGGTTTCTCTTCAGAATGTGATTTCATATGATGATTCACTTGTAACTGGTCTGAAAACAAAGAGCCACATACTTCACAAGCATATAATGTCTCTCCAGCATGTGTTTGCATATGCTGCCTCAAACTTTTCTTCCATGTAAAGGAAGAACCACACACTTCACAAGAATATGGTTTCTCTCCAGTATGTGATCGCATATGTTGATTCAAGTTTGATTTTACTGAAAATGAAGAGTTACATAATTCACAAGAATATGGCTTCTCCCCAGTATGTGTTCGCATATGTCGGGTCAACTTTGACTTTTCAGAAAATGAAAACCCACACACCCCACAAGAATAAGGCTTCTCTCCAGTGTGTGTCCGCATATGACTTACCAAATATGCTTTATGTGGGAAGGAAGCCCCACACACTTCACAAGAATATGGTTTCTCCCCAGTGTGTAATCGCACATGTTGAGATAAGTTTGACTTTTCAGAAAATGAAAAGCCACATACTTCACATGAATATGGCTTCTCTCCAGTGTGTGTTCGCATATGCCTGTTTAACTTTGACTTTTCCGCAAAGGAATAATGACATATTTCACAAGAATAAGGTTTCTCGCCAGTGTGGATTCGCATATGTTGATTCAACTTGGATTTTTCCGAAAATGAAGAGCCACACACTTCACAAGAATATGGCTTTTCTCCAGTATGTGTTCTCATATGTCGGGTCAACTTTGACTTTTCAGAAAATGAAGAACCACACTCCTCACAAGCATATGGCATCTTTCCAGTGTGTGTGGGTGTGTGTGAATATGTCAGTTTATTTTTTATTTATATGAAAAGGAACGTTACACACTTGAAATGAATATATTTTCTCTCCAGCATTAGTTTACAGATGCCTCAAATCTGACTTAAGAGAAGAGCCACACACAATTCACTAGAATAGACCATTTGCAATTAAAAAGGGATTTAAATGAGGAACAAGATATACACTCATCATAACATTGTTTCTCTCCAGTGTGAAGTTTTATATGTCTTTAAAATTGGACTGAGATAATTTACATGCACAGGTTTTCAGAACAATATTTTCCTGAGTAGCTATCAAGATTTTCTGTTTTCAGCCAGAAATATAACGATGATCCATTCAAATTGGTCAAATTATTTTTAAACTGGAAAACCTGTAAAAGATTTAGAAAAAGATACATTAAATTAAGACATGTATATTTACGTATGTACTTGTATTTAAAATGGTTCATATCTGATATTTACAATTATTTTTTTAAATGATATTGAAATGGATTTAACATTTTTATTTATTCATTGATTGCTGAAATTATGAAAATCATGAACATTTATTTTGTAATAGAAAGGAATATTGGCAGAAATATTAGTTTTAAAGAAATATACATATGAATTAAATTTTAGAAAATCTCAAAATGCCATCTGATTAGAAAGAATTTTTCCATCTAAGGTAATTCCTGGAGAATTAAAATTTAACTTTTCTAAAATGTAGTTTAAATTTGGAAAGTTAAACCTGTAATATATTTTGTTTGCTAATGGGTTTTATTTTTATGTGTTCAAATATTTAAATTAAAAATATATTCATGTGAATTTGTCACAAAATCAATTGCATTTTAAAAAATAGTTTCAGTGATGCCAATAGGTGATGATTTGGATGGGGCCCCAACTAAAATTTCTTAATAAATTGTGTTAAATTACAGGGCTAGACATTTTTCTTTTTTAAAAACCCATTGCGCCAAAATACAATTTTTATCATTCCAAATCACTTTAACTTGACAGAACTTTACTTTTTTTTATTTCTTTCAATTGAATCAAAAACAATATTTACACTTAATTACAATTCAATTGAAAAAAAAAAAGGTTTTGAGAATTATGACAGAAGTCTGTTTTTTAAAAACTGAATACAAAAACCATTCAATTAAGAAACTATGTTCTGAGAATTATGACCAAGTTTTTTTTAAAAAGTACTTAAATACAAAAACAGTGTTTACATTTTAATACAAAAATAGTGTTTACATTTTAATACAAAACCAGTATTTACACTTTAATACAAAAACAGTGTTTACATTTTAATACAAAACCAGTATTTACACTTTAATACAAAACCAGTATTTACACTTTAATACAAAACCAGTATTTACACTTAGTTCAATTAAGAGAATATATTTTTTGTAAATTATCACAACAAAGTGTTCTTTTTTTTTTTTTTAAATTGAGAGAACAAAATTTCCTTTTTATAAATTAATAAATTGGATGCATTGTGTCTGCTCTCTCTCAAGTTGTAAAGATTAGAGAGGAAGAAGAAATACGTTAGGTGGAAAATACATTTTTCATGTTCAGGAGATGATCAGACATCAAAAATTTATTTATTTTGAAAAGTAATGTGTTTTTGCTATTTTTTTGACAAAATTCATGTTTATACTGACACTAGCTTACTATTTTGACAAAATATGTTTTTATATATGCCTATACATTTCTACTGTCCATCTAGACTACATGTCCAAAGCAAGAGTCGGTAAACTTAAAAAAAAAATAAGGAAAGTGTCTGTTAAGGAGACATTGATTTTATGCCACCCACACATCCCACCACCCAATGAAAGAAGGAAAGAGTACGAGAAGAAAAAAAAGGAAGAACTAGTAAAAAGTATTTCAAAAGAATAACATCAAATGTTTATTATTTAAAATTACAAAAAATATTGGCCTTCTTGAGTGAGTAGCCATGGTCAAATGCAAAATATATTAAAGAACTGTCCAACAAACAGAATTAACAAAATTTGTAACAAAAAGAAAAAGGAACAGGGGGAAAATGAAATAATATCAAGCAAGCAAACAATATACACAAGGCAAATTAACAGATAAGAAGGCAAAAAGTTCACAAATTAAGAATTGGTGTTGACTCACAAAAGCAAGGTCAGAAAAGTGAATGCAGTGGTTTGTCTTCTAGACAAGGAAGATCTGAACTGAGAATATTTATTTCCATAAAAAACAGAAAACGTGGTACAAGGCTGAAAGGGTGAAGAGGTCGGTCTTCTGTCTTAACTTTAAACTTAGCTAGCCAAGGAAGATCTGAACTGAGAATATTTATTTCCATAAAAAACAGAAAACGTGGTACAAGGCTGAAAGGGTGAAGAGGTCGGTCTTCTGTCTTAACTTTAAACTTAGCTAGCCAAGGAAGATCTGAACTGAGAATATTTATTTCCATAAAAAACAGAAAACGTGGTACAAGGCTGAAAGGGTGAAGAGGTCGGTCTTCTGTCTTAACTTTAAACTTAGCTAGCCAAGGAAGATCTGAACTGAGAATATTTATTTCCATAAAAAACAGAAAACGTGGTACAAGGCTGAAAGGGTGAAGAGGTCGGTCTTCTGTCTTAACTTTAAACTTAGCTAGCCAAGGAAGATCTGAACTGAGAATATTTATTTCCATAAAAAACAGAAAACGTGGTACAAGGCTGAAAGGGTGAAGAGGTCGGTCTTCTGTCTTAACTTTAAACTTAGCTAGCCACAAACGCTGACCCAATCACACTAACAATATTGCTGGCTCCAAAACCACACATTCTTATGTACCTTTCTCACCACACCCCCCACCATAATACCTCAATGTCTCCATGAAAATACTGACTAGTCCCCATATGCACAATATATCGTCGGGGGGGGGGGGGGGATAAAACAACAATTTTAAAATTTTAAAAACTAGCCCCAATGTGTATTTACAGTATGAACTAATAACTACAAGAAATAAACAAAATCATGTTAGTAATACCCCACCACAATCACTAAATATGGCAGAAACATCAGCTAACTAGACGAAATTAATACGGGACTATAATAAATTAAAAACATTTGTTCATCCCAAGCACTCACACAGACATGTAATCATTCAGATAACAACAGATACGAAAAATCACACACGAAACGAAAACCCCCCCCGCATCCATCAGAGAACTGATGTCACTGACCACCTAACGAGGGAGGGGATGGGGAATTAAACTTAAAGAAAAATGGGGACAGAAATAAAAGGGGCCAATGCACATACATACCCTAGCTAAGTTTAATGAAAAAAGGAAACTAAAGAATCAAAACTAAACCTAAGCTAACCTAATTTTGGGATGGGTTGCCCATATTCAACCCAGGTAAAGCAATATCCTGATGCCTAACCAGCATCAAAGTGCCACTCCAGGTCAGCCCCTTTTCACATGACAAAAATGTGCAAGATTCCTCCACCTTTTGCCCAATTCTGATGAAGAGAGATGCCGCCTTTCTGTCCTAACCTTAACCATAAGCTGATGCTTAAAGTATAAGATCAGTTGGGAAGAAGTGAACTTCTCGCCTTCATATAATCCCTTCTGACGTGACGTCCAAATCACAACTCTCATAACACCTAGCAAGCATAAGAACACATAATGTTCAGCCCTCATCAGCGGCAGAGCCACATTGCTACAAACAGAAGCGGCCTCAAGGACAAAGAACTTCCCAGGCAGCATGTGAACCCTGAGGCCTTCAACATACTTGCACAACGGCACTACCACCCTGCAGTGAAAGAAGGCGTGACCAATGGTCTTGACTTCCCCACTACAGCAACAGCAGTTGAGTGATGCTTCATTGTTATTGAGACATTTCAACCCGGGCACCCCAGGCCATATTGAGCGAGCCTCCTGCTTCGTAAGACCGAGCTCGTCAATCAGTTCATCATGAATGCCCCCCCCCAACTAACACCTGATATAATGCCTTACGAAACAACGCCTGGACGTTGGAGAGGCCATCCAACGCTCTTAAGAGGCATTTCAGAGCACAACGACATTCACAGTAGAAGGAGCACTCGACTTTGGGTAAACGGTGGGCCTCCTCCTCGCACGAGTGCACACTTCTCAGGGATGGGAAGTTCTTACGGGCGTCTTCCTTCCAGAAGGTGCCCTCCTCACCTGGTTTGCAACACATTCTATCTAGAAAGCCAATACGAAGCATATATTGACAAATCTCAATGCTTGGCATGCCCAGACCGCCTTCAGATGGATGAAGGCAACAGATCTCCCGAGAGACTTTGGCAGCCTTGCCTCCCCACAAGAAGGAGAACAAGAGCCTCACTAATGCCAGTAAAGTGTCAGACGGAAGTGGAAGCACAGAGAGTTGGTAAAGGAGAATCAGGTAGATGTGTGAAACACACACTTCCGCCCTCCTCTTTAAGGAAAGATTCCTCCGAGACCACATTCATTTCCAAGTGGAGATCAGGACCAAACCAGACGCCGAGAATCTTGACCAGCCCATCCATCCAGAGGAAAGGCCCGGGAAGAGAAACTCCCTTCCACGCACCCAACTGCAAGCCAACAGACGTATCGCGGTTGATCTTGGCCTCTGTCACCATCTCATAACCACTGATTTCTTTGTTGACTCAGCCCTGCTTGACACAAGAACCAAAACGTCATCAGCATAGGCGGAATACCTGGGTGACGTGGTAGAACCAAGTAGGGAAATTCCACGTAGGACCGAATTTGTCTTTAACTTATGAAGGAAAGGTTCCAACGCGAGAACGTAAAGCAAAGGTGAAAGCGGACAACCTTGACAAATGGAGCGAGACAATATGAAAGGCTCCGATCATACTCCATTCACCCCCACCAGCGCACCGGGGGTTGCATACAGAAGACGGATCCAGGTGCGAAAGTACGGCCCAAAACCGGCCACCGAAAGGACAGCTTCGAGAAAGCGATGGTCAACCCTATCGAAGGCCTTGGAATGATCTAAATTGATCAGTGCGGCTTCACTGTCGACTTGCTCGATGATCAAGCGTACCATATAAAGGTTGTCCCGAATAGTCCTGCCCTTCACAGCACAAGTCTGTTCAGAGCCAATCAGACTAGAGAGGACAGCCTGCAAACGGTTTACTAAGACCTTAGCCAAAATCTTTAACTCTGTGTTTAACATAGTTAAAGGGTGAAAGTTACCTAACCCATCCCCACCGTTTTTGTCCTTAAGTAACAACTTGATCCCGCCCCTGGTGAAGCATTGGGGTATAGACCCCTGCTTCAACCAGTTGCTGAATATCAGTGCCAGCAGGGGAACAAAAACAGGTGACTGCCTCAAGTACATTTTGTACAGAAGACCATCTAATCCCAGAAATTTGTCCAGGCCAACCTGTTTTAGCTCTTCCCAGATTTCTGACTCTGTAATGGGATCCTCGCACCTAGCTGCTTCAGCTGCCTCGAGGCAGGGAAAGTCATCTAAATAGGCATCGAACTAAGTAGGGCTCAGACTGGGCTCCCTGGTGAAAAGTTCCTGAAAATAATCACGAAAAGCCTCACATATGCCCTTGTTTGTGCTCATGGTCTGCTTATCCAGCAATTTGACGCATGTGATATGTTGCCGAGTTGCACTCCGAACCTCCTCCGCACGCAATTTAGCAGCCATATTCGTTGCCTCAGAAGACATTCTTTTTAACCTAGCCCTAACTACCAGAGCTTGATCCTTCTTGATAAGCAAGGAGGCCAACTCTGCCTTAGCTAAAGCTACGTCCCCACTATCACGGGATTTAATCGCCCGATCAACCTTTTGCTCACAAGCCGTTTGCGCCGCTAATCTATCTAGATTGAGCCGACGACTATAATCAGCAGCAAATGTTCTAATTTTAGATTTAAGTTTGTCCCACCAGGCATTTCCCACCACAGCCCCCGTCAGTTCCCTCTGTATCATTAGTAGCAGCTGGTTCCGGAAATCTTTTTCCCCAAATAATGAACAGTTCAATTTCCAGTAACCAGCCATCTTAAACTTAGGCTTATCTAAGTTTACCCAGACCCGGACTAGCCTATGATCCAAATAATCTATATAATGGAAACTTGGACACTCTAAGAGCCCTACATTGAATCTCCTGACTAAGACTCGGTCGAGGTAGCTAGAATGCACCTCAGTAACCGAGCCGCCACTATTAGTCTACCTCCCGAGGGTGTTCATTTCAGTATTTATTGACAAGATTAAACCCGTCAATAAAGTCCTGAAATGGTTTCACGTCTGGGTTGTTAGTACCCGAATTTGGCCCTATATGATCTATATCAGGGTCAAGGATGGCATTCCAATCTCCCGCTAAAACTACCCGACGAGATGACGCCAAGAAAAGCTCAATCTGCCGAAACAAAGCAGGCCGCTCAGAATGCTTATTGGGTGCATAAACCCCAATGAGACATAGAGCCTTATCCTTTATGGTGACATCCAGCACGCAAAGTCTGCCTGCCGGATCTGTGAAGAAAAGAGCACACGCAGCCTTCAAAGATTTACTCACCAGCCAAGTGACACCCCTTGAGCGCCCATCAAAACATGCTGAATAGAGGGAAAACCCCCTAGACAGAATGCTCTCATGATCGCGAGAAGAAAAACGGGTCTCTTGCGCACAACATACATCCATACCAAGGCGCTGAAGGTCACGATAGAGCCTCGCCCTGTGAGACTCGAACCTCAGGCCTCAGGCATTCAAACTAGCTAACCAGAGAGACATTAGCAAATCAATTAGGGTTGCTTACCTGAATTAAACATGGATGGGGTCAGGATACCGACAGCATCTACCATCGACCCATGGCCCATCTCAGTCTTGATGGTGCTGTCTTGGGAGAGACTGCCTATATCCCACGGGAAAGTCAATTTTAGTGCTCTATATAGGGAGGGGTGAACAAAAACAGGGACCCTCCCAGCACAAAATTGTTTCAGCTTCTTCACTTTGTTGTTTTCGACAATAGCAATGGGAGGGGACATTTTGAAAGAGGCTATTGCCTCGTTGAGCATAGCCAAAGCGAGTTTAGCCCCCATCCCAGTTCTCATGACTGTTAGCACTCTTTTGCTTCACAGAAGTTTTTGGGGTCTTCTATGTCTTTATCTGCAAACTGTTTTATGGAGAGGAGGTATCTTAAGTCTTTTATCCTATTCCCATAATCCCAAGCCTTTTCTGCTTGGGCAGGGGAAATACGACATACCTCCTCTCCCGAGTTGTAAATATGTTTATAAGTTTTTTTCCTTTTTTCTTTCGTGTCTTGTGTGGGACTTCTTAGTCTTTTGTTGGGAGGTGGGGCATTTCAAGTGTTTTAGTGGGGGAGGGATGGTATAGAATTTGTCTTAAAGGGCTGGGGTCTTTACTGAGATGGGTTGAGGGATGGGAAGAATTTGTCTGTTGTGAATGTTGGGCAGAAGATGTCGAGGGAGTGGCCTTTTTCACTGGGGAGGTCTTTTTCGGACTGGGTTCTCTACTGAGTGGGGTTGAAGGATGAGAAGAATGTGGGGAATGTTGTGCAGAAGATGTAGAGGGAGTGGCCCTTTTTACTGGAGAAATCTTTTTTGGACTGGGTTCTCTACTAAGAGGGGTTGAAGGATGAGCAGAAGATGTAGATAGAGTGGCCTTTTTAACAGTAGAGGACTTGTTTTTCTAGTTTTTCTTTGAGCTTTTTGATTTTCTGTGTTTTCAAAGCCAGGGTCATACTTTTTCTGTAAATCTCTTAGAGTTGATGTAGAGACTGGGGTGCTGCACTTAATGTTGACAGAGGGAGTGGGACTGTCAGTGTCTTTTGTCCCAGGGGCTTCAGGGGACTGAGGACCCACTGTCTGGTGCTTCCCTCTGACCCTGCCATCCCCCCTCTCCCTTCTCCACAACTGCACTAGCAGCAGGTGAAAGCTCTTTGGGGAATGGGGGCTTCAATGTAGACCCAACCGGGGGTTTTACCACACCGATCCTGGAAGCTGGCATGCCCATTACAGGCATGGCGGAATCTAAAGATGCAGTCAGAGGGGTATTTTGGTCAACTGGTGCCTGACTTCCAGAGGCCGTCTTCAGGCCCCTACTTCAAGACATTTGAGGATGGAAAGGAAGGCCTTTCAATTTAACATTATGTCGAAACTCCATCTCCCATTCAGGCTGTCGCAGGAAGCACCCAGTATCTCGCCGTACTGCGGCGGGAAAGCCGCCAGGTGCTCCCCGATAACCTTAGGAGGGACCTCGTATACTGCTACAGGTCATTCTACTGCCTTCGTACTCTGTTTGCAGAATGAGATCTTTAGTTATAAGTTCTCTTGTTGTGGTCTTTATACAATCTTCCGTTGTGGGTAGCAATATGTCCCACATGAAGAATCCAGCACCCTTGACAATTCTTAGAGTGCTAAACCCCAGAGACTCCAGGGTTTTTATCACTGTCTTTCGTTGAATGACAAATTTTGCACATACGCTTATCCAACAACAAAGACTGACACTATTCTTTTTTCAATTTTCTTCAGTTCAATGGGATCCTCCAAGAGTCCACCTTCTACGATAAGGTGAACGTAACTCTTGGCTCGCTCCATGAACTCCGCAATATTGATAACACATTGGGGGGGGACTTCCAACAACACGGCGATTCCCCGGCCTCTGCGTTAACAGTCTGTTTATTAACTTTCTTTGACATTATTGGCCTCCATATTTTGGTTTAATGCTTTTTGGCCATTATTAGCCTCTGTAGTTTGGCTTGATTTCTCCGAGTCACCAGTGGCTTCCTCATTTGGGGGTGAATTTACTAATGCCGGATACTCTTCAGTATTGTCTTTATCGGGAGGGTCTTTTTTGACAGAAAATAAATGTTTTCTAACCGACTTTTTAAGATCGGCCATTTTTGGTTTCTTTTTAATTATTAGAAAGGACGGAATTCTTTTTTCCTTTTTTATTCATTTTTTTTAAAGGGAAGAGGAGGGGGTGATAAAATTAGTTAACAAATTTCGCCCATAGGCGAAAATAAAAACAAAATAGACAATAAGCTTAACAAGGTTCACCTGAAAGTGGGAGGGAAAAAAAAATTAACTATTACACAAAGGTTAAATTAAATAAACAAGGTTTGCTTAACCTCAAAAAAAGGTCGACAGACAAGAAAAATTAAAACAATATAAACATGGTTAGTTAGAGAACGACAAACACAAAACAGAAGGACGTACAAAGTTTAAATAGACGAACAAAGAAACAAGATTCACCTAAAGGCGAAACAAATTTAAACAGACAAAAGAAAACACAAAACAAAAGGACGTACGACAGACATGAACAATGGTTCGCGTAAATGCGAAACAACAAATTTTAAACAGTCAAAAAGTAAAATCACAAGACAGAAGGACGTATAAAAGTGAAAACAACAAAATAAACAATAAAAAACGATACGCTAATACAAGGAAAAAGAAAACGCTAGAAAATACAAAACGATAAATATGTTACAATTTACAATATGGCTGCCTATAAAAAACGGTCAACCCTAAAACAAAATGATAAACAAGGAAAGAAAAAGAAATGGATAGAATATACAAAATAAATACAAAATTTATAAACAAATATATGTATAGAAGAAATTAATAAATAAAACACAGAACTTTATGGATATTTTAAAGAAAAACACAGAAACAAAATAACACGTAATAATAAACAAAGAAGAATAAAGTCAGACAAAAAACGTAAAAATGAAAAATAAACAGATAAACTCTGGGAAGTGGGTATGGGAAGAAAATAAATTTAAAAAAAAAACCGTAAGAGAAAATCAAAAATTAAATAATAAAAGAATAATAGCAAAATAAAGTAAAAATAAAAATGGGGAGGGTAAGAAATTGAAAAGGAAAAAAAATCAAAAATTTACAAAAGTCAAAAATGAACGCAAGAAAAACTGTAAAAATAAATCAAAACTTAACAGAATAACAGCAGTAAACGGTACAAAGGATTTTCAAAGTGACAGAATAAAGGTCTGACAAAGGCAGATCTGGACTGAGACACATCAAACTGTAAGCTGTCCGATTTTATTGGACAAGAAAAATATCTCAGCATGCATTTGTGGACTTGTGCCTATAAAGGTGAGGGGAAATGTTTTACAGTCATTCCCAATACAGATTGAAATCAACACCTTTCTACAGTTTGTAGCAACCCATACAGGAAAATTTATTTTGTGTAAAGACAATTTGAGCCTTGTTAAATGTTATTTCAGGAAATATTTCCACTTGTTAGTTAAAACATTTTGTACTCATAGTTTGAAAAAGTATGCTAACAACAAAAATACAAAATGTTTAAAAAATATCCATGTACTAATTACCATCAATATCTAGTGCTCATGGATTCGTGTTTGGCTACAGAAAAACATCAATTACATTTTAAATTAAACTGATGTCATTTACTTAGTATTGATCAACAAGAAATTCTTTTTACTATGTCATAATTGTTATGTTTAGTTTTGTGCAATATATCACTTTACATAGGGAAATTTTGTGTCCATGGGTTGCACAAACACTCTTTGAACACTTTGTACTGATTGATGATGTCATCACAAGTACTAAAACATTAATTGTAAATATTACAACTTACGTCGACTAGTTGAAATTTTGGTTAAAATATTTTTTTTAACGTCAGCAGGCGTGTAATATTTAGTATTAGTTTTTTAATGCTTTTTTCAGTTAAAAAACACATTAATTTGGAAATTCTTACAAAAATCAAATAATTGTCAGATTTTAATGAAACTTTCAGAACTTCTCCAAAAATGAATGAAATTATTTTAGAAATGTTTGTCTTTTAGAAAGTCATGGTAAAAATATATATATATATATATAATGTTTTACATCTGTTACCCACCCACTTACTTAATTTCATGAAAACTTGATAATTTGACTGTGTATTTTTGTGATTTTTTATTAAATGCTTTTCTACCCAGAATTTTGCTCTGAAGTGTAAAATACAAAAACCCAATAAAACTAAAACATTATTGTCTGAAGCCAAAATATTTTTGCAATGAAAAATGAATTTTTACAAAAATTGTTTTCTTTTTTTTCAATTTTAAATACAAAATGTGATAAAGTTGGTAAATATTTTAAAATTAGGTTTGACTATGTGTATCTCTGGAAATGTTTTATTAAAAGATCTATTTTTACAGATTAGAAAGCTTATTACAATCTGTGAAGCATTTGTATTTTTAAAATAATTTTTTAATGTGCCAAAAATGTAATAAAGAGATTTCCGGCAAAACTACGGAGGCACAATTAAGAAATAATGTCACATGTTTTAAGAGTTGTTTCTCCTGATAGCGAGAATCTGGCCTCATAAATTGCATTGATTTCATTCTGGCTAGCACGTATTAAATTCTTTGACTGACCATCATCGTCGCATTTTCAAAATTTTTAATTTCTTTTCTTTTTTTTTTTAAACATATTTAACTAAATATTTTTTTCATTTTTTTTAAATACAATCAATTCTTTCTTTTTCAGTGAGAGACATACTGCAATAATTAATTTTTTCTTTTTTAGATTCAATTTTAGGGATGGAAACAGTGTAGGCTTTGGACATATCTTTGTTTAAAAAAGATCCCCCCCCCCCCCCAAAAAAAACAAACAAACAAGAACATTAAACTTTTGAAAGTATTTAATTTTTTCAAGAATTATTTTAAATAAGCTGGTCTACTTAAAATTCGAAAATACTGTTACTTCTGTCCAATAAATTGCCCTGACGTTAGTTGTTGATACATTGACATAAAAAGTTAATTCACACCTCCAAAACCAATCACCACGGTTAGACATGCTTCTGTAATTTCCAACAAAATCTTTTGTGATGAAAAATTAAATAATATTTGTTTCCAATTACAATAAGTTAGGTACCTCCACTTGATCGCTGAAAAGGAGCATAGCATGATGAAAAAAGGCCACAAACTTCATAAAAACAAAGTTTTATTGTCAAAATGTTTGTATTATTATTTAGAGGAAAGACCAAAGTATTTTTTAATTATTTTTACAAATTTATTAAACCTTTCTAACAACATTCAAAATTTTGGTTAAAAAAATCTTGTTTTTTTTTTTATGTCAGTACAAGCCGTCATTTTTAGAGTGCATGTTTATTGCACTTTTTTTCTGGTGAAAAAACAAAAACAAAACATTAATTTCGAAATTCGTGCAAAAATCAAATAATTGTCATATTTTAATGAAACTTTCAGGGCTTATTCACAAATGAATGAAATTATTTTTGAAATTTTTGTTTTAGAAAATCTTGGTAAAAAAAATTTTTTTGGCCTTTTTTTTTGTCTTTATTTATAGCGACCCACGAGATGACAGAATGTGCCCAGAGCAGCAAAGGAAGAGAATTCTATGGCAACAATTTTCGACTCCAGCTAGATAAAGGCTATGGTTTAAAACTTTTAAAAAGGAACATTTTTTCTTGACGCTTTTATTTGAGTTTTCATTTCAACCTCATAGATTAAATTTTAGATTTCCAATAACAAAAATACTTTGCAGTGTTTTGAAACTAATTTATATTGAGTGAAAGGAGGTTATTTTTTGCTAAGATAGCACCATTTTTTAGCAATCTTTCATCACAGTATAATTCTCTTTATTAAAAAATCTCCCAAAAATAAAATATACATTTCTGAAACTTTATTTGAGGAATATTAGCTGATTTAAAGTTTAATTAATCTGATTTGAAACAAATATTACTTACTTTTAGTTTAAAACATTTCAGAAATGCATTTGTTTAATACAGCAGTAGCTGTTTATTTAAGGTGTTGCCATGTTGAAAACTTGAATAACAGATGGAAGTTTATCTAATGTCTATGGTGGATATATCTGTGTGGATATTAAGGAATATAATGTGAGCATTATTTTTATATAATTTTTAAAAGGTACCTCCAATAACCCTAAGGTTTAAATGAAATTTCATAAATGAAAAATCTTTCTTGAAGCTTTCATTTTAGCTTTAATTAAAAGCTAAACGATTAAATTTTCTAATTCCAGAAAGCAAAATACTGTGATGTATTTCTAATAGAAATTAGAATGATTTTCAGTCATTTTTTTTCCAGAAAAGCCAATCGAAATGGTCATTATTTGACATATTAATTTTCAGTTCTAGAAATCTTGCAAAAAGAAAATATATCTTTCTGAAATATTATTTGCAGAAAATTAGCAAATTTAAAGTTAAATTAATCTGTTCTGAAATATATATTATTTACTTGTAGCATAAAATGTTGTCTACAAGTATTTCTTAACTACAGGGTCTTGTTATTCTCATGTCTATCAATATATTGATGGTCTAAGGTGTTGACAAGGTAAGTACGGTGGACCAAAATTGACATAAATTTACAAATTCTAAATAAAAATGGTTTGTTTTGTTTTTTAACTACCATAATCCAATACCTCAAACAATATTATATGGAAAAAAAAAATTGCTACCATGTGTAACAGTGATAAGACATTTTAGAATATTTTGCAGCCCTGAAAAGGGCCGTTTTTCTTTTCATTTGCCTCTTCAACCATCCTCGGAAATGAAATGAAACAATTGCCCACAGCCAAAAAGATTTATATGAAGGGAATTTTCTGTAAGGGGGGACAACCCTTGAAAAACCTTTTAATGATAATGTCACGTATGAAACTTACTTAAAAAAAACATTAAGACACAAAAAATGTTTTTTTTAATTATTTTAAAAATTTTGGTGTGATGACTTGCATTAAGCTTTTCTATTTTCACTTAAAAAATATAGAGTTCACTTAATACCCTAAATTTGAAAATGGAAGAATTTTTAAAACTTTATAAATTAAATGTAAACAATTCTTGTAATAATTCATTATTCATGGAAATTTTTTTTCTAACTATATTAGCTAGTTAAAAAAAAAAAAAATTTGATTGACGATTTTAATTTCTAGAAAATTAAGTGGGGGTTAACAGATATAACAAAAACAACAACAAAAAAATTTTACCAAGATTTTCTAAAAATAATAATTTCAAAAATAAATTCATTTGTGAATAAGTCCTGAAAGTTTCAATAAAATCCAACAACTATTTGATTTTTGCAAGACTTTCCAAATTAATATTATTTTACTGGAAAACAGGTGTGAAAATGTCCATTACACTGTTGACAAAAAAAAAAAGAAAAAGATTTTTAACAAAAATTTTGAACGTGTTAGAAAGGAGTAAAAAATACTTTGTTCTTTCCTCTTAATAACATAAACACTTTTTGACGATAAAACATTGTTTTTATTAACTTTGCGGCCTTTTTTCATCATGGCATGCCCTTTTTTCAGCGAATTAATGGAGGTACCTAATTTTTTTAAGTGCTCAGTAATTTAAAAAATTCTAGGAAAATATTCTCTGTAATCTAATATTTTATTGAATTTTAGATAATTTAGCTTTAAATTTACTACTGCTCTTATTTTCTGATAATGTCATGTATGAACATCCATATCTACAAAAATTGGCACATTTATATACACATACAATATAAATTCAAAAATTCTTTTTAAAATGTTGCTGTTTGAGGATTTGTACTAAGCTTTTCCATTTAAGTTTAGTAAATATAGTTTTTACTTAATACCAATATCACTAAACAGGGACAAAGTAATACAGAAATTGAAAAGATTTGAAATTTTATAAATTATTATAATTAAAATTTTTAAAAAAATGAAACAATCCC
The DNA here is from genome assembly GCA_964036315.1 of Acanthosepion esculentum. Lineage (NCBI taxonomy): Eukaryota > Metazoa > Mollusca > Cephalopoda > Sepiida > Sepiidae > Acanthosepion > Acanthosepion esculentum. The sequence continues at coordinate 8,313,572 of OZ038514.1, forward strand.
GGTAAAAATTCATTATTCATCATAAAAAGTTTTTCTCTTAAGACAAGTGTCCTTATTCATGAAAGCATAAAAGCTTTTCTAACTAAATAAATGTCTTAGTTTTATTATTGCATTTTTTATTTTACTTATGTAAAAATTTTTTTCTAAAAAGGAAACATTTCTAAAATAATTTAATTCATTTGTGAATAAATCCTAAAATGTTTAATTAAAATCCAACAATTATTTGATTTTTGCAAGAATTTTCAAATCCAATGCTTTTTTTTATCAAAGTGAGGAAGAAGAAAAAAGACAGGCTAAAAAAAAATTTCCCATAATTTATTGTCTTCCCTGACGAAAAACAAAAAATTTAACCAAAATTTCGAAGGTTCTAAAAAGTATTAAAAACATAATTGAATAATTAATTAATTAAAAAAAATCCTTTGGTTTTTCGTTTTTCTTCTTAATAATAAGATTTTCATGATAAAACTTTGTATTTATTAAGTTCGGAGCAATTTTTCATCAGGGTATGCTCATTTTTCAATGAATCTTTGTGGGTACCTAAAAATGGTAAAATAAATAAAAGACGAAGTTTTCCTCCTCTTGTCTTTTATGAAGAAATTCGGTGGGGAAATATTTCCAGAATTCTAAACAGGGACATTTTTTTTCTGAATCTGTCATAAACTCAAATAAGCTTGGATGTAAAAATCTGAAATTATATCTGTGCAATTTACGAGGGTTTTTAAATTATTATTTTCTTATTAGAAAAATAAAGTTTAAATAAATTAACTTTTATTTCGGACTGTATTTTTCGATTCATTTGCTCATTATATAATTTTTTTCTAGTTCCAAATTCTATTTCTTTTTAAAGAGTAAAATAAAATGTCATTTTTTTTTTTTGGATTATTTTCTTTTCATTTCACGTCGAATTGAAGTTTTTACCATCACATCTCGACAATTAAAAACAAAGTAAAATAAATAAAAAAATTCACAGACTGAATTGTTAAATTGTCGCCAACAAATTTTATTCACTTATTCAACATGAATTATTATAAATTATAACGATAAACAAAGTGTCTGAATGAACGTGTAAATTTAAGTAAAAATACGATCGAATATCAAGCAGTCATCAAAAAACAGAGATCGTTATTGTTTAAGTTAATAAAATAAATCTTTAGATACTTACAAGATGATTGAATGCATAATCTTTGATGGTTTCTATATTTGAAAAAGATGAGATTCATTAGGATTTACCTCGATAAATCTGTTCGTTGCTTAAATCTGTATCCTTCACCTTGCGTCCATTTTTTTTTTTTTTTTTTTTTTTTTTTAAATAGTGAATGGATTTTCGTATCTCACTACACGAAGAGCGTCGTTACAAATGCAATTTAACTTAGTTAAAAAAAAAATATATTTAAAAAATGGTAAATTTTCATTTTAACACCCGAGCGCTAAATTCACTGCTGAATGGGCCTATTTACTTCCTTTCCTTGCAGAAATTAGTACGTGCTAAACATTAATGCACAAACTTGTTAAAGTAGATGGGTTGATTGTATTTTTTCATTATTTTTTTCATTTGTCCCCTTTTTCTACACAGAAAGAAACCCCCTCCCCTAATCTTAACACCTAACCCTAAAGAAGAAGGGAACAAATTAAAAAAATAAAAAACATTAAATTAAAAATGTTTTACTTGCCCTAATCTTTTTGGGGTTAGAGAGAACGATTAATTTTCCTTTTCATTCTTCATAAAAAAAATTGCTTTGTTATTCTTTTATTTGTCGATGTTTACATATATTTGAATGAAAGTTAACTTTCTTCTTAAATTAAGTGTACAAAAAAAAAAAAAATTTTTAAAAATCGCGTACTAATTTCTGCAAGGAAAGGAAGTAAATAGGCCCATTCAACAGTGAATTTAGCGCTCGGGTGTTAAAATGAAAATTTACCTCGTCACAACACTGACCCATTATTGATTATTTTTACTGTTACCCATAAAAAAAAAAAATTATGCGCAACTTCGACACTTCAAAAAAAAACTATACCCCCTATTTTTAAAACTTTCTAAAAAATCAGGATGTTTTATCAGATTTATTGAAATTTTAACTATTTATTCATTAATGAACTTAATATTGAATCATTTTTTTTATAATTTTAATTTTTATAGAAATATTTATTCGGGTCAGTATCCCAGTATTCGTGGCTAATCCATACCAGCGAATTTTTTATGTTCTTAATTTTTACATTTTTTCTATAATCAAAAAAAGCTAAATCCCCGGAGGTGTTATAATATATATATATATATATATATATATATATATATATATATATATATAAAAGTGGACATGGAAGTCAGCACTTAGAGGCGACAGTCTGTTTCATGCTAGTGCAATCGTCAGGCGATTGCACTAGCATGAAACAGACTGTCGCCTCTAAGTGCTGACTTCCATGTCCACTTTTATATTTACACACGCTCTATCTCTGATATTGAGCACTTTACCCCATAAATATAGCACACTTTAAGACTATATTTCTGCATATATATATATATATATATATATATATATATATATATATATATATATATAAAGGCGAAATATCAAGAAGAATTAAAGAAAACTCAAAATTATTTTTTTGTGAAGAATTGCCCATAATTTTGATAAAATATATTGTGACACAATTTTTTTATCCCTACAGAAAAAAAAAACTCTATTTGTCTGTGAAGAATTGGCATGTATTTTTGTAAATTTGCTTTTTAATGCCCATGCTAAAGATCTCTTAAAATTTTTACGCCAATGGAAAAAATCGGGGTACCCGCACTGAATTAGTGAACATTATGACAGTAATGGGGGACAAATGACCAACAAGAAGTCCGATTTTTTCCTTGTCGATAACTCCAAAATGGTAGGTTTCTTCATAATTTAATTGTTAATTCGAGTTCATAATGTACATTTACATGGAATTATGATGATTTGAGAAAATTTTAAGAGATATTTAGCACGAGCGTTAAAAAGTAAATTTACTGTATTTTTAGTGCACAGCTTTAAAACTCTTTCAGATATTGGTTATAGATGATGTGTTGCGTGTTCTTAGTGCATAGTTCTATTGTACATTTAATGATTCAAGAAAAACAACGAAACTACATATGTGGATCAACAAATATACATATTGAAATATAACATACAAAAAACAATCATACAATGAAGTTTAATGACTAAGGGAAAATTGTGGATATAGAAAAGCATAGCAGTCGTTATAAAGAAATATAAAACAAAGATGTGTTTGAAGAATGGAAAAATAGAAAATTTAATAATGTCATTGTCGAGTGAGATCATTTTTAAAATAATTTTATCCAATTTTATTTTACAAATGTTTGATTTTTTTTTATTCTATAGATGATCAAAAAATAAAATTCTCAATTATGTCTTTTCACATAAAACAAATACGTCTTTTTACAGGCTCACCAATAATTATTGAATGTGTTGTGGGTATTATCCTTTTCTTAGCTAAAGTGTCGCAGTTAGCTCCTCCTCAGTTCTTTAATCCTTCAACAGGGGTCTCTCTCCCCTTGCTATAAATAATGGCTGACCCTTCTCTCTCTCGACTTAGGCCTTGGGCCGCTACCTCGCGTGGAGGCGAGGTAAAATCTCTCTTTTTCCACTTAGGCCAATATGTGACCTCTCACAGATACAGCGTTTCCCAAATTCCGGGAACGCGCTAAGAACAATACACGTACGTACGAACACTCACAACACACACGCATAATTTCTCCATACAAACTCTATGTAACAGTCCACGTCTTTGTTTAACTTGTTCTGTTATTAATATATATTTGTTTACCCATGTATATCGGTCTTGTTTGTTTTCTTTGTCTTCTTTGGACTTAATTAAAGTCTGACATTCGCATGTAGCTGGACTGGCCAGCAGGAAATTTTAACCTTCTGATATCTCTTCACATCTTCACCCCCGCACGGTCCGCTACAATATTACTCTCTGCCACTTCCATTAATCTTAGTAGCTGTAAAAAGCGGATTTGGAGAGAGAAAGACAATTCATGAGAGACAGGATACAAGCAGTAAATAAGGAAGACAAACTATTCAGTGTGAGCTGCACAGAAATCAATTTATGACAAACAAATAATAAGAAAGAAATGTACAAATGTGGTTAGTGTATAAAATGTCCATACCAGAAACGTACAATTGTATGAGTCTGTTTTCAGGACTCTAGTGAACAAAACAAGATGTAGTTTATAAAATTCAAATGCTAAGCACTGACTCATTGATTTTGTTAGAAATTAAAAAGACTCGAATTTACAAACTTTGCTTAACAAACATGCAAAAGCGAATCCAAAACAAAACTCGTAAAATTTCACACCTTGATACTGTAGGGAGACTACAGTTGTTTCCCTCGGGTCAGGCTAAGGAAAGTTCAGCCCCTTAGAGACGAGAACTCTCCTGCCCCCTCTTCCCTTTTGTCACTTCCGTTTTTAGGAAGCTCTCCCCATTTTTACTTGCGACCACCGGAGACCACACACGTGGAAATTGGTCTGCTGGTACCCAGCCTAGCGTAGAGAAAGAAGTAAGTCCTGTTAACTCATCTATGTACAGTCAACGGCCCTAAAGTTGGTATGGCATTTCTCTGTTCTTGTTAAACACCCTCGGTCCTTTGGACTATATGAACAATCTTGTGTTTGGGACATGTAAACCATTTTAATATGTGTATATAATTTGTTTGCATTATTAAATGTCTTGTCGGGTACGGTCCCGTATTTCGTCTTTCTGTATCCTCATTCGGTGTTAGTGTATCAGTGGCTACACTAATGCCAATATTAGTATCGGTGTCCGGTTATTGGAAGGCTAAAGCGTAGTATTCTCCCTAACATGAAATAGCCCTTGAATTGTGGCTAGCTGGTACACCCTATACTAATAATACGAAATGTATTTTGGCCAATAGAAAACTAGGAAACATTTAAAAACAAAATTCAAATAATCTTCAATTCTCAGAAACAAATTCTTTCATGGACCTTTTTGCGAGCTGACGCAAAAATTTGTTCATCGTCCAATGGAAAGGCCCAAATCATATCCAGGAGTGAATTTCCAAATGACCTTTTCAAGCCCCACAAACAAAATAAAAGACAGGCAAGTTCGCCTGTCACTAGAGAGAGGAGACGAGCGTATTAACACGTCCCTTGACAACGTCAAGCGAGCGTTATTATCTCTACCCTTTTCCCTCATCTCTTTTATACTTGATAAACGAACGGAACATTTTAAGACTGAGCGATTACTTCAAAGACATTCCTACCCTTCGATAACGCTCATACATACATACATATATACATTCACATATACGTTCCTGCCTACGTACACATAAACTCATTCTTGCAAGGACTACTACGAACATTTTAATGACCGTGTATCAACCAAAGTACATTAATTTTATTTGTAAAGACCTTAATTGATTTATATATATATAAATTCGTTGTTCACTTTACAATTTGATTTTCTTGTTTTATGCCCCTCTTATGGTGGGCTATCTAACAAGGCCAAATCAAACTAACCTATTTCCACACTCATACACTTCACTATAACTGATAACCCACTATAGGACTATGAGATATGTCCTGATTGTGAAGGCTGCCTTTTGTGAGATGTTAACACAACATCTTTCTACAGGGATGGAATGATGAAAAAGAAAAAAGTTCAAGCTTCCTGACCAATAAAAAAAAGAGAAAGAAAGGGATTGCTGTTTACATTTATATGTTCTGTAGAAGAGACGATGACTTACCTCATCTGGCAAAGCAAGTATATATATGCCTAGTGTGCAAAATGAGTGAAGGGAAGGATAAAGTAATATAGCCGCCCTGACACCTTAATTTAAGAAAAACACGGTCTCGGAGCTAAGAGAATTGGTAAGAGTGATTGGGCATATGCAAATTTTTTGTGAGTTCAACTCGGCATAAAAAACACCATGCGAGAGAGAATAGTCAGTTTGCTTGTGAACATGGTGATGTTTGTGTGGAGAGACTTTGTCAGTTGGAAACGTTCCTGGGTATGATGATAAACTACATCCAGCAGCAAGGCCTCTGATCAGGAGGTTTGGAGGTGTGACACTATTTAGCTATGGTAATTGGCTAACTAATTAATATAGAAATTAAAACAGAAAATAGACATTCTTAAAGCGAAAAAGAGCTATCTCGAAGGATAGACTGATCGATGAAAAAAAAAGATTTTAATTCTATTTACGAAAAAAGATACTTTTCACAAAAGACAGCAAACCCATAAAAAAAAGGCATGTGTGAGGTCTTGTCGAGTTGATTTATGTCTCGCCGAGGGAGATAGAAAGAAAGGCAAATATGAAGATATCGGCCCAAACCACATGTCGGTCATAAAAGTTTTGGCTTGAGACGATCGCAGATACAGGACAGGGAGAATCAATATTAATTATCTTTCCAAGATATCATTTAATTTTTTTCCTTGGCCACCAGCAGAGAGAGAAGCAATGTGGCGGTTATAAAATTATGGCATTGTCTCGACATAGGTGAGAGGGTTGTTATTATTTACCTTATCAATGTGTCACTACAGACGATGAGACGTTGAATTAGCAATATGGCCATTGTAAAATTTTGGCATGAGACAGAAACTAGAGTGGAGAATTGAGATTTGGCGAGATAAAAGAATTTAATTTCTCAACAAGCCAAGGATTACATTATAAAGCTAACTTCACTAAGAGACCAGATGGTAAACTTTGACAATGATTGATGGAGATGATAAGAGTGCTGGCTAAGTGAATTCTGGGTGGCAAAAAGATATTATAGGAATTTAATTTGCAATATGGAATTTGTAAAAATTTTGGCCGATGGGAAAAAGGAGAATTTTGTAAACAAAAATTCTAGATTATAATTTTAAGGAGGCCAGCTTAGCCACACCTGCATGGCTGAGATATCATTGGTTGGGTGGTAGCATGGGTGATAGGCGGAGGTGAATGGATGAGAAAGGCGGAGAAGTTGTTAACGCCCACTGAAGGGATTGGAAATGAGATATCAATGTGAGAGAGAAAGAGTCTGGGAGGATAGCTCTCCTCCAACATTCCTCCACGGACGATGGAGATCCCCCGAAATGGAAAGTGGTTAATTTTCCAAAAATGGGAAGTAATCAATTTTCCTGGCCTGATAACAAAGAGATTTCTTGTTAGAAATCGAGATTTACCAAGAACCCCAGGCTGCATCTGGCCCACACCAGGTTTTGGTCGGTACCCATATAAACAAACGTCCTGTGGTCATTTGGCAGTTCAAGTTGGAGACACAGTTGAGCTGGTTTTGGAATTAGAGTCAGAGCTTAACCAGAGTGTTGCCTTGCAGAAGCTGACTGAGAGATTCCACGACCTCCGACTTCCCCTATCCTACCAATAGCAAGTTATACTTAACGAAGTTAAGCCAGTACTTAAAAACTAAACCAGTCGACTTAGAGGACCAGAACTTGCCTAAGAAGCTTAAAAGTGTCACATTTCGTAGGAAACGGGCTGGGAGAAAAACATGCTCCTGTATATAACAGAAGGATAAAGTGAAATTTTTATTTCTTAACATACTTGAACCTTTTGGGTTTTTCTTTTATTTATTTATTTTCTTTGTGCTTGTGCGATGCCACCTTCAATCTGGACTCAGCTTACACTACAGCCCGATGCCTGATTGATCTCGTCTACATAAGATCAAAGTCACAACGTGAGTAGTTTAGACTTGAGATCAAGGCAGTTACTCCAGTAACCAGACGTTGCAAGTGAGCTGGGAACGATAGAGCTGGTATTGAACCATTACAACATTGACGACCAGAATTCGACCCTGGACAGCTGAGTGTCACATGTTGGTATCCTGACCAGGGGATTTCGCCGAGTAGCGACGACCACCGAACGACCAGGACACAGGCTGGTGGCAGTGACAAAGAGTCAACCCCAAAACGCCGGTAGAAGAAAACTTACAGCTTCGCGCTGCGACTGAGAGTTGACCACAGGCTGACAGCTTGGTGTCACAGAGGAGCGTAGAACCACCTCTTAATTGCTGGTGTTTCCATGTTCACCTTGATGCAGGGTGGTAGCAACTGTTAGGATCCCAGCTATGAGCAAATAGTTAACCCCTAAACTAGGGTCAAAACACTATGAAAGTGTAAAAATAAGGTTTTAATACCAGAAATACTTTGTAAAAAAATATTACCAGCAATACAGTTTTGAAAAAATAAAAAAAAATTACCAATTATACATTTTTGAAGAAAAAATATTACCAGAAATAGATTTTTGTGAGAAAAATATTATCAGCAATAAAAATTTGTTGGCATTAAATAACCCATTGAGGTTGATATGACATAAAACAAACCAGACCAGACCAAACCAAACCAAACCAATCAGTTGGAAAAAGATCACTTGGGTCATTTTCAGAGATATTCACATGAGTGATTCACATTGATTCTGCAGCAGCCTATGTAATGTTTAATTTTCGTCATGGAAATATGCATGACATGCAGATTTTAATTTTCACTTAAGTTCACGGATGTTTTCACTACTCTATTCATGCAGATAGTATTTTTGTCTACTTAATAAATTAATAAATTATTACTTAATAAAATTTTTGAAGTCATTATAATAATGTTAGAAATCCAGTATAGCTGGTCACTTGTGTTTTCAAGAATCCCCATCTACTAGGGTTGGCTATCCAATCCCTATTGCAGATGCTTGCTCAGGCACATTTTTGTATTTATTCAACACCCACAGAGCCCACCTTTGGTTCATACTGCAATTATGCTGAGCAGACCTTAGTTACAGTTTCTGGGAAAGAGCATGTTATCTAGCGTGATGAACAATTTGAACAAAGGCCAGGACGTTCAAGCCCTTGGCCATGATGACTTGTTACTTTGTGCTAGGACAGCTATTAACAGACCCCATGATTTCAGTCTACCCAATTTCACTCACAACCTGTGTCTTGGGTCAACCCATGGTACGGTTTTCAGGTACTTTCCAAAGGTCCCAAATACTGGGATTGACCCCTCAAGTCTGCTAACATTAGGATGTCTCCTTCCTGAAAAATTGACCATGGTGAGATTCGAACCTAGGTCACATGGTCAGAATGTGAACGTTCTAACCACTCAGCCATGTGCCCATATCCAGTAAAGCTAAATAAATCACTTGATTAAAGAGTTGTAAATGGCCTGAGATATATTTCTACAATGTTTCTAATTGATAGGCCACAATATATTTTTTATTTATGCTGAATTTTTTATAATGTTGTATGGCACTATTGTTGATTGTTGGTGGCATTGTTTTTATGGTCAAATGAAGGCATTTACTGCTAATCCCTTTTAAGAGAAAGGGACGTTGATGTTTTGGCTGACAGCTAACAAGAGAAAGAAAAAGCAAACGATCCTTCACATGCCCAAAATGAGGGAAAATCAACATCGTCAAACAAATTTGAATACAATTTAATAACAACAATGGTGACAATAGTTCGTAAAGTTTACAGAAATAAAGTTTCAGAAAACAAATGTCTGTGCATGTATGGATGTGTGAGTATATGCATAATATATGTCAGTATGAAGATATGCTTGTGAGTATGTATGTATATATTTATAGATAGAAGTAAGTTGTGATAATAATGATTGATAGTCCTTGAGGAACTCCCTAGTGAATGAAGGTTATTGGCCATTAAGGAAATATCGTTGACTATGACACACTCCGTGCGTGCCACGAGGAAACAAAGGGGGACTTTTTAAGTCACTAAAAGAATCCTGTAAAATTAGTTTATTAAAACTGCTTAAGTTGTAATAATTCTTGGTTATTTTTGTTACATAACTTCTCAGAAAGTTTCCTTTTTTCTGCAATCAGTGTAGTCAGGTGTTCGGGCAAGTATTTTATCGCTCTGTATCACAGGAGTACCTGAATGAGAAAACTTTCTTTGGGGTGATATGAGAAGAGTCAGTGTGTATAGAAGACAGCAAAGCCTTAGTGTTTGCTGGTGCTCTGGCTGTCGACCTCACTACCACCAGGCAGAGAGGAGCGCAGAAAAAGCTATGCTAAAGGGTAGAGTCTCATCTGGGGAGGTAAACCCGACTCTGTTATTATGGGGTCGATGGGGAATTTTGCTCGAGCCTACAGGCTTGCAATTACGCCATGTTAAAAAATAGCCTTGTATCACATCCTGCCTTGGGGGGCGGGTCCTGGGTAAATACTAAAAGCTGATGTGTACTAACCATGAACCCCAAACAGGGGCAGAAGGTCTAATTGGTGGCCCCAGGCAGTGCTTTATTACCCTTGCTATCTTATCAACATTTGCTTTTTTTTCTACCAACATTTATATACTTTACAAATTAAACTAAGTACAACTTTTTATTAAAGAATGACAAATTGTGGATTTTGTCACCATTCTGCTTTTTTTAGGTCCAAATCCATGAATTTGTTTTGCTCATGCTAAGTCTAAAAAAACTTGATATAAAATTCACTATTTGTTGATTTATATAAGATGGAATGATCTATTATCACATAGCTTTAATTCAAATTTAGATAAATTGTATTTATTTTCAATTTTTCTAGTTGAATTGCATATGATCTATTATAATAAATAATTAGGTTATATGATCTATTATAATAATAATAATAATAATAAATAATTAGGTTATAATCAGTCAGTTATGTGCCATACGTGATACCCGATTAAGCGATCATGTGAACGCAATGGATTCGACTGGAATTCGAACTCGGCTCTTCGATTCCTTAATCCAAGCCACTATCCATTACTCCATCATGCCTACACTTAGTAAATCCATATGTTAGGGGCTATGTAATGGTTAACAAGTTTGTCTTGCTAGATCAATTACGGTTGAGTAGATAGTTTGAGCCACACTGGTGCCCATACATTCGGCCTTGTGCCATATTTAAGCTACACTTCAGTCAGTTATGTACCATGTATGATACACTCTTAGGCGATCATGTATCTTTTGATACATGACTGACGAGGCAGATTTTTTCCTGCAGTAGGTTTCCATTTCTTTCTATGGTAGACCAGTTGCTATCCAAGGCTGTAGAACCTGGTCTGTCCTGCTATTTACTCATAGCTGGGGGGAGAAGAAGTGGATTCATACCTTTCCCAAGGGTATTAGCACGTAAGTGAATGTAATGGATTCGACTGGAATTCGAACTTGGCTCTCCGATTCCTCAATCTGAGCCGCTATCAATTACCACACTGTGCCTTTGCTAGGTTATAATAAAATTTGTAATTTATATGGATACTGCCTTATGAAAATTGAGATGCAGTAGAGTGAGGGGCTTCATATTGGGTGGAAGTTGCCATGAGTTCTCCACCACCTTAAACAGGTATTGAACTCAGAACTCTTTGGGTCTTGTCACTGGATCTAACTAACACCTTTATCCACTGTGCCATGTATTCTTGAGGACATCTGTGTATGAATTTCTGGCTATTATAAACCTAGTGTCTTCAGCAACCGTTTTTTTTTACCAGTGCTCATGTTGCAATTTTTGCTGTTATCAATCCATGTTTTTACCAGAGCTCATATTGCAATTTTTGTTGTTATTATTGCTTTTCTCTGGAGTGTGAGTTCAATACTTCATTAAGGCAGTGGAGAACTTGGAGAGGGAATTAAACAGGGGATAACTGATAACTGACATCCATTAGACATGGCACATGGAACTAGAACAGTCTATTCCAGTGAGCAAAATAAAGGGTTCAGTTCAGCATTCCAACTACCTGAAGAAGGCCGGAGCGTACAACGGCCGAAACATTGTAATAAATCTGGCGACAAAGATGAGGACAGTAGTCCGAATAATGTAAATAGTGTACATAATACCTCATCTCAGAAATATAGAAGGATACTGAAAGGCCGAAACGTTGTAATAAATATGGCGACAAAGATGAGGACAGTAGTCCGAATAATGTAAATAGTGTACATAATACCTCATCTCAGAAATATAGAAGGATACTGAAAGGCCGAAACGTTGTAATAAATATGGTGACAAAGATGATGACAATAGTCCGAATAATGTAAATAGTGTACATAATACCTCATCTCAGAAATATAGACAGATACTGAAGAGCCTAAACGTTGTGATAAATATGGCAACAAAGATGAGGACAATAGTCCGAATAATGTAAATAGTGTACATAATACCTCATCTCAGAAATATAGACAGATAATGACTCTATTGGTTGAGAAGGTCATGTAGTGTGCTTACTGTTGCATCCACATTAGGTGATACTAAGTTTATTTTTATGTGTCTGTTTTTGGACTTGATGAAATTGTCATTGTAGTGGGAATTTGAAAATGTATTTATTTACTTTGGATATTATCAAAGTCCCAACAGTAAGTAGGGACAGGGTTTTAAGATTACAATTGTTTGACCTTTGAATGTTTTGGCAAGTATCGTCATGCCCTGCTAGGGAAATGTACTTTTGTTATATTCTTGCAGAAAGCATGTAATATTTTTACTCAGATAAGGTGGTCCTTTCTTTCTTAATCAGAGGCTACTAGATGGTATTTGTCTTTATGCTAGGTCTACTGATGGTCATAATCAAGCCCTGTGGAATAAAGTCAGGATAGTTGGTGGGCAAAACAATTGATAGAATCAGCAAACATGTTAGACATTGACAAACTTTTCATTTATGGTGCAGAGATCATTATCTTTGTAATATCATTGCTATATATGTATATCTAGGGACCTCCAAAGGTGCTCCTGGATGGTATTCATTTCTATCCTAAGTCTACTGAGCATGTTGTCAGTATCTGACCTATGTACCAATTCTTTGAAGTAATTGCTATTATTTAGGCACTGAAAACCTTCTCATTTATAGTGCAGAGATCATTATCCTTGTAATCTCATCTCAATATATGTATATGTAGTTACCTCTGAAGATGCTCCTGAATAGTACTCATTTTTATCCTAGGTCTACTGAACATGTTATCAGTGTCTAACTGATTTACTAATTGTTTGAGTTATTTGCTATAACCTAGGTACTGACAACCTTTTAATTTATGGTGCAGAGATGATTATACTTGTAATTTCATCCCTGTATATATAGGTACTTCCAAAAGTGCTCATGGATAGTATTCATTTCTATCCTTGGTCTACTCAGCATGTTGTCAGTGTCTGACCTATATACTGATTTTTTGTGTTATTTGCTATTATCTACGTACTGACAAAGTTCCTATTTATGGCATAGAGTGTGATTATCCTTGTAATCTCATCTCTCTATAGGTTTATGTGAGGAGGAGGTGCTGAAAAGTTCTTGCTTCAACCTATTTCTCAAAATCTAACAAACATTAGAATTTATTTTAGAATTCCTTCTGTTTGAATTTCTGTGACAATGTGTTATCATTATTTACATGCAGACTAATGTCCTCATCTCTGTTGTTGTCGGTTGGTGTGCTCTTTGGCCTTCAGCAGGTGTATGTTGATCTGGGTAACCTACAGGGAATTTTAAACTGAACACTTTATTTAATCTATGGGGGTAGATTGTTCTCATTCTACACATTATGAGCTTAAAGCACACAGATCCTACCTTTTTCTGTCCTTCAAAATTCTTTCCACTAATGATAGCCGTGCCAGTTCACTCTTGTTTTTCAATCAACTTGTAGATGAAGAGAACATTGTCTTCAGAATTTTGATTGCTGTAAGGTGTTTATATACCTGAAGTATGCATAACAGGAGGTAGTACAATTATAGAACTGGCTGTATAGCTGATAATATACAGAGTGTTCCCCAAAAATTTGACATAATTTTAAAAGCAGTTATCTTGAAAACTAGTAAGTCTGACTCAATGAAATTGAACAGTTTAGGTGTTGAACATCATTAGTTTATTATGAGACTGATTTTACAAGTGTTCAATATGTGCACCGCCTGTGACACGGCACACGTCAAATTGGTAGTTAAGCTCTTGCCAAACATGCTGTAGCATGTCTCCGATGACATTATCCAGTGCAGAAGTGATTCTCTGCTTGAGTTCATCAATGCTAGCTGGAAGAGGGGGACAGGGACCAGTCCATTCACATATCCCCATAAAAAGAAATCACATGTGGACAGGTCTGGTGACTGCGATGGCCATTTCATCAGAGAACTGTCTTCATCTCCACATTGCCTGATCCATCTCTCTGGCAGATTCTCATTGAGATAAGCACGTACTGTCCTCTTCCAGAACAAAAATAAAACATTAAATATGAAATCTTGATCTGTTTCTATACATTCTGTGAAAATTTGAGGTTATTTCAACAAGAATTGCCAAAATTATTGGCCCGCGGAATGATGTCAGATTCTTTGGGACACCCTGTGTAATGGAGAAAACAAAATCTCCAAAAACACAGGTCTGTTTCAGAAACAATTCTTCTCCTTCATCACAAAGCCTCAGTGTTTCCCAACCTTTTTTTTACTAGCGCCCCCATAGGGCACAAAATTTTGTACTCCCCCACCACCCAGCCAAATTAAATTTTGAGTATTATACCGAATTCCCTGATCTGTCATCTCGTCTGCAGTCGCTCTCTCACAGACGCGATGCTGCCTCGCTCTGTCTTTTTTACAAATACTTTCACGGTAATTGCTCCGAGGAGCTGCTTTCACTTGTCCCTAGGCCTCGTGAATTTAAACGTCCTATGAGGCTGGCATCCCGTTCCCACCCCTTCACCGTTGAAACTGTTAGATGTAGACGTCTCTTCTACTCCAATAACTTCATGTCTCGCACATCTCGCCTATGGAACTCTCTTCCCTATTACTGTTTCCCTGACAAATACAATCTCCAACTATTTAAGTGTAACGTCAATCGACACCTCCAGTTGCCTTGATCTATCCACTTTCCTTCTCCACATCCTTTCACCTTTCATTCCTATCTGCTCTCGCTCCAAATCTTCTGTAACCCCCTTGCCTTGATCGACCCACTGTCTTTCTCTTTCTCCACATCCTCTCCTATCTGCTCTTCCTCCAACCCTTCTATAACCCCTTGCGTGATAGTGGCCTCCAGCCTTGCTTGGGGTGATATGCTTAAAAAAAAAAAAAAAAAAAAAAAATCCTTCTTTCATAACAAGATGACCCTTGGGCCTGAGTGCAAAAATTATTTTAATATTGTTTTCATTTCTATTATAAATGCCAACGATTAAAATATTTAGAAAAAAAACAAACCATTTATTTCATAGCTTATCTCAATGTTCTGAATGCGATGGATGACTTTGGTGCTTACTGGCTAAAGCTCTTACTCTCTAGGTTCCATGCTGCTTAGAAATAATCGTAGATCTTCTCGTTTTTGTAATCTGCAGGCAGTTTCTTTGTTTAGTAAGAAGCTGTGTAACTGCGTTGAAACCACATTCAGCCATATCAGAAGTTGGAAAAGTAATGAAGAAAAGTTTGATAGCTTCCCACATGTTCATATAATTCAGAAATTTCCTTTTGTAGCCTATATTGAATAATTTTTGAAAAAAAAAAATAGATAAAAGCCCCCCTCCCGAGTATTTCACCACCCACAAATAAAATAAAAACTCTCAGTGCCCCCTTTCAACATGATAGCCCACTTGGGGGCCTCTAGCACCCCTGTTGGGAAACTCTGGCCTAGATCATAATAGTGATGTTTAAGTATGATAAGTCGACAGTGGTCTGTTACCGAAGTAGAATATTTTATCTCCTCTTAGTCCCTTTTACTTTTATTAACTTTCTTACTAGTGCACCCCAACCACACATCAGACAAACTCCTTTTGATTGTTGACATGTCTATCAGCACGCCTATCAATTCTTAACTCACACACACCACACTCCCCCAGTCCTGAGCTCTGTCTCTTCTCCACTTTTTCATCGCAGTTGCTAGCTCTACTAGCTTGGTTGGATAAAACTGACCTTTCCCTCCTTGGTTGGGGCTCATGCGTAGTCTAGAGAGGGTCGATTTCGATTTCCCAAAATCTTGCGATAATGGGACTGATGGTGAAGTCTGGTGTGAAGCCCTTATATGTTGTGTACTAGTGATAGGATTATATAACTCCTGTTGAAGATTAAAGTATTGGGTATGACGTTAAACTATATCTGCGTCCTGGGTAAGACGATAAACTACATCCAACAGTGGGGGTCAGGAGGTTTTGAGGAACGTGGAACCACCTCTTAATTGCTGATGTTCCCAGGTCCACCCTGACCCAGGGTGGTAGCACTTGTTAGGGTCCCATCTATGCTCAAATAGTTAACACCCAAATTTGTGTAAAAATAGGTTTTAATACTAGAAATACTTTGTAATAAAAAAAATTATTACCAGTAATAATTTTTGAAGGAAAAATTATTATCAGCAATAAATTTTTAAAAAAAATACCAGCAATACAAACAGTTATACATTCTTTGAAAAAAAGATGACCAGCTATAGATTTCTTCAAGGAAAAATATTCCCAGAAATAGATTTTTGAAGAAAAACATATTACCAGCAATAAAAATGTTGTTGGCATTAAATAACCCATTGAGGTTGATATGCCGTAAAACAAAATAAACGAAACCAATCTAAACCAAAGAATATATATTCTATTCATACGAATCTATCCTAAAAATGTTGTTGGCATTAAATAACCCATTGAGGTTGATATACCATAAAACAAAATAAACGAAACCAATCTAAACCAAACAATACATATTCTATTCATACAAATCTATCCTAAAAATGTTGTCGGCATTAAATAACCCATTGAGGTTGATATGCCGTAAAACAAAATAAACAAAACCAAACCTGTTGAAGATTATGTTACATCAGTCAGAGATTATACAACCCCGTCCAAAGCCGTGATAAATTTTTGTCTCCTTTGTCTGGGCACTTGTTGGAACTCAGGCTGGAAAATGAATTCCTTCAATGAAATGCACAACACTTGATAATTCTACCAGGTTTATTAAATATAATGAAAACTGGTTGAATAAAATGTCTCTATTAGCTACTGCAATTCAAAATACTCTACTGCAATAATGGTGATTTGGAGATTCTAGTTGAAACCGTCAAAATGATGTCCTGTCAATTCTTTAGTTTTGCATGTATCTGTGTTTACGCACCAGCTCGGTGTGCTCTTTAGCCAGAGAGCACATATTTTTCTATCAATCAAGTGGGTGCTTACTTAGAAGACATGACTTCAGAAACTCCACCCTGCCTGTTCAGCTGCTATAGCCCACAGGAATCACTTTTTCTGACTGTATCAGCATGATAGTTCTGATGACAACAAATATGTCTGCTCATAACAATTGTAAACGTGTCCTCAAAGTGTCTAAATCTTTGTTGAGGGAATGAGGCCCTCTATAGCCTCTAACAAGTTTGGTTCACACGATTACTGGCGTTTGGTTCACACGATTACTGGCGTTTGGTTCACACGATTACTGGCGTTTGGTTCACACGATTACTGGCGTTTGGTTCACATGATTACTGGCGTCTCTTTAATAGTGTGTTAAATAAGATTAACTCTTCTATCCGTCCCCTCTTCATTCAATTTAAGGTGTTAACATCTGTTGATAAAGTGGAATGCTTTGCTCGTAAATTCTCTTCAAATTCCACTCTTGACTCATCTGGAGTATCTTTGCTTGACTTTTCCACCTGGAGTATCTTTGCTTGACTTTTCCACCTCAAACTGAGACTCTATTGTGCGACTTGAGGTGTACATGCTTAATTCAAAAATAAAAAATTGAGAACCCCTGCACTATACGAACGTCATCGAAAAACGGGATTCGCTTCAGACGGACCGGAACAGCTGACAAAGATACTTACTCGTAATTGGCCTGTCGAGCACACCCGACGAGAAATTCAGACCGTAGACGTCTGCCAAGCGACCCACAGTTTACACCGAGCAACCCAAGAGTATTTGGTCGGGCATCTGTTTACGTTCGGTTTCAGTGGCCGGAAGCGACCTGGTCACATTTGATTCTCGTAATAAGGATCTGAGCTTATGGCTCCTTTATACTTCTACTAAGAACCAGAAAGAGATGATTGAAATTCCTAGCACACATACAGATGAAAGCGGGCTTGGAGAATTTGACACTCACGTGATATACAAAAGGACAAAATAAAAGAGAGAGTAACCTACCTAACGACCTTGTGTAACTGGTTTGGCAGAACAGGGATTAGGAAAATACACGTTTGGTTCACGTGACTGCTGACGTTTCTGTAATAGTGTGTTAAATAAGAGTAAGTCTTCTATCCGTCCCTTTTCACTCAATTTGAGGTGTTAACATCTGTTGATGAAGTGGAATGCTTTGCTTGTAAATTCTTTTCCAATTTTACTATTGACTCGTCTGGAGTATCTTTGCTTGACTTTCCACTTAGAACTGAGTCTCTTTTGAAAGAGACGTATATAATTCTATTCATAGTTTCTGCTATCATCTCTAAACTGGATCCCCAACAAAGCATATAGACCTGATGGTATCCTTGCAAATGTGCTCCTGAACTGTCTCTTATTCTCTCTAAACTCTACAAAAAATTCTTTGCTGCTTCTTGCTTTCCTGCTTGTTGCAAATCCTCTTCTGTAGATCCAGTTTTAAGAAAGGAAAATCATCTGATCCTTCTATCAAACCATTAGCCATCTACCTCTTTTTGGCAAAGTACTCGAGGCTCTAATCAACTCTAAATTGGTTAAGCATCTCACCTCGCAGGGTCTTCTTTCAGATAATATGGTTTTTGCTTCTCTCGGTCAACTGCTGATGTATTAATGATTATTGCTGAAAGCTTTAGATAATGGTGAAATTTGGGCTGTTGTTTTATATATCTCGAAGGCACTTGACCATATTTGGGATGCTGGTCTTCATCACAAGTTGAAAGGTTATGGTATTTCTGGATGAAGTTTTGATCTGATTCAATCTTTCTTATTAAATTAATGCAGGTGTTCTACATTGTTCCTGATGTCATCAGTTCTCAACTCTAATAGTAAGTCTGATGAGGTCAAATTGGCAGCTGAACTTGGAAATTACCTACAATCTGTTGTTAACTGGGGCAAGAATTGGCGTGTTAATTTTAATGAATCCAAAATGAAGTTGCTCTTTTAATCATGAGGGGACCCTTTTTACCTTCCATCAGTATGGCTGATGCTAACCTCCAGGAGAGTGACTCATTGTACCTTCTTGGGCTAACATTTTACACCGACATGAAGCGGAAAGAGTATATTGAATCAATTAATGTCAGCTACTAGGAAAGTTGGTTCACTGTCATGCTAGATAATTTTTCTCACCAGAATCTATCTTACATATTTATAAGTCTACCATTTGTCTATGCTTTGAATATTCCTGCCACATCTGGTCTGGTGTTGCTGCTATGTATTTAGAGATTCTTGATAAAATCCAAAGAAGAATCTGCAATCTTATTTGTCCTGACCTGGCATCCCGGCTTCACTCACTTCACCACCTTAACATAGCTTCCCTGTGTCTTTCCTATAAACACTTTCATGGTAATTGTTCTGATGAACTTTCCTCCATGGTATCTAAACTTTATAAATTTAAGTGCAGTCTTAGATTGGCAGCAAAATCTCTTCATTTTACAGTTGAGCTGGCTCGATGTAACTGTAAGTTCTATGCTGACAGTTTCGCACTTCTTGCTTGTGGAACTCTCTTCTGGCTTCTTGCTTTCCAGTCAACTTTGACCTTCAAAAATTTAAATGCAATGTCCATCATTATTGATTTCATTCCTGTTCTTTAATTTTTCCTGTTTTTTTCTCATATTCTCTCACACTCAGTAACTGCTTGCATCTTAGTGGCTTTATTGCCTTGCTTGGAGTGAAATGATTAAAAATAAAATATCTTGTGAAAAGTACTTGAAGCAATAAATCTGATAGCTGTTGACTTAAACATAATGTGGTATAAGGCCAAATTTGTTATGTACTATAGTCCAAACAGAATTCATTAGATGTTCAGTAAATATTTCAATGTTTATTCACATAATGATATTCTAATGATGATGTAAATATGCAATTGAAATATTAATGATGAATTATTTTCAGTCTTAACTTTCTTCTCTAATAAGGCTTTTTAGAATTTTTTATTCTGGTCATTTTAAGCAGTTTTATAACCTGAAATTTCTGTAAATATTTTAGCAATTTAAGAAAATTAAAACTTGTAAGCTTTCCCAACTTCCTTGTTTAAAAATAACAGTGAGGGAATTGTTGACATTTGACATTTTTGGATCAGAGCTGTTCATGCTTCTCCTCTTCACTTGGAGCAACACAATCTTCCATGTTATCCTGATACACTAAGTTATCTGTAAAGGTAAAGATTTTCCTCAGTGAAACCCTAAAATTTATACAAAACACATGAATGTAGACTATGGTCTGATTCCATTGAGTGAGACAGACTGGAAATACTCCTTGTTGCTTGAAAGGAAACACTTGTCTGGGCAATCTGGGGACACACAACACAAAGACACACACAAAAAAAAAAAGAAGAAAAAAAAAGTAATTTTTAAAAATTTTTTTTATTTTTGTAAATTTTCAGTTTCATGCCAAATTAATTTATTGAAATTTTACATCAAATAAAATAAAATGGTCAGACCATTTTATTTAAACATTTTTTCTTTGTTTATTTAAAGTCAAGCAAAAAAAAGAAGGAAAAAAAAGTCCCCCCCACCCCAATTCTTTCTTGGCCTTTTATTGTCAAAAAGTAAAAAAAATTCAAAGAGAAAGTTTTCTCTCAATTTACATTTACTGTACAAGACTTGTCTGCTAATTTATTTTTTTTTTTTATTCTTTAAAGATTTGAATGAAAAATTAATGAAGAAAAATGTTTATGAAAGAAAAATGAACGATGAGGTAGCTCATTCGGCTGACTTTGTTTGCTTTAATGGCTTAGGAGGAGGAGGAGGAGGAGGAGATGTTTTATTCTTCTCTTTTCAGTTTTTCTCTTTTGGGGAGGTGTTGAAAAGAGAGGTTTATGGAGAATTTTCTGCTGCCATATTGGGTGGTGAGAGCAGCAGTCATAGTAGCAATGATTGTAGAATTTATTTTTTTCTTTTTCTTTATTGCTGGCAAAGTCACCATTTTCTGATGACAGCATTTTCATTCACAGACCAAAAAAAATGGATTTATATGTCTTTATACTTTTTCTTTTGTACATTGATTGAATAAGCTTTCTTTAAAAAAAAAAAGGGGGTTTTGAAAAATGAATTAGTGAACTGATGAGAAGATAAAAAATGATTTTAAAAAAAAGATTATATTTAAATATTAGTTCTTCTCTCAAAATAAGCGTACTTTGACCTTGTAATGACAAATAAGATTTTGACAGACATTAAAAACAGACTGACTAAATTACCAAACAACACAATGATTAAGAGGAAGCAATCACATATCACGTTCATGGAGGAGGATCTTTTTTTGTTTTGTTTCTTCTTTCAATCATATTTTTATCTGCTTTCAAACTGATTGAATCTAAACAACCACAATGATTTATTGCCTTTAGCTGCAGGCCCCATAAATAAACTCCTTCATTTTGCAAATATATTCAGGCCCCTAAATTAGAGAAGTAAAATTCTTATTCAGCTAATTTTTTGTATCTCAATTGATTTTCAATGTTCACAATAAAATGCTATCCAGAGTTATCAGAGTCTAGAATCATTTTGTGGCCTTGTGGGTGATGAATTATTTTCCACCCTAAAACCCCTTTCCCACATTCAAAATGTTGCAAGTCTCTCACTACTCTATTGCTATTTTCATGGAAAATATTCCTTAGTTCTACCAGTTCAGAGCTTCAGTTAAGAATGGATTAAAAAAATGCATTTCTTACCCACTCTTCTTACAGGCATCAACTCAATTTGATGGCTCATGGGCCTTGATTAATAAAATAAATCTTTAAATTTGTGTCTAAAAAAACAACAAAAAAAAAAAACATGGTGTCAAAGGATTTTTCCTTGACACCACTATTATTTTAACTACCTTCACTCCTTGGCAATGTTTATGGTTTTAAAAAGTGATGACTAGAATTTTAATAAAAACTGAACATATGATGAAAGTGAATTTGTATATCTTCTTTGTTCTTGAGAACTGACAACAAAAATGTTAAACACTTTTTTTATTAGATTATTTACAAAAAATAATTTTATATTTACAATACAACATTATTATATTGTAAATACAATTCACAAATTTATTAGGAAATAAATATGAAAACAAATGTTTATTCACAATAAGCATTTACTAAATTATTAAAATATGTAAACCAACGATAAAGAAATCCTTGTTATTCACCATTTTATAAAGGTTGAAACAATTGGAAATCAGCCAATGTTTTGCCAACCATTCCAATGATCTGATAAAGAGCGTTTATTATTTTTGTTGTCAATTCTCAAGAACAAAGGAAATGTATAAATCCACTTTCATATGTTTAGGTTTTATTACAATTCTAATCATTGCTTTTTGAAATGATAAACATTGCTGAGGAGCAAAGGTAGTTAAAATTATAGTGATGCCAAGTGAAAAAAAAAATGTCTATTTGACAGACAATTTTTTTTTTGGTGGTGGCAGTGTTGGGGTGAAGTTTAAAGATTGTCAAAAAATTAAAAGCAAAAACGTAATGAAAAGAAAAAAGCCAATAGAGAAAATATGAAAAAAGAGAAAAGAAAAGGACACCTACGTAATCACAAACCTAAAGTGCTCAATGCCTCAAGAAATTAAACGAAGACAGAAGAGTAACAATAAGGAAAACCAAACAGTGCTCAGGAACTCCAATCTAAATCGTAAGTGGGATGATACATATTAGTGTGAAACTCAGGGTTACAATTTGCATCAGAGTCTCTTAGTGCTTTTTGGTATTTATATATATCTCCGCACATGCACCAAACAAAGCTTTTTTTGTAAAAAAAAAAAAAAAGGCCAACTTTTCATTGAGAAAGGACTGTTTGAAAAATAGTGATTTTTTAAATTTTACCTAATGGACAGATAATCTATAATAAACATTGTCTTTACAAATTTCTTTCATTGGTCTAACAAACCTACATTCAGTAAAAAGCATACATGGGCAATCTCTCTCTCTCTACTGCCAATTGCTGGTTAATTTGGGGGTGTATACTTAAAGTTATATATATATGTATAAAATTATAGTATAAAATAAACCCAAACCATTGGTGG
>OZ038514.1:8341616-8386616 GCA_964036315.1 Acanthosepion esculentum
TAAAATGTATAATCTCTGGAAAAATTAAGTTTATATAAATTTTCTTGCTCTATAGTTCATATCTAGTTTTATAAAGTTATGAGTTAAACTTGTTTTCATTGTTATTTATTTATAAAATGGTAAATAATAAAGTTGCATTGAAAATTTTTTTTTTTAGATTTTTTATAAATTTTTCATTAAAAAAAAGTTTCTCTTTGAATTTATTTCTTTATAAAACGGCAAATAAATAAATAAAGGTAAATAGATATTGCATTGTACTTGGTTCACATATTTTTATAATTTTGTAAATAAATATTGCTGAGGGAGTTATGGTTGTATACAGTAATAGCAGTGTCAAAAAAAGCAAACAAAAAAACAACCCACCCACCAAAAAAAACAGAAAACAAAACAGAAAAAAGTCCTTTCGAAACAGATTTTTTGCAGGCATGAAAGTTAAACTTTACTAAAAAAGATAACTTATAAACAGCAACATGTTGTTGGAAATATATAGTATTTTGGAAATAATCTTTAGATCTTTAATAAAAATAAGTCAAAGAAGTAAATTATCTTAACAGGTTTCTGTAATTCATTGAACTTCATTTGATTGCAAAGAATTTTATTTGCATTCTCGTACTTCAACAATGTCATTATGCAACGATTGTTTGGTAAATTTGTTTTATACGACTTAACCTTTTGCAGGTTATTTAAAGCCAGAAAATATATTTTGAGTGTAAGAATTTTTTGGAGATAAGGATTTATTGATAAAAGTCAAACTATTTAACCCACAGATGGGGGAAGAAGTGGATTCATACCTTTCTCTTGGAACTTGTCTATCCGATTAACAATTTTGAGCTGTTATCTATTACACCACCCGCACATACAAGCTTACAGCACTTGATATTCCCATGTGGCCACTCATCTAGGTACTGACTAGGCTTGACATTGCTTAACTTTGGTGACTGGACGAGAACAAGAACTGGTGTTTCAACATGGCATGGCCGTAAGCCTCACAATTTTCAGGCTCTGTGTTGGGTAATAGCTTGATTCTATATGCTTTTTATTGGGCTATTACAGGTAGCAAGCTCAGTTATTTATAGTTTACTGAATTATTCTAACAGCAATTGGATAGACAGGAATGGTTATTTTAAATTAATGCAATGGCTGTTGAATAGAAATAACGAGACAGAATGCAGTTATATATATTAAAACATAAATATTAAAAACTCAAGGGTGACGAAAGTTTTGCTATTCGTCTTGTCAGGTACTCTAAGCCAATAATTTGTTTTTGCAAGTTTACAATTATAAGAGTACAAACTTGTACAAATTTAGAATACTTCATTAATTCCTGATCACTGACAATCCCTTTCTCCCTCATTTTCAATGCATTTCCATTATACATATAATAGCCCTATTCTATCATTAATGCTTGCCTTCATTCCTGACCACTGACAATCCCTTTCTTCCTCATTTTCAATGCATTCCCATAGTAAAATCATTAGCAATGCATTTCCATTATACATATAATAGCCCTATTCTATCAGTAATGCTTGCCTTCATTCCTGACCACCGACAATCCCTTTCTTCCTCATTTTCAATGCATTCCTATAGTAAAATCATTATCAATGCATTTCCATTATACATATAATAGCCCTATTCTATCAGTAATGCTTGCCTTCATTCCTGACCACCGACAATCCCTTTCTTCCTCATTTTCAATGCATTCCTATAGTAAAATCATTATCAATGCATTTCCATTATACATATAATAGCCCTATTCTATCAGTAATGCTTGCCTTCATTCCTGACCACTGACAATCCCTTTCTTCCTCATTTTCAATGCATTCCTATAGTAAAATCATTATCAATGCATTTCCATTATACATATAATAGCCCTATTCTATCAGTAATGCTTGCCTTCATTCCTGACCACTGACAATCCCTTTCTTCCTCATTTTCAATGCACAATTGAATTGCATACATTGCTAAAACTTAAATTTTAGATTAAAAATGATAAATTTTACCCACCTAATGTTGGCAACTTAACATCCCCTGTCTGCATATACAAAATTTGGTTGTAGGACTTTAATGACTAAAATACTAAAAGAAGATTTTAGTCATGAAAAGTCCTACAAAGCAGCTAGGGGAAGTGACAAGTTCTCAGTCCAACCAAGAAATGACTAAATATCAGCGTTTGGAGAGGGGATCTCTTCTTTTCTGATTAGAAATTCTTCTGAAAAGATCTAAAGGACTCTTTCTTCTTCATGTTTCTTAAGCGAATATTTTGCATAAGATTTCAAGCAGCTCCTGAGTATTGAACCAACAAGTTTTTAAATTACTCTCGCCGTGTAAGTTCATGAAGTAAATGGATTATTAAAATGTTGGCAACTGTGTGCACATACAAAATGAAAATAGAATTTAAGGAACTGATAAAAGATGACAAGAACCTAATAACTTTTTTATTTATTTATTTATTTACATTATTTACATTATTAGGACTGTTGTCCTCATCTTTATTGCCATATTCATGTTTTGGCCATTGTATGCTTAGGCCTGCTTCAGGTGATTTTTTGAATTTCAAACCAAATCCTTTATTTAGTCCATGGTGGTAGATTGTTCTAATTCCACGTGCCATGCCTATTTTGGATATATTAGTTTTAGCTGATTCCCTTTGATAACTCAACTATGCTGTGACCAGGGATTGATCTCACAACTCTTTGGGCCAAATCACTTTTCGATCAATCAACCAATGCTTTTATCCATGTGTCTGTGAGTCAATGTTTTTTATTTAATAATTAATTAAAAATAATTAAGTTCATGAATGTAATGAGTGTATGATTATACCCTATCCCACAAAAAAGAAAAAAGAAAAGGTTATCTAATGAGTGAAATTATGCAGAATTGATTGATTGATTTTTCTATGGCTTATCAACCCGTTGCAGGTTATTTTAAGCCAGAAAATAATTTTTGATTCTAAACATTTTAGGGGTTGGGGGTTGGTGGGAGATAATGATTTACTGATACAAGTCCTACTAATTAACACATAGCTGGAGAGAGAAGTGGTGGATTCAATAAAGAAGAACTGATGTACACTATTTACATTATGCGGACTATTGTCCTCATCTTTGTTGCCATGTTTATCACAATGTTTCGGCCATTGCACGCTCCGGCCTTCTTCAGGTGGTTGGAATGTCGAACTGAACCCTTTATTTTGCTCACTGGAGTAGACTGTTTTAGTTCCACGTGCCATGTCTAATGGATGTCAGTTCGACATTCCAACCACCTGAAGAAGGCTGGAGTGTACAACGGCCGAAACTTTGTGATAAAATTGGTGACAAAGATGAGGACAATAGTCTGAATAATGTAAATAGTGTACATAATACCTCATCTCAGAAATATAGACAGATACTGAAGAACTGATGCTTTTCAAAATTCTAAAATGTATATGAGGAAAATCTCAATACTGATGAATTTATGATGCAAGAACCTCCTTAATGGCCGATATTAAGACTAGAATTACTCAAATAATTGTCGACGGGTTCAGGTTTTATTGAGATTGGTGTTGCCATTACATATCAGTTCAATATATACATGATGGAGCAATTCCATACGTACATACTCAAAATATTGAGAGCTCATGGCTTAATCTAAAGAGAATTTTAAAAGAAAATGATAAATACAGGACTCGTCATCAATGGGAGTATATTTATAAATAAATTCCTCCCACATAATGAGAAGACAGTAGCAATGTCAAGCTAACGTCTTACCATGATGTGGGAGGTATTTCTGTTGCACACTGAATTTATTTTGAAAAGATCTTCAAGATGTGATTGCTGCTACAATTAAAACAATCAGTGAAATGTACCAATTTTAATTTCTTATTTTGTATGTTCACCTTTGTAGGGGGCCCCGTTATTCTGCATCTTTACATATTCGCTGTGTCATTAAATGTTTTTTTTTTTTAATCATTTCTCTCCAGGCAAGGCAATAAAGCCACTGAGATGCAAGCAATTACTGAGTGTGAGAGAATATGAGAAAGAAAAAAGAAAAAAAGGAACACTTAAGGAAAGAGGACAAGAGCAGGAAGTAAGAAGGCAGAAGATAATGATTGACATTGCATTCAGTTTTTTTAAAAATCAAAGTTGAATGGGAAGCAAGAAGCCAGAAGAGAATTCTACAAGTAAGAATTGCGACAGGAAAAACTTAGTATAAAACTTACAGTCAGGTCTAGTTGTTTCAACTGTAAAATGATGAGACCTTGCTGCCAATCTAGTCCTGTACTTCAATTCATAAAGTCTAGGTATGATAGCAAAGAGTTCAGCCCAACAATTACCATGAAAGTATTTATAGAAAAGGCATTTGATTTCTTTTATAAATGGCTGGGCATGTCTAGCTGATTCCATTCAGTTTCTTTATACTTTTCTTTTTTATTATTAAAGAAACTGTTAGCATAGAATTTACAGTTCCATCTAGCCATTTCAACTGTAAAATGATGAGACCTTGCTGCCAATCTAGTACTGTACTTCAATTCATAAAGTCTAGGTATGATAGCAAAGAGTTCAGCCCAACAATTACCATGAAAGTATTTATAGAAAAGGCAAAGGGAAGCTACATTACAGCAATGGGAAAGTGACTGAAGGTGAGATGCCAGGTCAGGACCAATAATATTGCAGATTCTTTGGATTTTATCAAGAATCTCTAAATACACAGCAGAAGCACCAGACCAGATGTGACAGCAATATTCAATGAATGGACAGATGGTCAAATTTTAAATGTATAATATAGATTCTGTCTAGATAAATTGTCTAGCATGACACAGTGAACCAACTTTCCTGGCAGCAGACATAGCAATTGATTCAATATAATCTTTCCACTTCATGCCAGCAGAGAACGTTAGCCTGAGAAGATGCAATGAGTTACTCTCCTGGGGGTTAGCATTAGCCATTCTGTTGAAAGACAAAAAAAGAGTTCTCTTAGATGTGATTAAAACAGAGTTGTTTTATTTTGGAAGTGTTAAAATTAACAAGCCGTTCCTTGTCCCAGTTAACAACAGATTGAAGGCCATTTTTGAGATTTGCCTTTATCAAACTGATCAGATTTCCTATCAAGACAGGTATAAAATACTTTTGTCATCAGCATAGGTACCAAGTTGAGAAATGATAACATCAGGAAGGTCGTTAATGAAAATTAGGAACAACATAGGTTCAAAGCTCGAGCCTTGGGTGATGCCTGCATCAATGCAAAAAGATCTAGAAGAGTGGCCATTCAAGATAACTTTCATTTCGAATCTGGGGGAAAACTAGCAGTCAGCAATTGGCAAGACATGCTGTCCTGTGAAATCAGTCACATGGTCATTTTGATTCTCAAGTTACTGTGGTTCCTGAGGCAGTGTTATTTTTGTTACCACCCATCTCTTTCCACTGTCAGTCTATTACCCCTGTAGTTGCTGGGAGAGCAATCAGTTAGGTGTTTCCCTCCAATCTCAACACACTCTTGTCGTACATTACAATATTTTCTCACACAATTAAAAAAGGAGAAGTCTCATTTTGGAGGTGTTAAAATGAACAAGCCATTCCTTGCCCCAGTTAACAACAGATTGAAGGCCATTTTTGAGATAAGCTGCCAATTTGACTTTATCAAACTGATCAGATTTCCTATCAAGACAGGAATAAAATAGTTTTGCCATCAGCATAGATACCAAGTTGAGAAGTGATGACATCACGAAGGTTGGTGAAGAAAATTTGAAACCATCAAGTTTGAATAAATGTTTTCGAATAAACTTTGAATACAATTTATGTAATCCTTAGAGTGAATAAAGGTTTTGATATATTTGTTCAATAAATCCTACCCGTGATATCAAAGGACACATAAACAGTTAATGAAAAATAAATTGTTCTTTTTTTAAAAATCAAAAAAAGGTGGGTAAACATTGAATCCATCACAGATGCAGCATGAAGAAGAGATTAACAAAAGCACAAAAGATTCTTTAAAAATGACACAAAATAAAGAAAAAAAGATTTTCTGTTTGGAGATGAGGAATTATTATTATACACTGATTTATTCAAACGGTTATCCTCATCTTGGTTGTTATAGTCACCACATTTCTGCTATTTCTCAGATGAGGAATTATCATTATACACTGATTTATTCAAACTGTTATCCTCATCTTGGTTGTTATGGTCACCACATTTCTGCTATTTCTCAGATGAGGAATTATCATTATTATACACTGATTTATTCAAACTGTTATCCTCATCTTGGTTGTTATAGTCACCACATTTCTGCTATTTCTCAGATGAGGAATTATCATTATTATACACTGATTTATTCAAACTGTTATCCTCATCTTGGTTGTTATGGTCACCACATTTCTGCTATTTCTCAGGTGAGGAATTATCATTATTATACACTGATTTATTCAAACTGTTATCCTCATCTTGGTTGTTATAGTCACCACATTTCTGCTATTTCTCAGATGAGGAATTATTATTATACACTGATTTATTCAAACTGTTATCCTCATCTTGGTTGTTATGGTCACCACATTTCTGCTATTTCTCAGATGAGGAATTATCATTATTATACACTGATTTATTCAAACTGTTATCCTCATCTTGGTTGTCATAGTCACCACATTTCTGCTATTTCTCAGGTGAGGAATTATCATTATTATACACTGATTTATTCAAACTGTTATCCTCATCTTGGTTGTTATGGTCACCACATTTCTGCTATTTCTCAGATGAGGAATTATCATTATTATACACTGATTGATTCAAACTGAATACTTTGTCAATCTGCGTTGGCAGAGAGAATTTTTCCATGCTACTGGTCCTGTGAAGGGGAGATAATTCAATTCATCTGTTATTTTCCCCACTCAATTACTTTAGCAGAGCCAAAGTTATGAGTTCAAGCAAAATGGATTCCTGAAGAAAGCTGGAGATTAGAAAACTGAAATAGCGTGACTATAAGAACCAAGATGCGGCCAGTAGTCCAAATAAATTTATAGTTAATAAAAGATTTTCTTTTAGGAAACCAACGAATTGAAATGTTTTAAAATCTAAAATGGATCCCTAAAGGCATTGAAGGGACTATTCCTTTCAGTAAAAGCCTTAGGTTTTTAAATGTAGTGTCAATAAATACCCAATTTGGAAACAGAAAATACAGACACTAAATCTCACAAGATGAATTCATTGATACGTGTGTAGATTTCAAATCTAATTCATTGTTAAAACAAAAGCCTCATTGGGGATTGGAGTAATGCAGTGTGCAGCAAAAATACTTCCAACATAATGGTAAGACGTTAGCGGCAATGGTATCATCAGCTAGCTAACATCATGCCATTATGCGCGGGGGAGGGGAGGACGGAGGGTTAATTTCTGCCACACCCTGTATAAATACCATTTTTACTTTGGGTTCCTAAGCTCATGCATGGTTGAAGCTGGTTTCAGCCATGCAGATGCAGTTCTAATCAAACAGAGGTAGAGACCAAATCTGAAAAAGCAAGATAACTGACAACTAAAACTCACCAATTTCTAACCAAATATCAATGTCCTTGGGAAAAAAAAAAAAAAAAAAAAAAAAAAAAAAAAAAAAAAATCGAACATGTCCATCCCATTAATGATGTAAACCATTTCAATAAAAGAGTATATTGCATAATTCCCCCATGTATAATATGCATTTTTTTCTAAAAAATAATGAGCAAAATTAGGGATGCGTATTATACACAGCTACAAAAAAATCTTTTAAAAAAATTGCTATTTCATAGGTCGATTTCAGTTGTAAAATGACTACTCACCACAAACATATGACAATTTGACACTAACATTCAACGATTACGACCCCATAAGGATGTCAAATACAATCATATGTACCTAACAATACTTACAAATGTAAAATAATATAAGAATTATCATAAACTAAATTAGAATAATATTATTCTATAAAACCATTTTTAAATAAGAGTAGGAAACGATGGCCATAATGAAATTGGAGACATACAATTTATAGGGTTTGATTATCAAACAAGTGATGTGTATTATGCGGGAGTAGAAGTATTTTCCCCACACTTTCAGCACAATTTTAGGGGTCTGTATATGGATGAAGGCATATTATACATGGGGAAATACGGTAATTTATTTTTAACATTCATTATCATTTGAACAAACACGACTAACATAGGAAGAGAAATAGAGATTTTAAAAAAAGAAAAAAAAAAAAGAAGTAAATCTGACAGGAATATTATTGAGAAACAACAATGATGGAAAAGAGCAAATATAATCTTCAAACTTTGTAACCACAAAAAAAAAAAAAAAAAAAAAAAAAAGCCAAAGAACAGAAGATTATAAAAATATGTGAATCAAGTATAATTCAATATTCATTATTTACCATTTTATAAAGTGTGAAAAAAAAAAAAAAAATCTTTTTCAAAATTTATCAATAAACCATCGACAATGTGATATTTATTATATATCATTTTATAAATAACTATGAAAAGTTTTTTTATTCATATTTTATAAAAATATGAATTGCTGCATGAAATAAATGCCAAGAGAATTCATTTTTTCCAAAAGTGGAACCTCTGTTCACGAATTTATTCCTGAAAGTCGTTCATAACCCGAAACTATTTTTCCAATAGGAATCAATGTATAGAAAAAAATCACATTACAATAAAATTGGAAAAGAAAAGCACGACAACACATGAATGTATACAACATGGCGGTCGACTCGGAAATTATTTTGTTTGGGTTAACTCGGTTCAACAATGTTGTTCAATAACCGAGACATTTTCATCTCAAATTTTCTGTTCAAAAACCGATTTGTTTGACATACAAGATGTTCGAGAACCGAGGTTGCACTATAATTATATTTAATTTTCTGTTTATTTAAATTTTCATGTTTCGCAGACATTTTCTTTATAAATTTCTGAATAAAAAATATTTTCATATTTATTTCTTTATAAATTGATAAATGATAAACATTGCATTGTATTAGTTGGTTGGTGTGCATTTTAAGAATGCTATAAATATAAAATTATTCTTGTATATAAACAATCTAATAAATAAATAAATAGCATTTCATGTTTTTGTTGTAAATTCTCAAAGAACAAAGAAAATGTATAAATTCAATTCAATATGTTTAGGTTTTTTTTATAATTCTAATCATTACTTTTTAAAACAACTAACATTGCCGGGGGGAGTGAGGGTAGTTTAAATAATAGCAACATCAAGAGAAAGAAAAAAAAAAATGTCCTTTTGACAAGTTTTATTGCTGGTATGAAAGTTAAAGATTGCCGGAATTTCTACCTCTAAATAAAAAAAATTAATAATTTTGCACATACCTAGTGAGTCGATAAGGGATCACGGATTCCATGAAAGGGGGTCAATGGTCTAAAACAATTTATGGACCAATAAACTAAAACACTTCTGTATAAATTCTTCAATGAATAGTCATTCATTCTTTTGCTCTCATGAATTCTTTGGGCCTCGTTCATAAGTGAATGTCATTTATGCAAAAACTGGTTTCACAATAAAACCCTTAATTCAAATTTTCACTTCGACAAATAGTTCACTTCAGTGAGAAATCCAAACGCAGAAAATTCAAGGGAAGTAACTCGTATCAAAATGGTGATTTTATCCTTAATCCCATTGCTTCCTCCATCACTATCTGTTGACTTCTGTGGACAAGGCTAGACATTATGCTCTCTGAGTATTCAAAAATTGAGCCAAGTTGGTTCAGACTTTATTTGATAGATTGCTGGAGAGGAAGTAGTCATTAAAGTCTCTGATCTAACATCTACCATCTTGAACAGAAAGTTCAACTTCTCGTACAATAACTTCGTATTTGTAGCCATTTGTCCTTTTTCATGAACTATGCTCTGCTGCCAGATGTTAAAACAGGAGTTTGCTCAATAAACTGAGTGAAAACACAATGTCTAAAGGTTAAATCCACTTTGGCAGGAAGGGAGACAAGCCTGCTCCTATCACTGCTTAGAACACATCCATTAAGCTGAGGAGCTGGAGTCTAATATCTTTAGAAATTTGTTAGCCAAGTTCAATCCTTGGTAGGACCACAAAAGTTAGCATAGTTAACAATTGCTTATTGATGACAAATGACTGACAATAAGCCAGTCGGTTTGTTTAAGAAGATTATTTTACATTAAAGTAATCTGTTAAAGCCAGGAAAATGATTGTCTTTTTTTGAGGTTTCAAAGAAAATGAAAAAAAAACAAAAAAAAAAAAACAAAAAAAAAACACAAACAAAAAATGATTAAAATATAAATATTAAATAAATATAGAGTAATATGAATTAATACACAAGTTTTTTTTAAAAAAAAAAAAAATTTAATTTATTTACACATCTATTTTGCATATGACAAATATTTAAATGGGCTTTTTTTTTTTTCCCCTCATTTTTTAAAAATCTTTTTATTTGTTTTTAAATATTCTTAGAATAAAGCCAAACGATTAAGCAATGTGAATGAAAATTTCAAAGATGAATTTATGGAGAAAAAGCTACTTATCAGTGTAAATAAACAAAATTTTAAAATATGTAATTTTAAAAAGCACTATTCAGATATAAAAGTTATCTCCCTTTAATTTCCTAACTTCTGATTTTTTTTTTTTTTTTTGGTCCTTTCTCCTCACTATAGTTTTCTGATCTTCTTTTACTTCCAGTAACTCCTCCTTGCACCTTAGTGACATTGTCACCTTGTTTAGGGTGAAATAATAATAATAATAAAAAAAAAAAAAAAAAAAAGGAAAAAATGAACACGTCAGTGATGAATTTACGGTGAAAAATGTATTTATTCTTATAGACAACATTTTTAGATGATATGTAATTTTAAAAAGCACTATTCAGATATAAAAGTTATCTCCCTTTAATTTCCTAATTTATCAGTGAAATGAATCATACAGTGAAGATTTGGTTTAAAAGTTTTGGTCAGGCCAGTTTTCAGGCAAATGACAATCGCTGTTACAGTTGCCGCCTTAATTCATTTCCTGCTAATGTTCAAAGTTGGTATGCTTAAAACTTTAAAAAGGAGAAGTGATTTAAAAAAAATAAATAAATAAAAATAAATCATATTTTTCTTATTTCTTTAAAATTCAATCAATCATTGCTTGATTTTTATTATGAAATGTAAAAAGGTATAATAACCTAATGACTAATTTGTGGAACAGGCTCTCGAGTGGATGTTTTCCCCAATTGCTATGATAACCTCTCTTTGAGATTATGGTCAACTGTTATCTAGCCTACATATCCTCATAATCTGCATTTTTTTCTATGTCAATACAATAATCTCATTTAGTAATGTTCCACCTTGAGCAGCTCTTGTACTGAGTGAACATTTAGAAGAAACAAGTAAATATTTAAAAGAAAGAAAGACCTCAAACGGTGAGCGGTCACCTCAGGAAGCACAGAATAAAAATCAGTAAGATTGTTATACTAATAACATTTTTTTGATTGTCAATCAGATTAAGAGAATATCGACTTATTTCTTTTTCAGATTTCAGAGACTTGTCTAACTTTAGCTCTTAACAGAGAAAAAAAAATGGCTTGTAATTTTCAATAACCTCAAAAACTAATCAAGTATAATTTCATCACAGTTCAGACCCTGAGTTTTCTCCAGCCACAATGTATTGTTCCCCTCGCAATTAAGCTCCAGGCTTTGAATGTCTCAATCCATTAAAGGTTATTTAAAGCCGGAAAATATTTTTAGATGGTAAGAATTTCCTTTTTCTGGGATAATAATGATTTCGTGATATGAGTCTTTACTAATTAACCCATAGCTTGGAGGAGAAGAGGTAGATTCAAACATAATTAGAATTTGATAAACAAGAAATTATGTGGATATAAAGGGGGGATCAATTATATATTATAATCAATATATAAACTGATCCTTCACTTTGTGGCCATAGTAGTTGCTATACATTTGTATTCCAAAGAATGTAAATAAATCTACAAGACATGTTTGTGTAGCTAATCATCATTTCATCGATTCATTTTCTATGAATTATCAACCCATTGCAGGTTATTTAAAGCCAGAAAATATTTTTAGATTGTAAAAATTTTCTTTTTAAGATAATGTTTTTAGTGATACAAGTTTTACTAATTAACCCATAGCTGGGGGAGAAGAGGCAGATTCATACCTTTCTCAAGGGTATTTGCGCTTAAGCGAATATAACAAACCCCAACAGGAATTGGAACTTAGTTCTCTGATTAACAATTCCAAGCCATTATCTATTACACCACCCACACATCCAAGCTTACAGCATCTGGTATTCCTAAGCAGTCATCCATCTAGATACTGACCAGACACAACATTGCTTAACTTTGGTGATCATATTGGTTACTGGTGTTTCTATGTGATGTATCCGTAAGCTCCCCATTGTTTAAGAGGCTGGAAAAATGGTCAGATCACTATATCGTTGAATTTGGTAGATGAAGGCATTAAAAGACCGAATATGATATTCATTGAAATGATTTCTTACCAGAGTAATTGCCTTAGACATCTCAAAAGCTTTTGACAAGGGGGTGGCACCCCGGGAAGGGGGGGTCGGTGTCTGAAATGTTTCAGCTATGGCACCTCTGAAAGAATTTATGCAATATTCAAGCCCTTTCTCTTGCATAGGCCCATAAAGGTTGTGGAGATTGACCAGCCATGAGATCAACGCCCCCCCCCCCAACTCCAAGTTCTCAGCTCGTTCCTACCATATTTCTCTGCTTCTCATTAGCAAATCTGCCTAGAAACATTACCAGATCATTAGAAAACATCTATGCAGATGATGCCGTCGTTTAAGAAACCAAGCTGATCAGAGCCTTATAGCTGATCTCTTTTCTGATCGGGTTCAAACAGCTCAAAGGGGAAATAACTGTCTTATAACTTTCAATGCTTCAAATACCAAGCTAGTATCATTTCATCATTGTCCACAGTTTTCTCCAGTTATGATGAATGGTTCCCTATCACTAATGAGGCTTCATGCTTTCACTCCAGACCTCAAAAGTGGATCTCATATATATGATCCATTGCAAAAGATGTTGGAAAAATAGTTGGATCTTTTGTAAGACACCAGAAAGTACCTGACTCCTCCTGCCATGCTTTATAAAAGTCAGATTAGACCAAAAACGGAATATTGCTGCCCTATCTGAGGCTGGAGTTGCACAATCCTCATTTTCCAGTCTTGACAGTTCAAAATCATTTACACGGTCTTGTATGGATGGGGGAGTTATTTTCCACCCTACAACCTCTTTCCCCATAGACACAATGTTGCAAGTCTATCACTATTTGCATGGCAAATATTTAGATGAACACCTGTCTTTAGTTCCACCAGTTCAGACCTTTACTGCTCAGACACATCAGGCTAGTTCCACAAAGTCGAATTTACATTTGTTTTCTTCATGTTCCAATGCTGCCCTATCTGGGAACCGGGGCTGCTAAATCCTCATTCTCCAGCCTTGACAGAATTCAAAATCTTTTATGTGGTTTTGCAGTGTGTGCGTGTGTGTGTGTGGGGGGGAGTTGTCTGCTCTGGAAGACTTATGCTCAAGTTTGCAGCCTCTTTCTCAGAAATGCATCATCGATATATTATTCCTATTTTCTTGTTCAGATTAGAGCTTCATTCTCTAGTCCCACCAATTGAGACCTTTACAGTGAGGACATGCCATGCTACTGCTGTAGAGTTGAATAACCCTCATTTCCTCCGTATTTCAATTATAAAGAGAAGTTCCACTCAGGGCTTCACCCCCCCTCCCCCCACCAAGAATGGCTACTTTGTGGTACAGACTCCCACATGGATGTTTCCCTGAACATTACGATTTTTAACCTCTTATAGATTACACAAAAACTATCAAATTTTATTTTCGCACCAAAATTATAAATATTCAATTGAATCCCTAAATAAACACATTGTTTTAATATATAGCAGATACAAATAATAAATTCATATCACTTTTGCTACAAAAGCATTAAGTGTCTGCAACCAAATTGTACTTCAGATAATGCCCCTGGGGCCAGGTATAATTTTGGCAATGATGCATCATTATTACTAACCCAGGGTTCCCAAACTAACTCATAATACCATCTGACTTGGATTTATGCCAGTGTGTGAATACTAGATCCACACAAAGAGAGGCTATGTCATATTGGAGCCTTTTAATATCGTCTCTCTTTTCTGTTGATGACTGCCTGAATTTAGTTTGTATACGCACATGTTCCTTTTATTATTTTAAATATTTTTCATTTTATAAAAGCTACAAGGATATTATATAAGTTTTTTTAAATTGATTGATTTGTTTTCTATGGCTTATCAACCATTTTCAGGTTATTTAAAGCCAGAAAATATTCTTAGATTGTAAGAATTTTTATTTTTTGAGAATACTTTTAGTGATGCAAGTCTTACTAATTAAGAGAAGTGGTGGATTCATCTTACCAAAGAGCATTTGAGTATAAGTGAATATAATGAACCTGACAGGAATTGGAACTCAATTGTCTGATTAATAATTCTTACACCACCTACATAATCCAAGTTTACAGCACCTGGTATTCCCAAGTGGTCATCAATCGAGGTACTGGCCAAGCTTGATGTTGCTTAACTTCAGTAATCATGTGGCCATAAGAAAAAGGTTTGGCTAAAAAAAAAAAAAAAAAAAAAAAGATCCTTATAACTTCTACGGTGATAGTTACTAAAAATTAGTCACCATTGGAGAGTTGAGGAAGGAGGTAAATTGAAAGACATTGTGGAAATTTGAAAAAATTAGTTTTCTATATTCAAAACAAAGATTTTCTTGTGAAACTTTGGTTGAATAACAGTTTTGTTTAACTAAACAATGAAAATTTATCACTTTATAATTTTGATAAAATTCAGAGTACCCTCTACTGAAAGAAAAACAGTCATTTACTTTTATCATCTAAGAGTTGATGACTAGGGCAGGGCATCCATTGAGGAACAAACATTTTCAGAGAGAGAGAGAGAGATATTTTGGAAATGAACTCAGCTTTAACACAAAATTATGAATGCAGGGCACTCAGTGAGGAACAAACATTATCTACTAAATTTTTATAGAGAGAGAGGTTTTCTTTTTATATAACTGAAATAAGAAAACTAATTTTTCTCATGTATATAAAACAAAAAATTGGTCATTCAAAATAAAAGACAATTAGTGATATTTATGAAGCTTATTCTAGTCCTGGCTCAAGGCCAAAAATAGAGAGGTCCCCTAATTTTACTAACCATTGTTAGATTGGACACCTATGACAAAAGGTTGTATACATGGAGTACACAGTTAATAAACCCTGAAATACAAATACTGCATCATTGGTAGCCAAAAACTTCTGTATGATATGCAACGCTCCTTTTAAATGCTTCCTTTGAAAAGAAACACCCATTGAATGTTTCCTTCATCAAGAAATGACAGTCAAATGATTCCTTTGAAAAGAAACACCCATTGAATGTTTCCTTCATCAAGAAATGACAGTCAAATGATTCCTTTGAAAAGAAACACCCATTGAAGGTTTCCTTCATCAATAAATGACAGTCAAATGATTCCTTTGAAAAGAAACACCCATTGAAGGTTTCCTTCATCAAGAAATGACAGTCAAATGATTCCTTCGAAAAGAAACACCCATTGAATGTTTCCTTCATCAAGAAATGACAGTCAAATGATTCCTTTGAAAAGAAACACCCATTGAATGTTTCCTTCATCAAGAAATGACAGTCAAATGATTCCTTTGAAAAGAAACACCCATTGAATGTTTCCTTCATCAAGAAATGACAGTCAAATGATTCCTTTGAAAAGAAACACTATGCCAACTCATGTTACAATAGGATATTAAATTAGTTACTAAACTTAATCTAGTCTGGTACAAGGTCAATACTGGAGCAATATATGGGATCAACTTATTGTTCTACTGGTGTTGTCCATCACAGATATTTATTGGGATCAGTTTTGTTCTAGCATGCCACAAATGTGACCACTACTCTACAACAGGCATCCAATAATATATTATAATTGTTACACGGTTTGGAAATAAACACAAATTTTCTTAAATTAAAATTTCACCCATTCATACAAGATACTGAGAATTTATACTTTTTGGTACACAGAGGAAAATTTTAAAAGCTCTCCTGCTTTGGGGAGAGAAAATATGATAGTAAAAAGAATCATTTGACAAAACTCTTGACCACCAACATTTTCTCATAAATTATAAAAATTAAAGCTGTACTATATTTCTTTAACATTTAGCACTCTGCATCATTTATAAATATTACTTGCCCCTTTTACTGAGTATGGAATTCCCTCAAAATATAGGGTTTCATATATTACTTCTATATATTTGAAATTGCTCTCATTTTCAGTCAAGATTGTTTTCAGTGTTGCCATAGAAGGATATGACTACACAACCAAGAAATTCAATTCAATTTGCAATGGCAGGTCTAACATTTTGCTTTGACTAGCTGAAATCTTTTTCAGCTGTGCTGGTCAAACTCTCTGCCTCTGAGCAGAGAGAACCCCCAGACAAGGCTATGCCAAAGGGCAGAGTCTTCTCTTGGGGAAACAGCTACCCGACCCCGTTTTATATGGGGGTCTACAGGAATTTTTGGCTAGGCTTACGGGCTCAGATGCCACACATTAAATCTGGCCTTGTGCCACATCTGATCGCATGGGGAGGTTAGTAAATATTTATATTTTGCTTAGTGAAAATAGTCACCTACAGAGTGCTAAAGGTTAAAATAAAGAATTTGTAAGTATCTCAAATCCTGAAATAAATAAATTAAAAAAAAAAAAAAAATCCTTTAAACATGAAATGTCAAAGAATTTTAAATTTGTAGTATATGATTCCCATCAGGAAATACAATTTAAACTGAATCAAATCTAATGTACAACAGGAAGCTTGATCTGAAAAGAATTGATCTGGGGGGACCTGAATATTTTCTGGGTTTACCCTAAAAGATACCAAAATAAGTTTTGTAATTGGTGACACCTTAGAAAGTCAAAATATCTAGGAGCCTCGAGGGTTGAACTAGAAGATGACCTCATATGCAACAAGTGTAGAATTGGATGTCAAATGATGGCAGAGGGTGTACCAAAAAAACA
Organism: Acanthosepion esculentum; assembly: GCA_964036315.1. NCBI lineage: Eukaryota > Metazoa > Mollusca > Cephalopoda > Sepiida > Sepiidae > Acanthosepion > Acanthosepion esculentum. The sequence continues at coordinate 8,358,687 of OZ038514.1, forward strand.
AAAAAGTAAACCCAGTTGAACTTAAGATATACGGACACAATTGGAGAACAGGAAGTTATATAAGCACCCAACCTACGAGAGGAGAAAAGGAATCCTTTACACCCTCTCAAGATCAAATGCTTGAAAAAAACCTAAAACTAAATGTCCTCAGTTTGGTCAACATTAATTTGACTAAGTCGAGAAATGATTTTTTTTATATATATATATATATATATATATATATATATAGAAAATTTGGTCTGATTCTTATTAGACATTAAAAACATTAGAAAATACTTGAGATATTTTTATTACCTGGAGATTTGGTAATTGATGAAAGAACTGGTTTTTCTACTAATCAAAGTTATCAGGTTAATATACTGTCCTGAGTACCAAGAGGACTGATAGTCATTACCAAATGCAAAAGAAACATCACTTGATTGTTGATTGTTCTTGTTTAGTGGCTTATCAACACCTCTATGGGTTATTTAATGCCAAAATCTAAATATTTTGTAGGCAATTTTGAGATAATAATGATTTTAGTGATACAAGTCTTACTAATTAACCTATAGCTGGAGAGAGAAGTGGTGGATTTGTATCTATCCCAAGGTTATTTGTGTGTAATTGAATATAACGATCACAACTGGAATTGGAACCTAGCTCTCTGATTAAAAATTCCAAGCCATTATCTATTACAACACCCACACATCCAAACTTACAGCACTAGGTATTCCCAAGCAGTCATTCATTTAGGTATTGACTAGGCTCAACGTTGCTTACCTTCAGTGATCATATGAGAAACAATGTTTCAACATGATATGGCCATAAGCCATGAAACTTACACATCCAAGCTTATGCCACCTGGTATTCTCAAGTGGTCATCCACCTGGGGACTAGCCAGGCTTGACATTGCTTAACTTTGGGTTTTTTAATGTGATGTGGCTGTATACAGATTAGAATAGAAAAAAACCAATAGAAATTTGTAGTTTTAACATAGATACTTAGGAGAATTTGTGTAGTCAAGGTATAGAGAAAGATGGAACTGCATTACACAATGAAGGGTGTTCAGAATACTGGCACCAGTAGGGCCATTGCCAACTATCTTAGCCATCAAGCAGACCCAGTAATAAAGTTGCAATAATATACACACATCAGTTTTAACAAAAATAATAAAAATACATCTTGTGAACACATAATGAACAGGAGTTGAAGGTGTCCTGTCTATTGAGAAAAAATTGGAAATAAAGGTGTGTATTTCAAAACTGAAAAAAAAAAAAAAAGGTTCTTCACTGTAGAAGTCAAATAACTTATCTTCTAACTTGTAGAAAGGCAGGCCAGCTAATCTACCTCATTTAGAGGAGAGTACCTAACACAGCAGGTGGGTTAGTTCACTTTACTAGAATGGACCTGCCCAATGGATTTGCATGAGTGGACTCTGTTCCCCCATATATCTCTCCATTAAATCACTCAGTGCCGTTCTTTAACGTGAAGTTGTTTTCTCTGCCATGATTAGTTTGTGGGGGGCCCTGTTACTAACACTAGTTTTGTTTAGTTGTGTAAATATTTTTATATCACGAACATAGGGGATTTATTGTTTGAAAATTTTTATCAGCCCAGCCCTCCACAAAAGCTGTATATATGGGGAGTAGGTAGAATTTCCTTGAGTGGATGTGGTATTGTGGTGTATGTGTATGGCAAGGTTGTGTGGATGAGATGTTTTGGTGAAAGGAACATTATTTGGACGATTGGGTCTGTAAATGAGGCTAGCTAAGTTAGAAGTAAGACAGTTGAAGACCAGCCTCCCCACCCATTCCCATTTTTGCCCATGTGGCACGTTTGTACTTTTGTACAATAAATACCTCTGTAACTTGAAGTGACTACACCAGTCTACCAGTGTGTCAGACCACTTGCAAGTTAACCAATATTCTACATGGCGCTGCTAACAGGATCTGATGATTGGCAAGAGCTCCTTGTCGAAACTGGCATTCCAGTTGGCTCTAGTGGATCTTTGAATTAAAATTCTGTTTTGGTAAAACAAGAGCAAAATTTCCCTATAACCAGTGTCAGTAATTGTTTGATGGTGGTGGTGGTGGGGGAGTAGTATTTGTTGAGGGGGGGTGTAACTTTTCCAAAGGAGACACAGCAGAAAGGAGAGCTATAACATTCTCTCCTTTCTGCCGACTCTTCTATAAGACCAATATGAACAGGATCCAGAAGCATATGAATGACACCATTCTTAATTGCAGTAGGAATTAAAGTTCACAATACTTATTGGAGGTCAGAGTTTTCTTATTTCTTCACTTGTCATGATCCAGACAAGAACGCTTGTATTGATTATTACAGAATATATATACTCAGCAAACACGAAAATTTGTGTTTGCATAAAAACCATGTTAAAAAGGACGTTTTTTTTCCCATGACACCACTTTCATTTTAACTACCTTCACTCCTCATTAATGTTTGTTTTAAAAAGCAGTGATTAGAATTGAAATAAAACCTAAACACATGATGAAAGTGAATTTAGACATTTTTTTTTTTGAGTGTTTATTTAGAAGAATAATTTTATATTTGTAACATTCTAAAAATGAATATAATTGTGTTAAAACTAATGTGGTGCAATACTTAACATTTACCAACTTATAAAGAAATATGAAAACAATTTTTTATTAAAAAAAAATTTACTAAATTATTAAAATATGTGAACCAACTATAAGGAAAATTTTATTATTTACTATTTTATAAAGTTCAAATCAGTTAGCAATTAGCCAGTTTTGTCAACTATTCCAATAAATAATATAAGAGTGTAAAAAACAATCTAATAGTGTTTATTATTTTTGTTGTCCGTTCTCAAAAACGAAGGAAATGTATAAATTCACTTTCATGCGTTTAGGTTTTATTACAATTCTAATCCTCACTTTTTAAAACAATAAAAATTGTTGAAGAGTAAAGGTAGTTAAAAATAATAGCAGTGTCAAAGGAAAAACTGCCCTCTTGATGGTGTTTTTTTTTGTGGGCATGAAGGTCCATGTTTGCCATATATTCTATTATTTTATATTTAGTATTTAGGCAAAATTTTCAAATTGAAAATTTTTCTATGCTTAAAACTGCAAAGATTTTGAGTTATATATATGTATATATATATATGTATATATATATCTATATATATACACACACACACACACAAAGAAAGAAATACAGTTTTAAGGTGTGTTATATTTATGGGATAAAGTGCTCAATATCAGAGATATAGTGTATGTAAATATAAAAGTGAACATTGAAGTCAACACTCAGAGGCGACGGGCTGTTTCATGCTGGACGCAATCATCAGGCGGCCTGACGTTTGTGTCCAGCATGAAACAGCCCGTCGCCTCTGAGTGTTGACTTCAATGTTCACTCACACACATATATAACAGCCGGCCACTTGTATTTGAAGATACCCATCCACTAGGGCGGCTAGCCAATCCCTGTTGCAGACGTTCGCTCGGGCACATTTGTGTTTGCTTAACACCCACAGAGCCAACCTGTGGTTTATACTGCAACTATGCTGAGTAGACCTTAGTTACAGTTTTTGGGAGAGAGCGTGTTATCTAGAATGATCAACAATCTGAACAACACCAACAAACACAAACCCTCGGTCACAATGACTTGTGACTGTGCTAGTACAGCTATTGATGACTCCAAGTGTTCCATCTACCCAATTTCACTCACAAGGCTTGGATCAACCCCTGGTATGGTTTTCAGGCACTTTCCAAAGGTGATGCATGCTGGAATCACCCCCACTCCAGACCAATAACATCAGGAAGTCTCCTTCCTGACAAATTGACCATGGTGAGATTTGAACCTGGGTCTCTTTGTCAGAAAGTGAACGTTCTAACCACTCGGCCATATATATGTTCACCGTTATAAATGTCCAACAAAACAAATATTAAAAATTGATTTTTTTTAAAAAAAAATTAATTTGCCCCAAGCAAGGTGACAACACCACTAAGACACAAGGGGCTACTGGGAGTGAAAGAGAATGAAAAAGACTTTAGAAGGAACCGGAAATCCAATATCCTAAACAAGAAACCTCTACACCTGTTCAAAAGACTGGGGAGGAGCATGAACCGTGCAATAGGTGAACCTCTCTACTCCCGTTTATCTACTTAATTATATAAACACCTATTTTAATGTTTTACATAAATTATATTAGTGACTTTGAACAGGTATCAAACTAAAAATATAAGATTTAAAATTAAAGAGAAAACTCAAGAAACTGGCAATTAAGACTTTAATTACCATATATAAAATATCAAAAATAAATATTCTGTAATAATTAATACAATCATTCTTGTTTGGATCATGACAAGTGAGGAATCACAAAACTCTGAGTCGATCCCTGATAAATACTGTGAACTTTAATTACACCTGTTGCAATAATTAGAGCACTAGATAAATATTGGGCAATTTATTGACACATTCAAATAAATGTTTCCCTTGTATTTATGAGAACAAAATGGATAAATACATTGACCTTAACTTGCTTAGAAATAAAAGCCTGTATATTAAACCCAAACAGATAGTATTTTTTTAACTGGAATTTCATCTTCATTGTTATTTTTCTTGAGATTTTTAGGTTGTTATTTTCAAATTACAAAATTCATTCTTCAATTAGAAAACCAGAGTGAGTAAAGGATATTTTTTCTGTAACAAAACCATGAGATGATTTTACAAGCACATAACATAACATGAAAAATCTTGCGCAAGATACCCCCCACAAAAAAACCCAAAAAACAAACACCAAGACATACTGAACAGGAAGTTGATTTAACTAAACTAGATTAAGGGTATTGGGATCTATTCTGTCAAGGTATATTAGGGTGAAAAATCAGACCTCTTTGTAATGAACCTTTTGCTGTACAATTGAGCTCTGCATTCAGGTTTGAATTCCATTTTTCTTTTTAATCTAATATCTATTTATTTCTTGATGAAATTAGAAAAAAAAGAAAAACAAAACAAAAATATATGTTAATTAAACACTTATAAATTCTAACTTGACTATCTGAGCATGTGTGTGTGTGTGTGTGTGTATATATATATATATATATATAAAAATAATCTGATAATAAAAAACAAAACAATAAAAAGATCCTGTAAAACTGACTTTCTTACATTTTGGGCATGTCAACAATTCTGTGAGGAAAAGGAAGAGAAGTACCCCCTTCCTCGCCCGCACACACCGTTGAAAGAAGACAGTGAAAAAAAATAGAAAAAGAAAAAAAACGAAAACAATGATTGCTCTTTTAAAAGGAAGAATATGTTACGATGAATCTGTCATGACGATCTCAGCTTCTGTTGCAATGTCTGACGGGGGGGACTGCAGAGTGTAAATAACTGAACCACCGGCTGAGTCGTCTCCCGTCTGTTCGATGATAAAGTTGTGATCGTTTGTAAGCTGGAGAGCCTCACCAGGCGTTCCTTGAATGATGACAAACGTCACTTCTCCTGGCAGTATGGAAGGGTCCAAGCTGTTCAAATACTGAACCAAGACATTAGGGTCGGTAGTGTTGTCCAGCACCAGCTGCTGCTCTAGGGTCTCAACAGCAACTGGTGGGTTTGTGGCAGGGACAGACTGTTGCAGCAGGACAGAGTCGTCAGTCTTCTCCTGAAGCACCACCTCACCTTCTTGGACAGGTTCATATGTGATCTCCGCAGGGGGAGAGATTGTTGAAAGGTGGTTGTCGTTGATTACAATCTCTGGGGACAAAGGCAGCGGATTGGCGTCCAAGTGAGATTTCTCTTGGACAACTTCCTCACTCCTTTCTTCTATAGAAACCACAGTCGGGGGAGGAATGACATCAACAGATGTTGGGCTGGGGTTAGTATCTGTGGGGGGAGATGAAGGAAGAGGGGGGTCAGGATTCAAAGAAACAGAAGATGGAAGCGGTTCGTTTTTCTCCACATTATCACAAGAATCTGATGGAACATTTACTCCAGTTTTTATCTCTTTTAAAAAACTTGTGTCAGTTTGGGTGGCTATTGATACGCGGGGGTTTGAAGTTGTCGTGGTTGACAGATTGCAAGGGGTTTCAGAATTTGGGGATGGGGTTTTATGTTCTACTGGGTCCGAGTTCGTCATAGTGCCATTATTACTACTATGACTCAAGACTGAGGTCGTCACAGTTGTGCTTGTAACAGCCGATACAGCAGTGACTTCAGTTTTACAAGGACTATGTGACCCAGAATTCAATGACGACTCTCCAGACACTAATTCTGTCACAGAACTTTCAGGGTGACACTCACCTGGCATGGGGGAGGGTTTTACTACATGTTCATTTTTTACAACTGTGTCAGGTGATTCTGTCATTTTGACAAACTTTTCATTACCTAATTCTTGATTCTTATACCTTTGACAAGAAATTGCAGGTAATTCTGCAACTTGCAATACATTTCTATCATCAACACTAACAGTTCTGTTCTGTTGTGCCAAACAAGTAGACTGTGTAAGCGTTTCGTTTGTCTTCAAATATTCTGAAACATTTTCCTCTTCTATTTCAATGTTCTTAATATTTTCTATTGAAAAACCAGAATTCAATTGCGTACTTTGTGCCTGAGGTGTTGAGTTCTCCTCTGAAAATACACAAAGAAAATCTGTGAAATGACGTTTTGATCTTTCTTTGGAAGGAGAGATCTGATAATTCGGGTTCAAGTCTTCACCTCCAAGAGAAACTTTCTCATCACCAAATATGTCACTAAAATGACGTTGGTTGTCATTACCGACGTCCGACAAATTCTTACAAGTTTCTTCTGAAACATCAATATCGAAGGGCCTCTCGATTGGTTGGACAACAGTGTCTTTTAGAGACTGCTGCTTATGTTCATATTCCTTCTTTATGATAGGTTGCCCATTTTGATCTTCATGCATTTCATGTGTGACAGTTTTGCTTTGACAGCGGTCAAGTGGGTTAGATACCGAGTCAGAACCAAGATTACAAACGACTTTCTTACACACAGGAGATTCTTGATTTTTGTCATTTGATAAATTAGAAGTGGAACCATTTTCAATTTTAATGGAAACAAAATCATTGTTTTCTTTTATTGTAGTGTCTTCATGAGGTTCTGTCTTTACACTTAAAGTCACTGAATGTTTAGACATATTTTCTGAAGAGAAGGCAGGTATAGTTGAAACACAAAAAGATGGCAAATTCTCACATGAAGCAGTGATAGTTATAGGAGATTCCTGGTCTGAGGGTACCTTCTGGCATAAACTGGTGGTAGCTATATGAGATTCCTGATACGGAGCTACCTTTCTGCACAAAGTGCTGGTAGTTTTGGGTGATTCCGGGCTTGAGGCGACTGTCTGACACAAAGTGCTGGTAGCCATAGGAGATTCTGGTCTTGAGGCTACCTTCTGGTACAAAGTGCTGGTATCCGTAAGAGATTCTGGTATGGAGGCTACTTTCTGGCACAAAGTGTTGGTAGCTGTAGGTGATTCTGGTCTTGAGTTTACCTTCTGGTACAAAGTGTTGGTATCTGTAAGAGATTCTTGACTTGAGGCTACCTTCTGGCACAAAGTGATGGTAGCCGTAGGTGATTCTGGTCTTGAGGCTACCTTCTGGCATAAAGTGCTGGTAGCAGTAGCAGATTCCAGGCTTGTGGCTACCTTTTGGCACAAAGTGCTGGTAGCCATTAAGCTCATGGCTATCTTCTTACATGACTTTGGCTTATCTGTAAGTGATTCCAAAATTGAGAATTCTTTCTTGCCTGAAGAAACAGGTTCAGCAGAATTTCGGTTGGATGTTACGTTCTTAGAAGACAAACATGTAACATCTTGGGACACGGAAGAAGAAATTCCTTTTAGCAAATTTGAAATACTAGAATCTCCAGATCGATGTTTCTTTTGCCTCATTGCAATATTAGCACCAGTAAAAGAGTCAGTCTGTTTTTGGTTCCTGTCTTTGATACGATTATGATTTTTGGTTGGATTGATTGATTTTATAACATTGTACTTTGCACTTAGTGAATGATTCAGTTTCGACTTTATAGAATTCTTACTGATAGATGAGCGAGACGGGTTTGTATATTCAGGGGAGATAATCTTGGATTTCTTTAATTGTATTTTGCATTCAGACCCAGATTTTTTCTTCTTGTTGGTCTTTTGAATCTTTAGTTTGCTGCTAGAACAAGACTGGTCTTTTAGACTTAGTTCTTGCAAAGATAGTGACACTATCTCTGGTTGGGAAGCACTGTTCTGAAAGACATTTCCATGGGGTTCATTTAAATCCAATACTTCAATTTCTTCACATTTTAAGAGCAGGTTACCGCTTATATTCAGACTGGAATCATTTACCATTTCCTGAGAGATTTCCTTGGACTGTGTCTTAGAAAGAGTACTGGAATTGGAGAAAGGGAGATCTTTACTGTTGGCAATGACACTGCACTGATCAGATTCAGGAGATGGTTTCTTTGTCATACCAGTTTCATTTGACAGGTCAGCAGAGGAAGTAACCCTGACAATTTGTGTTACCCCAGGCAGTTGTGCTAAGCGAGGGGCAGCCTCCCAGCAAGGGGACTGCACAGACTGACCCGTCATCTCACTGGATGTATCATGAGATTCTGGATTGACAGAGCTTGGAGATATGCTGTTAGGATCGTGAAACTGGTTGTTGTCCATCTTCTCCAGGGTGGGCAGTGATAAACATAGGCCCTTGGCCAGTGCGGAGGGGTTCTCTTTATCTGAAACACAAGCACCTGCAACAGCAGGTGATGCTGTATATGAAATTTCCTGAGGTTCATCAGCAACCACTTCAGCAAGGGACAGTGGTGCAATTTCAGGTGGATACGTCGATTCTGTCATGATGTCAGTGAACTGAAGTTTCAACAAAGATTCTTCGGCAGAATCACCCAACGTTTCTAATGCAGGCGCCTCACCATTTTGAGCCGTTGATGTGGTTGTCTCAGAAGAAGAGGGGATTTTATGGCATTGGTTTATCATACCCAACTTGTAGAAGAAACGATCCTTGTCTGAAAGTTCCGACATGAGAACATTGACAAATGGCAAGATACGATTCTGCTCGTCGATGAAGTAAGTTTTTTTCCGTTTGCGTCGAGAAAAGCGCTTGGGTCTCCTGGGAACTGCTGGTCGGATCAATTCAGACCTTGTGATTGGAATGATTGGAATCATTAATTTGGGACGCCTTGTTGGTTTTACCATTTTTTTCTTCATTGGTTTCTTTTCGATTTTTAAGCATGGCTGTTTTGGACGTAGAATCTTCTGACTTAGGCTTCTTGTATGTTTTATTTTGCAAGGGACACGGGAATGTTTCTGCAAGGCTTGTGAAGTTTTGAAAGTGTTGCTGCAAGCCTTGCATTTGAAAAGTTTTGATAATTTATGTTTCGTTTCAGTCTCGGATTTTTCAGCATCGATAGTTTCCTCCTCTTCATCAGCTGAAACACTGATTTTCACTTCAGTATTCTCTTCAGGATTTGTTTCCGTTACCTGGTTGGACATTTCCAAAGACTCAGAAAAGGGCAACACAGATTCTACATTGTTTACCTGTTCCAATTCTAATTCTTCGACTGGAATTTCCTGATTTTCCTCAGAATCTTTTAGAGTTGGAGGGTCAACTTCCGTGATTGTAATCATTTCTATGTCAGATGTACATTCTTCTGTTTCTACTTCCGTTTCCTCTTCAGTCTCATTAATACCAACAGGGGAGTCTATTTTAATAGCTTCTTCAAGATTATGTTCAACCAAAACCAACTCTTCATCAATTCTATTATCAACCAGAGGTGAATTTTCTTTCTCGTCGGTAATTTCTTCAAATAAAACTTCTGAATGAATCTGAGACGGCAAAAGATCTCCATCAAAGATATGCGATGGCAATTTTGTTTCCTCCACGAGATCTGAAGAGACAAAAGTATTCATGGCTTCCGGTGCAGTGGGTATAGGGGGTTTTGTATTGGTAGTTTCATCCAGCAACATTTCAGCAGGAAGGCCACTTTGGAGGTCAAGTAATGGGTCAGGCAAAGTGACGGATCCAGCATTAATTGGTGGCATGTAAAGAAGTAACCCAGAGTTATCAATCTCTTTTTCGTGGGAAATGCCAGACTGGTTTTCATCTTTTTCCACGTTGTCATTTTGACACTCGTCAGTATCATTCCCGATGTTCGTCAGGTTGCTCGTCTTACATGGAGACTCTGGGGGAGGGTTGACATTTTTGGCCTGCTTGGGGGATGGGGACAGTTTCATTTTATTCTGCATCTCTATCGTGGTAAACAAGTCTTTGAGCTTGGCTTCTGCAGCAGCACCAGTAACAATTTTTTCTACAGGTGAAGCAGGTGCTGTCAAGAGAACAGCTTCATCAGACACCTGTTCAGTAACGACTCCATTAAGTAGGTGTTCTCCTTCCAGGAAGAACTGATTCTCTTTCCTTTCTGTAGTCAGCAATTGACTAAACTCTTCCTTAGTCTGCAAAGGCTTTGTTCGAACTTTAGCTTGGCCCGTTTCATCATCAGACTCTTTGTTGGTCATTTTAGAGATCTTTATGGGAGGAGTTTCAAAATCATCTGAAATGTCTTTGGCATCATCTGGCTTGGTAGGCAAACTTAACACAATTTGTGGGTCAGATTTTGGAGAGTTACTCATTTTGTGATTTGGCCAATCATCGACCTCTTTTGGAAGAATACGTTTGCGCTTACGGATGTTGTTTTCTTTATTCTCATTCCGATTTTTTGGCTGCTTGGTGACCTCTTCACCTTTGGACGCAACAGGTGCTACCGTTTCAACAGCTGTAATTTCAACGGTTCGCTCAATAGCATTGAGATTCGTTGTGCTGTCAAATGTATCAGGAAGTATAATCACCTTTTCCATGGTAGAAACACTGTCAGGCTCATATTCTTGATTTGGTTCAACAAATTCTGTATTCAAGACTTCCGCTGCACATGGAGACTCCAAAGAAATAACCGTCTGATGTCCATCTTTGATATATATTATTTCAGATGCTGTTTCTGGTATTTGGATTTGTGTTTTAATCTCGGCAGGCATGGCTGAGAATTTTTGTTTGGGTGCTGCTAATGTTGGCCGCTTCCGACAGGGAGTTCGGACATGCACCCGCATCTCCTCGATGGATACAAAAGTTGTCTTGCAGATGAAGCATCTGAGATCAGTGCCTGGTGATTGACCAGGCCCAACACTTCGACTGATGACCCGAGACCTGTTTTGTTCGCGACGTAATTCTGACAAGTTGTTAGCACTGAGAAAGACCTGCATGGTGCTGCCATCTTTGTCTTTTCTGACTTTGCCAGAGGACGAGTGAAGACAGGTTTTGCTGTGCCGCCACCTGGTGATGGGATCTTCAAATATCTGCATGCAATGGCGGCACCAAAAGAGTCTGGCAGCTGGAATACTGAGACGATGACAAGGGTGCGTTGACGTGCTCTCCATCACATCATCATCAATCTACAACGATACAGAATATTTTTAAGTTAATTTCAAATTTACAGCAGTGTATGAGTGAAGGGCAGGTGTGTGTGTGTGTGTGTGTGTGTGTGTGTGTGTGTGCACAAAAGAATGCAGGAGACAAATTTAGCAAATTTTAAATTATGGTTGTGCCAATTAATAAGCTGATAATTAAGATTAATTAAATTAAAAATTATCATTTGCAAAAACAAAGAAGAAAAAGTTAATGGAAATCTCTGAAAACATGGTTTGAATTCATTATTGATTTAAAAATAGATCAGGATTCTGGTGTCAGAGATTAAATTTTTCTGATATGATAAATAAGGATGACTCATTATGAAAATCCATAAATTTGCAGAAAAAGGAGGGAGGGAGGAGAGAAAAGGGAGGGAGGGAAGGGAAGAGAGAAAAGAAAAGGGAGGGAAGAGAGAAAAGGGAAGGGAGGGAAGAGAGAAAGGGGAAGGGAGGGAGAAAAAGAAAAGGGAGGGAGAGAAAAGAAAAGGGAGGGAGGGGAGAGAGAAAAGAGAGGGGAGAGAGAAAAGAGAGGGAAGAGAGAAAAGAGAGGGAAGAGAGAAAAGAGAGGGAAGAGAGAAAAGAGAGGGAAGAGAGAAAAGAGAGGGAAGAGAGAAAAGAGAGGGAAGAGAGAAAAGAAAAGGGAGGGAGGGGAGGGAAGAGAGAAAAGAAAAGGGAGGGAGGGGAGGGAAGAGAGAAAAGAAAAGGGAGGGAGGGGAGGGAAGAGAGAAAAGAAAAGGGAGGGAGGGGAGGGAAGAGAGAAAAGAAAAGGGAGGGGAGGGGAGGGAAGAGAGAAAAGAAAAGGGAGGGGAGGGAAGAGAGAAAAGAAAAGGGAAGGGAAGGAAGAGAGAAAAGAAAAGGGAGGGAGGGAGGGAAGAGAGAAAAGGGAGGGGAGGGAGGGAAGAGAGAAAAGAAAAGGGAGGGGAGGGAAGAAAGAAAAGATTGTGTTCAAGCACGAAAGACTGCCGCCGCTTTACACAGTCTTTTCTGGATATTGATCACTTTTACTCATAAATATACCATACATTAAAACTATAATGTTGGTTATCAATATCTTACCTACTGTTTTTTTTTTTTTACTATGTTATATATAGGTGTACATATAAATCTTGTTTTTATCTTTAATGAAGATGACTTTTTCTTCACTTAATATGCACTAAAGGCATAAAATTAATGTTGTGGGGCACATTAGGGAAGTATAGAAGCAAATACATTTTCAACCTCTATGTAACATTACAGAAATGTTGTAGCAACATTTTGTTAGTTGAAAAAAAAAAAAAAAAGGAAAAGGGTAGGGAGAGGAATACAACAAATGCTAATTATAGTTTACATCAAAACATTAAAGAAACAGGGATGCTCAGTTTTTAAGTATCTGTCTATATTTCTAAGATGAGGTATTATGTACATTATTTGGACTATTGTCCCCATCTTCGTCACCATATTTCTTACAACATTTTGACCGTTGTATGCTCCAGCCATCTTCAGGTGTCAAACTGAACCCTTTATTTCACTCACTGGGGTAGACTGTTCCAGTTCTACGTGCCATGTTTAATGGATATCAGTTATCTCCTATTAATTTCCGTCTAAAAGTTCTCCACTGCCTTAACCAGGTATTGAACTCACACTCTTTGGGTCCTGTCACTGGATCTAACTAACGCCTTTATCCACTGTGCCATGTGTCCCTAATGTGTCAGTGGATAAAGGTGTTAGTTAGATCCAAGGGGAATTAACAGGAGATAGCTGATAACTGACATCCATTACCCCAGTGAGCGAAATAAAGGGTTCAGTTAGACATTCCAACCACCTGAAGAAGGCCGGAGCGTACAACGGCCGAAATGTAATAAATATGGCGACAAAGATGAGGACAATAGTCCCAATTATGTAAATAATGCTCAGTTTTTTAAATTTTAAAATTTGACATCTGCTGTATTTAAATGTTAAACTTTGCCTTTACTGTTCTTCTATATCAGGTCACTCTACAAGTGCCACCGGTACGATGTAAACTTGTATTACCTATCGCATGTTTGGTCATCAGTGATTAAAGTGGTTCCCTCACCAGGATTAAAGGATCAAAAGGACAAATAATGGGGCAGACTGGGTCCCCTAGCTACATACGCAGCCAATGCCATAGTATTGCTAGGCGGAGGACTTCCCTGACTGAAGATAATGATCAGGGCAGAGGAACAAACAATCATATGCCCATGACCAAGGTGAGCATTCAAGCTAGAGAACATTGGTCATGGTTTGACCTGGAGAGAGATGGGCTCCACCATGTCTACTGGCCAAGATACACTACATGGTCTTTGGTTTTCAATCCAGATATGTTGAGAGAACTGGTCAGGTGGTCAGCTGCCATACGACCACAGTCATGGGACTGATGATAATCTCATTCTTATTTTTTTTTAGAAATTATATAAAAGTTTAACATATAAAGCAGATGTCAAATTTTTTAATTTAAAGATTGAGCATTCCTGTTTTTGTTAACGTTTTGAAGTCAAATGTAGCTCTTGTGTTTATTCTGTTTCTTTCTGCCTTTTCCCACTTCATAACTATAAAACCAATTCCATCAATAGAACTTTTTATTGGTCTCAAGTTGATTTACCATTTCATCATTCTCTTTTGCACTTATTGTAAGGAAATCTTTTCAATATTGAGACTATCTGCATTTTGGTGCTTTCCTACCAAAATTATTCTTCTCCTTTTTCTTGGGGCTTAACAGCACTTCAACACTAGGTGCCATGTTGTGTAGCAAAGGTTAATCATTTTTTTAAAAAAAAACATTTTACGTACACATATAAAGATATATATAAAGTCTGGTCAAAAAGTATTGGGACTGTTGCTATGATAACAGAGCTAAAGTATGCATAGTGAAGCCACTTGGCATAGGTTAACCTTCAACTTTGCCACACATGCTCACTAAGTTATATCGTTCTCGCTCCCTTCCATTGTTTATAGCAATGCTTGGAAGGAAAGTGTGTATAGTGTGGTCATCTCACCACACCACAGAGGTTCTATCAGTGACCATGGTTTGTGCAGCAGTTTTTGACCAAGCACAACATTCCCCTTATCTGACGACCACCATATTCCCCAAATCTTACCCCTTGAAACTTTTTCCTCTTCAAAGATCAATTCCCATTTGAAAGGAACAAGATTTCAAGTTATTGAGGCAATCCAAGAGATTTGCTACAAGACAGCTGCTCGCTATCCCCAAAAAAGGAGTTCTAGGAATGTTTCCATCAATGGAAATGATGCTGGATAAAGTGTGCAGATTCAGGAAGGTAATTACTTCAATGGAGATTAAATGCTGAATTGCTATGGGTTCCAGTTTTTCTTTTTTTGTTTATATGACTTTGGTTAATGACCAATAAAAGTACTTTAAGTATTTTTATTTTTTCTACATTTCATGAACATTTTCTTAGTTTCAGGTATATAAAAGAAAAATACCTGCAGATTGTGCATCAACACGAGATATTATTCTCATGTTAATTTCATGAGCCTACTCTGCCATGCTGGCACAAGGCATGTTGGAAAAGAGTGTTTGAAGATTTTTCCTGCAGTAGGTTGCCATTTTTTCTGTGGTAGACCAGCTGCCAATCAAGGCTATGAAACCCAATCTGTCATGCTATTTAACCCATAGCTATAGAGAGAAGAGATGGATCCATACCTTTACCAAGGATATTTGCAGATACGCGAATGTAACAAACTCTACTGGAATTTGAACTTGGTTTCCCAATTTCTCATTCTGAATCAATATTCATTATGCCACAACAAACATTCCATATTAACCACTGCTTAATTGCTGTTGTTTCCAGGTCCACTCTGACCAGTGGTGGTAGCACCTGTAAGGGTTCTAGCTATGGGTAAATAGTACCCCCCCCCCAAAAAAAAATCAAAAACACTAGAAAAGTAGGAAACAATCACAAATCCCGTAAGCCCTTAGGGTCATGGGAGCAGCATACCTACAAAGGCAATGTTTCCTGGGCAAGACAGTCTGACAGAGCCCAGTCCTCTCCTGGCTGGTCTGAATTCAGAGTTTTTCTTCTAGACTGGTTGCCAACTAAGGCTATATAGCCCAATCTGTCCTACTATTTACCTGTAACTTGAAGAAGAGACGGATTCATACCTTTCCTAAGGGTATTTGCACGTAAGTGAGTAAATGTAATGAACTCAACCGAAATTTGAATTTGGATTTCCAATTTCTCATTACCCCACAACAGACATCTCGGTTATATATTTAGATATAAATTGTCCAATAGCTGATTATTTTTGGCTAACACCCATTATCAGACTCGCACACAAAGGTGTAACAGCAAAATTGTCCAAATCGTGTAACAGCAGGAGATAATTGTCCGTCCCACAAAATGTTTAATATCTAAAAAAACTAAAAAACATTTAGCCATCTTGACACCATTTTTCATAAGAGTCACTGAAAAAACCTTTGAGTTATTGTTATACTGTAGCTATGGACTATAATGGGGAGGTGCCAATCCGTATAAATACTGTAGAATATACTGTATGTGGTAATCATTTGGATTCATTGTGGGATTCACGTGTGATTCAACTGGATTCATTTCTAGCTCACCATTAGCAGTTGATTATTTAATACACGCCACTGGTTTGGTTTGTTTTATGGCACATCAACCTCAATGGGTCATTTAATGCTGACAACTTTCTTTTTTTTTGGTAATATTTTTGTTTTGTCAAAAATCTATTTCCGTTAATATTTTTTTTCCTCAAAAATGTATAGCTGGTAATATTTTTTCAATTTTCAAAAATGTATAGCTGGTAATGTTATTTTTTCAAAATCGTATAGCTGGTAATATTTTTTCAAAAACGTATAGCTGGTAATATTACTTTTTCAAAAACGTATAGCTGGTAATATTATTTTTCAAAAACATATAGCTGATGATAATATTTCTTTAAAAACGTATAGCTGGTAATATTATTTTTCAAAAACATATAGCTGATGATAATATTTCTTTAAAAACGTATAGCTGGTAATATTTTTTCAAAAACGTACAGCTGGCAACATTATTTTTTCAAAAACGCACAGCTGGCAACATTATTTTTTCAAAAACGTACAGCTGGCAACATTATTTTTTCAAAAACGCACAGCTGGCAACATTATTTTTTCAAAAACGCACAGCTGGCAACATTATTTTTTCAAAAACGCACAGCTGGCAACATTATTTTTTCAAAAACATGGCTTGCTGTTGGAAGCAGTTTATCGTCATACACAGGACGCGGATGTAGTTTATCGTCATACCCAGGACGCCATTTGGTTGGGTTTTGCTGAATAATTCCTTTATACTATTTAATTGATAATATCTAAGTTGGGCTATTATTGTTTTAGCATCATGATGGTACCAGTACTCATAATACTTTTCTGCCTGGAACATTTCAGGATTTTATTTATTTATTTAATTTTTGGGTGGTGAGGGATTATATTTGTCACCATAACCATAATGGAGATGGAGAAATCTCCCCACTCCACCCTGATTTCCTTTGACACTTTCAAACAAAGATAAGTTACTTACGTCAATTTCTGTTCTGAAAGGTGGTGCCTGCATGTGAGCAATTGTTGCTGGAATCATGTTGGTCGTTATTTAATGGGACTTACAGGGCACATGACAAAGACGACAACAACAACATCGGCACTTGGCAAGAGGCACTCCACGGCTGATAGCTGAGGTAAATTCTAACCACAACATTGTCATTGGACCTGAAATGAAAATCAGATTTGACCAAATTAGCATCTACATCAGCAAAACAATTTTTAAAAAGAAAAAAATTTAACATTATTAAACAAAGTAATATTAAACATTGTTAGTTACTGATCGCTAACTTCATCTTAATTTCAATTGTTTTTTATTGTAAGGACTCAAGCCATCACCCTATGGCTATTAGCAAAAATTGTGCAGATAGGATATGAGCTCTTGACAAGACTCAACTCATATTTGTTTTGTTAGTTAAGTCCGTCCAAACACAACTACTGCTCTAATACAAGATTATTCTTAGAGCTACCAGGCATATTTCAGATATATATAATCTGGAGTAAAGAAGTGGCCAAAAGTGCCTGGGACAATGAAAATTACAGAAAATTTCTGTATTCCCTTACTGCTACAAAATGGAAAAATGTAAGGATGCTGGAAAAAAATCTTCCTTGTCTGCTGTATTTAATGAAAGAGGTTTAAAAGAAGGTTGTTGCCTAAATATACATTATTATATACTAGCCTAGACGCTGCCTGTCGAGCGGACTTTAGGCTAGATCCTGCAGAGGGTTTTTGAGCCTTCCATCTTTTACCTTCAGCATTCTATGAACACAAGTCATAAGAATTTAGAAATAATAAAATTATTTTATCTTTATTTGACATAATCTTTGTATACGCAAACCGATCTCCAAGAATTTGTTCAACTTTGAAAGTGCTGTACTGTGAATACATCCTGCAAATTTGATGTAACCGAATTCCTATCTATGCTTTCCCGTTCAAGACTGAAAATGGTCAGTTCCTAGATCAAATGTTGTTTTCAACCTACCACTATCAAGGTAATGCTTTAAATCTTTCATTAGGTTGTATGCAATACATGCAACTGGTGATTTGGGCCCTTCTAAGGCTTTTATAAAACAAGTGCAGTTATTGATAAAATACACATTGAAATGCAAATTATGGTATGATGCAGTTTACTATCATCTACTAATGTATACAAACTACCGTTGTACAAAGTGAGGGATCAGTTTATATATTGATTGTAATATAAAATTGATCCCCCACTTTACATACACACATAATTGTATTACTAGCAGTATAACCCGTCTTTGACCAGGTCTTTCATTACCATCATTTTCACATTATTCAATAGGCTTTTATATTTTCTGCTTGGCAAAACATTTCTTGTAGCAGTCAGCAGTGGATTCAGAATTAAATTTTGATTTTAAAAAGTTTGTCACAGTGTAAGTCAATCAACTCCAATTGATATTTTTCGGCCACTTACTCCAAAAATTGATTAGATAATAAGTGTCCAGGTGTTAAGTTGGCAGGCCAGACAAAAATGCTTTGTGGGCCAAATATGGTCCTGGGACCAGGGGTTACCAACTCCTGATCTAGACTTTACAATAGTTTTAAGTACTAAACTGAATAAAACTCAGCTTTTGATCTGCTGAGTCAGTCACCATTGAATCTTTTGAGAGAAGCTGGAAGTTTTCAATTTTTTCATTATTTCCACTTTTTATGCTTAAGAATTCAGTCAGGTCCCTGAATTAAGGTTTTCTGGTAGAATTGTTCAATAATAGTCACTCCTACCAGAAATAGTCACTTTAATTTTTTTTATTTGTTTTTCAATTTTATTTCCATATTACCCCCCTCCCAAAAAAAACAAACAAACAATAAAAACTACTTTGATATAATTGTAGACAATATTACTATCAGAAGTAAGTTTTGGTTTCTGTAATGAAATGCAGTTTGCACTTGTTATGGAAAGGGGTTACAAACTTATTTTGGACTTTGGTCGAAAACTTTCTAAATAAATGGGGAAGGTTTGAAAATTTGGCCTTCTAGAAATATTCAACTCATCCACAAAGAAAAATGAAAGGAAAACAAAAGCAGATAAAGTGCAAATATATATATATATATATATATATACTAGCAGTATAACACGTCTTTGACTGGGTCTTTCATTACTGGGAATTTTTGCTGTTCAATTGGAGCAGTTTAAGTTTAAAGTCAGCCCACCCGAAAAATCAATATTAGTAACAACATTTAGGTGCAACTGAGGCACGTCCACAAATGGGGAGTTAATTTGAATGAGGGTGTTGCCCTGAAAAGGGAACTGTATAATTAAATAATATTATTGTAATAATTTAAACTATTTTCATTAAAGCTTTTAGGAAAGATATATCCAAGAACAGTAAATAGTAAAATGTTGCTGAGCGTTATAAGGGACAGGAAGTAGTGGAGAGCCATTGTCTCCAACAATTTGGATTCAAAACCGGCACTGAAGAATTATCTATCAAACAAGAAAAAAAATTTCACCAAAATCAGATGAAAACTGTTGAAATGCATAAACAACATCAGATCACAGACACATACATACACACATTGAGAATTATAGATATAGATACATGATGCAGTTTAAAATCATCTATTAATTCCAAAATTTGCCAAGCTACGGATTTTTTTTTGTTTAAAGAATCCTTCATAAAACTGAACATATGAAGAGTGATATTTGGATGAACTAAACCATGAATTCTATTGGGGAATTTCACTAATTGCTTCAAGCCATTTCAGATATCACTTTTTGTCCAGGTTTTTTTTTGGGGGGGGGGTGACAATGAAAGTATCGAGTTGAGCAACTTTTTTAAATTGTGGTCAGTGTGAGAATATCTCACCAACAAGATATGAAATGTGTTCGAAACACAAGACACGATGAATGTTCACAAACATAGATTAAACATCCGTATGCACCTTTTTACAATGTGCTGCTGTATCAGTTACAATATGAAATGCAATGTTAACATGAGTAACAGCTCAGGTGCAAGTTTGATGATTGTATTCTTTCAGGGTAACAACATCAATAAGAAATGGCTCCCTTTGAATGCTTGCAATCACATTCAAAATGTTGTGTTCGGTTCTTTCTTCTGATATGATACGTATGGTTTAGTTGGCAAGCTTCGTTTTTAGAGTAGCAAAATGACTATCAAGTTTGGTAGATAGAGTTGCCTAATAAATTTAGCACTGGGAATAGCACTACCTTCCTTATTATACTTTAACAAAATGGTCTTGTTATTGATGGGTATGTCACACATTGTGTACATTTTGAAAAAAATCAAAGATGAAATCATTTCTCATATCTTTATTTTTCACCAAAGTTGTTATAGTAGTCTGTTTCCTAGGAGTTTGTTTGTTAGAAGCCTTTTTTGCACTATTGTTTTTTTTAGACTTAAATGGTCCTTTATAATGACTACCCTAACAGGGTCAACACTATGCATCCTGGGTATGACGATAAACTATGTCCAACAGCAAGGCTTCTGATAATACGTTTTTTTAAAGAATAGTGTTGCCAGCTATACGTTTTTGAGGAAAATAATATTGCCAGCTATACGTTTTTGAAAAAAATAATATTGCCTGCTATACGTTTTTGAAAAAAATAATATTGCCAGCTATACGTTTTTGAAAAAAATAATATTGCCAGCTATATGTTTTTGAGGAAAAAAAAATATTAAAAGAAATAGATTTTTGACAAAACAAAAATATTACCAAAAAAAAAAAAAAGTTGTTGGCATTTAATGACCCACTGAGGTTGATGTGTTGTAAAACAAAACAAGCAAATCAACACTATGATGACAAAATATGCAGAAAAACACACTGCTATATACAGAAAAACACACTGCTATAGACATAAAAGGCTTCTGAAAATTGTTACACTCTGGCTTGTGCACAAATTTTTGAAACTGCAGTCATTTGCCTTTGTTTCTTTTTTGGAGAAGGTGGTCCATCTTTTGAGTTTGAGGTTTGTTTATGTAAAGCAGCCAGTGGCTTTTCCATGTTAGGTTTAAAAAAAAAAAAAAAAAATTTATCTTTCCAGGCTTCTAGTTTTACATACAAGTGAAATATCAGCCAGCTAAGTGCCATACGCTTGAGGAATCATGTATCTTTCAATACATGACTGACGAGGCAGACCCCCCCCCCTGCAGTAGGTTGCCAT
Source organism: Acanthosepion esculentum (assembly GCA_964036315.1). Classification (NCBI taxonomy): domain Eukaryota; kingdom Metazoa; phylum Mollusca; class Cephalopoda; order Sepiida; family Sepiidae; genus Acanthosepion; species Acanthosepion esculentum. The sequence goes on from OZ038514.1 coordinate 8,379,820, forward strand.
TTCTTTCTGACGTAAACTGATTGCCAACCAAGGCAAAAGAACCCAGTCTGTCCTGCTATTCAACCAGCTGAGGGAGAAGAGACGGATTCATACCTTTTCCAAAAGGTATTTGTGCGCAAATAAATCTAACTCAACTAGAATTCAAACTCAGCTCAGAGTTCTCACTCCGAGCCAATATCCTTTACACGACAACACACATCCGTTAAGTGAAATATACCTTTTTTAAAAGGTTTATTAATTCTTATTATACATATATCTTTTTTAAATAGATTTCTACAACCCAATCTTTTTTTTTTTTTTACAGAGTAGCTAATAGGTAGTTAAAAAAAAAAAAAAAATTAGTTTTGATCTTTTGAAAAAAGGTTAGTGTGCATTTATTCAACTGTAAAAAAATTAAATATACGACTCAAACTCACAAGGTGGATGTTGTAGTTAAACAAACATTTTGTTTTTCAAAGACGAATATATATATATATATATATATTATATATATTATATTATATATATTATATTATATATATATTATATTATATATATATTATATATATTATATTATATTATATATTATATATATATATATATTTTTTTTGTTTCATGCAGTATTTTAGTTTATAGTTATTTTTTCTAAGAACAAAAAATTATCTCCCTTGAATTCTTACAAGAGTAAAACTAATTTGATTGTGCATGCATGTTGGGTTGCCAGGTTGAAATCAGTAAAGACACCAAATGAATGATGTTAAAAAAAACAAACAAAAAAAAAACCCCACTAAAGTAAGCAAACGTAAAAAGTTCAGTTTTAAATTAATTCCTGTAAATTTGGTTGGTTGGTTGTTTTATGGCATATCAAACTCAGTGGGTCATTGAATGCCAACAAAATTTTTTCAATAGATTCATAGCGATAGTTTGTGGAAAATAAAATAAAATAAAGGGGTGTGTACGTGTACATATATATATTTGAACCATTTTTCAATTACTTATATTTTTGAGTACAATCCAACTTTTAGGAAATTTACAATCTTGGATGGTTTTATTTTGGTAAAAAGTTTTTAAAATATTTTTTCCTCAAAAAATGTATAGCTGGTAATATTTTTTTCAAAAATATATTGCTGGTAATAGTTTCTTCAAAAATGTATTGCTGGTAATATTTTTTTCAAAATAATAGTTTTGTTGCTGGTAATAATTTTTTGAAAAGTATTTCTGGTATTAAAACCTATTTTTACACTTTCATAAGGCTTTTTACCTCAGTTTCGGGGATAACTATTTGCCCATAGCTGGGACCCTAACAGGTGCTACCACCCTCGGTCAAGGTGGACCTGCGAACACCAGCAATTAAGAGGTGGTTCCATGCTCTTCAAAACTTAAACAGAGGCCTTGCTGTCGGACGTAGTTTATCATCATACCCTGGATGGAATTCCTGTAAATAAAACTGTTGAAAAGTCGTCTAGAGACAAAAAGCTACATTATCATTTGGTTTCTTTATCAAAATTAAAGTTTTGGAAAAAAAGTCTAATTTGTAAAATTTGGTTTTCTGAAATGGCAAATTGCCTCCACATCTGTTACCAAGTGTGATATTAAAAAAAAAAAAAATTTTTTTTGTTTTGCCTCTTACTCTGTAATCCTCTACCTTGGGTGACTTTATTTTTATCCTCTTCCTCAATAGGAGTAGATAGGTTTGCCTATCATCCAATTCACACTCCTCCCTGGTCTTTTGAACTTGTTTCCAGTTTAGGATTGGATTTCTGGTTCCTTCAAAAGTCTATTCAATCTTTTTTACACCTAGTAGCTCCCTTGTGCCTTAGTGATATTATTGCCTTACTAGGGTGAATTGATAAAAAAAAAAAAAAAAAAAAAAAACAATCACACCCTCTTGGCCTTTTTACCATCAATCTTTCAGTGTTCTTTATTATAAATCTTTATATAATTTCTAAAGCAAATCTCAAGATGAAAAAGGAATTCATAGAATTTGTCTTCATTTTATCTTCAACCTGATGATAATCTCTGTTGATTTTGATAATGTCAAGTTAATGATAGGGTGTGGCGGTGGGGATGAGGCAAGAAAATAAAATGCTTCAAGTAGATGAAAGTCAAGGAAAAAAAAAAAAAATAGATGTCAAGTAAGAAGATAAAGAAAAGAAAGTCTGCATATTTACAGTGAATGACATGAAAAATTAATTCACTCCCTCACCAAACACATGTGAATGCAAATGTACTTTTGTTTACACCAGGAATACATTACTTCCTGTGCACAAATGAAATGTGTTCAACAATGAATTTAGGAGTGTTGGAGGTGTTCTATTTTAAGATCAACGGGGGAAGGGGGTACACCAGCATGTGTAATTTTTTCATTCATATATATATATATATATATATATATATATATACATTGTGTGTGTGTGTGTGTGTGTATATATATATATATATATATATATAAAATTTTGTGCTTTGGTACATACTATGAGAACATTGACATGCCTACCTGTTGCATTAAACGATATTCAAGGAGATTGAATGCATACTTTTTAGCACTTTAAACACCATTCCCATTGCTATCTGAAAGATGGTTTGAAAACGAAGAAAACTAGGGAGAACAATACACAGGATCTGTCACATCGTATCGCTCCCTCTTTTAATGACCGATTCATTTTTTTTATGGCTTATCAACCCTTTGCAGATTATTTAAAACCAGAAAATATTTTTAGATTCTAAAAATTATTGAAGATAATAATGACACTGATACATGTCTTACTAATTAACCCATAGCAGGGGATAAGAGAAAAGAAGAAGTGAATTCATAAGTAATCAGAATTTGAAAAACAAACAAGAAATTATAACATGGATAGAAAGTGTGTGCGTGGGGAAATCAATTCTATATAATAATGATATTTAAACTGACCCCTCATTTTATAGTCACTGTAGTTCCTATACAGCAGTGAGAAAGTTACTGAAGTTGAAATGTCAGGTCACAACCAAGGATAATAAAAGATCGTTGTTTGTTTATTGATTCATTCTCTACAACTTAACCATTTGTAGGTTATTGAAATATACAACATTAGCACTAATATATATATATATATATATGTACATATAAAATTTCAACATATGCCTATTTATTTTAGTTTTAATCCTTTGAAGTCTACAAATTAATTTCTTGGCGGCTGTAGAAAATTGGTTAAGAAAAATAGCAAAATTTTCTCTCATAATGTGTAAATTATTTAACCAAACATGCTTAAATGAAAATATTATATATATATATATATATATATATATATATATATATATATATATTTCCTAGTCTCAAGTTGCTTATATATATATATATATATAAATAAAAATATAGGTGGCTCTTTAGGTTTTACTATATATATATATATATATATATATATATATATACATACACACACACACACACACACACACACACACACACACACACACACACACACACAAGCAAGCAAGCAAGCAAGCAAGCAAGCAAGCAACCAATTACATATACATATAAAACAACATGCCAATCAGATGTTAATAAAAGAGGAAAAAAAAAACAACGCAGAATAAAATGAATGAGTAAAGGAAGAAGTGATTTTAAAGAAAAGGCAACCAAACCCCATTACTAATTTCAGTAAAATAACAAAAAGAGGTTGGTTGGGTTGTGGAATAGTAACAGTAGAGAGGGAAGGCTGGAAGGGTAATGCTTCTAAAGCAACTGCATGAGGGGGTGGATTCATAAAAGCTTTCCCTTTGCTCAACCCCAAGTGGAGTTTGTCATAAAACAAAGCGACAAATGCAGAACCTACAAATAAGAGTCACTAATAAATGTTAGATGCCAATTGTTACACCCAATCAGAAAAATTATCATTCATCCCCTCCCCCAACTGTCCCGACCTTGAATGTCATTAAGAAAAGGTGAAACTCATAAAAGCTAATGAAGAGAGGTGTGCTCAAAAGTGGAACTTTGTTTCAACCAGGAGAAAAATCTCAACGGGAGGTGGGTCATGATATGCTTTAGGTTTTAGAGGCAGGGTGAGGGGTGAGGACAGATTGTATATACTCGAGTATAGTGCGAATTTAAAATAGTTTTTTTTTTAAATGCAAAAAAAAAAAAAAAAAAAAAATGGGGGGGGGGTTTCATTATACACAGGTAAATTTTTTTCTGGAGGGGTTAAAATTCCTGCAAAAAATTCATGGGTTACACTATACATGAAGTTGGCTAATGCAGGAGTACATAAGGTATATTTTTATGTGAATGTAAACCTTTCAGTTTCTTTACAAAGCAGGCAACAGGAGAGTTTATTTTACATGATTAAAGGATGTGTTTCATATTTTACTATATAAAATGCCATGTATTTTGTCTTCTTTAGAGTCAATAGTTAGTCCTTTGTTCTTGCTTTCCATTAGTACTTTATCCAAAAGTTCATTTATAGATTTAAACCTTTGATAAATAATATTAGAGGGAGATAAGGTAAGTGAAACATTAGAACAAAGTATTTGTATATTTTTGTCATTATATCTATTTATTTTTAAAAATGATGTTCATCCTGTACAAGGCCCAAAAGCCACTTGAGGTAGAGGTTTACATGGTAAGAGACACTACCCCAAGCAAGGTGATAATGCCACCAAAACAGAAAGAGAATGAAAAGAGTTTAGAAGGAACTAGAAACCCAATCTTAAACAGGAAACAAGGGATAAACCTCTACTCCTGTTCGAAAGACTGGGAAGGAGTATGGATTTGCTGTGGTAGTTATCTCCCTTGAATTGTCAACACCAAATGACAGTGTTTAAGTTAATGACAAACTGAAGATATCTACAAAGCTGGAAAGTGAAATGACAGACTATACAAAAAAAGTCAGATACAACAACAACAATAATAATAATAATAATTGGAAAAATATATAAACCTTTGAATAATAATAATAATAATATTAGATAAAGATAAGGAAAGTGAATGAACTTTTGAACAAAGTTGTAATAGAAATTAAGAAAAATGGACTAACTTAATTCTTAAGACATTATTAATATGACATAAAACATGGTCATCAGCAAAAAGGACTGCTCCAGGTGTGAGCTATGTATTGGCGATGTAAAAATCAAGTTGGGAGATGAATTCAGCAGATAGTTGTATTAAGACAATGGAAAAATGTGCCACTAAAATCTGAAAGCGCAGACAAATAAGAAAAGATGCCTTCCAGAAATAAAGCAAAGTAGAAAATATTGGTAGGAACAAAGAAAAAACAGTGTTGAATTGCTATGTAAATATTTAACCATCTATATTAGGCAATCTCCTCACAGACGAAGAAGAGACTTGTAGCAAGCGAGATGTGGTTCTATTAACAAATTCTAAGAATATGAGAAAGTACATGTGAATAATGAGGAAGTATTAATGAATATAACAACAACAACATGACATGCAATCAGAAAGAGAAAGTCAAAATTTCTGGGACACAAAATGAAGAAAGAATGTAACACTTCAGGTTCAATCCTGGTTTACAGCAAACAGTAACAAATGTAACCTTTTGTTGTGGTCAGCCTGGGGTGGATCCTGGTTTGATTAATGGAGTGTCTCTTCAATCCTGACCTGCCTTATCCCACTTTGTGATTGATTATAAAGAGGACAAGATAGATTCATTGCAGGTTGGGCTGGTCCAAGTTGAGTGAAGTCGTACAATAAAACTGGAGAAAAAACAGCACTCGAAATATATACAAAAAATAATTACTATTTTTATATCAATACTGCATACAATGGTTCATTAGTAGTTGTGTTCACATACAGGTGTTTGTCACCTCAACTCATTCCTAAAACGGACAACATTTGGGTAAACTGGTAAGTTTTGGCTTGCAGAGTTAGCAAAATTTGTTTTACCGATTTGGTAAGTTTGGCTCAAGGCTGAAGTTGGAGGTTCTTGTATTTGGCAGGAGTTGTGGAATCTCTCAGTGATCTACGCCGCCTCCCTTCTCAGCTCTCAACTGCAACTGACTGGTTGAATGGTTTTTGTGCATTCATTTTTATGGACTCCAACTAGAAACCAGTGCAGAGCAGATGTTGGCTGGTTTTCAGTGAATCCCCTGATTTCCAACAAAAGTCTATTGTTTTGGTCCTGAGAAGTTAAATCAATTCATAATTTTGGGGAAGTCTCCTTCTCTCATGGGATATGGGTACAGATATCGCTCCACCTGGCTGCTTCTATTTTCTCTTATTACCATCTTCCGCCATTGCTTTCCAGTGGGTGTGAGCAGCTCCCTCAACCTCCTTAATGTCTCGTCTGTGCCTGCTACCCTTCAGTGGGTGCAGGTAGCCTCTCATCCTTCCCTGATCACTCTCCAGCATTCGGTTGAAGATTAATAAAAAAAAAAACAAAAAAACTATGGTTTCAAATGCTATTATCTCATAAGTGAATTGACACAACAATTGGTTGTCTCGTCTTTGATCCAAGAGACACTTTCGAGGGAAATTTTTGCAACTCCCATTATGGTGACAATTCCTTGTTTTTCATTCAGACATCCTATGAAATGAATTCATTCAGTTTAACCCAATTCTTCTCATGTTCGATCCAGGCATTGATTGCCGAAGGCTGTGAACACTTGTTCGCACAAACTAAGCATTGCTTTTAGACAGCCATCTGGTCTATTGTATACTGGTCTATCCTTCTCTATATATTTTTTTAACCCTTTTCATGCTAAGTTATTCATCATTATCTCGTTTTCATTGATATTCCAAGTCGCCATTATTATTATTATTATTATTATTATTATTAATTACCAGCAACCCAAATAGCATTACAAGAAGGCCTGGAGACTATAAT
>OZ038514.1:8391616-8419116 GCA_964036315.1 Acanthosepion esculentum
AAAATCTATTTAAAAATTAATAAATAAGAAAGGAAATTGGTACAGGCGTATACAAATTTAAATTTACAACCCCCACATTTTTTGTTATCCCTAACCGCTCCCCCACCGCCAGCCAAATGTAGGGTGCAGATGAGGTTGGCTGGTGCTGATTTTCTTGAAAAGTTAGTCTTTTTACTAAGTAATAACGATTATGACTTGAAGTTGATTTATACGGGAAAGATATTCGAGAAACCTGTAACTCAGGCAGGGGCAAGCCTTTTCCGACCAGTGGGTCGCATTAGATATGGATGGATCATCATACGGCGGGCCGCACCACGGAAAAGATTCAAGGTAATTTTTCGTTGAAGCTGTCTCAGCCATTTTCATCACAGAAGACGGGACGCGTAAAAAGAAATTACCAGAAGGCACGACGACCGAAACGTTGTGATAAGTCCAAGCCAGTTCTATAAGCAAACCCCCGAAGAGGATTGCAAACTCATGCAACAAATAGTGATTTATTAAGAAGCATAGCTTAGATGTGGCACAAGGCCGAAAGCATGGAATTGATCTCTAGCAAGACAAACTTGTTAACCATACCACATCGAAGTGTCACTCATGCAGCAAAATTAAAAAGTAAAAACTATCTTTCAATTTCAGAGCCCTAAACGAGCTGCTGGTGAAAAGTAATTGATGCAGCCAGAAAAGAAAAGCTCTTTAAATTCTCCAAAGAGTTACGCGTTAAGCGGTAAAAAGAATGATGTTTTGAAATTTCATAAAATCAAAGAACGGTGTGTGGGAGTAATTGTTAAAAAAAAAAAAAAAGGTTTTACTTTTCAGCAAGATTTTCGGGAGGGGGGGGGATTAAAATAATGTTCATTTGTGAATAAATCTTGAAAGTTAGATTAAACTCCGACCATTATTTGATTTTTGCAATAATTTCCAATTCAATGTGTTTTTCACCGCAAAAAATAAGCTAAAATTTTACTATCCTAATGTTTGGCCTTCCCGTTGACGGAAAAAAAGATTAAGAAAATATAATTTAATAATTAAAAAAAACAAACTTTTGATCATTCCTAGAGTTTTTTTTTTTAATAAGAAAGATTTTGACGATAAAACTTATTTTTATTAAATTTACGGCTTTTTTTTCTTTTTTTTTTTCAATCATAATGTGTTCTTTTTTACTTGCATTTTTTTAGCGAACCTGTGGAGGTACCTAGCTTTTTAAAATAAATTAAAATAACATCAACGATGATGTTTGGTCAAATTGGGGGGGGGGGGACTTTTTTCAGCAATCACATCTAGCGAATGACTGAAATTTAATATTTTAATGTTTGCTTTAAGTCTTTCTTTAATAAATCACCATTTTGAATATTTTTTTAATTTTTTGAAAAATACAAAAATAAAATTGTATTTTTAAAAATTGAGTTTTTTTTTGCAGTCGTTTTTTTGGTAATCTGCGAAGTATTTGAATTATTTAAAATCATAATTTACACCAAGAGTATAAGTCGATGCATAATTAAAAAAAATCCATTTAAATTAAAATGAAAGGTTATAGTTGTCATGTGAATAAGCAAGAACTTTATTTTTATATGCTTTAATAATTAATTGAATGTAGAAACGAACAAAAATAGTCATTTGAAGAACTACTATAAATAAATTCAGAGTTATCTCCCTTGTTATGAACGTGACTTGATACGATTTTTTTTTTTAGTTTCGAATGGCCTATCCTCCAGTCTCCAAGTAAGTGTGGAACCAGACGAATAGTTTTAAATTTATAGTTGTTTTTTTTTTTTATCTGAAGAATAGAATAAGGCGCTTAAGCTAGTCGATTTTTAAAGAATGCACATTCAAATAATAATAATTTTCTATTGCCGTGACTAAAAAGCAAAGGGTAAAGGAATTATTTCCTTGGAAATAGTTCCGATTTTACGGTTCTCTTTTTTTTTTTAACCTAAGGTGGGCGTGATTGTAAGAGTCGAAGACAGGGGAAGAGAATCACAATTCCCAAGATTTGTAGACATCAAGTACATTTACAGGTCCAAAAACGAAATTAGATTCAGAAAATGAGAAATAAAATTCTCTCTTGGAAGGCAAGGAAGAAAGTTGTGAAGAAATCAGGCCATTCAGTACACCTCAACCTGCCAGAGAGCAACATCAAATACCAGACCAAATAACAAATGCTACTTAAAGTATAAGATGATTTCTATCACTAAATGAAGAGGATTTTTGAAAATGATATTATATATATATATATATATACACACACACACTTTCGGCCTTGTGTCACATCTGAGCTACGCTTGGAGAATCACTATATATATATATATATATATATATATAAACTGATTTAAAAATATTTTTAAATCAGTTAATTTATAACATTTATGATCTGTAAATTTACATTGAGCACTGTTTTGTAAAAATAAAAATATCAATAAGGCAACCATATATAAATTCAAAATTTAAAAATTAATCAATTTGTCTGACAATTGTAAATAGCATGAAACCCAGGGTCACAAACTCACATCAATCCAACTATATATGTGTGTGTGTGTGTGTGTTAAAAGTTATAGTTTTCAGGTACACTATATTTATGGCTAAAAATGACCAATATCAGGGATACAGCATGTGTAAATATAAGAGTGAGTACTGAGGTGAAAACCAAGTGTAATGGTTAACAAGCTGTCTCGCAAGATCAATTATGACTGAATAGTGAGTTTGATCCTCACTGGGTGCCCTGTACTTCCGGCCTTGTGCCACATTTAAGCTACGCTTAAATGACTATAATGTGGGCACTTTGATGCAGTGCAATGGTTAGCAAGCTTATCTCACTAGATCAATAATGACTGAATAGTGAGTTCGATCCTCACTGGGTGCCTTATACTGCCGGCTTTGTGCCACATCTAAACTATGCTAAAAACAAAAAAACAAAAACAACACCATTACTAAATATCGGCGTACTGTGTGTGCATTGATGTGGTGTGATGGTTAGCAAGGTTGTCTCACTATATCAATTACGATTGAATAGTGATTTCAATCCTCACTGGGTACCAGTTGTGTGCAGAAGGTGGGGGGGGGGCAGAGTGTGTGATAGCCTCAAGCATCCAATCAAAGAATGAATTAAAAATTTAGTATTTGAAATCGTCTCTTAACTTTGTTGTACATGCACCCTAGTCATACAAATTCCTTCCTTACATTTCTCAGTACTAGGCCCTATAACCCCACCCCCGAGTTTTAGGGGCTTACTATCAAGGAGTTGGCCCCGAGCATCATCAAATCTCTGCACGCCACTGTTGGATGACCCATACTTGTGCCATGCTTAGAAAAGCACCATAACAGACTAGTTCCGACATTCTGAAGACAGTACTTTCTTACCCAGAATTCTATTTCAGGAAGTAGCAACATGCTTGGATCTTGAGAATTATGCTTTCAAATTATATTTTAGACTAACATTTTTTTTTTTTAAATTCATCCATTTTAAAATTTTTTTTTTTAAATTTAAGAATTACATTCATGTAAGTGCAAATCAATCATAAGACGGAGTAGCGTGTAAGTTCATGTCTTAATAGAGGCAATTTATTTGTCACGATTTGCGTTATTAAACTCTTACTTGATCTTGAATCTCTTTTGTGTTCAATACATCTACCACAAAAAAAACAAAAAAATTGATAAAAAGAAACGAAAAAAATGTCTGATTTTTTTTTTTTTTGTTGTTCAACTCTCAAAGTCCTTTAGGAGAATAGCAAACCAAAATTAAAGATTTGTTATCAGAAGTTAAAGTACTTCTCCAATTACAATAAGTAAAGAAATGGAGTAATGTTTAGTCAAAAGAGTTCCACCAAAAAAAATTCATTTATCATCATTAGACACAGTTACTAAAACTGGGACAGTAAAGTCTTTTAGCTGGAATGGGAAATTAATATTTTGGGATATTTCTTTTCTTTGGGAACAAATATAAAACAATGAAGCTGGAAAAGCAGCAAAGGTGGGGGTGAGGCATTAAGGGTGGGGGTGCTTTCAGCCATTTTTGAAGACTTAAAAAAAGAAAAAAAAAATAGAGAAAGAAGTCAGAATAAGAACACAGCTGCAAAAGGGAGAGAAACTACTTTAATCAGAAGGTGGGGAGTAGAGACCACACTGGACCAAACCAAACCAAAAGGTCCTGGAACCTTCCCAAGAGGAATAAGTGATACAAACTTAAAACAAAACAAAACCCAAAGACTGGAATCAGTTTTTTTCAATTTGATGTAAAACAAATATCTTAAATGTTTTTCCTTTAATGGTGAGTAACATTTGCATTGTTTAAGAAAAAGAAAAAAAAAATTCACAAGAAATTTTATATACAGGGTTATTGAGCTGAAGTTTGATCTAAAATTATCATTGTATAATGTTCATTTTTGCAATTAATGGACAAGTATTGGCTTAAGTATACCCACAAAGGAAATTAAAAAGTAAATATTTAAGTTTTTTTTTTTTTTTTTAAAATCAGTTACAAAATGATTCAGATAAACAATTGTTACAAAATAATTCTTTGTTGCAATTTAGCAATAATTGAGTTCAAAAATAGATGTGATGAGATAAGAATTGTGATTGAATGGAAATTATGCAAATATATATATATATATATATATATATATATATATATATAATAAATCCTAAAGAGCCAGGAACAACCTACCTAGGTTTCACCTAAACAGATCTTCAGGGTAAGCTGTCTAAAGAGGAAATGACATGAAACAGTATTTATTGATAAAACCACTAAAAACTAATTAGCATAAAACCTTGTGACAGAAGAAGATAGAGAGAGAGAGAGAAAAAAAAAAAAAAAAAAGCCTCTATTTCAATAACCAGGATTTCCTATGCCTACACCTATTTAAAATCTCACATCTTTGATTTAATAAATTCTTAGGTTCCTTGGAGGTGGCTATTGCTAATTTTTCCTCCATATATAAGCAATACTTGTCCCCTGCTTTATACTTATGGTATTTTTTTTTTTAGTATCTCCCATTTTAAAATGAGGTCAATACCCAGGTAAAATGAGAACAAATAGAGTATAATTCCACTGTATGTAACATTTAATTTAAAAGAGGGCTCAATACAGAGTAGACCTAAATATTATTTATATTAGAATATATATATATATATAAAAAAAAAAAAAAAAAAAAAAAAAAAAAAAAATCGCTACACAATTACAATTATCTTTCGACATTACAAATGTGTCTTCTCAGTTGATGTTAAACTACTGGTGAGTGAACAGTTAATTTAATTGCAAAAGTCTAAGGTAAAAAAACATTTTTAAGGTATGCTATATTTATTGGTTAAAGTGCTAGATATCAGAGATAGAGCGTATGTAAATATAAAAGTTGACATTGATGTCAACCCTAAGTGGAATGTAATCTTTAGGCCATGTGTTGTTTTTTGGCTTGACTATTTATATATGCTGGTCAATGGTGCATTATGGGTAGTAAGGTATACTGTATTATCTTAATGGTTGTTGGATGAGCAGTAACAGTTATGTTTCAAATTATTCTAGAGGCTACTGAATAGAAATAAGTGTTGATCCGAATGCAGTTATTTGTAGCTATTTTATAGTGTTGTTCATTAACATTTTACTCATTAGTAAACTTTTTAAACAAATTTACATCATTAAATGTTTTTATTGGAATAGTTGGCAAAACATTGGTTAATTGCCAATAGATTTCAACTTTATAAAATGGTAAATAATAAGGATTTCTTTATAGTTGGTTCACATATTTTAATAATTTAGTAAATGTTTAGAAATTTATGAATAAAAAATTGTTTTCATGTTTATTTCTTTATAAACTGGTAAATGATAAATATTGCATTGCATTAGTTTTAATACAAATCTATTAGTTTATCATATGTCCTAAATATAAAATTATTCTTGTAAACAAACATTTTAATAAATAAATCAAGGTTAGAGTCTGTCTATATTTCTGAGATGAGGTATTATGTACAGTATTTACATTAGTCGGACTATTGTCCTCATCTTTGTCGCCATATTTGTCACAACGTTTAGGTTTATAATACTCAGAAATTCATACCCAGATGTCCTCAAAGACACATGGTACAGTGGATAAAGGTGTTGGTTAGATCCAGTGACAGACCCAAAGAGTGTGAGTTCAATACCCGGTTCAGGAGAACTTTCAGAGGGAAAATTAACAGGAGATAACTGATAACTGACATCCATCAAAACATGGCTCGTGGAACTAGAACAGTCTACCCCAGTGATCGGTTCGAAATTCCAACCACCTGAAGAAGGCCGGAGCGTACAACGACCGAAACGTTGTGACAAATATGGCGACAAAGATGAGGACAATAGTCCGACTAATGTAAATACTGTAAATCAAGGTTAATATTTTTGTTGTTCTCAAGAACAAAAAATATAAGTTCACTTTCATATTTACACTATTTATATAGTGTCTGGACTGTACCTTTAACCTAATACTGCAAGATTCTTGGAATAAAGTAATTTTACCACGGAGAAAATTATTCGAAAAATAATAAATGTGGCATATGAAATAACCACCATTTTGAAGCGGTGGGGCAAAGAGGTGGGGGTCCATGTAGATTGAAGGAAATAATTTAACCCTGTCGGCACTTGAATGTGGTGTAGAAAAGACTTAAAATGCTATGCTCCTTTAGGACATGAAAGTTCATGACTCTCCACTTATTCCTTTTCTTTAATATCTATAAATTGCTATACATTGCTGGGAAAGACAGTGGAGTGTTTTCCCATTGCTTTCCACAGTTTGAAATTCAGAGGTTTTTCTTTTCTTATATGGGTTGCCATCCAAGGCTAAAGAGCTCAGTCTACCTTGCTATTCAAACCAAAGATAGAGGCAGAGAGAAGAGACAATTATACCTTCCCCAATGGCATCTGTATGAAAGTAAATACAAAAGAATAGTCGAGGATTTGAACCTAGCTCACCAATTCCATTTTCTGAAACCGATATCCATTATACTACCCACACATCTTTGAGTATGATGTGTAAAGAATTTATTTTTTTGTTCAAAATGTATTCCCGTGCTATTTTTGTTCCTTCTTATTTCTTGGGAAGATTATTTTATTTATAGAGGATTTATATTGACAGAGTTAAATCTGTCATCACATATGTCATGGTGCAAAACAGAAAATTCGGTAAACATCAGATATCACACAACTCTGTTCCTAGATAAATGCAAAGAAAATCATTTTTATATCTGCTTTTTCTTTCTTATATAAATTTGGAGCTGGGCTTAGTTGTCAGAGGTTATATGCAATGCATGCCACAAAAGCATTTTATAGGCAGTGGGAGTTTGTCCCTACTATCCCCCCAGAGCTGGTGCAAGGTATTCATGCACCTCACCACCAATCTACAGGGTGCCCCACAAAATATAGTATAGTTTATTTAATTGTTGGAATTTTTGAAAATTTGAAAACTGTGGCATCCTGGGACAACAAATGTTTAAAAAATTTATGTTAGCTAATTTTTTTAGTTCATTCAGGTAGTAAAATATAGAGTTTATTTTTTTTTTTTTATATGCCAGTTAATTTTTTTTCATCATATAGTAAATTTAAAATTTCTTCGTTTTTTTTTGTAAAGAGGAAGGCAGATGACTACTGTTGTTAAAAAAATAAGAAATTCATTTATTTGGATTAAAACAAAAAGCTCAGAATGACATTAAAATCTGCAAAGAATTTTTCATCCCTTAATATGAATTTAATTTGTAATGTATAGATAGAAAAAACAAAAACAACTGTTGATAAGATAGCAAGTGACACAAATCACTGCACAGGGCCTCCAATCTGCACCCTGGAGAGGTCACTCCAGTTTCATCCCCAAAGGACTGAATTTTGACCAAACAGGATGCTACCTTTAAACGGATGCCTCCTACTATTAGGCAAGTGTAAGTTGGCATTGCTGGTCAAGAGATATTTGCGATCTATTTGAGGGGGTGAGTGGGCTGCACATCCAACTGTAATATAGTAGTAAGGTATGTCACAAAGACTTATTTGAACTGTTAGGAATGCTTTATTTATATTGGAAAGATATTAGAATAATTCAGAACTTATATTGAAAGCAAACTGACAGCATATAGATGCAATACAAATCAGTAAATTCTGTGTAATAAAAATTTTTTTTCTGATTTTAAATAACCTACAAAGGGTTGACAAGCCATAGAAAATGAATGAATCAATCAAATACTAATGAGTTACATAGGCATGTTTTTTTAAAATTCATTTACATTCTCTGTAATATAACAAAAAACTATTGTGGCTACGAAATGAGGTATCAGTTAATATATTAATTATAATATAAAATTGACCCCCCACTTCATAATTTCTTGTTGGTTTATCAAATTATGATTAGGTATGAATTCAAATGTTCTCCTACCAGCTACGAGCTAATTAGTAAGAAAATTAAAATTATTACCTAAAAAGAAAAAGAAAAATTTCTAGCTTTGCAAAGGGTCAATAAACTGTAAAAAACAAAAATCAATCATTGAATCAACCGTTACAGCAAGATAACCAGATTGAGGAATCAGAGAGCAGAGATCGAATTCCAGTCAGATCCATTACACTTCACTTACCTTTGGGAAAGGTATGAATCCTCTTCTCCCCCTACCCCCAGCTATGGGTAAATAGCAGGACAGAGTTCTATAGCCTTGGATGGCAACAGGTCTACAGCGGAAAGAAATGGCAACCTGCTGTGGGAAAAAACCTGCCTTGTCAGTCATGCATTGAAAGATACATGATCGCCTAAAGCGCGTATCACACATGGCACATAACTGACTGAATCCTCAGAGAACTAAAGTCATATCAAGATTTATTATTGCCAGACAAAATCTCAAAAGATAAACAGATGAGACAGTGTTGATAGCAGATGCAAAAAGGAAACTGCAGAAATGCCTAGACAAGATTGTAAAGGGAAAGCGAGAAGGACTAATCATCAATTGCGGGAAGATAGAATGTATGATTGTCAGCAAGAGGAAGGGTCTACTATAGGAAAGCGAGAAGAAAGGACTAATCATCAATTGTGGGAAGATAGAATGTATGATTGTCAGCAAGTGAAACAGCCAATATGCGAATTGAAAATTGTAGATTCCAAAAATCAAGCCAGTACAAAGAATTTAAACATGCACAAAGTGTTTTAATGGAAGGTGGAAAATGTGACAATGGAATCTGAAACTGTACTAGAATAGTAAAAGATGTCTTCCAAAAACTAAGCTGACAAGAAAGCAAGAAAAATTCATTAGAAACAAAGAAAAGAGTGCCGAACTGCTATATCATATCCGTCTTAAAGGGCAGTGAATAACTGCATCTCCTCACAGATGAAGGAGAGACCGGAAGCGACAGAAATGTAGTTCTACAGGAGGATGCTGAGAATGCCATGGACTGAACAGGTGAGTAACATGGAAACAAAAAGGATTCTTATATTTAAAATCAGAGAGAGAGAGAGATGAAATTTCTAAAACACATAAGGAAGAAAGAGGGCTTGGAGAATTTGACACTCACAGAATGTACTGAAGGAATGGGGGATAGAAGAAAGCAATGAGTATCCAACTTCATAAGCTTACTGGTCTGGTGGGTACCCCAATACAGAAATATTTCAAACCTTGTCAGGAGGGCAACAAGGCGGAAATGAGTGCCCCAATCTTTATCTAGACTATATACCCTGCTTATTTACAAACATAGATGTGAAGAGATGGGAACTGTTCACTTAAGCGTTTCATATCACCTCCCAAATGAATCAACTAATAGAAGACAGCAATCCTGATTCCCCTCCAAAAATATAATGATAATGAGGCAGGTGTGCTGATGATATAGGGAGGTATAGTTGGGAACAAAAAAAAAAAAAAAAAAAAAAAAAAAATCAACATTCTCTAGAATGTCTTCCAAGAAACAGGACTCAAGATAAACCATTCCAAAACAAAATCTATGATCTGGAATTGGAATGAAAGCAGTGATGCCACCAATCCTGAATCCACCATAAAAATTCAAAATAAGGAATTAGTAATACTAAACACTTTAAACACCTTGGTGTATGGACCAATTATAAAAAATTTAGTATAGGAGAAAAGGAAAATTTAACCTAGAATAGGCTGCATTGGAGATTAGTTTCACTCAACACCGCCAGTTGCTACAAAACTAAAAGATCAAACTGAAAACTCGAATCATGTTACTTAAATAGCCTCGTCAGACTGAGACTTCAATATGGATGTCATGAATGGTGCCAAACTTGTTCAGAAATATCTAAACTGTCAGCTGTATGCAACCACTTTCTAAAACCAATGGTTAAAAATGGCTTTGAGTGAGTGAAGCATGTGGATCTATGTGAAGACCATCCTTTTCTTGAACCTAGTGGACTTGTGCTACAGAATCCCAAAGAACTGTACCAAATAACAGAAACCACATCACTTGAAGACTACCAACAGCAGAAACAACTAAAATGGACAGTACATATAACTTGATGAGAAAACAATGCCACTACGACTAATATGTTACAGGATTTGTGACATGACAATGAGACAAGTGCATTGCCAGCTCCGTTTTCTTACAAGCACAAAGAAATTTTGAATTCTGTCCAGAAATGTTTTCTAACTGATATAAAGTGGATGACTATGTTGATTCTACTGATAGGAAAGTTGGTTCACTGTGTTGTACTAGACAACGTTTTGTGTCAGAATCCACATTTATAAATCTATTCGTTCTTGTATTTGAATATTACTGTCACATCTGGCCTGGTACTTCTGTTATATATCACGAGATTCCTGACAAAATCCAAAGAAGGTTCTGTAACATAACTGATTCTGACATGGTATCTTAACTTCAGTCATTTACTCACCCACTTGACAGGGCTTCCCTCTGTCTTTTCTACAAATATTTTCATTTTAATTGTTTTGATGAGCTTCCCTCCTTGGTGCCTCAACTGCATGAATTTAAGCATACTACTAGATTGGCAAATAGGTCTCACCCTTTCACTGTAGAATTAGTTAGCTGTAACTGTATGTTTTATTCTTGTATGTTTCTTTTCTCGCACCTCTCATCGGTGAAAATTTCTTCTGGTTTCTTGCTTCCCAGTCACCCACGATCTTCAAAAATTTAAATGCAATGACAATCACTATCTTTCGTCTTCCTGAATCCTGTTCTTTTTATTGTCTTTTCTCCTCACTAAAGTCTTCTCATTGTCTTTCCTTCCCAATAGCCCCCATTGTGTCTTAGTGGCATTATCACTTTGCTTGGGGTGAAATGATTAAAAAAAGAAAAAAAGAAAAAAAGAAAAAAGAAAAAAAGAAAAAAAGAAAAAAAGAAAAAAAGAAAAAAAGAAAAAAAAAGAAAAAAAAAAAAAGAGGACATATCCAATTCCTAAGGGGGACAAAAATTTTCAATGAAGACAATGAATCAAGCTATTTTATGTACTTTAAAACTGAAGTACATCCTTATACCAGTTAACTAACGTGTTCCAGTAAATAAGTACAACAGGTTCAATTCAGTTTTCTTACCAATGTTTATAGGTCAAATGCCATTTAATCAATTCTCTTTTCTTTTACTATATGAAAAGGAAAAAAAAAAAAAAAAAAAAAAACCAACCCCTGCCCAGACCTGTGCCGTAGAGAGTGCATAAAACTTCAAGCGCAGATCCACAGTCTCTCAACACTGATAGTGACAGCGGCTATACACTACCCCCAAACACTGTCGGAGAGTCCTGTGAAGTAGGCCAAAGAATGTTTCAGTTGAAATGGTAGGTTAAAAAGAAAGACAAAATTGCTATTTACACTATGTACATGCAGACTGTTGTCCTCATCTTTGTTGTTGTTATCACATTTCAAATCAACACTTAAATCTCACAAACCTAGTGGATTCAAACATTAATCTGTGAATTTCCTTCCATAGTAATCAATATCAATCTCTGGGCTGGGCAGTATAAACTTGGAATCAGTGGAAACAGGGTGAGCAATAACTGAGCAGTTCTAAAAATAAAAACTTAGATATAGGCAGTGAAACAAAAACAGGCTACCTCCGTAGATTAAGGGTCTCAGTTCAGAATTCCCTGTAGGTTATCCAGCTCCACATACAACAGGTAAAACACTGTGATAATAACAACAATGTAAATTATATAAATCAGTGGTTCCCAACTGATTTTGGGCCATGCCCCACTTTGGTATTTCTAAAATTCTGGTGCCCCCCCCACCTGTAATATTTAATTCTTAAATGTATGCCAATTACGCATGTACGTACATACACACAAAATATTTTTATGTATGCATACTGTATATGCATTGTATGTATTAAGACACATTAACACCCTCGCTCATACTGACTGGAAAACAATTCACTGTAAATAATTCATTCTCGAATTGCCCTCTTATTCTGTTGGTATAGTAAACCGAAGGGTGCACATCTACGCATGCCCTGCCAAAATATTACCACATACCATGTTGGGAATCATTAGTGCAAATAGATAACTCCTCATCCCATGACGAAGATGCTAGTTTCAAAAATAAAACAAACATAGGGCATGATAATAATCATAATTATACAGAAGAATTTGAACAGTGCCAGGACCTTGCTTGGGAGTTGAAGCAGCTATGGAATATGACTGTAGTAATGGGTGCACTTGGAACATCACCGAGAAACTTGAGAGAGCGATTAGGAAAAATTGGAATTGAGATGAAGATTGTAGAGCTCCAGAAAACTGACATCATTTACTGTGAGGATTCTCCAAAAGGTTCTAGTGTTGTGATGAGCCTTGTTGACACCATGACTTAAGGACAGAATTTGCGTCTATATTTCTGAAATGAGGTATTATGTATACTATTTACATTATTCAGACTATTGTCCTCATTTTTGCTGCCATATTTATTACAACGTTTCAGCCGTTGTACGCTCCGTCCTTCTTCAGGTGGTTGAAATGCCGGACTGAACCCTTTATTTCGCTCACTAGGGTAGACTGTTCTAATTCCACATGCTATGTCTAATGGATGTCAGTTATCTCCTGCTTAATTCCCTTCTCCAAGTTGTCCACCACCTTAACTGGGTATTGAACTCACACTCTTTGGGTCTGTTCACTGGATCTAACTAACGCCTTTATCCACTGTGCCATGTGTTCAAAGAGTGTGAGTTCAATACCTGAAGAACTTGGAGAGGGGAATTAACAGGAGATGACTGATAACTGACATCCATTAGACATGGCACGTGGAACTAGAACAGTTTACCCCAGTGAGCGAAATAAAGGGTTCAGTTCGACATTCCAACCACCTGAAGAAAGCCGGAGCATACAACGGCCGAAACATTGTAATAAATATGGCGGCAAAGATGAGGACAATAGTCCGAATAATGTAAATAGTGGACTGAATTTCAATTGACTATGTCAATGTGCAACACTAAAATAATAAGGGAAAGCACATACCAGGTTAAAGTTTGGATTTTGCAGCAATGATAAGAGAAATACCTACGTATATAGTTGTTTTTAAGCATCAACAATTATTGGAATTCCTGGAAATTGTATTAAGTGCCTACTACTATTGGTAAAACACTAAGATAAATATATCATATGGATAAACAATATAGATTGGTTGTAGGTCTAGATAATAGTAGTCAAAATCCGAAAATGGGAAAAATGTAGACTAAGCTCCCCCCCTACATGCACATACAAATAAAAGACTAAAATAGGTACATTTGATTATTTTAATTATGGTAGCAAGCATACCTTGAAAATCTTTTTGAAATAAATATTTACTTACAAATATACGCTCATTGATGAAGAGTTCTCTTCTCTATGTGCTCCCCCACTTTTTTTTTTAAATTTTTTTTTTTACATGCAGCCAGTTCTCAAAAATAAAATTATCTATACAGATAATGATTTATTTCGATTATTAAATTAAAAAAAGTTATCAAGTTCTTATTGTGATTGCCTTTAATTTTTTTTTTTTTTTGCCAGGCTCGAGAATTCAATTTTCATATCAATTTTTTCATGTTTTTTTTTTCCCCTTGAGGAACAAAAATGCGTCATTCTGCATTCTTACCAGGAAAATAAATGGCAATGTCAGGTAAGTCAAGAACAAAGCCCCCCCCCCAAAAAAAACAAAAATAAACTACTAAATAAATACAACAAATCTGTCAAACTTTGACGTTTTTTTTAAAGCTTTTTGTTCAAAGATTAACAGGAAATTTAATCGGAAGGAAAAAAAAAAAAAAAAGAAGCCTAATGGTTTATTATTTTGAAAGATTTTCTATTTTTTTAAGGGAGCTGCTGTAGTTTTTTTTTCCTTTTACAGTGTGTATGAGCTCGTTATTACGGTACGGTTACTTTTACACCTACAGGAAATAAACTAGAAAAACAAACAAAAAGGTTTAAAAGAAAAATCAAAGGAAACAAAAGGTGCAGGGCGCCCGCCCGCCAAACAGGACCATTTTTTTTTTATTATTATCAAAAACAAAAACATAATGTACTCTACAATTAAGATATTTCGTAAAAATTTAAATTATATTTAATTTGTGGAAAAAATAAAAGAAAAAGGGTTTATTTAGAAAATAATAAAAAAATTAACAATGTTTGAGGTAAAAAGTAAAGAAAAAGGGAAAAGATTTGATTGTATTTTTAAACTTAAAGAGTGAACTCCCCCCCTAAAAAAACGGCCTTTATTTCAGCACTGACCTTAAAAAATAAAATAAATTTAAAAAAGAAAAAAAAAAAGATTTATTATTTGAATACAAACTGACGTTTGGGGGGGGGAGGCCCCCCCACTGACACTTAAAAAGAATTAAGGCATTTTTAAAGCACTGTTCATTTTATTTTATTAATTTTAATTCCATCTTCCTTTATTACCGCTTCTTGTTTCCTCACGAACGTAGACAAGAGCTGAATTTTTTTTTTTTAATAATCAACATTTAAAAAGAATTTAAATTTACAAATAAAAATAAATTGACAACTGGCAACCTGAAACGAATACAACACCAAAATACACAAGAAAGAAACAGTCATATATATTAAATTATAGATATAAAAAACACTTTTCTTATATGTAAAAAGAACAAATCCACGTTTGACGTTTGATTCTTAAAATAAATATAAAAAAACAAACCAATTTATTTAAAGTCTTTTCCGACGTTAAAATAAAAAAAAAAAACACAAAAAAAACACTGGGGAGAAAAAATACTTTACTTAAAATAAAAACCACATTTTCTAAAGATTTATGATGTAAGGTGGATTTCCTTAGTTTTATTTTTAAATCAAAAGGTTTTTTTAATTTTAATCTTTAAAATGATCATAAAATTCATTAAATGTCTCGAAAAGTAATTCAGGGAAAGAAGAAAAAACCTTTTAGATTTTTTTTAAAGTCTCCGTCAAGATTGTAAAAATAAAAATGTAAAAAGAATGTAAATCTTTTAAAAGAAAGAGAAATATCGAAAAAGATTATTTCATTATGTAGGAATTGATTTTGATTTTTAATTTTATTTAAATTCAATTTATTTCGAAGTGAAGCAAAAAGAAAAGAAAAAAAGATTCAAATTTGTACAGAAAATAAAATAAATCGGATTTTAGGGGGGGAAATTTGGTTAAGTCATCAACTTTAAAATGATTTTAGCATTGTTTCTATGTTAAAGATTTTAAATAAAGACACGAGGACAGAAGCAAAAGATAAAAATGTAAATATAATCAGAATGAAATCGGATAAGAATAAAATTGTCAAATTTTTTTCCCGTTTTTTCTGAATTGCCAACAACGAGCGAATATTACAACCGAACAGGGAGAAAGGCCAGACACATTCAAATGAAAATAAAAGAAAACCAACAGAAAGCAAAGATGCATAGATTCTACGCTTCAACGATAGAGACTTCGGACGATTGCAATATTAAAACATCCGAATGGGAATAGGATACAAATAGCTAAGAAAAACCGATGAAAAGACGAAAACTCACCAAGAAGAAGTAATGGTCGCTTTCTTCATGATCAGACTGCTATCAGGGGAGATAACTCCAACGCCTTGCTGCCTATTTCACGAGGTTGAGGCATGGGTTAACTTTTCTTGATTTTGTCTGTAGACAGAATACAGCAGTCTTTCTCATTTCTTTTGAGGGTTGGACTAACATCAATTATTTTTTGTTTGTGTGTTTTGTTATATTTTAGTTTGGTTTCAGGTTCATTTCCCACCCCACTCATTGCTTATCATCGTTAAATTTTTATATATAGTTTTATATACACGAATTTTATGTCAAGGGGTGTTTTTTTAAGGTTTCCCTGTGTGTATGCGGTATTGTGGTACAGTAAGAGTGAATGATGACGGACGAATTTTTGTGGTGGTTATATAACGAATGAATGAGTCGTGAATCGGATATAGTGACGACCAGCATCAACCCATTCTCCCTTTTTGGCCTTGTGCCACAATTGCTGTATTTTCGAGCAATAAATCTCGGATTAAAACTTTTCTTTTTCGAGTTACAATCTACGAAATGTAGATTGTTTTGGACGCAAGTCTACAAGTATAAATCACCCAGTGACAAGTCCAGATTGCTAACAAGTATACCATAATGAAACATTCATTTAATTTTTTTTTTTTTTTTACTCCAGTTAACTGTTAAATCACGAAGAAGAATCTAGCTCAAACATGGACTGGGAGAAATAAGAAAGGGGACCAACTTTGCTTAGGGTATCTCTAAGACAGGAAGGTGTGGAGAGCTATGATCACTTATATCCTAAAAGGAACATGGCACACAATATACTATCTAATAACCTTCCTATATAAAAAGTAAAGTGTCTATCAGATTCAATAAAAATAGATAAGATCAATAAAAATCGAGACAGAAAGCTTGTATTTCTGCCGTCACCATTCTTTGCCTGCCGTTTTTCTTACTTCAGCCCAAACTTTTCCGCGCCACACTATCCCCTGAGGAGTGGACGGAATAATTACTGGAGAGTCTGTGTACGAAACTCTAGAAGGTAACAGCAATCAGCAGAGAAAATTTATATATATATTAGTTTACGAAAAACTAGGTAATCCGTATGGGTAGACCCAAGGAGGATAAAATCCAGAGAGCTCAATGTAAATCAGAGCTAATAATTTAAATAAAAACAGACCACTTTAAGGAATCTTAAAGTGGTCTCTCTCTCTCTCTCTATATATATATATATATATATATATATATATATATATATATATATATATATATATATATATATATATATATCACGGTGGAGTAGAGTAATGGATAGCGGTTTGGATTGAGGAATCGGAGAGCCACGCTCAAATTCCAGTTGAATCCATTACATTCACTTACGTGCTAATACTCTTTCTTGGGAAAGGTATGAATTCTCTTCTTCCCCCAGCAGGACAGACTAGGTTCTATAGCCTTGGCTGGCAACTGGTCTACCGCAGAAAGTGATAGCAACCTACTGCGGGAAAAAAATCTGCCTCGTAAGTAATGTATTGAAAGATACATGATCGCCTAAGCGTGTATCACACATGGTACATAACTGATATATATAATTTTATAAAAATACATAGTGAGCAAAAAATTATTATTCCACTATAATAACTGTTGAAGTAATGCCGGATTAAAAATAAATCCATTAATTCTTTAAAAATATTTATAAATCTTTAGATTATAATCTTTAGAAATATATATCCTCCACAAGGAATAACAGGATATTCGTTAGTTTTGTGACAAAGTATGTGGATTAGCAGCAGGTCTGAAGAGTTAGATGAGAGTGCATATGAACTGGATAAACTCTAAGATCATACACAAGGAATAAATCTTCCGTCTTCTTTCATATATGCAGCAAGAAAGTCTGCAGAAATGAAGAGGGGTCACGTGCTCATAGCCGCTTCATCAAAAACTGAACTGAAGAGATGGCATTCTTTCAAGAAATGGCAATTGATTAGTAATGACTACATTTTTTTTTTTTAAAGTTAAGTGTTAAAGAAACTTGACAAATGACGTGCCAAGTGAGTTGGAATTGCGGGGCGGATATTTGTAATATGAAATGAGGGGTATAAAAAAAAAATAAAAACAAGAAGCCGTTCCACTGAAACGGGCATGGACTTTTAATCCCCTTCTTGATCAAATCGTGAGTATTTCAGTTGAGTAGTAAGATATGGCACATTCTGCAAAGTGACATTTTCATCGCAGGCACAGTGTCCAGATACTACACACTGGTTCTTCTTGGCAGTGTGACCGATCAAAAAAAACAACAAAAAAAAAAACGTAAAGAAATTCCGTAATTCTTGACGGGTCATGTTGCATAAAAAAAAGATACATATTTTTAAAAATACATCATTTTTTTTTCTTTTACTTGTTCTAATGACGTGTGTCATTTTTTATGTTAATTTCTCATTTTTATCGATATGCAAGGCGATATTATTTTATTTTAAAATTTACTTACTACTACAGTAGTAGGGATGTCCATTTTAGGCTTTTTTAGCATTAGTATTTTAGTTGTTTTTTTTTCAGTTGAAAGACACATTGATTTGGAAATTCTTGCAAAAATCAAGTACTTGTTGGATTTTAATGAAACCTTCAGAACTTATTCACAAATGAATGAAATTATTTTAGAAAATTTTGTCTCTTTGAAAGTCATGGTATAAATATTTTTTTTTATATCTGTTACCCCCCTCGAACTTCATTTTATGAAAACTTCAAATTTTTTTATTTGCAACCTGAATTTTTTTTTAATTAAATGCACAAGACTCTGAAGAATCTAAATCATCGATTTTTTTTTTGTTAAAAAAATGCGCAAAATTGTCCAAACTTTTACCTCAATTGTAAAAATACAAAACCCAATAAAACTAAGACAATATTTAATTAAGAAAGCTTTTAATGGCTTTTCTGAATAATATATACGAAGGTAATTAATTATTATCTGAAAGAAAAAAATTTTTTTGATGAAAAATGAACTCTTATATTAATTTTTTCTTTTTTTTCAATTTCAATTTTAAATACACAATATGACAAAAGGTTGTTATATATTTTTAAATTAAGTTTCTTTATGCAACCTTATGGAAATGATATATGTTCTCTACTTTTTAAGGATCATAAATTTGAAAGCTTATTAAAATCTGACAAACATTGATATTTTTAAACTTTAGTCATCAATCACATCCACATATAGATTTTTTAATGTGATTGATGACCAAAAATCATTTATTTTTCAAACAATCACTCATAAAACGGTTACGGAAACTTGTTTTAAATCATAAAATTAAATTTAAATTTATTTATTCCAAGTCCTATATTTGATTAAAAAAAAATAATGTAAAAATAAAAAAAATTACAGGAAAATTCAATAATTTTATGATCTTCTTGTGGGTCAGGAACAAAGTAAAAATTAAAAAAAAATTGATAATATTTTTAAAACGTTTTTATTTAAAATTTTCAAAATATGTTAATATAAATAATCATACTTAATTTAATGAAATAAATAATATTTCGATTGTAAAAATGAAATTAAATATGAATTCTAGCTTTTTAAATTATACATTATTTGAATTTTAATTTAAGAATTCTATCAGTAACATTAACAATGACAGTTTTTGAAATATTCTTTAGTTTATTAAATTAATTAACTTATTTTATTAAGATAAATAAATTGCAATATTTATTTCATTGAAAATATTGCATATTTAATTTTTTTTTTAATGAATTGAAAGTGAATGAAACTATTTGCTTTGATTTTTTTATTTTTACCCAATAACCTTCAAGAAAAAACAACCTTTTTTATTATTTGTTGATTAATGTCAATGTGGTATAAAAAAACACAATTCAAATTGAAAAGAAATCCTTTCTTTAGGATTTAAAATTTAAAAAAAAAGCACAACAAAAAACACATGTAAAATTGAAATGGTGCTGACGATAAGTGCTGAAAATTACTCGGCCAGACCCAAAGAAATTCTGATATTTGGGAAGAAGGCCAAACATCAGAATTCATTTGTGTCGTTGAGCCGAGAAATTTTTAGCACGCATTTTTTTTTTTTTACAACATACGGGTTGTTTTGTTGTGTTAAGAAGAAGAACCTCGACATTAGACAACAAGACATACGAAAGATGCTTTCTTTCGGCAGATCGCTTCCGAAAGGAAATTCATTGAAGACAAAAAAACATTATTCATCCTTTTTTTTTTTGTTTTAAATTTTTTTTTAACCTAGCCTCATATTTCTTCTCTTTTGGACTTATATAGATTGCATTCAGAAATATTTTTTTTTTCGTATTTAAATACAGAGGAGGAACGGGAGGGGGGACTTAGAGGGTGCAGCCCCCACCCCCCAATTTCCGAGGAGACATTTTTTGTTGCAAAGTAGATAACGTAGCACTAATGAGTGAAGACAGTTTTAACACGTTTATTCTTTTGTACAGTGTAACCCAGATATAAGAGAGTTGTCGGGACCGGAGAAGAAGTCTCTTATATCCAGGTTTCTCTTATATCCGGGTTTGGTCTATTTTGTTTTATTAACACAGGCTCTAATTTGGGACAAGAGAAAATCTCTTATATTCGGGTTTCTCTTATGTCCGGGTTACACTGTATATTCACAAAGACATCCAAACTATGATAAAATCAGGAACTTCTATGTAAATATTAAATAAGAATCCACGAAAATTGACTTTAGTAAAAAAAAAAAAAAAAAAAAAATCCTCTTTCATAAACGTTATATAATCACACTTTTATTTAAATCTAAAATATGAAATATTACATGTCAAATAATTAAAATAAAACGCAAATTTAAAATAAATTTAACACTCTACTAAACTCTACTCGTTTCTAACCCAATCACAGAATTTAAAATTTTGAATTGAAATTGCGCCACCACCCACGGAAGCCAAAACAAAATATGCTCCTCATCTTATCTTAATTTTTTTTAAATGTTTGTTTTAAATTTGTAATCTGGAGTATTAAATCGATAGTAATAAATGAAAAAGAACTCCAGATTATGAATTTCAATTTATTTTTTTTTTTTTTAAATTTAAAAAAAATCACGTTAGGAACATATTTTGTTTGGGCTTCCATAGGTGGGGGGATCAATTCACAATGAATTTACATATTAACTTTTATAATATTTAATAATATTGATGACATTTAATAATTTCTTTTCTTTTTATATTTGTGATTGGAAATGTTTAATCTAGACTAGGGGTCAGGAACCTTTTAGAGAGAGTGGGCCAAGAAAGCTATGCAGTGTCTTGGAGGAGGACCATTGTATAAAATTCACTATAATAATTTGTCTTGACCTCAGACCGCTCTGTCCAGAAGGCTGCTTTGCTCTGGAGGTTCCAAGAAAAAACAACGAAAATTAATGTTATATTATTTAAACAAGATTCCTTATTTTACTGTAATAATTACAGGATAACAACTAACACAACAAAAAAAATGCAAATTCCTTATTACAAACGAAATACAGTTAGAAACAGCAAATTCTTTAATGAGACACTTGTTTCTGCTTATTGTTCGATAACTTCTCCACATCAGGTGAAATATTTGTTGATGACAGGTGCAAAACTTCATACAGGTGGTCATAACCCAACCTTGTTCTTAAATGACTTTTAATTTCATTTTTGAAAAAAAAAAAAAGTTGTTCCCAAGCAAATGTATTGCCAAATAATGACAGCATCATTTTCACATTATTCAACAGGCTTTTCTGTTTTCTGCTTGGTAAAACATTTCTTGTAGAAGTCAGCAGTGGATTCAGAATTAAATTTTGATTTTAAAAGTTTGTTGATTTTTAAGTCGATTAATGCCAACTGATATTTTTCTGCCATTTTCTCCACAAATTAATTAGATAAGTTTCCAGGTGTTAAGTTGGCAGGCTGGAGAAAAATGCTTTGTGGGCCAAATGTGGCCCTGGGGCCAGGGGTTAACAACTCCTGATCTAGACTTTACAATAGTTTTAGGCACTAAACTGAACAAAACTCAGCTTTTGATCTGCTGAGTCAGTCACCATTGAATCTTTTGAGAGAAGCTGAAAGTTTTCAACTTTTTCATTATTTCCACTTTTTATGCTTAAGAATTCAGTCAGGTCCCTGAATTAAGGTTTTCTGGTAGAATTGTTCAATAATAGTCACTCCAACCAGAAATAGTCATTTTAATTTTTTTTTTATTTGTTTTTCAATTTTATTTCTATATTACCCCCCCCCCCCCCGCCAAAAAAAACAATAAAAACTACTTTGATGTAATTGTAGACAATATTACTATCAATATTAAGTTTTGGTTTCTGTAATGGAATGCAGTTTGCACTTGTTATGGAAAGGGGGTACAAACTTATTTTGAACTTTCTAAATAAATGAATTTGTGGAAGGTTTGAAAATTTGGCCTTCTAGAAATATTCAATTCATCCACAAAGAAAAACGAAAGGAAACTGAAAGCAGATAAAATGCAAATATATATAATTTATATTCCAGAAATTGTTGAGTTCATTTTTAAAGAAATTGTTTTAATTTTTTTTTTTTCATCCATATTCTTCGTATGAAGAGAATTTTCATAGGACAAGAAATGGCCTAGACACAGGATGATTTCTTAAAAAATCCTCTTCTTTGATTCAAACTTTTACTCTGACCTGAACTGGCTAGATATGTTGTTTTATTTATCCATAGTGCACAGACATAGTAGTAAACACAAGATGTGACAATTTTTAGCAGTAAAATACCCAGTTCTATTCTAAAATGTGTTACCTGAAGAGTATACAATTTTTAATAACTATACGTGTTTAAAAGCTGAAACTTTTCAGATTAATAATTTGATATGTTTTAAATGCAGTGTAAGTTTTATCTTTCTCCATCAATTGTAAGTGAATTCAGTTTTATTTTAAATTGGTATGCACTCAGTAGTGATATCATATCTTATTAATAATTTTCAATGAAAAGACATTTTTATTTTTCCTGAAAGTGGTCAATTAACAGAATATGTTCTGATAATTTGTCAACTACAATTTGAGTCTAATTAGTTTGTGTTACCAAATCATAATTTATAAAGATTTTTAAAGTTTCTGTCTATATTTCTAAGATGAGGTATTATGTACACTATTTACATTATTCGGACTATTGTCCTCATCTTTGTTGCCATATTTATTACAACGTTTCAGCCGTTGTATGTTCAAGCCATCTTCAGGTGGTTGGAATGTCGAACTGAACCCTTTATTTCGCTCACTGGGGTAGACTCTTCTAGTTCCACGTGCCATGGATGTCAGTTATCAGTTATTTCCTGTTAATTACACTGTCCAAGTTCTTCACTGCCTTAACTGGATATTGAACTCACACTCTTTGGGTCCTGTCACTGGATCTAACCAACGCCTTTATTCACTGTGCCATGTATCCGTTGGTTAAGGCAGTGGAGAACTCCACATTCCAACTACCTGAAGAAGGCCGGAATGTACAACGGCCAAAACATTGTAATAAATATTTTAAAATTTTTTCTTCAAACACTGCAAATGCAAATCTTGCATGGATGACTTACATATATATATGAGGGTGGTCTGAAAAGTTCATAGGCTGACTATGAAGGAGTGATGCTAGAGCTGTGAAATCTTGCATGCATTCATTTCAGCTCTTCTTATTAATAACTGCATTGTTTCTTTCAAGGTACGATGGTGGGCTGAAAATTTCATAGGCTGACTATGAAGGAGGGATGCTAGAGCTGTGAAATCTTGCATGCATTCATTTCAACTCTTCTTATTAATAACTGCATTGTTTCTTTCAAGGTACGATGGTGGGCTGAAAAGTTCATAGGCTGACTATGAAGGAGGGATGCTAGAGCTGTGAAATCTTGCATGCATTCATTTCAACTCTTCTTATTAATAACTGCATTGTTCATTTCCAGGTAAACTGATTGTTTAAAAACTTCAAAAGTAACTAGTGACTTCTCTTCAAAATGGACAAAATTTGGCATTGTGGTGTTATCAAATACCTACAGAAAAAGGGTTTAGCCCCCAAAGACATTCATGCTGGCATGTTTGCTACATTAGGGGATGAAGCCCTAGCTTTACCAACAGTGCAAAAGTGGGCAGCTGAAATTTAGGAGGAGAAGGGAGAGTCTTGAAGATAACCCAAGATATCCTGCAACTGCCACCAGCAGGGAAAACATTGTGTTCACCACATTGTGATGGAGGAGGAGAGGCAATTGATTATAAATCAAATAGCCAAGCCAATGCTGTTAGTCTATCCTGTGAACGAGTTGAGAATATTTTGCACAATGGAATTGGCATGACAAAGGCTTTTTTGTGATCCAATGGGATCTGAGCACTGCGACACTGATGGAAGACGTGTGTAAACTGCAAAGTGGGGGGGGGGGGAGGGATGTATGTTTAAAAATAAATCTCAGAGAGTATCTTGGTCAGTTTACAAACATTTCACCTGACCCTTGTATTTATAAACAGAACAACATAACTCAGAAAGGGAGAGAAATATATATATTTATGTGTGTGTGTGTGTGTGCACGCCCATGTTTCAATTGAAACTTAGAAGTCAGTTCACTATGCAACAAAGTCTCTCTGGAAGGGAATCAGGATATCTTGCCATTATGGAATCCTGTGGATGAAGATAACAAAAGTGAGAAAGAAACAGAGTCCTTTCTTTATATACAGTTAATAACCATACCACCTATCAGGCACTAATAAAAGTCCCCTGGCACACGAGGTGGGATAATACCTCAATGGGAACATAAAAATTAGTGGGTATGTTTGGTTCCGTATATTGGATTTTGTTTAGCGATATATCAACATCCGTATGGGTCATTTAATGCCAAGATCTAAATATTTTGAACACTATAGCATGCCTTCAACTACAAATAAAATGTATTGTTGGTCATCTCACTATAAATAGGTATTACTAGTATTTTTACTATAAAAATGTATTTTTATACTTTCATAATGTTTTATTTTTGGAGGTTTACTATTTGCCCATAGTTGGGACCCTAACAGATGCTACAACCCTGTGAGTATGTTTGGACATATCTTTTCATTCTAAATAGACAGAATTAGTGACTTTGAAAATTATCAAAATATTAAATAATCCCAAAATATAATTTATAAACATTTTGTGTATAAATGCTTTACAAAGAGCATATATCAAGAAAAACAAAAACCATTAGTGGAATTCTTGAATTAAACCGACAATACTGAAACAACGAAAGACAAAAGGCCTAAAAGCAAACAAACCTACTTAGTAAAGTGCTCGAAGCCTAGATTGCATAGACAAAACAAGAAACCCTCAACATTAAATCCTATGAAAGGATAGTTCTAATCATAACTTAAATTTCATGGTCATGCAATCTTCATACGACTATATATATATATATATATATAAAGAAACAGTTTTAAGGTGTGCTATATTTATGGGATAAAGTGCTCAATATCAGAGATAGAGTGTATGTAAATATAAAAGTGAACATTGAAATCAACACTCAGAGGTGACAGGCTGTTTCATGCTAGGTGCAATCGTCAGGCCGCCAATTGCGCCTAGCATGAAACAGCCTCTCGCCTCTGAGTGTTGACTTCAATGTTCACTTATATATATATATATATATATATATATATATATATATTATACACACACACACACACACACTACACTTTGATCTAAGATTTAGCTACTTCTCTACAAGGACAGGTGATACATACTCAGCTTAGCATGGGAGCCCACATATGCATGTGTGTAGGCCAGCCTTCTCAGGCTAACATTTTCTCCTGATATGAAGTGGAAATATTGTATTGAATCAATTGTTAGGTCTGCTGTGAGAAAAGTTGGTTCACTGTGTCATGCTAGACAATTTTTCCTCCCCAGAATCTATCTTACACATTTATAAGTTTACCATTTGTTCATGCTTAGAATATTGTTGTCACACCTGGTTTGGTGCTTCTGTTATATATTTAGAGATTTTGATAAAATCTAAAGAAGAATCAGCAATATTATTGGCCCTGACCTGGCATCTCGGCTTCATTTTCTTTCCCAATGTTGTAATGTAGCTTCCCCATGTCTTTTCTATAAAAACTTTCAAGATAATTGTTCAAATGACCTCTTCACTATGGTACCTAGACTTTATGAAGATAAGTGCAGTACTAGATTGGCAGTTTGGTCTCATCTTTTTACAGTTGAAATGGCTAATTGTAACCATAAGTTCTATGCTAACGATTTCTTTTCTCACACTTCTCACCTGTGGAACTCTTTTCCAGCTTCTTGCTTTCCAGTTAAGTTTGATCTTCAAAAATTTAAATGCAACATCAATCATTATCTTCTGTCTTCTTAATTCTTGTTCTTTTATTGTTCTCTCTCCTTAATAAGGTTTTCTTTTTCTTCTATTCTCTCACAAATGGTAACCCCTTGAATCTTAGTGGCTTTATACAGTCCAGTCCCTGCAACCAGTGACATAAAAACTTCAGAAAGTTTAGGTGAGCAATTAATTTATCAAGTGTGTTTTTTTTTGTAAAGAGTTTTCTTTTGTGTTCATATAAAACAAAATAAAATGCATTAGTTGTTCACCATAATGAGTAACCCTAATTTCAATTTAACAAATGCTACTTTATTTAAAAGAGAAAATAATTCACTAAGATGAAAATGTATGTAAAATGCTTTAATTGCAGGATCACCTACAGAAAAATTTGTGTCTGGGGTCTGACAACATTCCACCTTTCTTGGTAGATCTAGTATCACAAAGTGGAATACTTATCAAAAATAATCAAAGTATAAACAGAATGAAACTAAATAAAATTGGTTAGATTATATAAACAAACACATACCATATATACTTGCATATCATGCAGCCCCCAAATTTTCACTTATAAAAAATGATTATGTATCTCGTGTATCATGCGAGTTCCTTTTTTCAGAGATCAGATTACAAAAAAACTAACCTCTTTTCCTCTATCTCTCTATCCCATCTTCTAGTTTAATAGTTAAAAAAGTAAAAGAGAATGATAAAAGTATCGTTAGTAATGCTATGCTTGGTGTGTAAATGCGTACAGCCATAAACAACCGAATGAGATACAGCTAATCATCTTATAAACAATGGAAAAGATGCATATTCGCTGTTTGTATTTTATAATACAATACAAATATGTGAATATTACATACATTATTATTGGATACAGTTAAGTAAAACATCAGTTTTATCAAAATCATTTTTATTTTAAATACAGCTGTACTTTTTGTGTACAGTAAATGGATATATATATAGTTTGGTCAACAACGTAGCCAAGACCAGGAGTACATATGCTAATTTTATATCTCATATATATATATATATAATATAAACCATATAGAAAACACAATGATAAACCACTGTACATACCCACATCTTCCAATAACCTGCCTTCAATAAACAAACAGATATCAAAATCGATTAACCACAGACTTTCCGACAATTCTTGCAATGAAATCATATTTAACGAAGCTAAGAAAGACTACAAAACAGCTCTAAAAGATAGTGAATTCCCGGCAATACTCACATACTCACCACAGAGCACAAAAAAGGCCAACAAGAAAAGAAATATGATTTGTTTCAACCCACCCTACAGCAAAAACATAAAAACAAACATAG
>OZ038514.1:8426616-8429116 GCA_964036315.1 Acanthosepion esculentum
TAGTGATCTGATTAGTAATAGAGGAGAGATGAGAATATAGCGATGAATCTAGACATCACACAACTTTTTATATATGCATTTCCTATATGGTCACATGATCCACTTAATTCAATAATGAGATTGTCTGTGTTTGCTCACTGGCGATCTAGGTTCAAACTCAAGTGTCAGCAGTGACAATTTATTTTGATATAACATAGAGTATAATAAGCAAAAACAATCCGAGGTTCAATTAAATATGGATCAGCACATGTACCTCGGATCAAAGCATAGGATCTGTGCACACGAGATCAGACTGCTTCCATTTAGACTTCAATGAAAGTGTCATATTTGTTCTCTCTTCCTCTTTAAGTTATGTGGGATGCCTGGTCCTAGAGATTTCAACACGACAGCAACAGTGTTCCTTATTGCACTATGCTAGTTGCAGGTGGCCTGTATGTATGGCAGCCAAAACTAAACAGACCTTATTTTTCATCCTGCTAGCATGGAGAGGCAAGTAAATATTGTATGAGAGTGTAAGATCTGTGCATTGTAAAATTTGTTCCAAACAAAGAAAAAAAATTGTATATGACGAATCTTATAAGAATATTGATAGAGTTTTTTTTACATTTGGATTCTTATAAACTATAATCATATTTAAGTTTGTTTCTAGGCCTATCAGAAAAACAAGAAAATGCTATCACAGATTGAAAAAGACCATTTCAATTCAGTTTTAATAACAGGTAGCAGATAATACTCAAAAGATGCAGAACTTTATAGTAAAATATTTCAAATTATCAGATTTGATATCTATGGGATTGTAGCCTACCAATATTTGTAGCTAGCCTCACTCCATAATACTGGAATATTAAATGTAAATAGGGGAGGTTTATATGCAAAGTCGAGAGATCTGGTAGGCTAATGTTTACCCAGATGCCATAAACTATCAGTACTTGTACATAGCCTCACTCCATAATACTGGAATATTAAATGTAAATAGTGAATTAAAATGATGGTTTGTGAGTTTAGTGACATAGTAGATACGAGTTCAATCCTGGGTTGGGCAGTATGTACTTGGATTCAATGGAAACGGGTGTGCAATACTAAAAATAAGAATTAGCCAATAACCCCTAGACATGGGCGGGGTAGATTAAATAAAGGGATCAGTTCAGACTTACCTGTATGTTACCCAGATATACACCTGAGGTTGAAATGTGATAATAACAACAAAGATGAGGACAATAGTCAAAATATAAAGTGTAAATACATAATTATGCATGATTATTTAACAGAAATGTTAAATTCCATTTGGAAGGGAGGTAAGCAAAGTGTAAAAAATTTTCTTGAAATTTAATAATTATAAAAGCATTTAGGCTAAAACTTTGGAAATGAATAATTTTACATATTTTAAATGCAGAGTAAATTTTATCTTTTTCAGTAAATTATCAGGTAACCAGATTTTATTTTAAATTGGTATCTACTTAGTAGGTGAATCACATTTTATTAACAATTTTCAATAAAATGAGATTTTTTATTATGTCAGAAATTTATTAATTGAATTTGTTCGGATATGTACACAATAAGTTCAATCTGTCTAATTTGTTTGTTTTACCAAATCTTAAATGTTTTTCTTCACAAATTGACAGTCTTCAACATCACAATGTAAATGGAATTCATTGGGAAAATAATGTAACAAGCTACAAAAAAAGAAAAAAAAAAGAAAGATTTTTAGCATCCCGCTATCACTTTTTTTTATCAATGTTGAATTTTGTACAAATCTGTGCAAAAAGTGGATCAGAGTTTACTTGGCTTCATACCTATTTTCAGAAAATCTCAACTTCTGATTGGTCACTTAATATTTAAATTATGCCGAACAACACAACCTAGTTCTTGACCTGACAAAAAAATAATCCTGCCAAAATCTGTCAATGCTTTTTTGATCCTGTCATGTGATTATGTTGATTATAAATATCAGACACAAATTTGTTCCTTCTCTTCCTTGACTTCTCTTGCTACAAAATGTAGTTGTAAAAAGGATTCGCGTCTTGACCACGTGCAATCAGACACTATGAAAATATATTCACACACATACACATATGTACAAAATTTTCCAAACATTATGGAACATTCAACTCTTCTAAAGCTAAAAGTTTACTCAACATATTCTCAGCTTTATAATTCTTTCTACTCTCTAACAGTTAACATTTTGAGCAACAAGTTCAACTTTTGTGAGCTTGAATAAAAATATTTCAATTACATTAGTAAAAACTTTAATTCAGTCAAAAGGACATAACACCAACAAAAATAGTAACCTCTTTGCTTGTACATCATTATACAATAAATATTGTTGTTATAAAACTGTTTCGTGTTCCTTTTTGTTATTTCACATTTTGTAGTATTTAGCATTAAATATAAATTGAGAGGTCATATCAACTAACGGGACTCAACAAATGGTAACCCCGACGTTTCAAAAGGAATAAAAATAAGACTGTCCTCCACAGATTTTATTACAAAAATCCTATAT
>OZ038514.1:8441616-8443186 GCA_964036315.1 Acanthosepion esculentum
ATACGTATATATATATATATATACATACGTATATATATATATATATACATACGTATATATATATATATATACATACGTATATATATATATATATATATATATATACATACGTATATATATATATATATATATACATACGTATATATATATATATATACATACGTATATATATATATATATACATACGTATATATATATATATATACATACGTATATATATATATATATACATACGTATATATATATATATATACATACGTATATATATATATATATACATACGTATATATATATATATATACATACGTATATATATATATATATTAACATACGTATATATATATATATATATACATACGTATATATATATATATATATACATACGTATATATATATATATATATACATACGTATATATATATATATATACATACGTATATATATATATATATATACATACGTATATATATATATATATACATACGTATATATATATATATATATACATACGTATATATATATATATATATACACGTATATATATATATACATACATACGTATATATATATATATATATACACGTATATATATATATATATACATACGTATATATATATATATATATACATACGTATATATATATATATATACATACGTATATATATATATACATACGTATATATATATATATATATACATACGTATATATATATATATATACATAGATACGTATATATATATATATTACATAGATACGTATATATATATATATATATATACATAGATACGTATATATATATATATAACATAGATACGTATATATATATATATATACATAGATACGTATATATATATATATACATAGATACGTATATATATAATATATATATACATAGATACGTATATATATATATATACATAGATACGTATATATATATATATATATACATAGATACGTATATATATATATATATACATAGATACGTATATATATATATATAATACATAGATACGTATATATATATATATATATACATAGATACGTATATATATATATATACATACATAGATACGTATATATATATATATATATACATAGATACGTATATATATATATATATACATAGATACGTATATATATATATATATATACATAGATACGTATATATATATATACATAGATACGTATATATATATATATACATAGATACGTATATATATATATATATATATACATAGATACGTATATATATATATATATACATAGATACGTATATATATATATATATACATAGATACGTATATATATATATATATACATAGATACGTATATATATATATATACATAGATAGATACGTATATATATATATAAACATAGATAGATACGTATATATATATACATACATAGATACGTATATATATATATATACATACATAGATACGTATATATATATATATACATACATAGATACGTATATATATATATATACATACATAGATACGTATATATATATATATATACATACATAGATACGTATATATATATATATATACATACATAGATACGT
>OZ038514.1:8443386-8690886 GCA_964036315.1 Acanthosepion esculentum
ATTCTTGAAACCCTGTATATAAGAAAATTACAACCAACACTATATAAGATTAATTATGAGTATAGCAACAATGTTTTCAAATGTTTATAAAAGCAATGTTTTAAGATACCTAAATTCTAATTTTTTAAATTATAACTACAATATTTTAAAATACTCAAATTTTAACTTTTAATAAAGAAATAAAAAGATAAATTAAAGTTCCTTCCCTTAGATAACAATTAATGTTGAATTAAATATAATGGAGTGTGCTTATAATTATAAAAGATTACGTTTCGTGCACATTTACAAAAAAAAAAAAATAAAATCCCTACTATAAATTACATTAATTTTTTTCTTAACAATTAAGCCCTGAAGATGCTCTTGGATGAGATTGAAAGTATGTGGGAAAAGAAAAGAAATGAAGAAAACTATGGTGCCTTCCTTAATGAATTACTATTCAGACACGAGTTTGGAAAAAAATTTTCCAATACAAGAATTTAAATCTTTACAGGAATTAAGGGTTAGTAAGAATTACATAATGCTATAAAAACAGATATATTTATTAAAAAAGTAAGAAAAGAGAGGAAAAAAAGAGAGTAAAATAGAGAGAGAGGAAAAAAAGAGAGTAAAATAGAGAGAGAGTAAAATAGAGAGAGAGGAAAATAGAGAGAGAGTAAAAAAGAGAGAGAGGAAAATAGAGAGAGAGTAAAAAAGAGAGGAAAATAGAGAGAGAGGAAAAAAGAGAGGAAAATAGAGAGAGAGGAAAAAAGAGAGGAAAATAGAGAGAGAGGAAAAAAGAGAGGAAAATAGAGAGAGAGGAAAAAAGAGAGAGAGGAAAATAGAGAGAGAGGAAAAAAGAGAGAGAGGAAAAAAGAGAGAGAGGAAAAAAGAGAGAGGAAAATAGAGAGAGAGGAAAAAAGAGAGGAAAATAGAGAGAGAGGAAAAAAGAGAGGAAAATAGAGAGAGAGTAAAATAGAGAGAGAGAAAAGAAGAGTAAAATAGAGAGAGAGAAAAGAAAGAGAGTAAAATAGAGAGAGAGAAAAAAGAGAGTAAAATAGAGAGAGTAAAATAGAGAGAGAGTAAAATAGAGAGAGAGAGTAAAATAGAGAGAGAGTAAAATAGAGAGAGAGAGTAAAATAGAGAGAGAGTAAAATAGAGAGAGAGAGTAAAATAGAGAGAGAGAAAAGAAGAGTAAAATAGAGAGAGAGAAAAGAAGAGTAAAATAGAGAGAGAGAAAAGAAGAGTAAAATAGAGAGAGAGAAAAGAAGAGTAAAATAGAGAGAGAGAAAAGAAGAGTAAAATAGAGAGAGAGAAAAGAAGAGTAAAATAGAGAGAGAGAAAAGAAGAGTAAAATAGAGAGAGAGAAAAGAAGAGTAAAATAGAGAGAGAGAAAAGAAGAGTAAAATAGAGAGAGAGAAAAGAAGAGTAAAATAGAGAGAGAGAAAAGAAGAGTAAAATAGAGAGAGAGAAAAGAAGAGTAAAATAGAGAGAGAGAAAAGAAGAGTAAAATAGAGAGAGAGAAAAGAAGAGAGTAAAATAGAGAGAGAGAAAAGAAGAGAGTAAAATAGAGAGAGAGAAAAGAAGAGAGTAAAATAGAGAGAGAGAAAAGAAGAGAGTAAAATAGAGAGAGAGAAAAGAAGAGAGTAAAATAGAGAGAGAGAAAAGAAGAGAGTAAAATAGAGAGAGAGAAAAGAAGAGAGTAAAATAGAGAGAGAGAAAAGAAGAGAGTAAAATAGAGAGAGAGAAAAGAAGAGAGTAAAATAGAGAGAGAGAAAAGAAGAGAGTAAAATAGAGAGAGAGAAAAGAAGAGAGTAAAATAGAGAGAGAGAAAAGAAGAGAGTAAAATAGAGAGAGAGAAAAGAAGAGAGTAAAATAGAGAGAGAGAAAAGAAGCGAGTAAAATAGAGAGAGAGAAAAGAAGCAAGTAAAATAGAGAGAGAAAAGAAGAGAGTAAAATAGAGAGAGAAAAGAAGAGAGTAAAATAGAGAGAGAAAAGAAGCGAGTAAAATAGAGAGAGAAAAGAAGAGAGTAAAATAGAGAGAGAAAAGAAGACAGAGAGAGAAACATTTATAGAAAAAAAAAGCAATCACCATAAATGGTAATCTATATAAGAAAACAAAATAAATTTGGTTTAATCATTTCACCTGAAGCAAGGCAACGAAGCCACTGAGATGCAGGGGTTAACAAAGAGTGAAAATGAGAGAAAAGACTTAGTATAGAGAGGATTTAGGAAAGGACAAAAGAGGAATGGGATTAAAGAAGATGGGGATTTCCATACTGGAATGAAAACTTTGATGCTGGCTTTCACCCAGGAGGAAACCTCAGAAGCAAATTTTTGAACAGGATGATTAAAAACTTCATTCCAATGGACATATTAAGAAAGTGGGAGAAAAAAAATTACCAAAATGCTGACCGACCCTTGTTCCTCTCCCATATCAGAATTTGAATGCACCATGACTCAGATAACACAGATATTTCATGAAGAGGTCCTATATTATTTACTCTTGTACACAAAGTGCCAGCAGAATTCTTTCCTTTCATTCCCATCCGACATGGTACTTACTTGATATAGCTCACTTATTATTTTCTAAGTATTTTTCTCTGTAACATGGAGGCTAGGGGAGTAATGGATAGCAGCTTGGATTGAGGTATCAGAGAGCTGAGTTCGAATTCTAGTCGAATCCATTACATTCACTTATGTCCTAATACACTTGGGAAAGGTATGAATCCTCCTCTTCTCCCTCCAACTATGGGTAGATAGCAGGACAGACCCGGTTCTATACCCTTGGATGGCAACTGGTCTACCACAGACAGAAATGGCAACTTACTGCAGGAACAAAATCTGCCTCGCCAGTCATGTATCGAGAGATACAGGATTGCCTACACGTGTATCATGCATGGTGCATAACTGGCTGACACAACATGATTAATTTGCTTCAAGAGTCAAAACATTCCTGGTAGAGCATTTTACATATAAATACATATACATTAAAAAAATTTCCACTGGCATTGACTTAACAGATCACATTTGTCTTTGGCCTTTTGAACAGAAGTGGAGGATTATCCCTTGTTCAAGATTGGTAGAGAAACATAACTCTATAGTTATTTGTTTTATCACTATTATTTGCATTTCATGTACAATTTACCGTGACTACCCCTATTCTCATTCCATTGTATTTCAGATGTACTAAACACTTCTTTTGTCATAAATGAGTCTCAAACACTTTTGCTTCATTCAAAGGTTTATTAATGACAAAAAAGTGTTTGAGACTCATTTAATTGTGATTCTGGTTTTTTCTAAAGACTTCTTGTACTTTTTTTATTCACAGTAAATTTTTGCGTCTTAGTGGCATTATCACCTTGCTTTACCTAGATTTTCCAGACTTTGATTATCTGGATGTGAAATGAAGAGAAAAATTGAAATCATCTAAACATTTTTCAATCATCTGAACTAAACCTATTCTAATATTTAATTTCAGTCAAACGTTTTGAGAATTTAGAAAAGCATATTCTACATTTGATAAAACACTGAGAAAATAAGTCCAATTAATTCTTGTTAATTTCCTTGTTGTTTTCAAAGAACATAGATTTGAATTATCACAACTTTGCCACACCAGAGAAGGCAACATCCATGTGATGCCCAGGGATCATGTTTGAATGGGAAAATCTTTTTGTTTGTCCAGAACATAGAAAAGTCATTAACACCTGTTTTTTCATCAATAATAATCTGGACAAACCCTTGAGCAAAGTGTTTGAAAATGTTATTTAATGATGCACATGTAACTTTTCCTTCATTCGTTTTCAATAATTTAGGCATTTACTTATCCAAACATTTTTTTCAACCATGTGTCCAGTGTATGAATAATTCAAAGCAGTACTGTATGTTATTTTACTTTTTTTTATTTCATATCTTTTTCAGATAATTAGGAAGTTGCAAAGAGCCATGATCACTCACTTCTTGAAGGAACACAGCATATAGAAGAACTACTTAACACAATTCCATATCCAGACAATACTGGAAGACAGAATGCTGAAAATATTTGACAGACAAAAGCCAAAGAAGTTGATAGATCTCCACCAACTTGACTAATAATTCAAAATTGTTTTCTTTAAGATCTGAAGGATTCATTCTCACTCACTGAAAGACATTTTTTAATCAATAGTCTGAGAAAACAATTGTATTTAGCTGACCGTTTAGTTAATTTCTGAATGAGTTAGATCATATACATGACGTCCATATGAGAGTCGAAATCTGATGAAGCTATTTAAGAACAGGACTCGAGTTTTTGGAGTAATGTTTTAGTTTTGTAGCAATTTGTGGTATTGGGTGAAACTATCTGTGGAGTAATTGTCCATGGTGAAGTGTAGTTGGCAAAAATGCTCAACAAACAGAATTGACAAAATTCTCAATGAACAATAAAGAAAAAGAACAGCAAAATAATACGAAGCAAACATGTAAGACACAAGTAGGCAAGACAAGACTAATAAGTAAATAGTTTTGTCAGTAAGAATGGTGTTAATATGAAAAAGGGATACAGTCAAGTGATTAAAGTTCTGACCTTAACACTAGAACACTAACCGTCAATTAAAGTTACACCACTACTAACCATGGGTTTATCATACCCGATTTTGAAAATATCAAAAAAAATATTAAATATAAATCTTTATTTGAAATATTTTACATGCAGGCACTTCAAACTTTGTACTTTGAGTTGACATTAATAGGAACTGAAAAACATTATTTAAGTAAGAAAATCAGGTACTGAAAATTAAAAATAGGAAAATTTGTGCTGGGTACTATATACCCATGGTTAGT
Organism: Acanthosepion esculentum; assembly: GCA_964036315.1. Lineage (NCBI taxonomy): Eukaryota > Metazoa > Mollusca > Cephalopoda > Sepiida > Sepiidae > Acanthosepion > Acanthosepion esculentum. Next base: position 8,448,181 of record OZ038514.1, read on the forward strand.
TTTCTAGGGTTAAAACAGGAAAGAACAAAATTATGTTGGATGAGACCAAGAAGTGGCTCATTTTTATAGCTTAGGAAGAAATTCCAGCATGCATTTGTACAATTTGTCTATAAATTTGGGGAGGAGTGTTTTAAACGTGATTCCTCTAGACTGAAACTAACACTATCACAAGCACAGCCTATTGTCGGTCCAATTTCCTCATCACCTGTATTATTGATCCATACACAGCGGTATCTGAAGTGTTTAGTATTTATTAATTCCATTTTTTTTTTAAGCATTCCATCCAAAGGAAAGCGAGAAGCCACTAGCATGCAAAGGGTTACAGAGAGTTGGAGCGAGAGCAAAGAGGAGTGATAGAGGAAAGGATGAAGAGAAGGTTAGGGGATAGATCAAGGGGAGACATTGATTGACATTTCACTTGAATAGTTGGAGATTATAGCTATCAGGGAAACAAGAAATAGGGAGGGAGTTCCACAGGTGAGAAGTGCGAGACATGAAGCTATTGGAGTAGAAGAGACGGCTACATTTAACAGTTTCAACAGTGAAAGTGTGAAAGCGAGATGCCAGCCTAGTTGAATGCTTAAATTCATGAAGTCTGGGAACCAGTGAAAGCAGCTCATTGGAGCAGTTACTGTGAAAGAACTTGTAAAAAAGACAGAGGGAGGCAACGGCACATCTGTGAGAGAGCGACTGCAGACGAGATGCCAGATCAGGGCCAATTACAATGGGTACACTGCTTTTATTTAAATTAGTTTTGATCTATACACTGAGGTATTTAAAATGATTAGAATGTATTAATTTCCATACAACTGTTTAACAACAACAACAACAGTATCTTAATGTGACTTAATAAAGGTATTGTAATAATCATAAACTTGTAATTATTGGCATATTTTTTTCTATAATAAAAACTGTCCGATCTGAATTCTAAACTATTTGATGACATACTTGCAAACTTTCATTCAATCATTTCTTAGATTTATGATGACTAACCAAAGCCACGTCTTACAAATATTTCTCTTAATAATAATTTTTTAAAAATTTAGTAGACGATTTGGAAGTTTGTGTATGAATAATGGCGCTTTTATCTAGGTTGCCAGTTAAGATTATTTTAAATTTTCTATGTCATATTTTAATGCAATTTGGGGAAATGCTAAGAATCTGCTTTCAATATATTAACTTTTTGATTTCATCTTTTCTATGTAAGCATTATTTTAACATGACACAAGAAAAATCTAAGTAAAAATGTTTTAATAAAATTACAAATATTAACTTTTTGATTTCATCTTTTCTATATAAGCATTATTGTAACACAACTTGGAGGAAAGCTAAGAATCTGCTTTCAAATAAAATATGAAATTTTTTATTTGAACTGGAAATTATTTCAAATTTTTTTATGGAAGCATTATTTTAAACATGACACAAGAAAAAGCTAAGTAAGAATTTCATTTAAATAATAAATTTATAGATATATATTTTTTATTTGAATTTGAAATTTTGTAAATAAGAATATGCTTTATCACGTGGTCTGAGTGTAGATTTGTGTAGGCGGGATCATTTTCTAATGAATTTATATAGCAAACTGAACCCCCTTTTAAAATTTTGAAAATCTTTAAAAAAAAATTGAATTTCGTAATCTTGGCTGCTTATTAGATAGTAAAAATACGAAAGAAATTGAAAATAATTATTTGTTAGAGGGGTACGAAGAAAAACAGAATTTCTTTTTGGTGGGTGGGGGCTAATAATAACAATAGCCGACGTCCAACTTTGACATGAAGAAAACTTGTCATTTAATACTCATTCTATATGCAGCAGCCACTTAGCCATGTGCTTTCTGGGTCGAGGGAAAGAGAAATAATGAGAATTATCTCCCTTTGCCGTCTTGTTAATTGAGGTTGGCGAAAAGCGAGGACAAAGAACTTGGCAAATCGACGCGCTAAGGAAAGTCTGATATAGCTTCAAGAACAAGCAGAAGCAAATCAACATAAACATACATTATATTTCAACAATAGACAATAAATAATTTTAACAGCAGCAAAAAATGAAAAACATGATCTCGCATTTTAAAATATAGTTGTCTATTTCATGTCACAAAATAACATACAGCTTTTGCTTTGCTTTGCTTTTTATTTTAACTTATTTAAATTTTGCTGGGTGCTTTTAGAAAAATATAGTTACAAAAGATTTTCTATCTCTAAAGTTAAAATTTTTATTTTACTAAATTACAGACAATGTACTTTTTACAAGTTTAGCTTTTTTTTAGTATATCACGTAGTTTTGATCAAAAAATTAAGTCCATTATTGAATTAATTTTTATTCTCTGATGCATTCATTTTTTAAAATTATTCCCAAGATGAAATTTATTTGGAATGTTTTTTCAGGATTTTTATAACTTATTCGAGATTTAAATTTAATTTAAAACGTTCGAATGTAATTATTAAGGATTTGAAAATATTCTGAAATTTACGCATTTTTATTTCAAAATGTTTTTTTTAATTTATAAAAGCAAATAAAAAACCTATTTAGTATTAAGTTGAGTAGTTTTATGTAAATTATTTCGAAAAATGATATTTTTATTTTAAAGACTTTTTTTTTTACAACTATCAAAAATCAACTATTCTACCAAAGGGTTCTGAAAATTTTTATTTATTTTAATATTTTTAGCGCGACCGATTTCCAAAAAGAATTTTAAAAAATAATAAATTATTAGTCAGGTCGAGAACTAGTTAGTAAACCCTTGTATAAATTAACATTTCATTTAAATTTTTCTTTTTTTTCTAACAAAAAATTTAAATTCAGAAATAACTGCATTCATTATTTAAATATATATATTTTTTTAAAATCACATTGACAAAATCATTGAGACTTTTTACAGAAGATATGATGAATCCGTCTTCCACCCAGCTATGGGTTAAATAGTAGGGTACACTAAGCTCTCTATCTCTGGATGGCAATCAGTACTTCTGCAGGAATATTCTGAATTCAACCCAGTCTGATGTACATGCACACAGTGAACTCACAAATAGGTATCTGGCATTTGTAGAACATTTTCTAAGTGATATGTGCTATGTCTCATCTGAAAGTATGCAATCTCAGAACTGGTATAACGTTTTCTCCTAACTGCAAGTATTTATTAAATTACGATCAAAACTTACACCTGTTTAACCATTAGCCTTATGATGATCAGTTGTGGTCAGTTTGCTTTTTCTGCATCCTTTTTTGTAAAGTTATTGGAATCCTGTTGCAATGAATGTCATGAATGACAGGCAGGTTTAACCCTTTAGCATTCAACCCATTCAATCTTACCCCATAAATATCAGTTCTCAATATTCAACTTGCCATAACCCATCTCATGTCTACCCTGTCATAATATATGACGACATCATCACAAATCGCATACAAAGTCACACAAACAGTGAGACTTTGATAGCCAATATTTAAAAAGATCAGTAATAAAAAAATTCCTGACAATTTCTTTCACCTTAATTTGTCACAGTGGGCTCACAAGCAGACATCTGGCATTTTTGGAACATTTCCCAAGAGATATATTGCTATGTTTCGTCTGAATATAGTCAGTCTGATGACCTTAGAACATGTCTTACTTTAAGTATTTGTCAGGTTATGATTGCTTGAAGCTGATCAAAATTTGCATTTGTTTAATCATTTACCTTGTGAAGATCAGTTGTAGAGAGTTGCTTTTTCGGCCTCTTTTTTTTTTTTTGAAAGTCATTGGAATCTTCAGTGGCAGATTTACTATAAATAGTAGAGTAGAATAGGTCCTCTAGCCTTGAATGGCAATCAGTACTTTCTACAGGAATATTCTGAATTCAACCCAGTCTGGTGAACTCACAAGTAGGTATTTGGCATTTTGGGAACATTTTCTAAGTGATATGTGCTATGTTTCATCTAAAAATAAACAGTCTCAGGACTGGTATAACCTTTTCTCTTAACCCCAAGTATTTATCAAGTTATGATTGTTTGAAGCTGATCAAAACTTGCATCTGTTTAATCGTTTACCTTGTGATAATCAGTCATGGAGAGTTGCTTTTTCTGCCTCTTTTTTGTTCAGAAAGTCATTGGAATCTTCAGTGGTGGATCTGCTATAAAACTAATGAAGCTTAAGCATCAGGGCTCCTTATCCCAGGGGTCCCCTGAAGCAACTTCTTTAATGAGTGAAGTTTTCAACAAAATCAATGGTAATTACTTTTTAGATGTTTGTTATTAAAATAAAGCCATTTTAATGATAGAATCATAAACCAATGGGGAGCTAATGTTGGTCTTAGAATATGCTTTAATACCAATTCCATATGGCCTCAAAATTCCCTGTAATTAGTTAAATTTCTTGGGGGCTTGCAGTGTCTAAACCCACAGCTTTATGGGCTTGTTGAGCTTGCCAGAATCTATTTATAGCCTTCATTTTGGCAGTTAGATCCTAGAATCTATTGTTGCTGGTTACAAAGGTGTCCCCTGTATCTGTTTAAGTTTCAGGATCTGCAACTGGGAATCTTATTCAAATTAAAGTCATAAATGAGAGACGAGGTTTTTAATGTGACACTTAAAAAAATAACCTGGATTTTGAGGCCCATAACAAAAAATCTAGTCAAATTAACAGAATTTTTGTCAGATTTTGATCCCACCAACCTCAAATAGTACTAACAAAAATGTTGGATGCACCATTTTCTTGTTTTTAGTGGAGGTTTCCAAGTATTAAATCAATTTAAATTCGCAAAATGTAAAAAAAATTGATTATGGAAGATATTTAAAACATACTTTCTAATGTTAAATTGATCCTTACCCATTTTTGGTGCCTTATGCCAAACACCAAATATCAGTTTGACATAAATTGTCTTGTATTTATCAGAAAATCATGATCTAGACTTCTATTGTAATAGTTGTTTTTCTTTTAGCAGTGGTGGTGGTGGTGGGAGAGCTGAAACTGGTTTGGCTCTGAAAATCTCCCTCAAAAGTAGTCTAAATAGATTAAATGCAAAATTTAAGCTATTTTCAAGAATTTTACGTCTTCTTCACTATAAACCAGGGTTTCTACATGTAAACAACTATTTTTTAATTATGTGAAAGTTTTATTTTAATCTTCCTCTTATGTACAAATAGCATTAATACAGTTCAATAATTGAGCTGAAGAGTCATTCGGGGAACTCAAAAAGCTTCACTCATTAGAGTTAAATGTTTGGCCAGGTCATTCATTGTAACTGATTCTTCACTATTTATCTAGAGGACCTCACCTTGTCGCTGGATCCTGGAGAGAATGTGTACAGGGTTAAGTCCAGACCAACCAAAGAATTTGGGTTCCTAACTACCAGCCAGAAGGCAGCAACTAGAAAACTGCAAGCTTGGTACCATCGGTATGAAGAATTGTAGCCAACAGCCAGTCATATTGCCATGAAAGCCACTGTTGTTAAAACATCGGAAGTGAGAATCAGAAACAAGGGTTGAACCTCTTCTCTTGTTCGAAAGGAGGGAAAGGAGTGGAGACTGTTCGAAAGGAGGGAAAGGAGTGGAGACTGTTCGAAAGGAGGGAAAGGAGTGGAGACTGTTCGAAAGGAGGGAAAGGAGTGGAGACTGTTCGAAAGGAGGGAAAGGAGTGGAGACTGTTCGAAAGGAGGGAAAGGAGTGGAGACTGTTCGAAAGGAGGGAAAGGAGTGGAGACTGTTCGAAAGGAGGGAAAGGAGTGGAGACTGTTCGAAAGGAGGGAAAGGAGTGGAGACTGTTCGAAAGGAGGGAAAGGAGTGGAGACTGTTCGAAAGGAGGGAAAGGAGTGGAGACTGTTCGAAAGGAGGGAAAGGAGTGGAGACTGTTCGAAAGGAGGGAAAGGAGTGGAGACTGTTCGAAAGGAGGGAAAGGAGTGGAGACTGTTCGAAAGGAGGGAAAGGAGTGGAGACTGTTCGAAAGGAGGGAAAGGAGTGGAGACTGTTCGAAAGGAGGGAAAGGAGTGGAGACTGTTCGAAAGGAGGGAAAGGAGTGGAGACTGTTCGAAAGGAGGGAAAGGAGTGGAGACTGTTCGAAAGGAGGGAAAGGAGTGGAGACTGTTCGAAAGGAGGGAAAGGAGTGGAGACTGTTCGAAAGGAGGGAAAGGAGTGGAGACTGTTCGAAAGGAGGGAAAGGAGTGGAGACTGTTCGAAAGGAGGGAAAGGAGTGGAGACTGTTCGAAAGGAGGGAAAGGAGTGGAGACTGTTCGAAAGGAGGGAAAGGAGTGGAGACTGTTCGAAAGGAGGGAAAGGAGTGGAGACTGTTCGAAAGGAGGGAAAGGAGTAGAGACTGTTCGAAAGGAGGGAAAGGAGTAGAGACTGTTCGAAAGGAGGGAAAGGAGTAGAGACTGTTCGAAAGGAGGGAAAGGAGTAGAGACTGTTCGAAAGAAGGGAAAGGAGTAGAGACTTGGTGATATGGATATCAGTGAGGAGGTGGAGATATTTACATTATGAATTAGCTTAAGATGATCCCCCCCACCCCACTTTCCATTATCGTTACTCTCCATCAGAAAAGGAAATGCATTAGAGTGGGTTTCTTTAGGGAACTGACAGCATATCATTAAGTTTTGACCTAATCGAGGTATCCCCTATCAGAATAAAATCAAATGCAAACTTAGACTATCCTTATTTTTTTCCTTAGGGAAGGGATGATGGGAATACGGGTCTCCATCAGGACTATTCCAGAAAAGTAAATTACTTGGATAAAAGGTGGGATAGATTACATTTAAGACAGGTGAATCTTTACATATGCTTTCTCCCCAACCCCAAATATTGGCATATCTTCCTATGGTCAACATTGTCTGAAGCAACAATCACACTCTTAGAGGAGAGATCACCACCTCTTCCTTTAGTGGGTGTAGGAGGGCAAGCAAGTAGAAACAAATAGTAGATATTTCAAGCAATTTTATTTCTACTTGAAGAACAGGAATCAAGTTGGTGAGTTTATAATATACAATCTCTCACTTCAGAAATATGTCCATCAACAAGTTTGGCCAGTTAAGTGTAACTGATTCCATTAAATGTGGCAACCAGAGAAGGAAGAGATTATACTGGAAATAATAATTCAGATTATATATATATATATATATATATATATATATATATATATATATATATATATATATATATATATATACACACACACACACGGTGTCCATAAAGTTTGTGTGCACTTTAAAAAGTTTATAACTTTATTTGTATTTGTGATAGAAATAATCTGTAAAAAATGTTATAAAGTTTGATGTACCTAGTTTTAAGTATAGCTAAAATAACTAATGTGATTTCAGGCATTACTGTAAATCAGTTGGCAAATGTTTTCCGTGAACTGCAAAATCGTATTACCCTTTGTATTGCTAATGATGGAGGACATGTGGAAACTTAAATAAAATTTCAATAAAACCTTAAAAAATATGGATTTACTTCTTTCTAATCCTTTTTACAAATTATTTCTATCGCAAATACAAATAAAGCTATAAGTCTTTTAAAGTGCACACAAACTTTATGGACACCCTGTGTATATATATATATATATATTCATTAATACATGTTTCATTAAATAATATAGATAAGTGTTGTCTATATATTTTATGTAACACTTATCTATATTATTTAATGAAACAAGTATTAATGAAAAAATGCTGCCTAAATACACACAATATATATATATATATATATATATATATATATATATATATATATATATATATATATATATATATTATTTTATACCAGTTTATTTCTGAAAAGATTCTCACTGGGGGAGGGGGATAATATAAAATCCCCCAAAATATGATTTCTTACTTCAGAAATAGTTCCATCAACAAGAAATTTGGTCAGTCAAGTGTAACCGATTCCATTAAATGTGGTGACCAGCAAAGGAAGGGATTATATTGTAAATAATAATTCAGATAATCTGATTACATATATGGTTTTAAAAATGAGAAAGTGCATTCTTTTAAAGGAAACTTTTTTGTCCAAGCCTTCTTCAGAAAGATTCGTTAGAACAACAAGAATGAAAACAGCAAAAGTAAAGGTTTTAAATATAACAGCAATCAGCTAAGTGACAGATTTTATTTGTATCAACCACATATATACAGGGCCGGCCATAGATTTGTTGGCACCTTGAGCAAGCTGAACTTTGGCGCCCTTATAAGTATAATTTTTAAAAAATTTTCACAAGGAGAAAAAGTGAAAATGTAGACTAATGAGTTTATTACAAAATACAATTTAATACAAGCTGAAGAAAACATTCATTATCCAACCTAAAACATTTCTTTCTCGCCTTTAGATCAGCAAATCTTTTCATGGCTCTTTCTACACCCATCTTCTTTGCAAGATCATTTTCTATTGACAAAATAGCCAAAGAATTTTATCTGTCTTGAGTCATAAACGACCACAAGTATGTTTTGATAAGCTTTAGTTTTGGAAGATCCCAAACACATGACATGACGGCATGATAGCGTCCCTGATAATTCCGTGGGCTGTTTGTCTTTCTGATTTGCCGAAACATTGTGATAACAACGACAAAGTTGAGGACAATCGTCTGAATGTAAATGGTGAAAGTAATGTCAGATTAAAAATACAAAAAGTCCATTAATTTCTTAGAAATTTGTTTACATTTTTTATATGAAAATAAAGTTAGCACTTCTGAAAATGTGCATACTTTAAAGGCTAATTGAAACTGCGAATCTCTCTGCGAGTCTCTCTGGGAATCTCTCTGCGAGTCTCTCTGGGAATCTTGCGAGATTGCACATTTTGTTTATTAAGATTCGAATACACATGTCAGTAGATATAATTCAGACTGTTTAAAAAAACAGAGCATCTACTCCAACACGAGCATCCAATAAAATATGTTTAAAGATCATTTTCTATTGACGAAATAACCAAAGAATTTAATGTCTTGAGTCATGAACAACCACATGTATGATCACAACAGCATGATGGTGCCTTGGGTGACTGCCTGAGTTGCCAGTACCTTCAGTTGGCTTTCTCTCTCTCTCTCTCTCTCATATATATATATATATATATATATATATATATATATATATATATATATATATATATATATATATATATATATTCAAGTAATAGGAAAGAACAGTCAGATTTAAAATCCAGATTTCTTTAGCAATTATTTTTATTTTTAAAAGACAGTGCTCAATATAAAGTAGAGCATAATATTATAATTAAAAAAAAAAAAAAAATGTCTCCATTGCAACACAGAAATTACCGTGTTTCAAAACCAAAGCTTAAATCCTAAAATGTAACCTTAAAATTCGGAGCTTGGTTCCATTCTCAAGTGATGTTAAGAATAACTTACAAAAAATTGGATTTGCTCTATTTTTAAGTTGGTGGTGTTAAGGGAATTCCCATTTTTTCTTTTTTTTAATTGAGTGGGTGTTGGCATTTCTTTGAATGTATAAAGCAAGTGTATGTTTGTGTGGCAAATTTAAAGTCGGTTAAGGTTGGGTGGGGGTTATGATTTCTCTCTAGCTACAATGACTCTCAAGCTGTCAAGTTATTATTGTCTGGTTTATTTAAGGTTTACACTACAATATAGTTGGCATTTATTTACAGTGTAACCCGGATATAAGATAAACCCAGATACAAGAGAGATTTTCTCTGGTCCCAAATTAGAGCCTGTGTTAATGTATATATAATAGACCAAACCTGGATATAAGAGACTTCGTCTCCGGTCCCGACAACACTCTTATATCCGGGTTACACTGTATTTTCTTTTTAAAACTACATCAGGATTTTCTTAAAGGGGTATTCAAATATATTAAAGTCATATTTTTTATACTTATATTTTTATTTATACATAACTAAAATACTACATTATTTAATTTACGAATAGACTATATATGGTACTTAAAAATGAATATATTGTATATTCTAATATATTAATCACTCAGACTCCAACGGTTTAAGTGTAGCGTCAATCGACATCTCCAGTTGCCTTGATCTATCCACTTCCCTTCTCCACATCCTTTCATTTTTCATTCCTATCTGCTCTCGCTCCAAATCTTCTGTAACCCCCTTGCCTTGATTGACCCACTGTCTTTCTCTTTCTCCACATCCTCTCCTTTACCACTCCTATCTGCTCTTCCTCCAACCCTTCTATAACCCCTTGCGTGATAGTGGCCTCCAGCCTTGCTTGGGGTGATACACTAAAAAAAAAAAAAGAAAAAAAAAAAAAGAGACTCGTGTCCATAGCAAACTATAGTCAGGTGCTAAGAACAAAAAACATAGAATAAAAGGGAGATAATTTTGTAGGGAAATTTAATTTTGAGATTTGGGAAGAGACTGAGAGAAAACTAAGTATAAATAAATCACGTCATTTGGAAAAGTGATTTGAGTGTTTTTTTTTTTTTTAAATTGGAATAACTAATGCGCTTCTACTTTTAAAAACATTGGCTTTGTTTGAATATGGAGGTAACAAAATTAAAAATGGCTGGTGTTTTATTGTTTAAAGATGATTCTGTCATAGACAAGATTATGGAAATAATAAATGAAATCTACAACAGGGGGTGATATACGCAGCAGATCTCAGCAGATCTATATTCATAGCACTGCCTAAGAAACCAGACGCAAACAAATGTGAACTCCAATCAGCCTAATGAGCCACATAAAAAACCTCATCATCCGAATTCTGATGACTAGTGAGTGCAGCAGAATCAGGCTAGAGATAGGACACGAACATGGTGGGTTTGTTAAAGACACCGGAACAAGGAACGCAATATTGATGCTCAGAATGTTATCAGAAAGAGCAATACAAATGCAGAAGGACATGCATCTGTGCATTATAGACTACGCAAAGGCGTTCGACAAAAAGTACGCCACAAAGATCTGTTGGAACTGCTCAGCAACCTTGATATATTTGGGAAAGATATCAGAATAATCAAGAACCTATACTGGCAGCAAATGGTCTGCATGTGGATAGAGGGTTTAGCAGATATACCAAAATAGAAAGGGGTGTAAGGCAAGGATGTGTCTTCTCACTGGACTTATTCAACTCGAGCAAGGTAATTCTGAGAGAATTGGAAAACCTACCAGAATTTAGCACTGGCAGCCACAATCTTAACAACATAAGATCTGCAGATAACACAATGCCAATAGCAGAGATGGAAAGGAAACTACAAAACCTCCTACAGAAGGTAGCAAAGGAGAGTGAGAAGAAAGGACTAAGCATAAACTACAAGAAAACAAAATGCATGGTCATCAGTAAAGGGATGAGCCCAAAATGCGGTTTACAGATTGGGGACACTAAAATCAAGCAGGTGCAGAAATTTAAATATCTAGGAAGTATTCTGACAGAGGATGGTAAGTGTGACATTGAGATCAGAAGACGTATTGGGATGGCCAAAGACACATTCCAAAAGCTAGGCAGAAATTTAAATATATAGGAAGTATTCTGACAGAGGACGGTAAGTGTGACATTGAGATCAGAAGATGTATTGGGATGGCCAAAGACACATTCCAAAAGCTAGGCAGAAATTTAAATATATAGGAAGTATTCTGACAGAGGACGGTAAGTGTGACATCGAGATCAGAAGACGTATTGGGATGGCCAAAGACACATTCCAAAAGCTAGGCAGAAATTTAAATATCTAGGAAGTATTCTGACAGAGGACGGTAAGTGTGACATCGAGATCAGAAGACGTATTGGGATGGCCAAAGACACATTCCAAAAGCTAGGCAGAAATTTAAATATCTAGGAAGTATTCTGACAGAGGACGGTAAGTGTGACATCGAGATCAGAAGACGTATTGGGATGGCCAAAGACACATTCCAAAAGCTAGGCAGAGTATTACGAGACAGGAGGATTTTGTTGATAACAAAGAAAAGAGTACTGAACTGCTACGTGATATATAGATATATTAATCAAAATAACAGATTTCTCACAACTACTTTCTAACACACACGCTAATGTATTATACTTTCTGTATTTGTTTACAAATTAAAAGTCCGCCACCACCACCAAGTGGTCACTTTGAGAACAAATATGACTTGTTCTGCTAAACCTGCAAGTTTTGAAATACACGAGTGACAATTTGGAAGTTTTTTTTTTCTGCAAATTTCGTCCGTTGCACCCAAAGCCCGTTGATTGGGAGTTTGTCTATATTACTTTTAGTTTAAAATATTGCAGAAAAGCATTTTTTTTTATATGGGGGTAGGTGTTTTTATAAGTTGTTGAGAGATTTATGGATAACTTAATGTTTGGCATTTTAAAGTAAAGGACTGATAATTATGTAAATTATTTGAATATAACTTGAATGCTTTTTTTATATATTTTTTTTAACTAGCCAGTAATTTTTTTTTTTTTAAGCATTTCACCCCAAGCAAGGCGGGAAGCCACTAGCACGCAAGGGGTTACAGAGACTTGGAGCGAGAGCAAAGAGAATTGATAGAGGAGAGGATGAAGAGAAGGTTAGGGGATAGATCAGGGCACCTGGAGATGTTGATTGATGTTACATTTGAATAGTTGGAGATTATAGCTATCAGGAAAACAAGAAATGGGGAGGGAGTTCCACAGGCGAGAAGTGCGAGACATGAAGCTATTGGAGTAGAAGAGACGGAAGTAATCTAATATTTTATTGAATTTTAAGTACTTTGGCTTTTTATTCTTACTTATGAAGACATTTGTTTGGGAAATGTTAAAAAAATTACCAATAAATTCCAAATTTACTGATAAAGTGTATTGATGTCCATATTTACAAAATAAAAATAGAAATTCTTTTTTTTTTAAAAACACAGGTTATGGTTGGTGGGAATTGTAGTTAACTTTTCCATTTAAATATAACTTTTACTTAATAGTAATTTTACTTAAGCAATAAAAATTAATACAAAATTTTAAGTTTATAAATTATTCTAATTAAAATTTATGGAAAATGAAAACAGTTCTTGCAAAAATTTATTATGCATTGAAATTTTTTTTTTCTTAAGACAATAGTGTTCACAATATATCTTATTCATAAAAAAATTAAAATCTTTTCTAATTAAATAATGTTTTTGTTTTATTGATTTTTATTTTATGATTCAGAGAAGATTTTCTGTCATTGGGGGGGGGGGGTCCTGTTTGGCAAAAAAGATTTCATAATGTAAATTCTCCATTCTACTTATAACTAAAAATTAAGCTTTGCAAAAATGAATTTCTTGAAATTTCATAAAATTAAATAAGAGTGGGGAGGATAACAGATGTAAATAATTTTACCAAGATTTTTTAAAATAATTTAATTGAATTGTGAATAAATTCTGGAGGTTTTTATTAAAGTCTGACAATTATCTGATTTTTACAAGAATTTCCAAATCAATGTTTTTCACCAAAAAAAGATGCTCAAATTTCCCATACTAATTTATGGTCACAGAAAAAAAACAGAAATTTTAGCCAAAATTTTGAAAGTTCTAAAAAGGCTAAAAAAAAATGTAATTTAATAATAAAAAATCTTTTGGTCTTTCCTTTTAATAAAGATTTTGATGATAAAACTGTTTTTATTAATTTGGGGTATTTTTTTCATCATGTAGGCTCCTTTTTTTTAACAAATCTTTAGAGGTATCTAATTTTAAGAAATTATACTTAATATTTTATATAAAAGCAACGTTTAAATTAGTTTTGCTTTCAACTAGAAGCAACCCTTACAAATACATCGACGTTAGTTCATTTTCAGTTATTAGAAGCAGAAAAAATACAAAGCCATCTGGAAACATACAAAGATTGATAATAAATGAATTGGACAAAATCTAGGACAAATTGGAAAATGCTAAATTTATCTCAGAAAATGACTCCCTCCACTATTCTTTACCAATAATTGAGGTATAAAATTATCCCAAAAGCTACGAATCCACCCCTTCTTCCTCCAGCTGTGGGTTAATTATTAGGACTTATATCAGTAAATCATTATCATCTCAAAAAAATTCTTACAAGCCAAAAATATTTTCTGTTTCCAAATAATCTGCAAAAAGTTGATAAGCCATAAAAAACAAAACAATCATCCTGAATTTTGAATTAACCGAAGATATTTTTTCAAACCATGTTCCAAGGTGTCTGGATAATTGAGAAAATACTGTAGAATGTTATTTTCATTACTTTAATATTCAAAAAGTACTGGCCACAAACAAGAAAACGCAGAGCAACATGATGTATGGGTAAACTAAAAACCAGTGACGGTCTTAAGTATATTGTTCTACTTCCACATGCCATGCCTCTTCTGGGTGTCACATTATCTGTTATCTCCGTTTAACTCAACTCTCCAAGTTTTTGTTCGCCTCAGCTGTAGCCAGGGATTGAACTCATAACCCTTTGGGTTAAGTCACTGGATTCAACAAACGCTTTTATCCATTGGGGCATATGTTCTTGAGGACTATAATTATCTTTCAAAAAATGAATTCATAGGAAAACCTCAGAATAACAAACATTAATTTAAATAAGATAACCTTGTCTATTATTGTGTCAGATCCACTCAGCAGATGCCAAAGATAAACTGGAATAAGAGGTATTGGAGTGTCCTCCCCCAACCACCTGGGGATCAAGTGGATTATACTACACATTTTAACCTGGAGAAAGGTCCTAGCTGGAACAGGGATGTACATAAACAATATACCTATAATATGAGGTGGGGCTGAAAATTGTGTACACACACACACATATATTATATATATATATATATATATATATATATATATATATATATATATATATATATATATATATATATATACCATGTAACAATAAAAGAAGTTCATGCTTCAACCACGTTAAACACACAAATTCATTCACTAGCTCAGTCACTAAATCTACCTTCAAAATCTACCACGACTAACTGTAGAAGTCATAACATAATTTACCTCCTAGAATGCACACTATGCCGGAAACAATATGTAGGAAAATCTGAATGGCCCTTTCACTACAGAATTAATAATTATCGCAATCAAATTAAGTCAACTCCCCATGAAAAATTATTACCTGTAGAACAACATTTCCGCATGGAAAGACACGACTTCAAAACCCATGCCAAAATCACTATAATTGAGAGAATAGAAAAGCCCAAAGCAGATAACATTAGAAAGATTTTAGAGTTCCATGAAAATAAGTGGATACGATGTTTACAAATGCTGTTTCCAGCCGGGTTAAACCATAAATTTAACAATATAGATAGTAGTAATACATAACCCTACAAATCAAAACCTACCCACATTTCACACCCATACAAAACAGACATGCTTACGGAGGTGTTGAGGCCTCACATTTATACACACACCCACACGAATATACACATTTACACACATCATACTCACTTTCCTAATGAGCCAAATGATAACACACACCCATAGCAATATACAAGCTAACACATATCATACTCACTCACTCCGTAAAAACTAAATAACACACACACACACACTTACCAGAGACTAAATAACACCCACACACACACACACACACTTACCATCCCCTCTCCAGGTACCAATAAAACTGCTGAACTGACTGAAGGAATTCAAACTAGCATGAATCCATCCAGCTCTTATCTCAAATGACAACTTAAAAGAGACTGTTTGATCAACACAAGGAATGTTAATAAACTCATGTTAAAAAGATAAAAAAACAAATGAAAACTACAGACAAAAGTTCATTTTCTCCATCAAGACATTCATTTCTGTAGTTTACTGCTACCAGCAAGCAGAAACATTTTTTTCTCCCGATGATGGCCATGTTGGCCGAAACTAGTCGAGGAATCTAAATGAAATAATAATAATAATAAAAACATAAGAATATTAATCTACAACCCAGTATGTCTGAAGATTTTAATTAATTTTTTAATAATTTTTATCGTTCAAAATATATATATATATATATATATATATATAACACTATAGGGTTACTTTATGTAATAAATATGTTGTTAATACTTTTACTACAAAGATAGCATTAAAATCAAAAGAAAGGGATTGTCAGTGGTCAGGAATGGTGGCAAGCATTAATGATAGAATAGGGCTATTATATGTATAATGGAAATGCATGGCTAATGATTTTAATATAGGAATGCATTGAAAATGAGGAAGAAAGGGATTGTCAGTGGTCAGGAATGAAGACAAGCATTACTGATAGAATAGGGCTATTATATGTATAATGGAAATGCATGGCTAATGATTTTACTATAGGAATGCATTGAAAATGAGGAAGAAAGGGATTGTCAGTGGTCAGGAATATAAGTTAAAGTATTGTTAGTGAATTTTTGAACTTTTATATTGCCTACTAGTGGTATTGGTTGATTTTTTTCAATCTAAGCCCAAAAGTCAGAGTTCTGAATGTTGATTTTCCATGCTGGCTTTTAGCATTTGTGCAATCATTGAAACAATTTTAGATTCCTGCTTTTCATTTCTTTGATTTTGTACGCAATACTTTAGAAAAATTTTTTTTAATTTCATCACACTATGCAACTTTAATTTGTAATTATAAATTCTGTGATAATCAAGTTTTTTATTTTCAGTTAAATAATGAAATCATTATAGAAAGGAAATAAAGCAAGAACTATGCTGATTAAAATTGTATAAAATATGTCTGGGTATTCATGATCTGCTTGGAAAATGTAATTGGCAAACTTATTTCGAATTTCAGTCTTGTCTGTTGCATTCACTTTCACACTAATACTCTTGGAAAGACAGACATCAATCTTTTGTGTCTACCCCCAGTTAAGGGTTAAATAGCAGGGTAAACTCTGCTCGGATCCTTTCTATTAATTCACACTAAATAATATAAAGTTTATTTATCGCAAATATTAATTCACACCAAGAAATGATAAATTTTAAATCAAAGTGTTTTTTTTTTTTTGTACTTTTTTATTAAATTTTTGGCACTCTTGAAATTATAAATTTTAAATCAAAATTTGTTTAGCTTGCCTCATAACAACTCCAACCCTCAAAATGAGAAATTACCAAAAATTTGGGAGTTATTCCCATTTTGGAAGTGCCGATGATATTCAAAGTACTTACAAAGAATTTTTTACAATTTTTTTAAATTGTAAAAAAAAAAAAATCGTTTTTGGCTTGTTTATCGGCGTGAGTGCGAACGAAGACCCCCCACACTTAGAAATAGCGTGTCCAAGTCGCCCACATTTGGGGCGATTGCAAAGGTCAACTAAACTAAAGTTCAATGGAAGGGCATTGCTCTGGGAGAATTTGGTGTGAATTTTAGTAAATATAAATTATTTTGGGGTGAATTAACAGAAAAGATCCCTCTCCTCTTTATGGCTTTGGATGGTAACCAGTCTTATTCCCTTTTTCTATGTACTTTGTTCCTTCAGGATGTAGGCGAGCATGACTCTCCACAACCTCCTATCCCTTAGCAACGTTAGTCCCTTTGCTATCTCATCCCCTGTTCTACCATCCATTACCACACGATCATCACGTAGGCGACCCTGTCTCTTTTGCCTTTGATATGTCTCGTGTGTGTCAAATTTCCAAACCTGCCTTTCTCATTATGAAGTTTTAGTTGTCTTTCTAAATGTGCTTCAATCAGTAAAGAAGCTCTCAATTCCAAACTGTGGAGAAAGCAAGAGGAAGCCATTTACATTTATGTACAGTGTAACCCGGATATAAGAGAGTTGTCAGGACCGGAGAAGAATTCTCTCATATCCGGGTTTCTCTTATATCCGGGTTTGGTCTATTATATATACATTAACACAGGCTCTAATTTGGGACCAGAGAAAATCTCTTATATCAGGGTTTCTCTTATATCCGGGTTACACTGTAATGGAAATGCATTGCTAATGATTTTACTATAGGAATGCATTGAAAATGAGGAAGATGCAAAAAAAAAAATATTTTCCCCTGTCATGTGGTGTGGTTCTATATGTCCATGTGGAAAACGAATTCAGTCAAGCTAATTTTGAAATCGAGGACTCCTGCGTTGTTCCTTGTGTGGATTTAAAAGGCACAGATCGGTTGATCGGAGGTACTGAACTCTCCTGTTCGAGTAAAAGTCGAAATATTTTCTGTTTTAAAACTTTTTTTGTGTTAAGAATTACTTAGAGCAGTTTTTGTCCTTCCCAAAAAAAATGCATAGCAATTCACAGAAAAGGAATGTGTGGGGAGCCAAGATCACCTACGTCCTGAAGGAACAGATCATAAAAAATAAAAAATCACAAATGTCGAACCTCGTTTCTGCGACAGGCATCCTTCAAACAAAAGCTGTTAGAAAATAGAAGTTATTTTTTAAAACCTACCATCTATAAAATAATCACCGCCTCATATTTTTCGACGAGAAATGCAAAAAATAAAATTAATACAAATAAATAAAACACGCTTGAAAGATAGAAGCTTCAAGCACTTGGCTATTTCTGTCTCACGGAACGTTATATTTGAAGTAAATAAGAGATATTATCCAATTTCTGTGGTGAATTCAGAGTAGAAAATTTCAAGCTGCAACTTTTGAAAAGAAAATGCAATGTATGTGTAAATAACGCCAGTTGATGTAAAAAAAAAAAAAAGTTTTAAAATAGGAAAGTTAAGGTGACTTGGAATGAAAATTATTAATGGATTTGTTTGACAAAACAAAATTACAGAATATATAATTTAGGAAAAGAAATGAAACCTAAGGAAAATATATTGTAACTTAAACTAAAAAAAAGTAGTGTGTTTCGAAAGAGGGAAAATGTCAAAGTTCAACAGAGAAAATAAAAGAGGATGCGATAGTTTTAGTTAAAAAGCGACCAGAAAGGGTCGCTCCTATTTTTAAAATACGTTATCTAGCTTAAAATAACCAAACACTGCTTTTTGGAGAAAAACGTCGATATATTTAAAATATTAAAAACAAACAAACAAAAAAACGCGTAAGAAAGGCGCTTCAAGCACCTGGCTTCTTTTTTTTTTTTTTTTTTTCATCACCAAGAAACAAAACAAGTTTTTACCTTTGTAAAGAAATCTCGTCATGGAAACTCAGGAAGTCAATAAAGTCGCCGTAGTTTCGATTTTTCCCAAATATAAAACTAATCATGAAGAGAAGATCGATATCCCAACAACGATAGGAAAACTTAATTTTTGAAATCGTCAACAAGGGAAAAAAAAACTTTCATTCGCCGCTTAGAGTTGTTCCCCTTGATTTCCATTTTTTTTTTTTTAAATCAACAGTAACAAATCAAAACACTAATGTAAATTTCATTAAGAATCACCTTTTAGCGATGGTTTTTGTTCATTGTCCCGCCAATTATGAACTGCAAATAGATTAACAAAGCGTTGATTGCATTTCCAATAGTCGCAAATGGTGCAATAAAGAAAATGAACATGCAGCTGCTGCCGCTTTCGGCTTGTATGGTAACAATGACAAATATGATTCAAGATGGCGCCCGACTGCTCCTGATTAATATTCATATATCTACGTACTTAATATTCATGTACCTTATTAATATTCATATCTACATGGACAGCTTGCAAACGACTTTTCATAATTGAAATGCCATTTTTGAGTTTTATTTTCTTCTGGGAACAATTCGGAATTATTGCAGCTTCCTTAATTTTGTTCTAATCTTACCGATTTTTAAAGACTAGGGAAAAACCGTTGGTTTGTGTTTCCATTCCGTTCCGACAAAGTAAGCTATTCCATTTTTTTTTCAAGTTAATATTTTGACTTCATGGCAAATATACTCTCTCTCTCTCTCTCTCTCTCTATATATATATATATATATATATATATATATATATATATATATATATATATATATAAGAGAGATAGATAGAGAGAGAGGGAGAAAGTTTATCCACTGTCAAGCTGGCTATACATGAACTTTATATATATATATATATATATATATATATATATATATATATATATATATATATATATATATATATATATAAAAGTGAACATTGAAGTCAACACTTAGAGGCGACAGGCTGTTTCATGCTGGACGCAATCACCAGGGACTCGTGGCCTGACGATTGCGTCCAGCATGAAACATCCTGTTGCCTGTAAGTGTTGACTTCAATGTTCACTTTTATATTTACACACGCTCTATCTCTGATATTGAGCACTTTATCCCATAAATATAGCACACCTTAAGACTATATTTCTTCATATATATATATATACCTGTATGCGGGTCACTTAAGTGTCAAATGTGAGGTCAGTCTACCCGGATTTTAGATGGAAAAATAAAATCAGAGTGTCATACCCACGTATGCAATACAAAATAACAAACGACGCGAAGGAATGATCCCCACAGAAATAAAAGACAACCAAGCTAAATATAACAATAACATATCTACAGTAGATACATGTATTTATATATTATAATTCAATGATCTTTGTTGTGGCCATGAAGTGACCAGTAGTTCAAGTGTTTAAAATGATTTTATTGCAAGTGAGTCTGCAATGTTGGGAATGATATGTACGCCAATATGTATGTTTGAAGCATACGTTAATGAAACACGTGTGAGACTATTGACTAATTGTGTGCGATAGCAGTAATTTCAAAACACATTGAACAGAAAGGAAACGAGACTTAATTTCGTCGTGGCGTTGTACGTGGAAAATCATCGTTGACATATGTATTGCCGTGGTACGTGTGTCATTGTTGTTAATCGTGGCTGGTCTGGATCGCTGACTGTTCCGTTTCAGATCTCCTCCTGTTTGTGGCTGACGAGCCGCTTTTATGGATTATGGCGAGTCGGTGACCGGCTCACGAATCCTATTTGAGTTTTGTGTGGGAAACCAAGCCCAGACCGATTACCAGGTCATTTGGAGTAGACGTCGCAGAGAGAACATCATGTGACTTATTATATCCAATCAGGTTCCAGAAACCACTTATATAATTTTTCGAGCCGTTTTTGTAGAGAATTGTAAAAAAGTTTTTCGTATCTACTGAATTTAGTAAGATTTTATTTACAGGTGTCTCTTACTTGTTTGTGCTTCAGTTGTTGGCCGTAAAATATAGGAGTTTATATCATATACATATACGACGACACAAACATAAAAACTGAATGGGGTTGTCAGATTCTCATCGACGGGAGAGCCCATCACACACACACACACACACACACACACACACACACACACACACACACACACACACATATATATATATATATATATGAATAAAGTCAAAAGGAAAACCTATCTTAACCGACGCGTTTCCCTCTCTGAGAGAGAGAGAGAGAGAGAGAGAGGGGAGAGAGCGGGGTTCATTAACTTTTCAACTGTATCTTTTTGCATAAGCTTGTCAGTGGAAGTGGATAGTCGATGGAAGATACTTCTTTTGAAGTCGCTGATAGCCAAAGCAGAATCCTGTTAAGGCACTTTCTTTTGAGTTGTCGACTTCATTTATATTTCCTTTCAGAGACACTGAGCTTAGGAGTTTTGAATTACAACATTGAACGATCCGAATGCTACATTATTTTCCCCTCTCTGTCATGTGGTGTGGTTCTATACTATGTCCATGTGGAAAACGAATTCAGTGAAGCTGATTTTGAAATTGACAAAATCGAGGACTCCTGCGTTGTGGTTATATATGTGTATATAACCCACAAAGGCACAGATCGGTTGATCGGAGGTACTGAACTCTCCTGTTCGAGTAATAGTCGAAATATTTTCTGTTTGAAACCTTTTTTTGTGTTACTATAAGAATTACTTACAGCAGTTTTTGTCAAGCTTTTTAAGCAACGTGACACCGAAGGACGAATGAAAATATCAAGGCATACTTAGCAAAATGTTTAAAGGATATACATTTAGAATATGAAATACCCACACAAATATGAACGTACTTTATTTCAATATTTTTATTAAACTACTTGTGCAGTTTATTTAGTGTGAAAGCTGTGCCTGGTGTTTTTTTTTTTACGATTTCTTCAATGTTTGGTCGAATGTGCGATAAGCAGACCCTCATTTCTTCTTCAGTTCAGCGTCGTCTTTCTCGCTTCTTATTTTTGATGTTATTTAGGGTTGAGAAGCATAATTCACATAAATAAGATGCAGAAAATTGCAATAAAACTGATAAAGCCTTTTTAGCTATTGGGGTATATTTCCTTTGAATTGAAATCTAATGGGTACCGTCGGACGTTTTATTTTGATCCCTCGATCACTAGAAATGGTGGCCAATTCTTCTTCACATAACTGAAGTCCAATATTAGAAGGAACATTTATGAAGGGATTTTGAATCCAATCATACTTTTCGCTTAAGTCTTTTCGCGATACACTTATAGGACGTCTTTGCGGCTCCAAGGTAACAGAAGAGAGTGTGGGGTTCAGTTGGTGATTGGAATTTGGAATGATTATTAGATTCTTTGGGAAGAGAACCGCTAACCCTTGGTGCATGGATTCCATCTGTAGTGTTCTGCTGTTCATGAACATTCAAGTCTTCAGAGTCAGTAAGTGGAATCACAGATTCCATCGAACCAGTCTCTACATGAAAAAGGAAACTGCCCAGAAGAGATGCAAAAGATTCCAAAGTCATCTGGAGTCCATGTTCGAAGCCAATGGCAATTTTATTGAATAAATTTACTCTTTAGTATTTCAAGATATTTTTGTGTAATTTTGGTAAATATATCTGTTAAAATGAGATGTTAGTGCTATTTTCATTTTTGCGTAATTTAGACAATTTATGCATCGCACCCTGTATATTTAGAGATTCTTGATAAAATCCAAAGAAGTATCTGCAATGCTATTGGTCCTGCCCTGGCATTTCGGCTCCAGTCTCTTTCCCACCGCCGTAACGTAGCTCCCCTATGCCTTTTCTATGAATACTTTCTTCGTAATTGTTCTGATGATCTTTCCTTTGGGGTAGGTAGAGTTTATGAATTCAAACGCAGTACTAGATTGGCAGCAAGGTCTCATCATTTTACTGTTGAAATGGCTAGATGGAAGTGTAAATTCTATGCTAACAGTTTCTTTAATAATAAAAAAGAAAAGTATAAAGAAACTGAATGGAATCAGCTAGACATGCCCAGCCATTTATAAAAGAAATCAAATGCCATTTCTATAAATACTTTCATGGTAATTGTTGGGCTGAACTCTTTGCTATCATACCTAGACTTTATGAATTTAAGTACAGTACTAGATTGGCGGCAAGGTCTCATCATTGTACAGTTGAAATGGCTAGATGGAACCGTAAGTTCTATGCTAACAGTTTCTTCTATCACACTTCTTGCTTGTGGAACTCTCTTCCTGCTTCTTGCTTCTCAGTCAAAATTGATCTTCAAAAATTTAAATGCAATATCAATCGTTATCTTCTGTTTTTCTAATACTTGAGTTTTTATTGTTCTCTCTCTTTAATAGTCTTTTTTTGTCATGTTCTCTCGCATTCAGTAGCTTTTGCGTTTTAGTAGCTTTACTGCCTTGTTTGGGGTGAAAAAAGAAAGAAAAAATGTATATGAAATAAATTCAAGTCATCTGCAGGGAACTAATTGAATAGTAATATCAATTATGCGCGCAAAATAACCAACACACGTACAGCTAAAAAGTAAATGCCTTACTTTTTTACTGTTTCAGTGAAGTGAACCTATATCGTAATATTGAGGGCTCTGCTCTAGCAACACGAAAAAATATTTTTATGGAAAATTTAAACTTCGTTAATAGCTTAGTTTATTTATTAAATTTGGATCTTTTCTGTACACTCCCCACTAAATATTAATTCACCCCAAAATAAAAAGAATGTAAATTTGCTAAAATTCACACCAAATTCTCTCAGAGCGAGGCCCTTCCATTGCACTCTGGTTGTGTTGACCTTTGCGATCGCCCCAAATGTGGGCGACTCGTGTGCGCTATTTCTAAGTGTGGGGTCTCACTCCGATAAACAAGCCAAAAACAGATCTTTTTCTTTTGTAAAAAAAATCCTTGTAAGTACTTCGAATGTCATCCATACTTACAAAATGTGAATAACTCACTGATTTTTGGTAATTTTTCATTCTGACGGTTGGAGTTGTTGCGAGGCAAGTTAAACAAATTGTGATTTAAAATTTATAATTTCCTTTTGAAATTATAAATTTTAAATCACAATTTGTGCCAAAAATTTAATTAAAAAAAAACAAAGTTTGATTTGGAATTTATAATTTCTTGGGGTGAATTAATATTTGCGATAAGTAACTTTACATTATTTGGGGTGATTTAACAGACACGATCCAGGGTATTTATTTACTAAAGTTTAACGTTTACACTGAATTTACATAGCTAAAATTAGGAAAATAAAAAATTAGGAAATAAAACAAAATATATATATTCTAAATCTGGAGAGAAGATACGAAAAATATTTTTGAAAAAAAATGATTATTTCTTGTAGCTGTAGAACCCAAATTCTACATTATTCCAATACCTTTGGTCTATTCTGTGCAAAAAGTGGATCAGAGAACACTTTCAACTTCATACACTTTCAAAAAAAAAAATCTCGAGCTCTCATTGGTTAATAAATATACAAGTAGGCGTGACTATCCATCCACGCTTAACTAATTTTTACAGCTCGTGACTGAAATCCAAGTTCTCGCCAAGTCTCTGTGAGCCACTCGAAGCAAATAAAAACAGAAATTCATTCACAATCGCCAGTGAGCATTTTGACATAGTGTGAGATCCAGTTTTTTGGACGACTCACCTAGCAGGTCGAACTCTCTGCCTCTGAGGCAGAGGGGAACTCTCTGCCTTTGGGCAGAGAGGAACTCGGACGAGGCTCCGCCGAAGGGCAGAGCCTCGTTCGAGGTGGTTGACCACCCCGATCCCGTTTATACGGGTTCTACGGGCAATTTTTGCCCGAGCCTACGGGCTCGGAAATCCCACATTAAACCGGCCTTGTGCCACATTCGACACACGTGGGCGTGTTGTTAAACATCGTGAGCATTTTGACATCAAACGAATTGCAGCTAAACTTCACATCAAACAATCTTAAGTTTTTCGTTCATACGAACATTATACAAGCTTAACGATATTCATGTCGCGGCCGCCATTAGCCGCTCCTTAGGAAAACGACATTGACCTTCACAACCCCTGATCGCGCAGATTTAAGTTCAGCAGCATGCGAGAAACTGAACAATTGACCCAATATGGTTGAGTCCAAAACCGTACCTCGTGAGCATCGGATTATGCAGTGCTTCCCAAACATTGAACAACATGAGGAGTAATTTTATATCTACGGTTTTCTACTTCCTCTAGCCAGGGAGTACTTGAACAAATCGTTCCCCATATTGTTAGCTCTTTTTTCGTCCAAAACGAGGCTGCTCGGCCCGCTGGCATCTGAGCTTCCATTGCTTCGTCGAGAGAATACTCTTCGGCGTGATCCCGTTTCTGCGGTCGATCCGCCCTGGAAGACGTATCGCCTCTCTGACCCCAGCTTCGTCAAGTGTTACACTTCGGCGCGATCCCGTCTCCGCGGTTGATTCGCCCTGGAAGTCGTATCACTACTCTGACTCGGCCCTGTTTAGGGACTCGTGCGTCATCGATCAACCAGCTACTGTCGCCGACAACTCCCCAGTCCGGCAGTCGACCAGCTACCACCTCCGCTCAACTCGACACTCGTTTCGCCGATACAACCGAATCAGCTTCCCCTGAAGGAAACCCGTCATACACCGATACAAACATATTTCTCCAGACAGTACACTCTTGTACATTTTGGATAAATAAAATCGACGTTTATTGTTTCTTAAACCTCTGCATTTGTCCCCTCATTGTCTTGGCTGTTTACACCTTTCTTCTAAAAGCTTGCGGGGGCGACATCCTTATCGGCCCCGCAACATTCACATGCCCTCACCAAAACTCACCAGTGAACTTTATTCCCATTCACTCACCAAATTCCTTACGCAGAAGTTAAACAAATTCCTGCTAACAAATCAACTTTATTTCTCAACATTCGAGAACATTGTATTACACAAAACAATCAACGGTAGATAACTTCTTTGATCACAAAATTGCATTCAACTTTACAAACATTTACTACTAACATGAACAGTAAATTTTTAAATGTAAATCTTTCTCTTGCAATTAATGTACAGAATCTTCGATAACAGATTCTAACAAACATCTTTTCAAATCAAAACTAATTAACAAAATTTAATCTTACACCAAACTTGAGTTCAACATGAATTAAACTAACAAGATTTCACCTAAAAAAATCCAATACATTTTTATATAATATTTTCATTACAAAAATATATTGAAAATGATTTGTTATGCAAATATTTGTCTTTTATCACAAATGTTTCTTGTTGTTTTTGAATTTTGCTTAACATATTCGTAGAGTAAAAATTGTATAGATTGATTTGGGTCGTCAACACCATTAAATTAAATAACACCATTAAATAAAATAACACCATTAAATAAATAACACCATTAAATTAAATAACACCATTAAATTAAATAGCACCATTAAATAAATAACACCATTAAATAAATGGTAACCAGCAAAGTTTCCACTACACAGAAATGAGTTATGCAGAAAAACCGATGATTTTTGAAAATCTTCATAAATTTGGTAAATATAACTTATTTTAGATGAAATTTACTGAATTATTATTACATACTTTTGTTGTACAGATTCAGTCTAATTGGTAGTGGGTGTAATTTTATTTCAAACATTTATTTAGAAATTGCGAACTGTGATGATAGTAACTATAGTTGTCTCTTCCCCGAACTAGTCTACTATAAAAAGTCACTACCTTACGTACGGGTGGTGGTCAAATTGCACATAACATAGACCTAGTTTAAGGTGTATGAAACATACGGCAACATAAATATATGAAAAGTTCAAACAAAACACAAAAGTCTTCGTATAAAAACACTTGCATATATATATATATATATATATATATATATATATATATATATATATATATATATATATATATATGAAAGTGAACATTGAAGTCAACACACAGAGGCGACAGGCTGTTTCATGCGAGACGCAATCGTCAGGCCGCGAGTGTTGGATTTTTTCGCGACTATTTATATATATGGGTAAGTGGTGCATTGTTGGTAATCCATTTTGGCGGTTATTTTGGTTGGAGTGGCTTATTTATTTATTCGTTGGTTTTAACGAAGCTAAGAAAGGCTACGAAACAGACCTAAAAGATAGTGGATTCCCGGCAACATTCACATACTCACCACAGAGCACAAAAAAAGCCAACAGGAAGAGAAATATCATATGGTTCAACCCACCCTGCAGCAAAAACGTAAAAACAAACGTAGGTAAAAGATTTTTCAAACGCTTAAACAAACACTTCCCGGAATCAAGCATTCTACACAAAATATTCAATAAAAACACTGTAAACAGTTGCACCGAGAACATGGCACAAATAATAAAAAAAGCACAACAGGAAAACTATCAACAAACCACCCGAACAAATTAAACTCACGTGTAACTGTAGAATAAAGAATGAATGTCCCTTAAACGGTAATTGCTTACAAAACAATGAAATATAACAAACGACGATAAAATCACCAGCTAATGAAGAAAAAGTATACATAGGAGTAACTGAAGGACCCTGGAAACAAAGAAACTATGCACACAGAACATTTTTCACAAATAGTAAATACGCAAACAGCACAATGCGTTCTAAGTACATCTGGGAAATTAAAAACAAAACGCAAATCACACCAAAATATCATGGAAAATGTGGATAATCTGGTTTTCATCTGAAGCGCTATTTTTTGTAGCAGCGTCTACCTTTCATTTTATCTGAAGTACCATTTTTTTGCCGTGCCTGCGTTTGATTTTTATCCTAATTACACTTTATTGTACTTACACCTTTCCCCGTCAGTACCCTTCATTTTTACTTCGTAGATTAAATAACTAGTTCAGTTAAAAATGTCATGGAGGTTATCCAGATCGACATGAATCTGATGGAGGCTGGAGTACACATTGGTCAAAACGTTGTTATAATAACAATAAAGACGAGGACAATAGTCCACATATAAATAATGTAACTACCGCCGTTAGTATTTATCGTATATACATTTTATTTTATTACCATAATTGCTCTTTATTTCTTACCGTACCTGACCCTCATTTTTCATCTTGCCTGCACTTCATTTTTTACTAGAAGTCTCCATTTTTATTAAATATTTATCAAACCCAAATCCTAATCTAAAATTATGATTTATGAGTCAATTTTTCAAATCATGAAAAAAAAAAATCTTGGGAAGAAATTAAACTTACAAAAAAGATGCACCCACGGGCGTAATAGATTAACCGAAAAAAATCTTAGCTTCCCCGGATAGTCTCCGCGAAGTTTAATGATATCTTTGCAATGTCGTTCAGTTCTAGTTCTGTTTGGCTTCTACATGTTTCTCTGGCTTTTCCTTATCCCACGAGAGTCTCTGGAAAGGTTTGCGATATTTCGAAGTCTCTTTGTTTTTAAAGTTTCCTTATCGTGGGCGGCCTAAAGGTTTTATTTGTTCCTTTTCTTTTTCGTTGGGGCACTTTTTAAGAATGCCGAAACCTTTCTGCCCTTTGTTCTGTTGGTGACTTTCACACGTGGAAACCTAACCTCTGTCGCATGTGACGTCCAAATCCTTTCTCTTCAGCCAGACTCACCCCTTCTGTGTGTCGTATCACTCCTTCCTGTCCGTAGTGGGATGATCCGCGTTCTGATATAATTTCGTGTGTGTGTGTGTGGATAAAGCGGACTTCAACTTTAAATTTACAAGGATGGAAACCACTCCCTTTCATTGGATGAAAAATTCAAGGCGAATATATTTTTACAAATTTGGATAAAATTGATCACCAGCAGTCTGCCATGATCGTTATTTTTAGCGGTCTTTTTAGTGTAAGGAATCTTTCCCGGTCGCGTGGGTGTTTGTGCGTGCATGCTCGTCAGTGAGAGGGGGAGTGAACGAAACTCAAGGTTCGAAATAACTGTTCATCATCTTTTATTTCTGGTTGAAAGATAGTGCAAAATAGTAGCATTTTTGCGGGAAAACTGGGGTTTCCCAGTTAACAATGTTCTTGGGTAGTTATTTTGTAGAAAGAGATTTCTCCGCTAGTTCCCACGAGAGGAAAGAGAAATTTTAGTGTCAAACTGCTAGAATATGCCTCATCTTCTGCAGCAAGAGTTGCGTGTAATTTTTCCTTTGGGAAGGTATCTCGAAGGGAGATTTTTCCACCGGTTCCCACAGGAGGAACGAGAAATCTGAAGTCAAGATGCCAGGACAGGGCAACGTGTCTTCTGCAGCAAGGGATGAGTAGCTCATCGGGCCAGGCTTGAAGGTTGTGGCCGCTTTAAAGCGAAGAGTGGAAAAGGGCTGGCCGTGAAGGTATGGGCCACTGAAAACAGTGAGAAAGAGTGGTGGCTGTGAAGTTAGATGCCGCTAAATGTAAAAACGGGAAAGAAGCCGAACAGGGCTTTTATGACTTCTGGGACTTCCGGTTGTATCCTGCTGATTATTTCCGTTGCTGTTACTACTGAATCGAGCAAAGTAAGGAAGCCCCCACATGCCACAAGCCAACAGGTAAGATAGTTTCTATATCAGAACCAATTAAAAAAAACAACAAAAAAATAGCTTTTACACAGAAATGAAACAAGTTTTTATAAACCGTCTGGCTGTCTTTTAATATTTATTTTTCAGCGCGCCCAAGTCACTATCGAACGTGACACAAGGTCGAGGTTGTGAGGTTAATTCCACTTACTTTCCTGACACCGCTACTAGGGGACGCTCTCTGGCACTATAAATACTCTGCGATAATTATTCGCAGCCTCTTCTTATTTTTCCGCTTACACGTAAACATTTAAGTCTCTCGCGGGAAAATGCGTTTTCCTTTGGGAAAAGAATGAACAAACTACACACACACAACACGCGTACGTCGCACATTCACTTCACATACTTTGAACCAAAAAGATTTTCACATTCTTTTGTTACACACATCATTGTCTTTGTCACTTGTATACCTTTCTTGTTAATACATTATCATTTGTTTGTTCATGTATTGGCTCTTTTCATTTATTCACGTGGACTCACATACCATACTTCAGGAGACACATGTTTTCCCCAACAGGAACATTCGACGTATGTAACTCCTGCAATAAGATTTAAAGTGGGTTTAACGGCAATCCCGTGGGAAAATGATCGAAACCCCCTCGACACTTCCCCCTTTTTTTTGTAATATACTTCTCTCAAAAGTGAGTGTGTGGAACAAACTTAGACAATTTAATATTAATTTACTTATTTTAATTTCATTAAATATTATTTTTAATTATTTAATAACACTAATAAAAAAATTATAAAGTATTATAAAAATTTATAGAATTAAAAAATTCTAACTCCCCCCCCCTTGGAACAATCAGTCCTTCTCATGTAAAGAACTCAGACAGCCTATTTGAAAAACGAAGGGAAATGAACATGACCGACAAACGGTGGGCAAGCACAGATATAAAACCCCTTTCTACATCAACGTCCCAGTTGAAAAATGCCTAAATCTCCTAAAAATGTATCTGACACAATCAAGAATAAAGCTCACTCTACCAATGGCTAAAAGAATAAAAATCTCTCATCACTAATCAATATATTACACATTTATGATTTA
This sequence comes from Acanthosepion esculentum, assembly GCA_964036315.1. Taxonomy (NCBI): domain Eukaryota; kingdom Metazoa; phylum Mollusca; class Cephalopoda; order Sepiida; family Sepiidae; genus Acanthosepion; species Acanthosepion esculentum. The sequence goes on from OZ038514.1 coordinate 8,478,650, forward strand.
ATGTTTATTACAAACAAAAATTTAGTTTGGTTTGGTCTGGTTTGGTTTGGTTTGGTTTATTTTGTTTTACGGCATATCAACCTCAATGGGTTATTTAATGCCGACTTTTATAGATTCGTATGAATAGAATATGTATTCTTTGGTTTTGATTGGTTTGGTTTATTTTATTTTACGGCATATCAACCTCAATGGGTTATTTAATGCCGACAATATTTTTAGTATAGATTCATATGAATAGAATATGTATTCTTTGGTTTAGATTGGTTTGGTTTATTTTGTTTAACGGCATATCAACCTCAATGGGTTATTTAATGCCGACAACATTTTTAGGATTGATTCGTATGAATAGAATATGTATTCTTTCGTTTAGATTGGTTTGGTTTATTTTGTTTTACGGCATATCAACCTCAATGGGTTATTTAATGCCGACAGCATTTTTAGGATAGATTCGTATGAATAGAATATGTATTCTTTGGTTTAGATTGGTTTGGTTTATTTTGTTTAACGCCATATCAACGTCAATGGGTTATTTAATGCCGACAACATTTTTTATTGCTGTCAATATTTTGTTTTGTCAAAAATCTGTTTCTGGTAATATATTTCCTTCAAAATTGTATTGCTGGTAATAGTTTTTTTCAAAAAAAGTATTGCTGGTAATAGTTAACTATTTGCCCTTAGTTGGGACCCTAACAGGTGCTACCACTCCGGGTCAGGGTGTACCTGGGAACACCAACAATTAAAAGGTGGTTCCACGCTCCTCAAAACCTCCTGATCAGAGGCCTTGCTGCTGGACGTAGTTTAACGTCTTACCCAGGACGGCAAAAATTTGGATTACCAATAGGATTGTCTCTCAGTGGAATAATGGCATGTATTTATAAAAAGTGATTTCTTCCTATCTTTCTTTCTATAGTTTTTTGTGAAAGTTTGTCACAAAGTTAGAGGTATTAACTCTGATTTTGAACTTTTTATGAAAATACAAAATTTATTTCAGTTTGTAAAACTAAACTGTTGCCTAAACAACTAGTTACTCGTATCTTAATAAGTCTGATCGGTTCGATGAAACCAAATTGGCAGCCGGGTATTGAACTCACAGTCTTTGGGCCTTGTCACTGGATCTAACTAACGCCTTTATCCACTGTGCCATGTGTCCTTGAAGACGGCCAAGGCAGTGGAGAACTTTCAGAGGGAAATTAACAGGTGATAACTGATAACTGACATCCATTAAACATGGCACGTGGAACTAGAACAGTCTACCCCAGTGAGCGAAATAAAGGGTTCAGTTCGACATTCTAACCACCTGAAGAAGACCGGAGCGTACAACGGCCGAAACGTTGTAATAAATATGGCGACAAAGATGAGAACAATAGTCCGAATAATGTAAATAATTAACATTCGTCATTGCTTTGAATATTGTTGCCACATCTGGTCTGGTTCTCTTGCTATATATTTAGAGATTCTTGATAAAATCCAAAGAAGAATTTACAATGTTATTGGCCCTGACTTAGCATATCACCATCAGTCATTTCCCCATCGCCATAACGTAGCTTCCCTGTGTCTTTTCTATAAATGCTTTCATGGTAATTATTCTGATAAACTTTCTGCTATCTTACCTAGACTTTATAAATTAAAGCACAGTACTACATTGGCGGCAATATCTCATCCTTTTATAGTTGAAACGGATAGATCTAGCCGTAGGTTGTATGCTAACAGTTTCTTTTCTCGCACTTCTCATTTGTGGAACTCTTCTTCCGGCTTCTTGCTTCCCAGTCGACTTTGATCTTCAAATATTTAAATGCAACGTCAATCGTTATCTTCTGTCTTCCTTTTTTTTATTGTCCTCTCTCCTTATTCTCTCACACTCAGTTGATAATAATTATAATTGTTTTTATGAGCCCAACAGAATTATAATTAGGATTTGTTATCTTGCCTAAGTGTTTGGCGCACAAAGGAAAATTTTGTGTACGCTATTTTGTAAAAGTTGTATTCTGTGTTATGTTGGGGGAGTCTCCTCTTTTGTTGCGAGGTGTGGATGTTTTTCAATAAATGTTTAACGGCTTCTGCAGCATTTGTACTGCAAACAATATTTTGCGGACTCATGTCAGTCCGGGTGAAATAAGAAACAAAACATGGATTTTAAACAAACAATTAATGCATATATTAACGAAAGAAATGAGATTAATCTGTACACAGTTGAAAGTAAAGGAAAAGGCGTTAAAAACTTAGCTGTAAATAGTGTGTTTGTTTGTGTGTGTGATATGAGCGTCTGAGATAAGCACATGTGTGTGTATGTTTGTGTGTGCGGGAGTTCAGTCGTCAGAGGACCGGACAAACGAACCTGACCCAGCGGGGGCGTTCTCATCTACGAGTGCTATATATTCGAGCAAGCGGAAGGAAATGCCCCCCCCCTTAATAAACTGAAGCAGCGCTACCTACGGGGTTTTGACAAAGCCAAGTGGCGTGACTCACAGTTATCGTTAACATGGCGGAAGGGTTCCTCGGACAAAATGCAACGGCCACGTATTCACGACCAAGGCGAGCCACCTAGTTGGAGAATATTGGCTGTGGTCTAACCTGGAGAGGGATGGGTTCCGCCAGGTTAAAAGGGTCGAAGACTCACCTTATGACGAATATACGAAGAAAACATTCGCGGAAACCAAGGTTCTGGAACACAGTCGCGACAGAATGGTGGACAACTCAGCACGTCGGCGCCCCAACGACTCCTTCCGGGATTAAGGGCGAAGAAAAAGAAGAAAAAGAAGAGGAAGAGAGAAGAAGAAGAGAGAAGAAGAAAAGAGAAGTAGAAGAAGAAGAGCGAAGAAGAAGAAAAAGAAGAGGAAGAGAGAAGAGGAGAGAAGAAGAAAAGAGAAGTAGAAGAAGAAGAGAGAAGAAGAAGAAAAAGAAGATGAAGAGAAAAGAAGAAGAGAGAAGAAGAAAAGAGAAGTAGAAGAAGAAGAAAAAGCGAAGAGAAGAAAAAAGAAGAGAGAAGAAGAAGAAAGAAGAAGAAAAGAGAAGAAGAAAAAGAAGAAGACGAGAGAAAAAGAAGAGAGAAGAGGAGGAAGACAGAGGAATAACAGAGAAGAAGAAAAAGAAAAGAGAAGAAGGAGAAGAAGAGCGAAGAATAAGAGAGAAGAACAGAGAAAAGAAGTCAAAAGAAAATAGAAGAAAAAGAAAAGAGAAGAAGAGACTATGAGGAAAATTATCGGAAAATAATCTATATTATATAAAGAAAAAGAGCTGATTGTCCGTCACCAACTGCCTGCGCGTATCTAATGTATATGCGCAATGCGCCTGTCTGTGTTGCGTGTGAGTGACTTGTCTTTTAACGTACACACAAACGCATGCAATGAATGACCCACTTGGGAATACCGGGTTCTGTAAACTTGGATCTGTCTGCGGGTGGTGTCATGGATATTATTATCTCACCCAAACCCACCATAAAGTTCTTACAATCTAAAACTATTTTTCGATACATGACTGGCGAAGCAGATTTTTTTCCTGCAGTAGGTTGCCACTTCTTCCTGCGGTAGATCAGTTGCCATCTAAGGTTATAGAACCCGGTCTGTCCTGCTATTTACCCATAGCTTGGGGGGAGAGAGAAGAAGAGGATTCGTACCTTTCCCAAGGGTATTAGCACGTCAGTCTGTCAGTTATGCGCCGTGCGTGATACACGCCTAGGCGATCATGTATACATAATCGCCTAAGCGGTCTGTCCTGCTATTTACCCATAACTGGGGGGGGGGGGGAGATGAATTTTCTGATGGAGAAAAATCTCACCCAGCAGCCCAAAGTAATTTAAATGGAGAATCGAAATTTGATTGTCTCGCAGTCAGTGAAGTGACATACATTAAACTAGTTATTAAAAATTTCATTAATTTGTTAGATAATAAAATGGAAGTTTAGTGAAAGGGGATTTTTCAAGAGAAACGTGGTTCTACAGAAGGATACTGAGAATTTGATACTCGCAGGACAGATAGAAGGTAAGAGAAGTAGAGGAAAGCAACGCACAACCTACCTGGAGGTCTTGACTGAACGAACGTCGGAAGATAGTTTAGGGGAGATGGCAAAAAGATAAAAGTTATTAAGAGCTATATATAGAGTTGTAGGGACCGGAGAAGCAGTCTCTTATATCCAGGTTTCTCTTATATACGGATTTCTCTTATATCCGGGTTTGGTCTATTTTGTTTTATTAACACAGGCTTTAATTTGGGACCAGAGAAAATCTCTCTTATATCCGAGTTTCTCTTATATCCGGGTTACACTGTATATTTAATACACTGTAAGCCGGATATAAGAGAGTTGTCGGGACAGGTGAAGAAGTCTCCTATATCCGGGTTTCTCTTATATCTGGGTTTGGTCTATTTTGTTTTATTAACACAGGCTCTAATTTGGGACCAGAGAAAATCTCTCTTATATCCGAGTTTCTCTTATATCCGGGTCTCTTATATCCGGGTTACACTGTATATTTAATACACTGTAACCCGGATATAAGAGAGTTGTCGGGACAGGTGAAGAAGTCTCCTATATCCGGGTTTCTCTTATATCCGGGTTTGGTCTATTATATATACATTAAAACAGGCTCTAATTTGGGACAATATAAATCTCTCTTATATCCGGGTTTCTCTTATATCCGGGTCTCTTATAACCGGGTTACACTGTAATATATTTCAGAGAAAAATGATAATTTCCTGATTTTTTAAAAAAGTTTACCTTATTTTCGACATGTCTTGCTTTTATATGAAATGTACAAACGCTCGTATCTTTATCGTAATTTGTTACTGGAGTCTTCCATGCAAATACTGCTTGCAAATAATCTTTTTAAATTTCCAGACGCGACATATTGCCTGACACGGGAAACGAAAAACCTCGCCCTACTAACATCTGCTTTATAGAAATTGTTAGGTTTTGGAGGGGACAAGAAAAAAAAACGCGAGATGGTTTATTTTACAATGACTACTCGTCTGTCTGCCATTACTTGATTTCCCTGTCTTTTTTCTTCTCTCTCTCTCCTTACTTACTATCTTTTTTTCTTTTCTTACACTGGGAATGACAAGCTGAGTTTTCATGTCCATCTTCTCCAGCGAAATTAGATCTGGCTAACTGGGGTTAAACACAGACGAACGCATCAGTAAACAAAGAAATACACATTTGTCTTCATGAAGAATTTTCAACGTTGGTGCAAAGCTCAGAGATTTGGTAAGAGAGAGAGACAGAAGAAGCAACGAGGCTTGGAGGAATATGTCCTTCATTTTACAAACCCGATACGCTGAAAGTGTGTGTCAGTTATTTTGTTAAAAAAAAGACAATGTTGTTCCTTCCTTGTTTGATAAATGTCGCGCGTAACATACTCTTGAGTATGGACATGGTTGAAGGAAAAGGATTTAGGATAAATAACAAAGGGACAAAATTTATTAAGAGCTATAAAGGACAGGAAATAGTGGAGAGCCATAATTGCCAACATCCTGAAGAGACACGACACAAAGAAGAAGAAGAAGAAGAAGAAGAAGAAGAAGAAGAAGAAGAAGAAGAAGAAGAAGAATGAGTTTGTGTAAATGGTTGGCAGAACAGGGATTAGGAGAGATAACAAAAAGACAAAATTTATTAAGAGCTACAAAGGACAGGAAACTGTGGAGAGCCATGATCGCCAATGTCCTGAAGAGACACGGCACATAGAAGAAGAAGAATGAGTTTGTGTAAATGGTTGGCAGAACAGGGATTAGGAGAGATAACAAAAATACAAAATTTATTAAGAGCTACAAAGGACAGGAAACTGTGGAGAGCCATGATCGCCAATGTCCTGAAGAGACACGGCACATAGAAGAAGAAGAATGAGTTTGTGTAAATGGTTGGCAGAACAGGGATTAGGAGAGATAACAAAAAGACAAAATTTATTAAGAGCTACAAAGGACAGGAAACTGTGGAGAGCCATGATCGCCAATGTCCTGAAGAGACACGGCACATAGAAGAAGAATGAGCTTGTGTAAATGGTTGGCAAAACATGGATTAGGAGAGATAACAAAAAGACAAAATTTATTAAGAGATACAAAGGACAGGAAATTGTGGAGAGCCATGATCGCCAACGTCTCGAAGAGATACGTCACACAGAAGAAGAAGAATTAGCATGTTTAAATGGATGGCGAAAAAGGGTTTAGCAGAAATAACGTAAAGGCAAAATTTATTGAGAGCTACAAGAGACAGGAAATTGTGGAGAGCCATGATCGCCAACGTCCTGAAGAGACACGGAACATACTGAAGAAGAATGGTATTATCGAGAATGCAGACAAAAAACAAAATGATCTAGCATCGCAGCGACATCAGTTGGTGTATATGAGATTATAACTTGAAATGTGAATGAAAGTAGATATAAAAGTAGTAGAAAAGGGTGTTAGGCAAGAGGGGGGGATTCTAACCAGATTTATTCAATTATACAACGAGACTTTCCTAAGGGAGCTGGAGACATTACCAGAATTTATTATCGGTGGGTACAATTTTAACACAAGATACGCAGATAATAGTGTTGATGGCAGGCAAGGAAAGGACACCTACAGGACTTTCCAGACAAGACAGTAAAGGAAAGCGAGAAGAAAGGACTAACTGTCGATGGCAAGAAACCATAGTGTATGGTTGTCAATCATCATCTTCTGTCCCCTTGAAATTTGTTCTTTTACTGTCCGCTCAGTTTCTTTCGCTTTTAGTAAACCTATAGTGGCGTGGGAGGTAGGGTGGAGTAATGGATAGCGGTTCGGATTGAGGAATCGGTAGAGCCGAGTTCGAATTCCAGTCGAATCCATTAAATTCACTCACGCTCTAATACCCTTGGAAAAGGTATGAATCCTCTTCTTCTCCCCCCAGCTATGGGTAAATAGCAGAACAGACCTGGTTCTTGGTTCTGGTCTACCGCAGAAAGAAATGGCAACCTATTGCGGGAAAAATATCTGCCTAGTTTCGTATCGAAAGATACATGATTGCCTATGTATAACGCATGGCACACAAGTGACTGATTGATAGTAGCGTGGGGCTTAGTAGTTAAAATGAACAATTGACTTGCCCACGCCAAGAAGATTAACCCTTTGAGCCCTGCGTTCCTGAACGATTTTAACCCTTCTGCCTGAGCTACTGAGTCAAAATTCGCAAATAATTGGTGTGTAATTTTTCACAGTAGATATAAAAATAGTTACAAGTGTTTACTCACCATTAAACCGGTGGCTGGGTATTAAGTCATTTTTCTATACCATCGGTAAAGCGGTGGTCAGGCTTCAAAGGGTTAACGAAGGATGATAACGACGAGGTGACACACGGGAAATTTGAACAAAACAAGATGTTGGATTTATTCACGAATTTACACGCTTGAAGTTGTGTCAGCTAATTTCATAAAAATAAATCAGAAATTTTTAAAGTCCGTAATTTTAACGAATTGTCATGAAGAGGAAATGTTCATACAACAGATTAAATGATCTGACACAAAATAATCTTCAAAAATATGTAATGCAAGAATAAAGGAGTTCATTGCTCGCCGAAGGGATATATGCTTTGCAAACGTTCAAAAGTAGACAAAAAGAGATAGTTTTGAAATACTTAACTTTCTTGGATTGTTGAAAGAAAATTCTTTGAAGAGGCCGATAATATAATTGGCGAGTAATTTTACACTGGTGAGAACTTCAACACTGGTCGTGATGACAGAAACGAAACCTTTTACATGACTTCAGACGCTCCTCTCTGATTAATTTCATTTTTCTCCTCATTTTATATCAAAAAGAATTTTGCGTAGGATCGCTACTTTCTCTTCTTCTTAGCTGACCGGATAATTTCTGTGAATTGTCCAAGAACAATTTCACATAAGCTCGCTAATTCCTTTCCTTTTACTTCTCAGCTCGCCGGCTTATTTCTGCGAAGGCAAGGTTTTCATTGGTCCAAAGAAAATTTCATATAAGCTTGCGAATTTCTTTCCTTCTTCTTCTTCTTTAGTCCTCTGAATTTGAAGTGAGTGGGTAAAGGGAATTATTATTATTTCCTACTCACTACAAACCCTTTACGTCTTAGTGATTTTTGCTGTCTTGCATGGAGTAAAATAAAAAAAGTTTTATATATGAGGTCGCTTAAAAAATAATACGTCCCAAGTTGGCCCACGAAACCAGAGAGAATTTTTTATATCCTAAAGTTCACTCAATACAGGGCAAAATAAAAGGTTACTGTTAAAATGTTTAGGATGAATAAAGTGTGATATGAGTGAATGAAGAGATGGCAGAAAGTAAAGATGAGGATAAAAGTGGGGTGGGTGGGTGCAGATAACGATTGCCGTTTGATTTGAAGATTGTTATTACTCAAGGAAGTATTCATGCGGGAGCCTGTTCTACAAAGTAGCACTTCTTGGGGAAAATATGAGTGAAACTTTCCCCTTAGATTTGGAACACAGGGGAATTGAGGGTGATTCGACACAGTGGAAGTGGCAGTAAATGTCTGTTGGTGATATGACAAGAGGTTGAACCTTCCCGTCTGTAGTCTATATCCCCACGTCCCTGGTAATCACATGAAAGTGTCTCCTCGCCGAAGAACCTAGCCGATGGATGTTCACACTTCCATGGTGATGATAGAATGTGTAAATAATGTCTTTTCTGCGTACATTAGTTCCGTCTCTCATGTAAACAACAAAGAAACGAAATGAAAGGATGCAATTGTGGTCTTTCCGCGCGTTTGAAAAACAATACGAGTTGATCAACTCGTGATTTATAAAAAAAAAATGGTTTTAATCGGCACACGTAAGAACGGAATATTTCCCGTGTTCGATAGTTCTGAGTCAACTAGTCCAGCACGTTGTCACACGCTACACCGATTACAGGTGGCGGTGGAAAGTTTCTTATATATATATATATATATATATATATATATATATATATATATATATATATATATATATATATAAAAGTGAACATTGAAGTCAACACTTAGAGGCGAGAAAAAAAACAGCACTCGTGGCCTGACGATTGCGTCTAGCATGAAACAGTCTGTCGCCTTTAAGTGTTGACTTCAATGTTCACTTTTATATTTACACACGCTCTATCTCTGATATTGAGCACTTTATCTCATAAATATAGCGCACCTTACGAGTATATATATATATATATATATATATATATATATATATATATATATATATATATATATTGTGAAATGGACTAAGCCTGACAATTATTTTAATATAATTTTTGTTTATACGTTATTTTTTTTATAGATACAGATATTTAAGTAAGTGCTCTGCTTATAATAAACAGTATTAATCTTGCTAACCAGAAGCTTCATCTGTAGCTAATTAGTATATCACGCCAGGCTATATGACAGTTCCGTATAGGATACAGTTTCGACTCCTGTCTGAGGACACACATTTTTCTTTGAGATTTCTCGGACATTGAAGCCGGTAAATGTTGTTAATACTGTTTATTATAAACAGAGCATTTGCTTAAATATTTGTATCTATAAAAATAACGTATAAACAAAAATATATTAAAGTAATTGTCGCACTTAGTTCATTTCATAATATATGATGTCATTTGTTTACGTTAAGATACGCTTCGAGCAGATATGAGCGTTCGAGAGAAATTATGGGAAACAGTAATTTAACATTGCTAAGCAGACGATTCCTCTGTAGCTAAATACTATAGCACGTCAGGCTATACCATTTATCTATAGTGGATACAGGTTCGAATCATGTCATTTCTATGATATTTTTCGGATATTCAGGCCGATAAATGTTGTTAATACTGTTTATTATAAACAAAGCATTTACTTAAACATTTGTATCTATAAAAATAACGTATAAACAATATATATATATATATATATATATATATATATATATATATATATATATATATATATATATATAAAGCAGTAGGAGTGGTTGATGAGTCTAAATATAATCTGTCAGTGATTTATATTGGTGATTCTCTGGTATTATTCTTTTTCTTCCTTTGTTATAGTCATTGACCACATGTGGTGACAAATAAATAAATAAAAATAGATAACAAGAAGATAAAAATTTCACCATCTCTAAAATAGACGGATAATAAAAATCGGCAATCTAACAAAGCCATAGTTCGTCCAACCAATCAGAACGTGATCAACCAGGATGTAAGAAAAGAAATAAACACATAATAACAAGGAGACCAAATTTTCACCATCTCTAAAATTTATAGATCGAACAACCAATCAGAAAGCCTTCACAACCAGGATAAAAGGCCCTGAGCCAATGAGAAGCGATCGGCCTTTTCAAAGTTGATATATAAATGTGTATATAAACAGATGGAAAATCAATTAAATCAGAGTCGATAAATTTATTTTGTCCATTCTTCGATGCTGCAGTCATCACATCATACCCAGAGGCTACATAAGACATTTTCACAGCTAGCTTGCGAGCTTAGAATGCTAACCCGTCGTTGATACATTGAAAACAAACATACTTTCCTTCACCACGTGTTCAAGCGGCGGCTACTACATTTGGATTCATCCATGCATAAGACAAAGCCGGATTAACCCATAAGAGGCTTCTAGGCTAATAGAGTTCGGGGACCCGATTATTACGTAGGTTCGCCTCCCACCCCACCCCGTGTCTATAAAAAAAAAAAATTTTTAGATAATGCATTTGTTGACAAATGTTTGTTTTATGTTGCTTAAGTCTCCATCAAACAATGTGTCCGAAGAAAAAATCATTTTCGCGCGATAAATTGTTTTTTCATAACGCTTATTTTATATCTCTGTAGACATTCGATTTTATAATTAAGGAGACATGATTTTTTATAAGTCTATTTTTTATATATGTTATTTTTATATGGGAGGGGGAATGAAAATGGAAAATGTTAGGGACTAAAAAAGTAAAAAGTTCCAATTACCATTCACTCCCTCGCTAAACTGACCAATTTTTGGAAAAATACAAATTATACCGAGAATGACTGCAAAAGACTTCCCCCTTCCCAATTTATAGACAAAACTTCATAGATGCAGGCTGTGATTTTTTCCTAGCCAATAAGATAGTCCACTTTTCGCCCTGACCTGACTCAGTTCCGGTCTTGTCTAGAAGTCATAACGCTGTGATCGAGCGATCTATCGCACCCGGCCGGAAGTTACTGCCGGCTACTCAAACGGCTGAAAGCGTCACCACGGAAAACGGAACGAACGCCATTAATTTCCGGTGGCTCAGCGTTTTCAGACATCAAAACACAAAAAAAACCCAAAAAACAAAACGAAACATAACATCCACAACTAAAAATAATGACCAGAAACTAATTTATATACACATGGGGCCTAAATGAAACCCATGTGTACATTCAAAAGTAGAAGGTCATTTTTAGTCAATAACCAAAAGACATTGTTAACTAAGCTACGATGCTAACCCCGGCCGACATAAACACTGCCGATTTTTTTTCCACCAAATCATCTCGGATCCGGGTTTCAGAGCGATACGCTCCCCACACCGCTGGCCACAAGCAGCCAGGTCGAGCCCAGCAGCAGCAGCAGCAGCGATCAGCCAGGTCGAGCCCAGCAGTAGCAATCAGCCCAGGGCGAGCCCAGCAGCAGCAGCCCACATACATTCTTACGCGATAGCCCTTTTCAGGGCTAACAGCTACATGTTTATGCAATAGTCCTTTTTAGGACTACCTGACCACATGTTTATGCAATAGTCCTTTTAAGGACTACCTGACCACATGTTTATGCAATGGTCCTTTTAAGGACTACCTGACCACATGTTTATGCGATAGTCCTTCTGGATACTACCAAGCTGCATCCCTGGTGACCGTCACCCTAAGGACGAACAGGTTGCCTCAGCACTGCCTGGTCTGCTGCCCTGAAACAAGACGATCTTTCGATTGGCACTCCTCGATTTCATATCGATTACTCAAACACAATACCTGTACATACTTTTGCCAAATTGTTAAATAAAATTTGGCTTTGATTTAAAACCCTCGCTTTTGTTATCCTTGCTTCGATCGTATTATCCAATATAAATTTTTCTGTTTACGGGGTTGATAGATCGCAACAGATCGATCGCTCGTCCGTATCCCCTCTTGTGTGTTAACAGCATTCTTAATTTGTAGACTTTTTGCCTTGTTAGTGGTATTTTTTGTGTTGCTTGTTTCACATTGGTTAAAGAAGTCTTCATATGCATCTATGCTTGTCAAGCCGCGTGTAAGTGTAATACAATTCTAGTTTGTCTATATCGGTTCCAATCCAGTAGGAACGACTGTATAAACATCCCCTCTACAAATTTATAGACAAAACATACAGATGCATGCTGGGATATCTTTCTAGCCAATAAGTTCGGTCACTTCTTAGTCTCATCTGACTTAGTTCTATAATTTCTTGTCTTGAAGTCAGAATACTGCAATCATACAGATGCATGCTGGGATATCTTCCTAGCCAATAAGTTCGGCTACTTCTTCGTCTCATCTGACTTAGTTCTATAATTTTTTGTCTTGAAGTCAGAATGCTGCAATCATACAGATGCATGCTGGGATATCTTCCTAGCCAATAGGTTCGGCTACTTCTTCGTCTCATCTGACTTAGTTCTATAATTTCTTGTCTTGAAGTCAGAATGCTGCAATCATACAGATGCATGCTGGGATATCTTCCTAGCCAATAAGTTCGGCTACTTCTTCGTCTCATCTGACTTAGTTCTGTAATTCCTTGTCTTGAAGTCAGAATGCTGCGATCGCGTGTCTGTATCCCCTTTTGTGTGTTGACACCAATTCTTAGTTTGTGAACTTTTTGCCTTATTACTGTTGCTTTGCCTTATGACTGTAGTTTTGCCTGAATACTGTTGTTTTGCCTTATGACTGTTGCTTTGACTTATTCCTTTTGGTTTGCCTTATGACTGTTGCTTTGCCTTATTACTTTTGTTTTGCCTTATGGCTGTTGCTTTGCCTTATGACTGTTGATTTGCTTTATTCCTTTTGTTTTGCCTTATGACTGTTGCTTTGCCTTATTACTTTTGTTTTGCCTTTATGGCTGTTGCTTTGCCTTATTACTTTTGTTTTGCCTCATTACTTTTGTTTTGCCTTATTACTGTTGCTTTGCCTTGCATATATTGTTTGTTTGCTTAATATTTTTGCCTTGTTCTTTTCTTTCTCTTGTTATTGTTTATTGCAATCTTCGTCAATTCTGTTTGTAAGGCAGTTCTACCAATTTATTTAACCATGGCCAGTTACTGTACAAATTTGCATAGAAATAGCAGCATTTGCTTACTGGCCAATCATACATGATCTATGGTTACTGCAGGTAATATATAAGGCGCAGGCTTTAAGAAACTCACAAACTCGTTTATTCGTTGGGTTCCAACTACCTTTTGCCGGCGTGAAACCAGTATTGCATGATTGCAACTCGTAACACACCTATGAAAGTGTTATGGTCAAGGTTCCTTGTACCACGCTGATGGTCCAAGGTAGAACCAATGAAGAATAACTCAAACACAGGTATGGAATAACACAGATATATCACAAACAGAATATGTACAAAAGAAGTAGAAGTGTTAGTAATAACAATCAGGTTAGGTTAGAGAGAACTATGTTGTCTCGACCAGTATCACTATTCCAATGTCTTACAGTAATCGTCTGACGCGACTCTGTCTCTGACTGACTCACACTATATTCATTAACACGCCTACGTGTGTCAAATGTGGCACAAGGCCGGTTTAATGTGGGCTTTCCGAGCCCGTAGGCTCGGGCAAAAATTGCCCGTAGAACCCGTATAAACGGGATCGGGGCGGTCAACCACTCGAACGAGGTTCTGCCCTTCGGCGGAACCTCGTCCGGGTTCCTCTCCGCCCAAAGGCAGAGAGTTCCCCTCTGCCTCAGAGGCAGAGAGTTCGACCTGATAGGTGAGACGTCCAAAAAGGACTGGAGTATTTAGTGTCCTCCCCACGAGGGACAGATGTGGCACAAGGCCGGGTTTAAAGTGGGGTACCCGAGCCCGTAGGCTCGGCCAAAAAATAGCCCATAGATCCCGTATAAACGGGATCGGGCCGGTCAACCTCCCCGAACGAGGCTCTGCCCTTCGGCGGAGCCTCGTCCGAGTTCCTCTCTGCCCAAAGGCAGAGAGTTCCCCTCTGCCTCAGAGGCAGAGAGTTCGACCGAATAGCTGAGACGTCCAAAAAGGACTGGAGTATTTAGTGTCCTCCCCACGAGGGACAGATGTGGCACAAGGCCGGGTTTAAAGTGGGGTACCCGAGCCCGTAGGCTCGGCCAAAAAATAGCCCATAGATCCCGTATAAACGGGATCGGGCCGGTCAACCTCCCCGAACGAGGCTCTGCCCTTCGGCGGAGCCTCGTCCGAGTTCCTCTCTGCCCAAAGGCAGAGAGTTCCCCTCTGCCTCAGAGGCAGAGAGTTCGACCGAATAGCTGAGACGTCCAAAAAGGACTGGGTCACACTACTGCTTCCTCTTGATGCGCAGTATTTATGGTGTACGGGATAGTCCATTACTATTATGGGTAAGTTCCCATAAGAGAAAGCCTATAGAAAAGAAACGCTATTTCCAACACAATTATATACCCACATACATACCGTATTAAAACATGACCAAAATTTATTTTTTACCCAATAACAGACAATATTACAAACAAGCTAGATAATATTACAAATATGCCAAAAGGATTCCACATGACAACACACGCCGTTTAAATCAAATTGTCTTGTAATGACAAAAGTGCGCTGGTGTAGGTTTTAAGAAATCTTCATTCAACTGAGGATACAAGGTTCGTGTATAGTGTCCTTTTATAGTCCCAGTAAACAGGAATAGCTCTCTCAAAGAGGAGAGTAACAAAACAAGGGGATACCACTTTTGATTATTCATAACATGTCTACTGGTTAATTAATATCACCAAGTGACAAGCAAAAATAACGTAAGGGAACCTGTGTTTCAATGTCATATGATTGTAAGCCATTTTACTGTGCAGGAAAAAGGGTAAAAATGATGCAGTTGTTACGAACAGGCTTAAACCAGCGTCAGCAAAAAATACCGAAACAGGCAAAGAAACCAATGATATGAATTCTAGCATTATGAACAAAGGTCTACAAAAGACAGCTACATCACGACAAACAGCCACACAAAATACAATAACAAAATCTGGTCGGGAAGCATTGTTTCCACAACACTTCAACACCTACATTAGGTACTGACTCGTTGATGATTATCATTCGCCATCAATCCAGTGGGTGGGCACCTAAAGCAACGTTACACCCTTTACCAGACACGTATGTGTTAAAAGAAACACTATCAGCAGCAGCGGCCTCTTTTCAGCTTTTGGGCATGCGTAAAAAGAACTGGGAACATGCGTGGTGCAAATCTCAGTATATTAGCCCTCTTTCACATTGTGCTGAGGTCGAGCTAGGACGCTAAAATTAGCGTTCCCTGTAATAGACGCACAGGGCATAAACTAGGCACCTTACTCAATCTTTGCCTTATAGGAAAGAAATCCTATTTCCAATACAATTTCATACCCACATACACACTATTAAAACATGCCCAAACTTTATTTTTTACCTAATAACAGACAATATTACTAACAAGCTAAAAAGATTCCACAATGCAACCGTTTAAATCAAAGTGTTTATTCGTTAGAAATTAATATCGTCATGTGAAATATTCTTCCAATCGGAGAAAACTATAATCTTACTTTTCTCGAGCCTACTATCAGGAAATATTTCTTATAAAAACACGCAGATTTCGATTTTCAAGGAGCAGAGATGTGACTGACTCCAAGGCGAACACAAGAGAAGACGTAGCTACGTAGCCATTTTCCTTCCTCCGCTGAAGGAAATATGGGTACTTGTGGGTTATCTGTCGCCATCTTTGAAAATGTGTTATTTGTGGATTATCTGTCGCCACCTTTCAATTTACGTATTGGTGACCTTTTGTGAAGTTAGATGTAGTATTTAAAATGTTTTTATTATTTTTTAATTAATTGTTTTCTCTTCTTTTTTCAGGCTGCTAAGTGGATATTTTTACATATATGTATTTGTGAAAAGTTGGAAAATGAATTTAAAAAGTAGCAACGGATAACGCACAAGTATCGAAATATGTATTGCCAACTTCAAACGAATCAGGTATAACAACAAGAACGATCAGTAAATCTTCGCTGACGATCATGTATCGGCAACTTCAAACGAATCATCTGCAACAACAACTACAAAGACAGTAAGTGAATATTCGCTGACAATAAAATTCTTTTCTGAACTACAGTTTTTTTTCTTTCTGTGGAATAACTATTTAAAAGTATTTTATATTCTATGTGTTTGTAAATACAAATGATTTATTTAACAGGCACACCCATGTTTTCTTTATTTTTATTTTATTATTGTTTAGAATTCGGGCGTTAGGATTTTTAATATAAATACTCCTGGATAACCGAATTACCTAAAAACCTTTAGCCAATCGTCTTCAGGTTACTGCGTTTTTAGTAAAATTAAATGTTCTAATAAGAAACAGAAATAACTTTCTGACGGACATTTGGCAAAGAAGAAACCACTGAAGGTCGAAACTTGTGTTGGCAAAGTTAAATTAAATTTCTATAAGAATATGGTTCCCCAAAGAGTCGAAGAGTTCAAGCGAATTTCTTTAAAAAGGAAAAGAATAGCATATAAGTATATATAGATGTAATCAAAAGGAAAGTTTATGCAGTATTCATGTTGATAATTTTCTTTACCTCAGGTGAGATTGTAGCGAAATGGTATATTGGTCCGCAAACAGATATTGAATGACGGATGACAACAACAAACCAAACGAAGACGAGTAAAAAAAATCTATTTCCAAGTTTATTTTCGTTAAAGAAAATACACTAACAAAAATAAGGTTACAGTGCACCAGGCAAAAAATATCCCTGCATACCCATGTAGGGGGTGAGAAGGGCATTGTCCTGAAAAGACAGGTTTGGAATCGGTGAAGAGCGTTGTCTTGAAAAGTTTATTGCATATCGTTGCTGCTGGCTGGCTGGAGCTGGATCTGGATCTGGAGCTGGAGCTGGAGGCCTGTTGGAGCTGGAGCTGGAGCTGGAGGCCTGTTGGAGCTGGTTGGAGCGGCGACCGATGGCGAGTTGGAGCTGCAGCTAACGATGATTGGAATCGTGGGCAGGCTGTTGGCTGCTCAAACAGATACTGCACTTTGATCTTAGTCATCTGGGCAGCGGAGTCGTTTTATTTATCCCAGCCTCCCCATTGAGACGACATGTGACACAAGGTCGGGTTTAATCCGGGGAACCCGAGTGCGTACGCTCAAGGACAAAAACTAACTGTCGGTTGCACTGGCATCGGTATGACTACCCCCACCATCTCTAGTGCAATGGGGGTGGGGCAGCCTCGGACAGCTGTTCCCTGGTACCTCACAATATTTTATTTTCCCCGGTTGCATCTGTTCACGGAGAGAGCCATAAACGAATCGCACTCTACCCGAAGGCATAGGCACAACTAAGAGATTATAATCCCACCGCCACCACGGCATGGGTCGCGGAGCTGTAATTTTTTTAATGCTTTGAGGCTTTCATATAGTGGATCAGTTTTACAACGATGGCTGGTTAAGCTCTTTTTCCGGTTGTTTTTAAAATAATGTGTGAGTACCGACAAGATACATGGTGACACAGAATGCTTGTTACCAGGTGGTTATATATAAGCATCTGCTGTATTTAACAGTCCCCCCCACGAGGAATGTATGTGGCACAAGGCCGAGTTTAATGTGGGTTTCTCCGAGCCCGTAGGCTCGGCCAAAACTTTGCCGTTCGGCAATGCTTCGTCCGGGTTCCTCTCTGCCAAAGTAGGGAGTTCGACAGAAGTCGCACACAGTCAGAGACTGCGTGTCGACTGCTTGGTGATTTTCGAAGCGTAACTTAGATGTGGCACAAGGCCGAAGGTAGGGTACACCGAGTGAGGATCGAACTCACTGCTCAGTCGTAACATTTCTCGCTAGACAAGCTTGCTAACCATTACACCGCCTCGATATATAAGCATTTGCGCACTCAACACTTTGAGAGACATGGTTTTATAAAGAACACACGGACGTAAAAGTAAGCAATAGAATAAAATTCTTAATTTGTACTTTTTGACAAGTCAGTTGTATTTCTTAAAAGTTTTTTTTTTAATAGATCGGAAATTACAGCCATAATATTGATTTTTGGAACAGCCAATGTTCCAATTCAAGTCCTTACACATTTTGAAGTTTTGCTTGAAATGTATGTATTTTGTGGCAAGATTATTGACTTTTGTGTTGAAAATGATGAAAAACAGTAAAAATGCTTAGATTAAACAATTTTTTGTTATATCTGTATATAACTGTACTGAAGGTATTTTCATTTCAATTTTACAGGTAGCTTTTTACTTTTATTTTATTTATTTATTTTAAAAAAAAATTAAGATGCTTAAAATTTAGATGCTTAAAATAATATTAAATTGTTTTGGACATAAAAGTACAATAAATATCAAGCTAAAAATCATTTAGACAGATGGAATGAAATTGAGAAGACATTTTTTGTTTATACGTTCTTTTTATAGATACAAGTATTTAAGTAAATGCTCTGTTTATAATAAACAGTATTAAATAACATTTACCGGCCTGAATGTCCGAAAATTTTCCTAGAAAATATTCGTCCTCCGACAGGAATCGAACCTGTATCCTATACGGAACCGTCATATAGCCTGACGTGCCGTATAGGATACAGGTTCGATTCCTGTCGGAGGACGAATATTTTCTATGAAAATTTATTATAAACAGAGCATTTATTTAAATATTTGTATCTATAAAAAGAATGTATAAACATAAAAATATCTTAAAATAATTGTCGGAAATTGTCCATTTCATAATATAAATTATAGTTTTTTTCTCTTTTTTTAGTTTAACTCTATAAAAAAAAACCCAAACATCTGCAAAACTAAGCCAAAGAAAGGCAGTAATAAGTTCCTAGAAATTAAATAAAGTGGTATTTCATTTGTGAAAAGTCGCTTGCAAGCTGCATATGTAGATATGAATATTAATAAGGTACATGAATATTAAGTACGTAGATATATGAATATTAATCAGGAGCAGTCGAGCGCCATCTTGAATCGGGTTTGTCATTGTTACCACACAAGCCGAGAGCGGCAGCTGCACGTTCATCTTGTTTATTGCACCATTTGCGACTATTGGAAATGCAATCAAGGCTTTGTGCACCTATTTGCAGTCCATAATTGGCGGGACAACGAACGAAAACCATCTCTAAAAGGTGATCCTTAATGAAATTTACACGACAAGTGTTTTGCTTTGTTACTGATAATTTGAAAAAAAAAAATGGAAATCAAGGGGAACAACTCTAAGCGGCGAATGAAAGTTTTTTTTTCCCTTGTTGACGATTTCAAAAATTAAGTTTTCCTATCGTTGTTGGGATATCGATCTTCTCTTCATGATTAGTTTTATATTTGGGAAAAATCGAAATTACGGCGACTTTATTGACTTCCTGAGTTTCCATTTTGCCGCTATCGATGACGAGATTTCTTTACAAAGGTAAAAACTTGTTTTGTTTCTTGGTGATGGGAAAAAAAAAAAAAAAAAAAAAAAGAAGCCAGGTGCTTGAAGCGCCTTTCTTACGCGTTTTTTTGTTTGTTTGTTTTTAATATTTTAAATATATCGACGTTTTTCTCCAAAAAAAGTAAATAGAATTTAATTAAGCTTAGCAGGGCATTTTTTATTAAAGTAAAAGCAAACCTTTTACTTTTTGGTCGCTTTTTTGTTGTTACACTCATTTCTTTTTGTCAATTAAACTTTGGCATTTTCCCTCTTCTGAAACAAACAAACAAAAAACAAACATTAGTTTTTATTCTGAATTTAAAACAAGTTACAAGATGTTTTTCTTTGCTTTTTTTTTTTTAAATTTCTCTTGTAATTTTTTAAATTTTGTGACTTTCTCTTAAAATAAATTTCTAATAATTTTTCAATACACTTGACATCTTTACTTTCCTAAGTATTTAAAACTTCAACTGGCGTTGTTGTTTACATGTTCATCATTATATTTTCTTTTGCAAAAGTTGTGGCTTGAAGTTTTCTGCTTTGAATTAAATGAATCTTAAATTGGACAATATTTCTTATTTACTTAAAATAAAACTAGTTTCTTTCTCCCCGTAAATATATATATATATATATATTCAAATAAAAAGGGTGTTCTGTTCCTGTAATAAATTACATTTATTTAACAATCATTTGTTTTTAAATAAAAACAAATAATTGTTAAATAAATAAAAACAAATCATTGTTAAATAAATGTAATATTGTAATTTATTACAGGAACAGAACACCCTTTTTTAATGCAAGCAATGAAATTCTATATAAACTGTATTTTCTGAACTAATATTTTCAAAAACTTTCAAGTAAAAAGTATGTGCCTGTAGTAGTGTAAATTAAGAAAATTGGTACTTTGTGAAAAATGTAAATTACATTTTTGTTTCTTCATTTATAGGGAAAAAAAACCCTCTTTTTATTTAATCTTTATTATTTATTTTTTTTTTTTTTCGATATAAATTTTAAAATCCTTTTTTTTTTTCATTTTTTTTATTATTAAGTAATTATTATTATAATTACTTATACCGAAATCCCAGGGCTTTTAAAAAAAATTTAAAACCCCTTATTTCCCGGCATGTGAAAGAAGGGTAAATCAAAAAAAGAAATCCCCCTAAAAAAAAAAAATCAGTTAATTAGGAAAGAAAAATCTGTCTGCAAACAACTGGATTTTCTCAAATATTTTGGATTAATTCTAATTTCTAAATGAAAATTGAGTCCAATATAATTTCTTAAAATGTTAGTCCCCCACTCTTTTTTTTTTTTTTTTTTTCAAGGCTAGGAACAAGGCGGCGGCAGCAGCAGCAGCAATGCCATAACAAAAGCTTCCTTTTTCTTCTGGCTTTTGGCAGTAGGTGGAGGGGGGGGGGGCAACACAATTTTACCGGCATTGTGATCCCAATTTTATTTTATTTGTGTATGTACACATATATATCTATATCTAATATATGTATCTATCTATCTATGTGTGTATATACTATGAAAGCGTTGGGGAAAGTATCATAGTCTCTATTTGTTTGCAATAATCTTTCAAGATAAAATCAGTATTCTTTGTTTTTTGAATTGTCGTCAAGATGAATTTTAAAAAGATGTAGAAAGCTTTCTTGCCCTCATTTATTTTAGAGACATACACATTTTAAGCTACATTTTTGATAATTCTCACGCCTCAAGGTAAATTTATAATATGCACATAAATAAAAATTAATTTATCCTTTCTTTCTTATGTCAGTTTATTTTTTATTTATTTTTTTAAAGAGAAAAAGGAAAAAGGGTGGTATTTTTAATTTCTGCCTATTGTTTATGTCATTTTCCTTATGTCATTTGCCAAGCATTTCCTGATGAATTGTGTGGTTTTGATTTTTGCAATGGATTAAGAAATGATGAAGACTTTTTTTTTCTTTTTCTGAATTCTATTTTTTTCTGATTTGGAGTTAAATTATAACTTAAAAAAAACAAACAATCCTTCAATTTTTTGTTCTCTAGTTTTAACTCTTCCAGTTTCTTTCTATAGAATTATTTAAGATGATTTTCTTTTTTTTAAGCAAGATAATTATCAATAAATAATGGAATTGTGTTTTTTAAATATGAAATAAAGACTTGTATATTTTTTAACGTAATTCTTCTTTTTACAGAGGGATTTTATAAGAAGAAACTAAAATTTTTTTCTAAAAAGGAAATTATTTTACGTTCCTCGTTTCTTTTTCTTTTAATTCTTATTTTCATAAAATGAAATATTGCTACGTTCTATGTCTTCTTGGTGTAATAATAATTAATAATTTAACGCATCTTGCTGTAGTCACTCCTCGGTCCTCATGGTAGTTCATTGACTCCTGACTGACATTCATGTCAACAAACAAGCAAAAATACATGCGCTTTTCTTTGTCTTAAGAGAAAGAAAGAAAAATAATCTAATTATGGGGAGAATCGTTTTTCTCGGAGATTTCACAAGAAAAATCTAACCTTATTAAAAAAAAAAACAACAACAATTCATTTGCAGATCGACATGTTTTTATGAAATACTTCCTTCTTTCATTTTCCGATACATGTGACCCCCCACCTTCTGTCTTTTTTTTAATGTTTCGATATATATAATTTTATTTAATTTTAATTTTAAAGCAGCAATAATTTATTCAATATTTTTCTCTTTTTCAGCATTTTAATTGTTTTTTTTTTTTTAAGAAAAAAATGTTGTTTATTATTAATTTATTTGCAATTTTTCCTTCTCACGTTAGAAGTGAATTTTAAAAAAAAAGTTAAAAAAAACTCTCCAGAAATATTTAGTAACAATCGTTTTTCTTACCAAACCATTTTGAAAGCAAAGATATATATCACAAAAAATCATGTTTAGTATTTATTTACTTTCACTTTCCTCGCTCGGAAATTGATCACGTGTTAGTTTTGGCATCGAATACTTTTTAAAATTATAATAATAATTATTAATAACCATACATAATTATATATAGTTTTTATTTTCATCACAAGAAGTTTCAAGGGTTTTGAAACTCTTTTACAAATTTAGCTTTAAAAATATATATTTGACCAAATTTTAGTTCTAATTTGTATGGCGTCATGAGTGTCACATTGTCGTTACGTTGAAAACGAGTGTTATCTTAAAATTAAAAGAATTATTTAAACGCTTTAATTTTAGATTAGTAGTTACGTGTTTACTTATATTGGGGCTCAAATTTTAATTTTAATTTCAGTTGAAGTGTTTTTAATGCTTTTTAAATAAATAAAAAAATATTTTGGGTTTGGTTGGCTATATCAAAAGTTCAACGCCTAGTCGCCTTATCATATATATAATATATATATATATATATAGAGAGAGAGAGAGAGATATATAGATTTGTTATATTTTTAAATAACTTTAATCTCTACACGGTTAGTATCTTTCTTGTAATCTTTGTGTTACGAGTTTGACGACTCCAGCATCTCTTCTTAATACAGCCATTTTGTTTTCTCGACGCCGTCTATTGTTTCAGACATGTGCTTCAAATTCTGTAGAAGTAGTAGCCAATATTATACACCCTCTTTTATTCAGTAACGCTTAACAAAAAATATATTTCTGGATGATTTTTTTTTGTTACTTTTTAAAAAAATCCCTATAATAATTTTCAGTCTAATTTCTGTTAGAGATGAAATACCTTAAATTGTCAAATTATTTTCAGTTATTTGATAGTTAAAAGCATAAAAAGTGCAAATGCCCCAATGTCTTTGATGACTGACCTCCCTTGCCTTTGACGTTTGGCCATCTAATTTTTCTTTCACGTTTTAAAAAAGATTTTATTTATTGCATGAATAAATTCTGTTTTTTAATAAATTGCTATAGCATACAAGCAAGATATTTTAACTGCATATAAGAGACTATAAAGCAACAAAAAAAAGGGAGAAAAAGAAAAAAGACATATATTTATCGTGTACATTAATTAATAAAAAATTAGAAAAGTGATAAATTTATTAAAAATTAAACGTTTTTAAAAAGTAGCTTTTAGAATTAAAAAATGAATTTCTTTGCAAAATACGATTTTAATAGATTTCTTTTCAATATCAATTAAAATTAAAAAGATATGAGATAATTTTGTAGAAAATTAGGAATTTATTTCTTAGTTTCTTTTTAAAATTTATAATTTAGCCTAAATTTGTACCGATTTAATGTTTAATTTTTAAATTCATATTTCCCTTTTAAAACAATTATATTTTAAAATACTTAAAGATTTGTCCACCGTTCATATATAATATATATATATATATATATATATATATATATATATATAATGAATCCGTTGGTATATAATCCAAGTGAATCCTAGTAATTTAAAATTAAGACACGAGGTAATTTTGAATTTCATTGTATACTACTAAGTACATAAATCAAACTTCGTATAAAGATAATAAAAATGAGACAAGAAACATAACAGCAGTCAGTTGTGTTGAATCACATCAGCTAAAGTGTAAAATCTTTCTTGTATTAATAAACACTTACTTAAATGTATTTTTTCGTTTTAAACATCATTTTTAGTGAAATACCCATATTTGACTAGAGACGCTCTGTTTATTTATTTTCATCCACCGGCATGAATCTTATTAAAGAACCTGCGTCCCCGTGGGGAACCATCGATATCCGACGTGCTTTAACCGACTTGGCCACGAAGAACTTTTGCCGACCAAGCAAGGCTGAATAGTTCCTTTACATGAAATCCGTCTCGTCATAGATTCTCGAAATTTCATATCTGCTTTGTTGAGTATATGAGTATCCACTAAAAATAACGTTTAAAATGGTAAAATCTGTTGGATTATAAAATAAAAACATCTTTTACTTATCTAGAAATAATTGTGCGTGTGTGTTAAAAAATATAGTTATTCACACAATAGTTGTAAATTATTAATTTAATATTGATTACTGCAAAATATTTACCTATCATACAGTTTTATTAAGTAATTACTATATACCATTCACATATATACCTGGTTTTATATTTTTCCTAATTTAAGGGATTTTTCTTTTCTTTTTTTTTTTTTTTGTTAATAATTATAAACAGGTCCCTTTAATTTCCAATCCACGACCATTGCACGAATTGGAATTTCAACAAAAGTAAAACATTTGCCATGTTTTCTGTCTGGAACATTGCAATTTTTATGTAAAAGCTAGTCTAAAAATCATATTTATCATGTAAGTTAGCTAAATTTTACTATCATTTCATAAATATTTTTATTATACGAATAGGTTGTTGTATAGTACCTTTGTAAATTACTAATTAATTGGTAGACTCAGTTTATACAGCAGAGCTGTAGCATCCCGGGGTGTCGGGGCTTGGCTCCTCCTAAATTTTTACCAGTTGTAGTTTTTTTTACATGGTTTTATATATTTTAACAAAATACAATAAAGAAATAAATAAAAAAAAAACTATCAAAGTAAGGAAGTAGTAGAAATTTTAAATGTTGTTGCCGCCAGCCATATTTGCAGCCTTTGATAACTTAAGGCTCAGACCGAGCCGTTATCCATTTACTCGGTAATGGATAACGGCTCGGTCTGAGTTTTTACATTCACTTACGTGCTTAATAACTTTGGGAAAAGTAATCTATCTCAACCCCCCTCCATCCATACATAGGTAAAAATAGCAGGACAGACTGGGTCCATTGGAACAACTCTGAATTCAAATTCAAACGAACTAACGGCCCATACCATATTCCAGCTGTCGGTCAAGACTCAAGAGCTTGGAGAGGAGATGGGTGCCGCCAAGTGATCTAAAAACCCACAGAAAGGATAATGGGGAAGAAGAATCAAAGTCTGTTTCTTCTGTCCTCAGATCCCCCCCACCCCCAACGTTTGAAGCAGCCGATAGATTGATGATGATACGGAGTTCCTGTCTATGGGTAATGGTTAACGAGCTAGTCTGGTATATATAGTGGGTTCAATTCTCGCTTGCCTAGGTAAAAATAATAGTATGAAAATGTTTTCTTAATCTCATTCTTTTTACAGCTATCTTCATTTCAGTTGTTTTTATTTTAACATTGACTGATGATACTCTCGTCTTCCAGTATTTCTTGAAGCTTTTAGTATTTTTATTATAATTTTATTTTATTTATTTATTTATTTATTTTTTAAACTGTTATCTTAGTTCTTTTCCTACACTAAATTTCGCTTCATTTTTAGTTGTATCAAAGCATTAGTTAGTAGAATGCCCCCCCCCCTAAAAAAAAGTAACATAAATTAAAAACCACCGAATGCAGCATATAACACGTGAAGTAGTCCGAAGAACACACCGGTAGAAAAACTCTGTTCAAAACAAAGAATGAAAGCAATTTTTATATAAAAAAAAAGACATAGTGAATTATTTATCATGAAAAAGCTTCGGACAATAAATGGTGGTTTTCAATTAAGAAGGGGTTTAAAAATTTTACTAAAATTACCCATCCCCCAACACTTAAGCGCATCTTAGATGTGGCACAAGGCCGAGATTATGGGTTAAAAATTTTAGTTGTGTCAAATAAAATCCTAAACATCTGTTTGGTTGGTTGGAGGCAGGAAAAAAATAAAAAAAATATTATCGTTTTCTTTAATTTTTTAAATGATATTTTTAAAATAAAATATTTCATAAAAGTCATTCATAGTTAATGAAATAAAAGTAATATTTTAATAAACTTCTTTATTACAATTACTAAAGTAAAAGTAAGAAATTAGTTTATTATTTCCCTTTTTTTTTTTTTTTTTTTTCTTTCCGAACCCCAACAAAGCATAGATTTACCTTCTATAAGCAAATCGTTCGGAGACATTGCATTTTAAAAACAATGTATTGTAGATTATAGAAGTAGTAAATCGAAAATTATAAAATATTTTCTTTTGTTATCTGAAAAGGTGGGGCACAAATTTAAATATAAGCATTGTTGAAAAGGAAAACAAAAAAGAAAAATGATGGATCTTAAAAAAGCGAAGAATTTCCCTTTTTCAACGTAGACTGACAAGGTGCATAAAAAAGGGAGGGGGAGAGAAGATTCTTTAACAATTGTCTAAATTGATTTGAGGTATTGGAGAAGTAATTTATTTATACAGAGAATTAGAATGAAAATATATATATTTTTATGTTAACAATTGCCTGCAGGAATAAACAAACAAAAAAAAATTCTGCAAAAGGATTTCAACAAAAAACATAATTTATTTATTTTTTTACAAAGAACTTATTTATTCTGAGAGAAAGAAGACTCTTTGCAACTGTTTTATGTGTATATAATATGTATATATATGTGTGTTTGTTGATTTGCTTCTGCTTGTTCTTGAAGCTATATCAGACTTTCCTTAGCGCGTCGATTTGCCAAGTTCTTTGTCCTCGCTTTTCGCCAACCTCAATTAACAAGACGGCAAAGGGAGATAATTCTCATTATTTCTCTTTCCCTCGACCCAGAAAGCACATGGCTAAGTGGCTGCTGCATATAGAATGAGTATTAAATGACAAGTTTTCTTCATGTCAAAGTTGGACGTCGGCTATTGTTATTATCAACAACAACTTCTGCTCACCCATTTGCTTATAAACTATCCCTCTCCTTTTTAAAGCGATTAAAAAAACACAAATAAAAATGACTTGGAGGACCCCCCCCTCTCTCTCTCTTCAAGAAACGTTAATAAATTTATTTGGACCATTTGGTGGGTAGCATGTTATTTTTCCAATTGAAAAATATATGGAGGTTTTAAAGAAAAAAATGCTCGTATTCATAACGTTATTTTAAAATTTATATAAAATACTAATAGTAAAAAAAAAAAAATGCCATATTATAATTTTCAATAAAAACTATAAACGAACATAATTTTTAAATGGAAGCTGAATTCGGTGGACATAAATTGTTTTCATATTTATTTCTTTATAAATGATAAATGTTACATTGCATTAGTTTTAATACAATTCTATTAGTTTTTAGAATGTTGCAAATATAAAATTATTCTTGTAAATAAACAATCTAATAGTGTTTAATATTTTTGTTGTAAATTCTCATGAACAAAAAAAAGTCTAAATTCACTTTTATCATATTTTAGATTCTATTTTAATTCTAATTATCGTTTTTCAAACACTAAACATTGTTGAGGAGTGAAGGTAGTTAAAATAATAGTGGTGTCAATGGAAAAACTGTCCTTTGATTCAGCAAGACAAGTTTGCTAACCATTATACCACGTCGAAGAGCCCATAAAAAGAGAAGATGTAGGTGTTAGTGCTCTTAAGTGCTTAACGTCCGAGTCAGTGAAATGGAAGTTTAAATATTTTTATATATCACCAATTATTTTTTTTTTTTTTTTTTTTTTGTAATCATGAAGGTCCAAGTTATTTATGCATGTCAAAAAAAAAAAGACTTAGTTTAGGTTCTCCAAATTATGCTTTTATTCTTTCATCTAGACTTGAACCTGAAGCCATTACATTTACAATGCTGTCACACATACCACTGCACCAGTATACTGTTTATAAACTAATTTGATTACCAGAATGTTTATTATGTGTATTGTGCACCTTTAATTATGACAATAGATATCAGAACAAATACTATAAATATTTTGAGGGTAATTGTTTCGATGCACTTTCTTGTTTGGTCCCTAGACTTTACAAATTTTACCATTGTACTTTTAACCCTAAATACAAAAATCTATTTGATATAAAAGAAAATGCTATGAAACCTTTTGGCCTTTACATGGAAAATCACATCAGTGAGACCCAAATAAATCCAACGCTAATTCATAAAACCACCAACTCAAAAAACCCACCCTGGTTATTGAAATGCCCTGCAATTCTGCTAAACTTTATTAAATACCCTAAAATTAATTCTAACTCATCTAATTACATGGAAGAAATCCCTAACATTTTACAAGCTTGCCCAAATTATAAGCATATATATATATATATATATATATATACTGATGGCTCTAAAATGCTGGACAGAGTTGGATGCTCTGCTATCGTTAACAACAACAACAATGCAGAAATGATTGCCTGACTATCATCACTCACAGAATCAGTGGGACTCTTGATGACAAAACACACCTTGAAGACCATAGCACTAGATATATCGATAAATTTGCAGATTTTACCATTTACATCGACAATATAAGTTCTGCCTTATGTTGCAGCCTGGCAGCTATTACTGGCATTATTTGCATGTTTGCCTTGAGTACTCCTGCATGGAAGCTTCACTTGTCTTGATTATTGCACACGCAATGAATAAATTTGAATGCACAAAATTTAAAAAGTAACCCAAATTTGGGGTTTTAAAAAGCATGATCATTTACAAAAACAAAAATAAAAAAATTTAACTCTAACCCTGCCAAAGGACTTAATAATAACATAAACAATTTTAAGTAATATTATTTAATCATGATTATTTACAAAATAGCAATGACAATTGTGGAATGGCTAGCTTTTAACATTTGTTTTATTTAAACCAAAATTACATTATTAAAGCTTTACTATAAAAAGCAACACTTGTCATTGCTTTTCTAAATAACTTAAACAAATTTAAAAAAAAAGAATCTGATAAAAGCTTCACTTTCAAAAGTGTCTAAAGACTTCTTTTGTTTTTATGCAAAATAATTGAGATGAGTAAGAAAATAGGAAGATCAGTAAAAAGGCTGTTAGCTAAATAAGCTTCTGCGCATGACTGGTGCTTAATCTGCAAATTTACTGATATATCAAAGGCCTTTGACAAGGTGTGGCACAAAGGCTTAATCTGCAAATAGGAAGGATTTTAGTATCGGGAAGACCCTTCCAGTGATTCCATAACTGGAGAGCTTGTGTCACAAACATAAGCCATATGTTTGGCTTATATATTATAGAATCCAGTGGGTCAGATAGTTTCATCATCTCAGATTCACTATCTGTACTCACAGCTCCGAAAAATAAAAACATGGGAAACCTTTTAAACAGGATTGACTCTATTTATAAGAAAAAAAGGTGTAAATGTCCTATGCTGGATACCGAATCATATTGGCATAGAAGGAAATGAAATCTAAAGGTTCTACACATTGACCTCTGACCCACCATAAACTGGACCTTTAAATAAGAATGACAGTAATTATGGAACAACTGTCTAAGCAACAAACTGGCCAACATCCAACCAATCATTAGTGAAAGACAGTCAAGTTGCAGAAAGATAAGGAGAGAGGAGGTGGTTCGAGCCAGATTCTGTATAGGACACACATAACCCACCAACATCTAAAAAATGAGGAACCACCAGTGTGTGTCTCATGCCAGGAACCAGATACCGTTAAACTCATAGTTTGTGTGTTTAACAGTATATGGTTCCTGGCATGGGACATATAGCTATTAAATTACTATAACTTTCAGCAAACCTGTACAAATCAGATAACTTAAAGGACCTATTTGAAAAAGTAACCTCATAAATTTCATTAAAGAAATTGGGCTCTACAGGGAAGTGTGTGTGTGTGTATATATATATATATATATATATATATATATATATATATATATATATATATATATACACACACACACACTTTTTACCAAATCTGCTTACCTGCACTGTTTTGCAACCAATTTTCAAGGAAAAAATTATTAATAGCAATAAATTTGACTCTTGACAAAAAACCTCTTTACAAAAATATGTCAATGAAACCTGATGTACAAAATGATTTCTTACATGGAATACATATTCTATTCATACAAACATATTCTAAACATCTTGTTAGCATTAAATAACCCTTTGAGGTTGATAGGCTGTAAAACAAAATAAACCAGACTCCTACTCACTAACTCCCTTGTGTCATAGTGGCTTTATTTCCTTCCTTAGAGTGAAATAAAAAAAATGTGTAAATCTTTCAAAGAAACAAATCTATTGTACAAGCGGTCCAAAGTGGTTAGTCATATGGCCCTAGGTATCATTGGTCATGTTGAATAAAACCAATATGAAATGTTTGATTAATTTTCACATTCATTTTTCTTTTCTTTCAAGAATTTTGATGTTGGCCTTACTCAATACAATTTGTTGAAACAGACATAGAAGTTCTTGACTAAAAATGGATTT
The DNA here is from genome assembly GCA_964036315.1 of Acanthosepion esculentum. Taxonomy (NCBI): domain Eukaryota; kingdom Metazoa; phylum Mollusca; class Cephalopoda; order Sepiida; family Sepiidae; genus Acanthosepion; species Acanthosepion esculentum. The sequence goes on from OZ038514.1 coordinate 8,509,218, forward strand.
CACAAAATTTAAAGTGATTCTTTGGCCAGATTTTAGAAAGCAGGTTTGGCTGAGAACTTTCTGAACATCTCTTCATCAAATTATAATTCTGCCTATTCTCCTTAGTACATCTGTTATGCTCCGCCAGTACCTCATAAATAATACACTCTTCCATTTTGATCATGAGGAAAAATGAAAAAGACATATCCGAGATGCTGCTGGTTTCTGTGAGAAAAAGAGAGAGAAGATATAGTTATCTACTAAGCATAGCTTAGATGTGACACAAGGCCAAAAGTATGGAGCACCCAATGAGGATCAAACTCACTACTCAGTTGTAATTGAATTAGCAAGAAAAGTCAAAGTGCTCATAAAAAGAGAAGATATAGGAAGCAATAATGTGTTTAGCATCTAAGTCAGTGAAATGGAAAACTTTGTCAATTTCAAATATTTTTATTTGTACCCTCTTACTTCTTTAAATAATGACATGCATTTATGATTGTTATTGCAATATTTAATCCAAGTTGTTAATCGCAAACATTTAACGATGCAAGTGTCGGGAGATGGGGAATTTCCACAGGTATTTTATGGTCGTAGAACTCGCATGGAACATATTCAATCATTAAGTTAATAACTACAATTCATAGGAAAACTGAAATTTTCAGAGATTCTACTAGCATATACTAATATCAGTGCAGAAAGTTAGCCAAGCTCAAATTCCATGTTAGTCTGTTGCACTCACTTTCACGCAAAAAGCCCTTGGGGAAAGGCACAAATCCAGTTCTTGTCCCAGCTATGGGTTAAATTGCAGAGTAGATTATATTCTCTGTTTGTGACGTGTAGTCAGTTTGAATTCCAAGCCATGCAGATGGAAACAGGAAATCACTCCACTATCTTTCCCAGGGAGTCATAACAATTCACAGACAATAAAGAAAATGAATTGGCACTATTTAATTAGAATGGTCTACTTGTTAAAAAAACAACAAAATACATCAAAAAACAAAACATTTTTCAAGGAATAATTTTTGTTCTTCCTGAAGCCATGGAATTGTCAGAATGATAAAAAATGATTTCTTTTTTATCGATTTACAATGATGGTCCTATTCAAAATTTACTGTCATAAATCAATTCCTGACTTTTTACAGAGTTATCAGGACTTAGTTATTTACAAATATCAAGTTTGAAATGGTGTTGACATCTGTGTAATTGAAAAGAAAATTTTTTGAATTTTAAAAACTTGTGGAGTTGGGTGATATTTATTTGGAAGCACCTGCACAAACCTTGGGGAGATAAATAATTATCTTAAATGAGGAATAAATGGATATATCGACTTTTTATTAATTTGTAAAAATTCATATATAAATAAAAATATGTTTGTAAAAAAAAAAAAAAAATGAACAAAGACAAAAGGAAATCTTTTCTTTACCTTTGTGTTTTGTCTTCTGAGGGACTTTATCAAGGTAAATTATTAATTTATCTAAATTTTTGCTCTTTGATTTAAAAATATATATTTAAAAAGAATTTTTTGTTTAAAAAAAAAAATCTTTTCATTCATAGAAAAAGTAAGTCCAGATAATTTTAGAAAATGATTTACTAATACAAATCTTACTAATTAACCCATAGCTTGGGGAGTAAGAAGAGGTGGATTCGTACCTAATCAGAATTTGATAAACAAGAAATTATAAGGTGGATATAAAGTGGGAGATCAATTCTATATTACAATCAATATATAAACTGATCCCTCACTTTATGGCCCGATAGTTTCTTCTATACATTTATATTCCAGAGAATGTAAATAAATCTAAATATCATGCCTGTGTCACTAATCAGGATTTCATTGATTGATTGATTCGTTTTTTACGGCTTATCAACCTATTGCAAGTTATTTAAAGCCAGAAAATATTTTTAGATTGGAAGAATTTTGGAGGGAAATAATGATTTACTGATACAAGTTCTACTAATTAACCCATAGATGGGGAAGGGGCAAAGAAGTGGATTCATACCTTTCCCAAGAGTATTTGCATGTAAGTGAATATAACAAACCCAACAGGAATTGGAACTCGGCTGAACCGGTATTTCAATGTGATACTGATGTAAGACTGTTCAGATTTTAGAAGATTTTTAAAATTAAAAAAAGAAACAGAGTATTTTAAATGTGCCTATGGCAACATTGTGTGTTGTGGTCATTTCTCCTTTTCATCATTTTCTTGTCTCCTCCTATTCCCTCCATCTTCCTCCTTTTTTTTCTCTTTTGGCTCTGAGCATCAAAGATAATGTTATATATATAAAAGGCTCAAACACTAATATTCCATGGTTATAATTTATTACATTGGAATTGTAATTTTGAATTTGTCGGTCTGATGATTTGGATTGTGATTACAATTCAAGTGTAATAAATTATAACCATGGAATATTAATGTTTGAGCATTTTATATTATATTCTTACTCTGTCCTGGACATTGAGTTCTACCTGGATTCTATCCTCTTGGGAATGTATATTTGCCACTAATATTATCTATCTATCTATCTATCTATCTATCTATCTATCTATCTAATATATATATATATATATATATATATATATATATATATATATATATATTTTAAGAGATTAGCCGATTCCACTATCTTGGTTTAAACCTTTTGTTATCTGATTGTATACTGGAAAATTAAAAAAAAAACAAAAAACCTTACAACAATCATAGCAACATCTGCAACCTTTGTCAACAAGAAATTAGCTATAACAACATTTCCCCAGACCAATAAAACTTTTTGAATCCGAGATCAGAAAGTATGACCCATTGTATACTTACTAAAAGTTCCTTTTGAGTTCATATGAAGTGGGATGATAAGAAACTATGTACATTTCATTTACTCCCTTGCCATACATTTCCAATACACTTTATTCCCCCTCCTCCTCCCCTTCTACCACACCTCATGTCATGTGCTTATTCATTTATTTATTTATTTTTAAAAAATGTAGTGTTCATAAATTTTTTATGTTTTACTTCGGATGTTATTAAGTTTCTAAATAACTCAAATGTATATTTGCTACCTTGTACAAGTATTGAACTGATAGCCTTCAGCGAATGTAAATTTGTGCTTTAATCAGCTGACCTGTTCCACCTGCAGTTGAAATGGGTTCTACCTATTGAATTCTATAGAAACTTATGGTTTTTCCATTGGGGAATATCAAATCTATTTGTACATACTGAAATTTTATGTCATGGTAATTTTTTTAGGTTACCTGTGGTATTGTGTATATGTCTTATTGAATCGTGAGGAATGAGTTTTTGTGATGACGGAGCAAATTGCAATAAATGAATCAGATTAGCTCAGTCTAGGATAGAAAGTGTCAACCAGCCTTTCCCAATTTCTCCTTTTGCCTTGTGCCACAATTGTTTTAATTAAAACAATAAATATATATATTAATCTATTTCCTTGGTGAATTTACATTGGAATAGATCAATACACAAGGTAACCGAGCATAATTTTGATCTACAGATCCAGTATTCTTCCACTGCACAATAGCGGATACTATTATTTGAAAGAGATGCCTATTTTTATTTTAAACAGTGTTACGCCTATCAGCCTGCGCACTCAAGAAATCCTAATAAAGAAAATTTGCTCTCCAACAGTGATCGAACCAGTGTCCCCCTTTGTAGGAGAAACCACTGTTTAATAGTCAGTTTTACTTAGTTTAATTTGTAACATGTATAAATGTACATAGAAAAAAACCTGTTGATAAGATAGTGAGGATCACAAAGCACTACCCAGGCCCCCAATCTGGTCGGGGTGTTTTGGCATAGTACACACCGTCCATACTGATTTACAAAGTTGCTGAAGATGAAAAATCATACTTTCATTATCAGAGCTGTTTCGACTGCCAGAAATTTCAGTTGGCAGTCGAAACAGCTCTGATAATGAAAGCCTCATTTTGGTCTTCAATAAATTTATCAGTTCTCTCTTCTCTGTCTCACACTTCAATGTTCTTTGATTATAACTTGAGAAAGTTGGCAATCCTAATTCTGATTTAAATAATATTTTCAGATGCATTAATAAGTTATTTACTTGGAAAATATTCCTCTTTTATATGTTCTTTCAGGACATAAATGATAATCGCTCTCCACATCTTCCTCTTTTTTTCTCCTCTTTCTCTATTCTGTCATCCATTTGCCCTGACTCCTCAAATAGCTTTCTTGCTGCTCCCCACCTTTTCTTGCTGCTCCCCACCTTTTCTTGCCCCATAAAATTTTAATTATGCTAGCACGACTATCGATGACTTCTGAATAGTTCTGTCTATTCAAGTTCACTCCCAAGGCCTATCTTATCTAATTTATTCTCATCCAACAAGTCATGATTATTTTTACCCTATCAAAGAATACTTTATGACATTACTTGTCACTAATTAAATAGACTGATTCAAAATTCAGAAAATTTTAAAAAATACATATCAATGACATCAGCAGTTTCAAACTTGAAATTTTGTAAATAAAAAGGTAAGTTCAGATAACTCTGTGAAAAGTCAGGGATATATTTTACATTGTATTAATATTATAAACAGGATGTCCTCTTTTAAAATGATTACAAAAAGATAAATAGTTTTCAATTTTGACAAATGTCATGCATTGAGGAAAGTCCAGTGAATGCTAATTTATAACAGTTATTTCCAAAAACATTTTCTTTTTTTATGAGTGGACCAGTTGAATTTTCATCCATGGTCTTTTTCTGCCGCCTAATTTGGAAAGCTACGATTTTGAAAGTTTTTTTTACATTTCTCCCTTTTTTCTTATGGGTTGGAAAACCAATTCTTAGGTGAAACCTGTTGACAAAGAATTCATTTTCCAGCCTGTACCTCAGATTGTATTCAGAAGAATAGTAAAAGACTGAAAACAGAAGGCAATATCTAAGAGATTCACCATGAAATGCAACCATGGTTCGTTTTCTTGTCGGGTTGGGTAAACTAATGTTCTATATAATTATAATTTTAAAAAAATATTCAAATTGGATTTTCATTTTTTTTACTTTTTTTTTTATTAAGATATTTCCCTTTTCACCAAGGGAGCTAACTTTCTATATAAATTTGTTTGCTTGACTTTTTTTTTTTTTTTTTTTTTTTTTTTACATAAATCAATTTCCAAGTATTCTTGTGATACTTTATTTAAAATCAGAATCCTAGTTTTTTTTTTTTTTTTTTTTGTCAGAACTTTTAATTTAAGAAAATATCTTACAAAAGAAAAAATAAACGTGAAAATGTTCAAATCTAAAAAACTAATCTTTTGCAAAGGTTCTATTTTCAAATACCTCTTTGTTTGTTCATAAGTACATCTTGAATTGTAAGTAAGCATGATTTATAATCAAATTTATTGATTTTCTTTTTATAATTGTTGTAATGCGAAAAAATGATTTTTTTTTTTAATAATTTTTTTTCAGAATAAAAATTACTCAGGGGAGATAACTCTGTAGATATTTCTAATGTTTTTTCTAAATTCCAAGAGAATGTCAGGATGCTGCCGACAAAATACTGGCAACATTCATTTCTGAATAATAATTGTGATGGTCGAAAGTACTTAAACAAAAACAGAACAAAACATTGGACAATTTATCCACAGTTTTGACTTTGATGTACGACACCTTATTCGGAAATTGGAAAAATACAGAAAAAAAAAAAAAAATTGAATTTAAAAAAAAAATTAAAATTTTAAAAACGGATTCTTGCTACCCCCCCCTGAAAAAAAATGTGACACCTAAGGATTAATGAATTAAAAAAAACAAAAAAAACAAACTGTTTCTTGCTTTTGTTTTAGTTTTAATTTCAAGCCAAAAGACTTAAATTTAATTAATATTTTCATTATGTAAAATACTTTACTGTAATTCAAACTGAATTTAAATTGATTGGAATAATTTTCTTTTTCTGATTATCAGTAAAATCTATTAAATCCTCCATATTGACAAATCTATCAGCACAACATAATTCGCTTTATTGAAAATCTTTAAAAAATAAAATATATATTTTTGAAATGTTATTTGACTAAAATTAGATTTAAAGTTTGATTACTGAATTGAAAAAAATTACTTATTTTTAAGTTTAACATATCACAGAAATATATATATATATATATAAAATAATTTTTGTTTGGAAGAGTTCTCATTAATTTTATGTTTTGTCAAGAGTGTTTTTTTTTTTTTTATTTCGATAGCATCTACAATTCAAATATATATATATATATATATATATATATATATATATATATATATATATATATATATATATATTATTATTATTTTTTATTATTATTATTATTTTTTTAAAGTTTGAGAAGGTATTTTTTGTAACCTGAGTGATTTATTAACAGGTTGATGTTGGGGAAATTTAAGTTAGAATACAAATGAAAATAAAATTACATGAAGAATACAATGTAAACACCTTTTTTTTTTTCTTTTTATATATCATTTTTATTTTATTAACTATTCTTGGTGATTCCAAGCATAAGTGTCCTTTTTGTTGACATTTTAGCAAACATGGATAAATATGGCCGCAATAAGACACAGTGTCAAATGGATGTTTTTTTCCCATGACACCGCTTTTTTAACTACACTCTTCGGCAATGTTTGTTTTAAAAAGAGATGATTAGAATTGGAATAAAACCTAAATATATGATGAAAGTGAATTTATACATTTTCTTTGGTTTTGAGAATTTACAACAAAAATATTAAACACTATTTATTGTTTATTTACAAGAAAATCTTATAACTTACAACATTCTAAAAACTAAGACAATTACAATGCAATATTTATTATTTACCAATTTATAGAGAAATATGAAAACAATTTTTTTATTCATAAATTTATAAATATTTACTAATTTGTTAAAATATGTGAACCAACTACAAGGAAATCCTTATTATTTACCATTTTATAAAGTTAAAATCAATTGGCAATTAGTCAATGTTTTGCCAACCATTCCAATGAACAATCTGAATAAATAAATAAATAAATAAATAAATGACAAATTTTGTCTGTGTGTCTGAAATCTCTCTAACTCAGGCCACACTTGCTCTACATAGACATACCTTTTTGAAATTGAGACGATTCTGGGATTTTAGAAAGTTTTGAATTGATTGGCAATTAGTCAATGTTTTGCCAACCATTCCAATGAACAATCTGAATAAATAGTTTTATTATTTTTGTTGTAAATTCTCAAGAACAGAAAAATATGTATAAATTCACTTTCATATGTGTAGGTTTTATTCCAATTCTAATCATCATTTTTTTAAAACAAACATTGCTGAGGAGTGAAAGTAATGAAAATAATAGTGGTGTCAAGGGAAAAACTGTCCTTTTGACATACTGCCTTATGGTGGGCACATTTATACAAATTTGTCAATTAATCATACAAAAAATGCTCAACAATTTATATAAAGGGAAAATATATCTAAATTCTTCCAAGACTGCTTAATAAGGGGATGCAAGACCTACACACACCATTACTGCTGCCCTTCCTCACATATACATGACTTCTATCCTTTTTATACTGTATTATTCTAAAATCACATTAAAAAAAAAATGAAATTTGATCTTTTCACTGCAAAACGAGTTTTTAAATGTATTTTCATCATTCCACCTCCAAGCAAGGCAATAAAGCCACTAAGATAAAAGGGGGGTTCCTGAATGTAAAAGAAAACATTAAGGAGAGAGAATAATAAAGGAGGAATCAAGAAGACGGTAGGTAACGATTGACATTGCATTTAAATGTTTGAAAGTCAAAGTTGACTGAAAAACAAGAAGCCAGAAGAGTTCCGCAAGCGAGAAGTGCAAGAGAAGAAACCGTTGGCATAAAACTTACAGTTCCATTTAGACATTTCCACTGTCTGTAAAATGATGAGACGTTGCCACCAATCGAGTACTGCGCTTAAATTCATAAAGTCTAGGTAGCATAGAGGAAAGTTCATCAAAACAATTACCATGAAAGTATTTATAGAAAAGACACAGGGAAGCTACATTACAGCAATGGGAAAGTGACTGAAGCTGAGATGCCAGGTCAGGATTAATAACATTGCAGATTTCTCTTGGGATTTTAACAAGAATCTTTAAACATATAGCAGAAGTACCAGACCATATGTGGCAGCAATATTCAATGCCTGGATAAATGGTAGACTTATAAATATGTAAGATAGATTCTGTCTAGAAAAATTGTCTCGCATGACACAGTGAATCAACTTTCCTAGCAGCAGACATGGCAATTGATTCAATAGAATCTGTCCACTTCATGTCAGCAGAGAATGTTAGTCTGACAAGGTGTAACAAGTCACTCTCCATGCTGCTGGAACTTTTTTGTTATGCATCCAAATTGAACCCAAATATTAAACCTTTATGTCCTTGTCATAACAGATAAGATTGGTGCTGAAAAGTTTTGGGCCCAACCAGGAAGCCCTCCCAAAAGAAAATCTAATATCTGGTCATTTAATCAGATTTTAGAATATGGGCCAGACCAAGAATCTTTCAGCACCCCCTGGTTTAACTCCATATTTTTATTATAAAACTCTTACTATTTATTTTATATTTGTTTTGAAATTCTAGTTTTAATTCCTACCATCAATGGCTATTATTAATTAAGTTTTGAGTATTTACAGTCACCAAAGCAAGACATCCCTAGACCAATGATTCCCAACGTGGGGTGCATGCCCCATCATTGAGGGCATGCATAAGATGTGCCCCCTTTGGCTTATTATACCAAGAGAATAAGGGGGCAATTCGAGAATGAGTTATTAACAGGGAATTGTTTTCTAGTGAGCTCAAATTTCATTTTGCATTATTATTTCACGATTAAAATGATCAAAGTATATTACTGAATAAGCTTTCGTTAAATATTTTATATTTCTGCCTTTCAGTTACCGCAGAAAGAAATGGCAACCTAATGCGGGGAAAAAATCTGCCTCGTCAGTCATGTATCGAAAAGATACATGATTGCCTAAACGTGTATCACGCATGGCACAAGACTGACTGATTATATGTTTTGAAACTATATATATTTAACTGTCTTTGTTTTTTTAATTTTTCTCTTTCATGGACGCCATGGTCATGGAGGCTTGTTTAGAGACCAAGTTAATAGCCTTTTTTTTAAAGATTTCTTCATGTGAATTGCAGTCAAATTTTGAATATGTAAGAATTAAATATTACAAGGGGGAAACCAGAATTTTAGAAATACCAAAGTGGGGCATGGCCCCAAATCAGTTGGGGACTGCTGCCCTAGACACAGAATGGAGAAAATTGGCCCTTGCATATGAAATAAAAGGTTTCAGTTCAAAAGAACACAACAGCAGAGACATTATGATAACAACAAAAATAAAGATATTAGTCCAAATGTAACTAATAGCTCCCCATCTCATTATTTACATTCAAACTATTGTCCTCATCTTTGTTGTTATCGCAATGTTTCGGCCATTGTGCCCTCTGGTCTTCATCAGGTATATATTGGTCTGGGCAACCTACAGGGAATTACAAACTGAACACTTTATTGAATCTCTGGGAGTTAGACTGTTCTCATTCCACTGCCCATGTCTAGGGATATCTCGTCTTGTTCTTATTTTTAGTATTGCCCAGTTATTGTTCACCCCTTTTTCCACAGTCAGTCTATCAGTTTATCCACAATTTTGATCACAATACACAACACATTATTCAAAAATTGGAAAAATACATTAAAATATTAAACAGTCTTTGTCAGTTCTTTTTCATCAGACTTTGTTTAAAGAGATATATTGAATTAATCCATTGCTGGGTCTGCTGCTAGGAAAGTTGGTTCACTGTGTTGTGCAAGACAATTTTCCTCTCTGAATCTATCTTTCATATTTATAATCTACCAGTCCTCATTGTTTAGAATATTGCTGCCACATATGGTCTGGATCTCCTTCTATATATTTAGAGATCTTTGATAAAATCCAAAGAATCTGCAATATTATTGGCCCTGACCTGGCATCTCAGCTTCAGTCATGTTCCCATTGCTGTAACGTAGCTTCCCCGTACCTTTTCTCTAAATATTTTCATGGTAACTCTTCTGATGAACGTTCCTCTTTGGTACCTAGAATTTATAAATTTAAGCGGAATACAAGACTAATGACAAAGTCTTATCATTTTACAGTTGAAATGGAAACCTGTATGTGTAAGTTCTATGCTAGCAGTTTCTTCTCTCGCACTTCTTGGTTGTAGAACTCTCTTGCAGCTTCTTAATTTCTAATCTTCAAACATTTAAATGCGACGTCAATCGTTATCTGTCTTAATTCCTGTTCTTTTATTGTTCTCACTCTTTAATAGTGTTTTTCTTTTTCTTGTATTCTTTCACACTCAGTAATCCCCTGCATCTTAGTGGCTTTGTTGCCTTGCTTGGGGTGAAATGATTTAAAATATAGTTTTAAGGTATGCTATAGTATGAGTTAAAGTGCTCATTATCAGATATAGTGTATGAAAATATAAAAGTTGACATTGAAGTTGTAGCAGTCTGTTTTATGCTTAAACTCAATCTTCAGGCATCTGTTGATATTTCTGGGAGGAGTTATTGTAATTATTTACACTATTTACGTTGATCGGACCGTTGTCCTCCTCTTATTACCATATTCACAACATTTCGGCTGTTGTGTGCTTCAACCTTCTTCAGGTGATTGGAATTTCAAATTGAACCTTTTATTTTGTCCACCAAGGTAGATTGTTCTAGTTCCACGTGCCATTCCTCTTCTGGGTGTCTCAGTTATGTCCCTTTAACTCGACTCTCCAAGTTTTTGTTTACCACTGCAGTAGCCACGTATTGAACTATCAACTTTTATCCACTGGGCTACGTGTCCTTAAGGATAAACGAGTTGGTTGGGTCGTCCACTGACTTGACTCAAACAGTAGGAAATCATCATCTCCATAAAATTAAAATTAAAATTGAAATCTAAAAATATTTTCTGTCTTTAAATAATCTGCAAAGGGTTGATAACCCGTAAAAAAACCAGTCAATCAATCAAAACTAATTTGGTCAAATCTGTTTTTTTCGTTTCAGGCCCAATGACAATGTTGTTGCAGTCAGAATTTACCCCTGCTATCAGTCGTAGAGTGTCTCTTGCCAAGTGTCGATGCTGTTGTCTTTGTCGTGTGCCCAGTAAGTCACTTTAAATAATGACGAACATGATCCCAGCGCTAATTGCCCACATGCAGGCATCGTACTTCAGTACATTTGAGGTAATTTGTTTTATTTCAAAATAAGTTGGTTTTCACCTTTTTTATTGTGGCTTCTCTCTCTCTCTCTCCCATTGTGGCTTCTCTCTCTCTCTCTCCCATTGTGGCTTCTCTCTCTCTCTCTCCCATTGTGGCTTCTCTCTCTCTCTCCCCCATTGTGGCTTCTCTCTCTCTCTCTCCCCCATTGTGGCTTCTCTCTCTCTCTCCCCCATTGTGGCTTCTCTCTCTCTCTCCCCCATTGTGGCTTCTCTCTCTCTCTCCCCCATTGTGGCTTCTCTCTCTCTCTCCCCCATTGTGGCTTCTCTCTCTCTCTCCCCCATTGTGGCTTCTCTCTCTCTCTCCCCCATTGTGGCTTCTCTTTCTCTCTCCCCCATTGTGGCTTCTCTTTCTCTCTCCCCCATTGTGGCTTCTCTTTCTCTCTCCCCCATTGTGGCTTCTCTTTCTCTCTCCCCCATTGTGGCTTCTCTCTCTCTCTCCCCCATTGTGGCTTCTCTCTCTCTCTCTCTCCCCCATTGTGGCTTCTCTCTCTCTCTCTCCCCCATTGTGGCTTCTCTCTCTCTCTCTCCCCCATTGTGGCTTCTCTCTCTCTCTCTCCCCCATTGTGGCTTCTCTCTCTCTCTCTCCCCCATTGTGGCTTCTCTCTCTCTCTCTCCCCCATTGTGGCTTCTCTCTCTCTCTCTCCCCCATTGTGGCTTCTCTCTCTCTCTCCCCCATTGTGGCTTCTCTCTCTCTTTATCTCTCCTCTCAATTTGTTTGTTTCTTTTTATCTCTTTATTTTTCTTCATCACAAGAATGCTTCACTACAGAATGGTTTTTGATCAATCTTTGTCTTTGTAGTGGACTCTTCTGTGGATTTATCCCAGAAAGCTTGTCTTCAATTGTTTGGTTTTCTATTCATTATATGGAAACCTAACACTTAGGACAACATACCTACAACCAATAAAAGCAAAACGTCATACAATTTATAAAATGCCTCATAATCCCACGTCCCTCCAAATCCAGTATTTCTGATAATGTTAAATAGCAAAATGTGTCAAATTAAAAAAAAAATAATTATTTTTTAACATTCCTTCTTCTATCGGTGAAATTTAATCGTTATTTTCAAAAAAAAAAAAAAAAAAAAGAATTTATTTTTCGTAAACTAAAACTTGTTTTTCAGTTAACATGTTCTTTTAGCCGATTTTGTATGTTTTTCTTTTTTTTACAGACTGATGATGATGTGATGGAGAGCACGTCAACGCACCCTTGTCATCGTCTCAGTATTCCAGCTGCCAGACTCTTTTGGTGCCGCCATTGCATGCAGATATTTGAAGACCCCATCACCAGGTGGCGGCACAGCAAAACCTGTCTTCACTCGTCCTCTGGCAAAGTCAGAAAAGACAAAGATGGCAGCACCATGCAAGTCTTTCTCAGTGCTAACAGCTCGTCAGACCTACGTCGAGAACAGAACAGGTCTCGGGTAATCAATCGAAATATTGGAGCTGGACACTCTCCAAGCACTGATCTGCGATGCTTCATTTGCAAGACAACTTTTGCATCCATCGAGGAGATGCGAGTGCATGTCCGCACTCCCTGTCGGAAGCGGCCAACATTAGCAGCACCCAAACAAAAATTCTCAGCCATGCCTGCCGAGATTAAAACACAAATCCAAATACCAGATACAGCATCTGAAATAATATATATCAAAGATGGACATCAGACGGTTATTTCTTTGGAGTCTCCATATACAACAGAAATAATTGAACCCATTTCTCAAGGTCAAATTACAGCTGTTGAAACGGTAGCGCCTGTTGCGTCCAAAGGTGAAGAGGTCACCAAGCAGCCAAAAAATCGGAATGAGAATAAAGAAAACAACATCCGTAAGCGCAAACGTATTCTTCCAAAAGAGGTCGATGATTGGCCAAATCACAAAATGAGTAACTCTCCAAAATCTGACCCACAAATTGTGTTAAGTTTGCCTACCAAGCCAGATGATGCCAAAGACATTTCAGATGATTTTGAAACTCCTCCCATAAAGATCTCTAAAATGACCAACAAAGAGTCTGATGATGAAACGGGCCAAGCTAAAGTTCGAACAAAGCCTTTGCAGACTAAGGAAGAGTTTAGTCAATTGCTGACTACAGAAAGGAAAGAGAATCAGTTCTTCCTGGAAGGAGAACACCTACTTAATGGAGTCGTTACTGAACAGGTGTCTGATGAAGCTGTTCTCTTGACGGCACCTGCTTCACCTGTAGAAAAAATTGTTACTGGTGCTGCTGCAGAAGCCAAGCTCAAAGACTTGTTTACCACGATAGAGATGCAGAATAAAATGAAACTGTCCCCATCCCCCAAGCAGGCCAAAAGTGTCAACCCTCCCCCAGAGTCTCCATGTAAGACGAGCAACCTGACGAACATCGGGAATGATACTGACGAGTGTCAAAATGATGACGTGGAAAAAGATGAAAACCAGCCTGGCATTTCCCACGAAAAAGAGATTGATAACTCTGGGTTACTTCTTTACATGCCACCCATTAATGCCGGATCCGTCACGTTGCCTGACCCACTACTTGACCTCCAAAGTGGCCTTCCTGCCGAAATGTTGCTGGATGAAACTACCAATACAAAACCCCCTATACCCACTGCACCGGAAGCCATGAATACTTTTGTCTCTTCAGATCTCGTGGAGGAAACAAAATTGCCATCGCATATCTTTGATGGAGATCTTTTGCCGTCTCAGATTCATTCAGAAGTTTTATTTGAAGAAATTACTGACGAGAAAGAAAATTCACCTCTGGTTGATAATAGAATTGATGAAGAGTTGGTTTTGGTTGAATCTAATCTTGAAGAAGCTATTAAAATAGACTCCCCTGTTGGTATTAATCAGGCTGAAGAGGAAACAGAAGAATCTGCAACTAGTGGGCAAGTATTAACTGTAGAAGAAGCAGTTACTACAGAGTTAGTTACACCTGTCGACAGTTCTCATATTTTTACCTCAATTGAGGAAATCCCTCTTCCTGTAACAGTTGACCATATTGAAGAAATTACTCATACTGTTGAAGAAATTCCTATAAGTACTACAGTTGATACCAAAGAAATTACACCTGTTGTTGAGCAAATCACCTTGGTAGAAACTGTGACATCGGTCCAGAATACTATTTTCAGTGAAACTGTGCCACCCGTTGGAGAACCCACCCATTTAGAACCTGTAACCGAAGACTTGGAAACTACCTCCATAAAAACTCTTTCTTCCTTCAAAGAAAATATTCCTGTAGAGACTTTAGCCACTGTCCTAAAAAACATCAACATAGAAAATGTACCCCTTGTTAAGGAACCTACAACCATAGAACCAGCTGCAAGGATAGAGGCTCCACCCTCAGCTTCTGGGCTAGCTGCAGTCATAGAAGCTGTTCCCTCAATCCCAGAGCTGGCTACAGATATAGAGTCTCCTTCCTCAGTCCCAGGATCAGCTGCAGTTTTAGAGGATGTTCCCCCAGTCCAGGAACCAGCTGTGGTTGTAGAGTCTGTTCCCCCAGTCCAGGAAGCAGCTGCAGTTGTAGAGTCTGTTCCCCCAGTCCAGGAACCATTATTGGTTGTAGAGTCTGTTCCCCCAGTCCCGGAAGCAGCTGCAGTTGTAGAGTCTGTTCCCCCAGTCCAGGAACCATTATTGGTTGTAGAGTCTGTTCCCCCAGTCCAGGAACCATTATTGGTTGTAGAGTCTGTTCCCCCAGTCCAGGAACCATTATTGGTTGTAGAGTCTGTTCCCCCAGTCCAGGAACCATTATTGGTTGTAGAGTCTGTTCCCCCAGTCCAGGAACCATTATTGGTTGTAGAGTCTGTTCCCCCAGTCCCGGAACCATCTGCGGTTGTAGAGTCTGTTCCCCCAGTCCCGGAACCATCTGCGGTTGTAGAGTCTGTTCCCCCAGTCCCGGAACCATCTGCGGTTGTAGAGTCTGTTCCCCCAGTCCCGGAACCATCTGCGGTTGTAGAGTCTGTTCCCCCAGTCCCGGAACCATCTGCGGTTGTAGAGTCTGTTCCCCCAGTCCCGGAACCATCTGCGGTTGTAGAGCTTGTTCCCCCTGTCCAGGAACCAGTTGCGGTTGTAGAAGCTGTTTCCCCAGTTCTGGAAACAGCCATGGTTGTAGAGGCTGCTCCCTTGCTCCAGGAATTGGATACCATTGTACAGGCAGCGCCCTCAGTCCCAGAACTATCTGCATCTATAGAAGCTACACCTTTGGCCTTGGAATTGGCCATGGCTGTAGAGGCTTCTTCCTCAGTTCCAGAACTTGAAGTAACAGTGAATGCTTCTCCTTCAGTTCTGGGGCCAGCAACAGAGGCTAATTCTTCAGTTGTGGAACCAACCATAGAGACTGTTTCCTCAGCCCCGAAACCAGATGTGGATATAGAGACAGTTCCCTCTGTCGCAGAATCTGTAACCAGAAAAACTGTGCTTCCTGTCATGAAAGAAACCTTAACTGAAACAGTTCCATCTCTTACATATACTGATCTTATTGAAAGTAATTGTGTTGCTGAAGAAATTAAATTTGGTAAAGTAACTCCCTCATTAAAATCTGAGGAAAATCCGGAAATTCCAGTTGAAGAATTAGAATTGGAGCACGTAAACAAGGTAGAATCTGTGTTACCTCTTTCTGAGTCTTTGGAAATGTCTGACCAGTCAAAAGAAACAAACCCTGAAGAGAATACTGAAGTGAAAATCAAAGTTTCAGCTGATGAAGAGGAGGAAACAATCGATGCTGAAAAATCCGAGACTGAAACGAAACATAAATTATCAAAACTTTTCAAATGCAAGGCTTGCAGCAACACTTTCAAAACTTCACAAGCCTTGCAGAAACATTCCCGTGTCCCTTGCAAAATAAAACATACAAGAAGCCTAAGTCAGAAGATTCTACGTCCAAAACAGCCATGCTTAAAAATCGAAAAGAAACCAATGAAGAAAAAAATGGTAAAACCAACAAGGCGTCCCAAATTAATGATTCCAATCATTCCAATCACAAGGTCTGAATTGATCCGACCAGCAGTTCCCAGGAGACCCAAGCGCTTTTCTCGACGCAAACGGAAAAAAACTTACTTCATCGACGAGCAGAATCGTATCTTGCCATTTGTCAATGTTCTCATGTCGGAACTTTCAGACAAGGATCGTTTCTTCTACAAGTTGGGTATGATAAACCAATGCCATAAAATCCCCTCTTCTTCTGAGACAACCACATCAACGGCTCAAAATGGTGAGGCGCCTGCATTAGAAACGTTGGGTGATTCTGCCGAAGAATCTTTGTTGAAACTTCAGTTCACTGACATCATGACAGAATCGACGTATCCACCTGAAATTGCACCACTGTCCCTTGCTGAAGTGGTTGCTGATGAACCTCAGGAAATTTCATATACAGCATCACCTGCTGTTGCAGGTGCTTGTGTTTCAGATAAAGAGAACCCCTCCGCACTGGCCAAGGGCCTATGTTTATCACTGCCCACCCTGGAGAAGATGGACAACAACCAGTTTCACGATCCTAACAGCATATCTCCAAGCTCTGTCAATCCAGAATCTCATGATACATCCAGTGAGATGACGGGTCAGTCTGTGCAGTCCCCTTGCTGGGAGGCTGCCCCTCGCTTAGCACAACTGCCTGGGGTAACACAAATTGTCAGGGTTACTTCCTCTGCTGACCTGTCAAATGAAACTGGTATGACAAAGAAACCATCTCCTGAATCTGATCAGTGCAGTGTCATTGCCAACAGTAAAAATCTCCCTTTCTCCAATTCCAGTACTCTTTCTAAGACACAGTCCAAGGAAATCTCTCAGGAAGTGGTAAATGATTCCAGTCTGAATATAAGCGGTAACCTGCTCTTAAAATGTGAAGAAATTGAAGTATTGGATTTAAATGAACCCCATGGAAATGTCTTTCAGAACAGTGCTTCCCAACCAGAGATAGTGTCACTATCTTTGCAAGAACTAAGTCTAAAAGACCAGTCTTGTTCTAGCAGCAAACTAAAGATTCAAAAGACCAACAAGAAGAAAAAATCTGGGTCTGAATGCAAAATACAATTAAAGAAATCCAAGATTATCTCCCCTGAATATACAAACTCGTCTCGCTCATCTATCAGTAAGAATTCTATAAAGTCGAAACTGAATCATTCACTAAGTGCAAAGTACAATGTTATAAAATCAATCAATCCAACCAAAAATCATAATCGTATCAAAGACAGGAACCAAAAACAGACTGACTCTTTTACTGGTGCTAATATTGCAATGAGGCAAAAGAAACATCGATCTGGAGATTCTAGTATTTCAAATTCGCAAAAAGGAATATCTTCTTCCGTGTCCCAAGACGTTACATGTTTGTCTTCTAAGAACGTAACATCCAACCGAAATTCTGCTGAACCTGTTTCTTCAGTCAAGAAAATGGACTTGGAATTTCCTTTATCCAAACCATGTTCTGTTTCTTTAAGAAAGCATGTTCAACCTCAGTATGACACTCAAAGAAAAAACACATTGAGGGCCGTTAAAATTAAGGATGTTTCCAATAAATCTGATTTGTCAAGTCATCAAAATAAAATTTCTTCCATGTTGACCGTTTCTACACGATCGTCCCCACTCAGGAACGAAGTTCTTGATTTTCTACACAACCAGAAAGGAACAGATTCTTTGATTCAAAAGAAAAAGAAAATACCAGCATCTCAGAGCCAAGAAAATAGAATTGGTAAACCTGGCAATCGTTCATTAAAAGACAAAAATGTCCAACCTGTGTCGAAATCCCTCCAAATTGCACAACGAAAATCTTCACATATCAGTAACCTGTCTCGGCGAAACTTTAAAAAAGACGTTCCCAGCAGGGAAAGCGCTAATAGGGATTGTCAGACTACACCTTCCAAGTACTCTTTCACAGATACTCTTTCCTCCTTGTCAGAGAAAATGTCCACCTCCAGTGAGAAAAATCCACTAGAAGGAGAGATGAAGCGAAGGAATAAAGGCCAAAAACAACCTGCCCAACCTTCTGAAAAAACTGCTACTAGTCTAAGTCGAGTGACCAGAAGAACACAGAAACTTAATAATTCCTTGACAGATTTCCAAGATGTTCAAAAGACAGTGGCATCTGTACCAGAACTCGGTACCAGGACTTTGCCTGCAAGGAAATGTTCTGATGCTTATCACAAAACCAATTTGAAAGTTTCTCCTGGTGTTTCTACCCAGATCAAAGATTGTCTTGATTCTGGCAAACGTGATGCTTTATCAGAAGAGAAGGTGACTGATCAGCAAGAACAGTTACCAATTTGTCAGACCAACTCAACTACTCCTACCTCAGAAACAAAACTTCGAAAAAACAAATCTATTACTGGAAAGCCTACAACGAGAAATCAACACGCATCGGGCTCTCCTTCCACGGATCATTCCAATACGACTCCCATTCCATACCTCCGAACTCGATCCCTATCAAAAAGTGAGCTGGGAGGTGTTAAAAATGAATTTGCTCCCCAAAGTAAGAACTTGATCTCAAAATCATTGACAAATGACATTTGTTTCATATCCTCTCAGACAAAATCAGAAATTTGCTCAGAATTAATCACTAAACAATCATTGTTAGATGAAAATTTATCTTCCCCTCCTGAATTTCACAATACAGACTCTAATTTCCCCACTAACAACGACTCAACATGTTTGTCCAAGTCTGTAAGTATAGAAGACAATAAAATAAACTCAAATCTTGCCAGGTTGGCAGAATCACCTGACACATCAATCTTAAAAAATGAAAACTTAAAAGACGTAATAAAACCCTCCCCCATGCCAGGTGAGTGTCACCCTGAAAGTTCTGTGACAGAATTAGTGTCTGGAGAGTCGTCATTGAATTCTGGGTCACGTAGTCCTTGTAAAACTGAAGTCACTGCTGTATCGGCTGTTACAAGCACAACTGTGACGACCTCAGTCTTGAGTCATAATAGTAATAATGGCACTATGACGAACTCGGACCCAGTAGAACATAAAACCCTATCCCCAAATTCTGAAACCCCTTGCAATCTGTCAACCACGACAACTTCAAACCCCCGCGTATCAATAGCCACCCAAACTGACACAAGTTTTTTAAAAGAGATAAAAACTGGAGTAAATGTTCCATCAGATTCTTGTGATAATGTGGAGAAAAACGAACCGCTTCCATCTTCTGTTTCTTTGAATCCTGACCCCCCTCTTCCTTCATCCCCCCCCACAAATACTAACCCCAGCCCAACATCTGTTGATGTCATTCCTCCCCCGACTGTGGTTTCTATAGAAGAAAGGAGTGAGGAAGTTGTCCAAGAGAAATCTCACTTGGACGCCAATCCGCTGCCTTTGTCCCCAGAGATTGTAATCAACGACAACCACCTTTCAACAATCTCTCCCCCTGCGGAGACCACATATGAACCTGTCCAAGAAGGTGAGGTGGTGCTTCAGGAGAAGACTGACGACTCTGTCCTGCTGCAACAGTCTGTCCCTGCCACAAACCCACCAGTTGCTGTTGAGACCCTAGAGCAGCAGCTGGTGCTGGACAACACTACCGACCCTAATGTCTTGGTTCAGTATTTGAACAGCTTGGACCCTTCCATACTGCCAGGAGAAGTGACGTTTGTCATCATTCAAGGGACGCCTGGTGAGGCTCTCCATCTTACAAACGATCACAACTTTATCATCGAACAGATGGGAGACGACTCAGCCGGTGGTTCAGTTATTTACACTCTGCAGTCCCCCCCGTCAGACATTGCAACAGAAGCTGAGATCGTCATGACAGATTCATCGTAACATATTCTTCCTTTTAAAAGAGCAATCATTGTTTTCGTTTTTTTCTTTTTCTATTTTTTTTTCACTGTCTTCTTTCAACGGTGTGTGGGGGCGAAGAAGGGGGTACTTCTCTTCCTTTCCCTCACAGAATTGTTGACATGCCCAAAATGTAAGAAAGTCAGTTTTACAGGATCTTTTTATTGTTTTGTTTCTTTTTATTATCAGTTTCTATGCACACACACACACACACACATGTATGTATGTATGTATGTATATATATATATATATATATATATATATATATATATATTATTAGTAGTAGTAATCTTATAAATATAAGTAACTACACTCTTTTCGGGAAACTTTCGGTTTCTTGATTTGCAAATGGTCAAATTAATATCGAAGGAAAAAAGGTATAAAAAAAAAGAAAGAGCCGAGAACATGAACGCCTGTTGAAAACAATCGTTCAGCATGCAGGTCCAAAGCCCAAAGAAAAAACCCCGATATGAGTACGCAACTAACTAAAAACAGTGCTCAATACAGTAAGTAGAGCAGACCTAGTTAAAGCTAGAGAGCCAGACAAACCTACCAAGGTTTCACCTAAGCGGATCATCAGGGAAGGCAGCCTTCCCTGATGATCTGCTTAGGTGAAACGTTGGTAGGTTTGTCTGGCTCTCTAGGTTTAACTTATATATATATATATATATATATATATATATATATATATATATATATATATATATATATATATATATACACACACACACAAGCTCAGGTAGAGTCAAGTCAGAATTTATAAGTGTTTAATTAACATATTTTTTTTTTTTTTTTCTAATTTTATCAACAAACAAAAAAAAAGATTAAAAAGAAAAATGGAATTCAAACCTGAATGCAGAGCTCAATTGTACAGCAGAGGGCTGATTACAAAGAGGGCTGATTTTTCACCCTAGGATACCTTGACCAAATAGATCCCAATACTCTTAAGTCTAAATGCTCAGTTTTGACCTAGTTAAATCAACTTCCTGTTCAGGATACCTTGGTTATTTTTAAAGCAGAGAGAAAGGATATATTCCAAATTTGGACTTCTGATCACAGACATAACTGGGGGCTAAATCCCTTTGTTAGTTTTCTTTTAGTTACTAGGACCCTGTCCCTTAATTTCTCCCTTGACTGTTGGCCATGCTGTTCATCAAATTGGAAATTGTCTCTTGAAAAAATTTATTTCAATAAAGAAAATTTCTGAAACTGACAAAAAAACATATTCCTGGAATTCATTTTTACCAAAGTTTATCTAAGTAGAATAATTTTCAGTTGGTAAATCCAGAATGTCTACAATCTTTTAATTTTAAATGTCAGTTTGAAAATTTTCAATTTGTAAATGATTCTTTGGTTTATGGCTATACCACACTAGAACACTGGTTCTCATCTGATTGCCAAAGTTAAGCAATGTCAAGTCTAGCCAGATGGGTGACAGTTGGAGAGTCAAGTTTAAATTCCGGTCAAGTTCATTACATTCACTTGTGCACAAATACCCTTGGGGTGATCATGAATCAAAACTGGGCATGATGGTTCAAGTGTGTGACATCCAGCCATACAAGCATGCATTGGGCTAGTGCAGTAGGGTAATAGCCATTCCTTCCCATGAATGGGGTCAAGGGCGACGCCCAACAGAGGACATTCACAAGCTTAGAAGTAGTAACGGTTCTTTTAGGTCAAAAGTCATCCTCCCCACCCTGACAAAAAAAAATAAAGTCGGTCTTAAACAATGCAGAGTGGGGGAGAACTGTAGTGCCAGATGTTTAAAAAATTACTTTCTAGTTGTTGTAGAATTTGATTTTTTTCCCTTTAAACGAATGTTTACTACTCTTCAAAATGGGTGGGGCTTATGGCCATGTCCCATTGAAACACTGGTTCCCATATGATCATTAAAGTTAAGCAACATTGATACTGGTCAGTACCCAGATGGGTGACTGCTTGGGAATATCAGGTGCTGCAATCTTGAATGTATTGGTGGTGTAATGGTTAATGGCTTGGAATTGTTAATCTGATAGCCAAGTTCCAATTCTGGTTGGGTTTGTTATATTTACTTATGCATAAATATCCTTGGGAAAGGTATGAATCTATTTTTCTCTCCCCAGTTATGGGTTAATTATTATGGGTTGTATCACTAAACAATTATCATCCCCCCACCAAAAAAAAAAATTCTTATAATCTGAAAATATTTTCTGACTTGAAATAATCTGCAAAGGGTTGATAAACCATAAAAATTAATCAATCTTCAAAATGGGGAAACCTGTAAAATTTGTATCATTTCAAAAAATTTATTTCTGAACTTTGATTTCCCCAGTCTAAATCTCTTAAATGTAGGCATCTGTAGAGTCATCTATCAAGGCACTTGATCTTTATCTACTGTTAGTTTTTAGATAATTTTTTTTTTTTTATATTTAGACCTTGAGCAA
Organism: Acanthosepion esculentum; assembly: GCA_964036315.1. Taxonomy (NCBI): domain Eukaryota; kingdom Metazoa; phylum Mollusca; class Cephalopoda; order Sepiida; family Sepiidae; genus Acanthosepion; species Acanthosepion esculentum. Next base: position 8,531,605 of record OZ038514.1, read on the forward strand.
GATTTTTCATGTTTGATATTTGGAATCAGAAAATTTTATGTGCTTGTAAAATCGGATCATGATTTTGTTACAGAAACAATATCCTTTAGTCTCTCTGGTTTTTCTATTTGAAGAATGAATTTTGTATTTTCCTTAACTTGCTTTTTCCATAACAAACTTTTTAATTTCTATTTCAAGTTGTTTGTAATTGGAAAATAACAACCTGAAAATCTTAAGAAAAAACATTAGAAATGAAGATGAAATTCCGGTTTAAAAAAAATAGTATCTGTTTCTGGCTTTTATTAATATACAGACTTTTATTTCTAAGCAAGTTATGGTCAATGTGTTTCTCCATGTTGTATTTTCCATAACATATTCTTTGTCATGAACTTTATATTTTCCAGTTCTGATTATTTGTAATTGGAAAATAACAACCTGAAAATTTAATGTGTCAGAAATATTGTATCTGCTTCTGGGTTTAATAGCAACTTATGCTTGATAACTCTCTCTTTCCCATTTAAAATGTTTTTTGTAAACACAAGGGAGATGTTCATTTAAATGTTACTTTAATTAACATGTGCACACACACACACACACACACACACACACACACACACACACATATGTATGATAGGAAATGTTTATCAATCTGACAAAGTTCTGCTTTTATTGAAGCTTCATCAGAGAATGTGATATGGACATTAAAGAAATTTTGGTATTTTTATTTTTGTGTTAGATTTTCATTAGTTCAGGAGGCTTCATGTGTATCTGACTTTAAACTCTTTAAATTTGTTTGTAATACCCAGGAACATGACTGGCCATAACTTTGATTTTTACAAATGCTAACCTAATTAAAAAAAGAACAGTATTCCTTATGTAGAAAGTACTTAGAGGGCCTACTAATAACAATATTACCAACTATAAACTCGCGTCAAAAACATATTACATCACCAACCTTTATTGAATCCATTCTTAAAGAATCTAACATGTTTATCTAAAACAAATGATATTATGTAAAAATGGTAGACACAGGTTCAAATCCAACCAGAGAGTGTATTTTATTTAATAGGTTTTTACTTGAAGGCATAGTCTGATAGACAAAATAAAATACTGTTTAAAATAAATGGAGCATCTACTTATATATCTATATCCGCTAAAAATAACATTTAAAGTAATAGAATTATTACATATATACTTTTTTCTAGGAAAATAAAATATATATATATATATATAATATATATATATATATATAATCATGAAGTGTAAAATTGGTCTTACCTTTTTTATTTCCATAATAAAGTTCTGTACCTCCCAAAATTTTATATATATATATATGCACAAGATACATACAAGAAAAGTAAAAACAACAATCAGATTCCCATGGTTTTTAACCATAATCAATATTCCCACACACTTATTCACAAATTAAAAAATGATTACAAGAACCTCCAATTAAACACAAATATCAGACATTTTCGCTAAACCACTCATCAACGCAAAAAAACAAACACCTAACCTATCAGCTATCCTCACCTCTACCAAATATCTAAATAATACAAACCAAATAGGAAATTATAAATGTAATAAAACTCGTCTAGTTTGCAAACACCTAATAACAGATAGTGTATTTTCTATACCCAACTCCAAAATCAAAATACATCCACCTCGCCTCACCTGTGATAGCAATAATATAATTTACTACCTATTCTGCACAATATGTCCTAATAGTGGATATATTGGTGAATCTAATTTTAGATTTCGTTTCAACAACCACAAACAAGACATACGTCAAAACAATCCGTATTCCCCCATAGCTGAACACTTTAAACAATCAGGACACTCATTAGACAACTGTAAATGTATATTGATAGACTCAGGTTTTAGTACAACATACACACGAAGAAAAAAGGAGAAATACTGGATTTTAAAATTAGACACATATAAACTAGGGTTAAATAAAGACTTGGGTATTTTAAATCTGTATAAATATTTCAATAGTTAAAAAATTTCTTTAGATATAGTTAAAAAACCTTTTTAAACAACATCTAAAATACTATCGTTAGATTTACGTTAAAAAATTCAAACACAGTTGCATTCCACATCACGTGACGTCCGCGTCCCACGACGGACGCTGTAAACAAACTGCCAAATACAGTAATACAGTAATTCAATTAATTTCTGAGAAAGGACCGAGGTGGTCTGAAATATTAAATATATATAAAAACATGCAAATAAATACTTTCGCAAAAAACACCCAATTTTTTTTCAGTTATTTTATCCATATATTATATACATATCAAGAAAGTATACGTGGCTTCTCATTATGCTATATATATATATATATAAATAAATGACCGGTTTCGCCATCACTCAGTCGAGCTGGAATCAAGGGAATAAATATCACAATATGAAAATATAAAAGACATATAATGTGCAGAACCTTTGTATTTTATCAAGAATCACTAAATATATAGTAGAAGCCCCAGACCATATGTGGCAGCAATATTCAATGCATGGGCGAATGGTAGACTTATAAATGTGTAAGATAGATTCTTCTTTGGATTTTATCATGAATCTCTAAATACATAGCAGAAGCCATAGACCATATGTGGCAGCAATATTCAATGCATGGGCGAATGGTAGATTTATAAATGTGTAAGTAAGAGAACAATTGTCTTATATAATGATTAAAAGAGTTTATATCGGGGAAACATCACATGATCTAATAGCCCGTATCAACGGACACGAAAGAAATTTGTTTAGACAACCCTTTCAACTCTTTCATAATACACAGGAACAAAACTGGCCGTAGATTTACTAATATCAACCTAATTAAAAAAGAACTGTTTTCTTTATGTAGAAAGTACTTAGAGGGTCTACTAATAACAATATTACTAACTATAAACACACATCAAAAACATATTACATCACCAACCTTTATTGAATCCATTTTTGAAAGAATCTAACAGATGTTTCTCTACTACAGCCATTGTTGACATAAAAAAACGTTCCCAAATCCACGTGCGGCCAACAGCCAAACATAATATCTACTAGACACACAGACACTTGCAAATACACGTTATCTCTAAATCCCATATAGAAAAATTAGAATTAAGGTAGACTTACATATATGAAGCAATATTTGTTTTTTCAATTATGGTTGTAATCCATTAATTTGTTGAGCTTCAAAAGGATGCATCATCTTTCCTTGAGTTCAGAAAGCCATGGATTATACATACAGACTCTGCTTAACAAGTCAATTACACATGAAACCTGCTTAACCACGGAAAATCTAACAAGAATAAAAATACCAGAATTTTTTTTTTCATATCTCATTCACTAATGAAGCTTTAATAAAAGTGAAACATGTTAGTGTGATAAACATTCCCTATTTGCTCTTTATCCTATCATTCTGTCTGAGATATATATATATATATATATATATATATATATATATATATATATATGATAAAAATATGGAAAAGACAAAACAAAATCCGAATATGCAAGTTTACTGTTTTAATGTTGTTTTACTGTCGACGTCAGACGTTTCGGTCTAGTAGGCGTCGACAGTAAAACAACATTAAAACAGTAAACTTGCATATTTGGATTTTGTTTTGTCTTTTCCATATTTTTCATCATACCATCGGATCTACATCCACATATTTGCTTACATACATACATACATACATACATACATACATACATATATATATATATATATATATATATATATATATATATATATATATATATATATGCTTCTAGAAATGAATCATATTGGTCTTCCAAAACTGTCTCAGCTTTTTTGTTGTCCATTTTTCCTTTGGGATGATTTTGCTCCCTTTTATGGGATACTGCTCTCCCCCCACCAATAATTACTGACACCAGTTATATGGGGAAATTTTGCTCTTGTTTTACCAAAACAGAAATTTAATAGAAAGATCCATTGTCACCTGTGAAGAACTTTTGAAATACACATTTTTATTTCCGACTTTCTCTCAATAGAGAGAACAACTTTAACTCAGTATGAGTTCACAAAATGTGTTTTTATCATTTTTGTTACAACTGACATGTATATATTATTGTGAATCTATTACAGGGACTGTTTGGTGGCTAAGATAGTTGCATATGTGTCACTGGTGTGAGTGTTCTTCATACAGAAAGGTCAACTTCATTGAGAAATATAGCACCATCTTTTTTATTTGCTATTTTTCTAAATATCTGTGTTTGAACCACATGATTATTTGCCTGTTTCTATCCCATACTATAGAACTTCATTTTAATTTAAGATGCAATGTTCCATTTTCAGTTGCCAATGAATATCACACCTTTTGGCATTCAGGACAATGCTCTAACCTGTTAAGAAGTTGGCAAGAAATCTGTAAAGAAAACAAAAACATTATTTCAATGCTGACACTTTTTTTTTTTAAACCATGGTTATCACAAGAGAGTTTTGAAAAGTTCTCATCTTAAGCAAGAAACTCTTCCAAAATGAATAAAATCTGATGTTTTGTTTTTTGGTCAGATTTTGGAAAGTGGGTTGAGCCAAGAACTTTTGGCAACCTTTAACCTTCATGCCCACAAAAAACAGTGTGTCAAAAGGGCAGTTCATCACTTGACACCGCTATTAGTTTAACTACCTTCATTCTTTGGCAACGTTTATTCTTTAAAAAAAATGGGTATGTTAAGGTCAATGCTGAGTGGCAACAGTCTTTTTCATGCTCAAACAAAATCTTCAGTGAAAATGAAAATTAAGGAAGTCGTGTGGTTGTATTCTGACATGAGCTGACTTTCTGCGTATATATGTTACATTTTTTTTATCTTATTAAAAACATGACTAACAACGAATGATAGTAGGATTGATCATCAGTTCATTTTAGTGTCTGGCCTGAAGATTGTGTTCAAGCAAGAAACACTGTCACCACTCAGTTTCTACAGGAGAGTCCACCATCATCATCATATATATATATATATATATATATATATATATATATATATATATATATATATATATATATTATATAAAATAAACACTAACCTTTTCTGATATCGCTGTTTTGACCAATAAATGGTTTCGTCAGGCAGTGAAAAAGTCAATTGCTTGACTAAACATTATTTATAACATGGAATATAATATCACAGTTTTGCCCTGTTTATTTTTTGACATCTTCTGAGCACAACAGATATGTTTTTATAAAAACAACAAAAATGGGGATACTTGTCTAAATAATTTGCAAACTAGCAATAATACTGAATATCAGCAAACTTACAAAAGTTTAATTATCAATTAAATAAAGAAAATAAAATCGGGTTCACATGATAGTTGCAGGTGCCTTGCTGTAGAGCCATGATAAACGGGTCAGTCTCTCAGTTACAACTGTGACTCATGATTGTGGCCTTGTGCCAGACTTGCCAAATTCTTGTTTACTTAAATGATATTTTGTATTATTATCACCTTGTAATGAATCTGTTGTAGAGTCCTCACATTGAGTTGTCTTTACTTCCAGCATAGAATGGATAGCGGCAACTTTCATAAGCAGATTAAACCATTTCATATTCAATATTCAAGTTTTTTAGTCCTAGCCAAATTAAATCTGTCTTTGGTAAGACGATAAACTACATCCAACAGCAAGGCCTCTGGTCAGGAGGTTTTGAGGAGCATGGAACCACCACTTAATTGCTGGTGTTCCCAGGTCCACCCTGACCCGGGGTGGTAGCACATGTCAGGGTCCCAGCTATGGGCAAATAGTTGACCCCCAAACTGGGGTCAAAACACTATGAAAGTGTAAAAATAGGTTTTAATACCAGCAATGCATTTTTGAAAAAAATATTACCAGCAATAAAAATCTTGTCGGCATTGAGGTTGATATACCATAAACCAAACCAAATTGAATGCATTCGTTCTTTTAAGGCAATAAAAGGTAATTTAATAACCTTATGCAAGGTCTCATCGAAAAGTATCAGGACTGTTGCTATGGTAACAGAGTTAAAGTATGCAGAGTGATGCCATTTGGCACAGATTGACCTTGAATTCCGTTGCATATTTACACACAGTCATAACATTCTCGCTCACTTCCATTGTTTATAGCAATGCTTGGAATGAAAATGTGTAGAGTGTGATTGTCTCACCACATCACAGAGGTTCCATCAGTGACCATGGCTTGTGCAGCAGTTTTTGGCCAAGGACTACATTCCCCAGGTCTGGCAACCACCATGTTCCCCAGATCTTGACTCTTGTGACCTTTTCCTCTTTAAAAATTAAATCCCAAGAGGATGCAATGAGGCAGCTGCAAGGAGTTCCAAGAGGATGCAATGAGGCAGCCGCAAGGAGTTCCAAGAGGATGCAATGAGGCAGCCGCAAGGAGTTCCAAGAGGATGCAATGAGGCAGCCGCAAGGAGTTCCAAGAGGATGCAATGAGGCAGCTGCAAGGAGTTCCAGGAATGCTTCCAGCAATGGAAACGATGCTGGATAAAGTTTGTAGCTTCCGAAAAGGACTACTTTGAAGGAGATTAAATACCGAATTGATATGTCATGTAGTTTTCTTTTTGTAGCACCAATCCCGATACTTTTTGATCAGACTTTGTAATTGATAGGATTCCCTTGCAATAAGTAAATGGCTTTGTTTTTCTCTTGTCTTCTTTTTCTCTTCACAAATTCTGTTTAGTTATTAGGATTTATAAACTATATTAAAATTATCCTTTTTTTTTCTATAGTAAGAAAACTGTAAAAAAATTGATACGTTTTAAATTTTTTGCATAACAATTCAGCTGATATTTTTTTATTTTTTAAAATTTTTATTATTTATTTTATTTAATTTTTTTATTTATTTATTTTTTTGACACAATGTGGGTGGGTCTCAAAAAGTTTTCATTAAGATCAGTTTGTTTTGCAGTTTTTATGTGACCCAGCAAGGAAAAAGTCACATAGTTGCTTGATTTGGGGGTAGAATTGGTAAATTCACCATATTTTTCATAAATATACTCACTACAGGAATTTTTTTTTTCTATCGTAAATTTTAATATTAAATTTTTTTCCTATAGTAATTTTTTTTTTAATATAGTAAATTTTTCCCCTATAGTAAGGAAATTGTAATAAATTGATAAGTTTTAAATTTTTTTGCATAATTTTTTTTTTTTTTTGTTTTTTTGGGACACAATGAGGGTGGGTGTTGAAAAGTTTTTCTTTAAGATCAGTTTCAGTTTTGCTTCTTATGTGACCCAGCAAGGAAAAGGTCGCATGCTTGCTTGATTTGGAGGTAGAATTGGTAAATTGGTTCATATCAACATCATGTCTCCTTTGATAATATTTTGAGGGGGGACAAGGAAGGAAACAAAATTACCTCTGAATTATTGATTACTCCTTCTCATTCTTCCTCTCTATTTCCCTTACTCTCTTTTCACGCTCCCATCTACCCCCTCATTTTTCTTCCTCCGTTTTTGTCAGTTCAGAGGAAATCAAGGTAACAATGGAAAAATGCTCAAAAATCTATGATGTTCATCAGTTACATTCATTTCCTCTGAATGATAAAAAAAAGACCATTAAATGGCACAACACAATCTTCCCACTCTTGATGTAAGTCATTCATAAAGATGCTGTGGTGGGAGGCTGATTTTCAAGGTAAGATGGTGGCTCTCCTTAATTGGAAGATTCGGGGCAGCATAATCTTCATACCTTGTATTTCCTCTGCCATGAATCTTAGTTAATAATGGATTTTATTTGAAAAAAGAAAGATTATCACAAGTCATAATAGCAACGACCAAGTGTCTGATCGTAGAAATTCAGGTCACAAATATATTTTGCCAACATAATACCAGATAATCATAGTAAATGTTAATTAAAACTAAGGATTTGGTTTCCTTAATTTAGGGGCCTAAATATATTTGCAAAATGAAGGAGTTTATTTATGGGGCCTGCAGCTAAAGGCAATAAATCATTGTGGTTGTTTAGATTCAATCAGTTTGAAAGCAGATAAAAATATGATTGAAAGAAGAAACAAAACAAAAAAAGATCCTCCTCCATGAACGTGATATGTGATTGCTTCCTCTTAATCATTGTGTTGTTTGGTAATTTAGTCAGTCTGTTTTTAATGTCTGTCAAAATCTTATTTGTCATTACAAGGTCAAAGTACGCTTATTTTGAGAGTGAGAGAAGAACTAATATTTAAATATAATCTTTTTTTTAAAATCATTTTTTATCTTCTCATCAGTTCACTAATTCATTTTTCAAAACCCCCTTTTTTTTAAAGAAAGCTTATTCAATCAATGTACAAAAGAAAAAGTATAAAGACATATAAATCCATTTTTTTTTGGTCTGTGAATGAAAATGCTGTCATCAGAAAATGGTGACTTTGCCAGCAATAAAGAAAAAGAAAAAAATAAATTCTACAATCGTTGCTACTATGACTGCTGCTCTCACCACCCAATATGGCAGCAGAAAATTCTCCATAAACCTCTCTTTTCAGCACCTCTCCAAAAGAGAATAATTGAAAAGAGAAGAATAAAACATCTCCTCCTCCATTAAAAAAAGCTATTAAAAAAAAACAAAGTCAGCCGAATGAGCTACCTCATCGTTCATTTTTCTTTCATAAACATTTTTCTTCATTAATTTTTCATTCAAATCTTCAAAGAATAAAAACAAAAAAAAAAAAATTAGCAGACAAGTCTTGTACAGTAAATGTAAATTGAGAGAAAACTTTCTCTTTGAATTTTTTTTACTTTTTGACAATAAAAGGCCAAGAAAGAATTGGGGTGGGGGGACTTTTTTTTTCCTTCTTTTTTTTGCTTGACTTTAAATAAACAAAGAAAAAATGTTTAAATAAAATGGTCTGACCATTTTATTTTATTTGATGTAAAATTTCAATAAATTAATTTGGCATGAAACTGAAAATTTACAAAAATAAAAAAAATTTTTAAAAATTACTTTTTTTTTTTTTTTTTTTTTTGTGTGTGTCTTTGTGTTGTGTGTCCCCAGATTGCCCAGACAAGTGTTTCCTTTCAAGCAACAAGGAGTATTTCCAGTCTGTCTCACTCAATGGAATCGGACCATAGTCTAAATTCATGTGTTTTGTATAAATTTTAGGGTTTCACTGAGGAAAATCTTTACCTTTACAGATAACTTAGTGTCTCAGGATAACACGTAAGATTGTGTTGCTCCAAGTGAAGAGGAGAAGCATGAACAGCTCTGATCCAAAAATGTCAATGTTTACAATTCCTTTTCTGTTGTTTTTAAAAGAGGGTTATTTAGGAATCTTGTCTCAAGCCCACCTTTGAATTGTTGAAAATAAAATGTTGTTATTGTTTTTACATTATTTCTCACCTACGGGTTCTTAGAAAGGAAGTGATAAATTTAACCACGTCTGTAACAACCGAATTACAGAAATTAGAGGGGTTTTTGCAATGGTATTTTCAATTATTAGCTATAATGAGTAAGGTACGTCAAACAAGTCACTCTCTAACGGTGTTGTTAGAGCATGTGAGAGCACAATTAGACATGCTGTCGCTGGGTCACCTGTCTCCGAGTATTATAACTCCGGAATGATTAAGAGAAGTTTGAAGAGAATGAGGCTTTGTTAGAGCTGGTAGGAACGAATGCCAGTGGATGGACGGGATTGTGGGAACCCATTGTAAAGGAGATTCCTAAGATGTCGCGAGAAAAGATACCGGCGTTGTTAAGGCCAATCGATAAGATTGATCTTGGACGGTTGAAGTCGGAGTTAGATAATATAGGCACGCCGAATTCGGGCTGGAAAGAGAATTTGGTTGCTATAATAACCTGGCCGACTGATGATAGTCGTGGCCTTGCTAGTTTGGTGGTGGTTGAAGAGGCGTGCGGTGTTGTCGACCGGGCAGAATAAACTGGCACGGGAGTGCTTGAGTGAAGGAGGGATTCCAGTTAGTGCACTTTACCAAGGTAGGTCCGACCCGAGTGCATTGGGAACCCCTAACTGATATTGAAGAAGAGTTCACGATTGTCGTGGAAGGACCTGAAACAACAAAAGATTCGACAAAGCCTGTTGTGAAGGCGAGATAAAATAGGAGGGACAGATTTACGAAATAAATCGAATTTTTTTTTTTTGTAATGAGACTGAAATAATTGGTAAGGAGTGTTGCGAACTCCAATAAAAAAAGGAAAGAACACTTGAACTAGTGAACTATGTGAAAAGGTTCTATTGCACGAGATCACCACAACAGTGAACTTTAACCTGGAAGTTGCATGTACATCTGTATCGTAAGGACAATGAAAATGTAAGTGGGTATAATGAGCCCTAAGAAGAACCGAGGACTCTACCTTTGCATGCTGGGGGAGGCGTATGTTTAAGTAGACCCTAGTCAGAAGCATGTCGGACTGGGTTTTCTCATATTTTGTTGATAGGAAAGCTCGTGTGTCATTTACTAGTAAATGACAGATGGGTAGGGGAGGAAATGTGACAGAGAAGAGCTTCGGGAAAACAAACACACGCACACAGGTATTTTTTTTTATTGAAATTGGAGTGAATCTGAGTAGCGAAATTAGATCAGAGCATTTTTGTTTACTGATGGAAATCTGATCTAGGGCACGAGTTGTACCCATTTGGAATTGGGTCGTTAGAAAAGACAATGAATAATGTTCGAAATAATTTTTGTCGGTTAAAATTATAAATAGGGCTGAGTAAGCAAGAAGCACCTTTAGAATTCACATGATTTGGTTGAAAGTGGCCAGAACCCGTGATAATCGCGTGCGAAGTAGTAGGGTCAAGGTTCAGTTGAGACCAGCTGGTTTTTTCTATATAAATGCGTAGTTATGCTGAAAAAGGAGCAGTCGGGAGAGAATTCTCGAAGAGACTGGAGAGGCTGCGATCGGTCGGCGCCGTCGTCCGCGTGCCGTCACGCGCATGAGTTCCCGCTTCGACCGTTACGGGTCGCGGCGCTACAAGACTGAGGAGAAGTGCAGTCGAGATGGGTAGAGAGAGGTCGGAGACGGGAAGTGACGTCAGAGATTGGAACCAAACGCCCACTAACATATTTTGTCGATATAAGTACGAAGAAGCGAATTACTCCTCCGACAATCTAAGACTGCTACTGCTACTATTATTACTACCGCCGAGGAGGAACACAACTATAAACTTTAAGCCGCGCACAGAACTCTTTATCTCTCCATCGCAAGAGTCGTATATCGTTCTGAGACGATTTCACAACAAGCTAATCACAACCCACTCTCTCTCTCTCTCTGTCTAGAATCCAGTGTATGAGTTTTTACGTCAATTATTTTCATTTCTGTAACCCGTTTCTTTTCTATACTATTATTTTCTCTTATATAAAAGACATTAACAATTCAAACATTAAATAGTTGTTTGTCCGGTTTTCTGCAGATATATATATTTTTATTAGTGCATTCTAAATTTCTTAGCACAGACTCTCCAGTCGTGTCTACATCTTCAGTCGACCGTGAATGGGTGAACATCACTTCTGCTTTCTGGATCAAACCAATCACAACATGGGCAGGAAGCAGGATTAAACCAGTGGACCGGTCAAATGATCTACGGATGCTCAGGGGACCTACGGTCACTCCCTTAAGTTCGGTTAAGACCAAGTAGACACCTCAACCCAGAGAGTAAGACGTCGGAGGTTGAGAGGCTGGGGCGAAAGTGTTACACTGGTGGCCATGACCAGGATAGGATCCCCACTTTACAGCCGTCTGAAAGAGGAGAGAAGGTTGCATTTGTTTTGTCCAGTTGGGACCAAGTAAGACCAGAAAGGACTCTAGACTTCGGACTATATTGGTCAAAAAGGGACATAAGGAGGAAAAGAGAAGGAAGCAAAAGACGGAGGAAACCAAACATGGAGCGGCGGACCTCAAGAGAAGTCACTTCTTGGTTTCCTTTGTTCGCTCATTGCACTTAGATCTGCCAGTAATATTGTTGATCTTGTTTTGGCTGTTGACGTTGTACGCAGTTGAAGCGCCACCACCGTGTTAAGTATTTTTCCTTTCGTTCTGTCGATGAAAGTGGTAGTTGATAAGACGCTAGGATGAGCGTAGCAGGATCAGATGCCACAGATGACCTTGGGGACGTGGGGGTCCCCGAAATATCGATGGGTTTCAGGAGACTGATAGGTAGCATGAAGCTACCTACTTATAAAGGAAACCCTGCGGACCTGCACGAATGGATTCTGTCCATTCAGAAGAAGCAGGTGATCTATGGCCTCTCGGACAAAGAAATAGTGCTCCTAGCTTACGACGCTGCAGCGGGGCAGGTATCCAAGTTCATAGGAGGGTGGTACAGAGAAAACCCGGCCCAGACGTGGACCGAGCTTAAATCCGCTCTGGTGCGGGAATACGCAAGTGAGCGTACGGCCATTGAGGCGGTCAGGAAATTATTCCGGCTGCAGCAACAAGAAGGAGAGACTAATGAAGAATTGGGGGAAAGAATCGCGGGGCTAGCGGCGTTAACTTTTCCGGAGTTGGCGACTCGGGACAGTGGTCCTATTCAGGCCTTGTTGGCCGATGTGTATGTGGACACGCTGAGTGACAGGGACCTGAGGGGCGATGTTTTGAAGGGGTGACCGGTCAGTCTGGCTGCAGCCATAGAGGCGGCTCGGACCAGCGAACGACTCTGGGATAGAATAAGAGAGGGTGTAGGTAGGAAACCCCGGGGGGAGCAATGTAGTGATGAAAAAGAAGGACCGGGAGCGGATCCAGATACGGGACCCGAAAGAAGAGGTGGAAGAGGACTGGAAGGCTGTGGCAGTTCCCAATAGAAGAGCCTGGGACCTGCGTTATGAGTTTCACAAGCCCACACCGGGCCGATATTGGCTTGTGTGCTGGACTTGCAAGTATGGTGGGCATCGGGCCCGCGACTGTCCGACAAACTATGGAGGCGACCCAAGGTCTTTGGGACCAGACTGCACGACTTGTGGCGAATTCGGGCACAAGGCTCGGTGGTGTACGGCAGGGAGAGACCGTAAACTGGGGATAAAGCGCGTTAATACGCTGGTGCCCCCCCCCCTACCGAGAAGGAATAGGGTCCGGGGCAAGTAAGACCTCTGAGATGCTGGACATGTGGTGTGGTCGGGCACTTTTCGGCAAGTTGTAAGGAGCGAAGGTGTTGGCGCTGTGGAGGAGTGGGTCACCTGAGACGAACTTGTCCTCGCAGGAGAAAGATGGACCACACCGAACGGAACAACCCTAACTCGAATAGAGGGGAGAAATAGGTTGCTAGTCCGAGAAAAAAGAGTCATCCGAGCTCTACCCCACCCAGGAGGGCCTCTAGACAGAAATTGGAGCCCCTAGAAGAACTTGAACTCCTGTCACCGACTCCCACAACTCGGTTGTGGAGAAAACGGGATGAAGGGAGAGAACATACGAAAAGGAGAAAGGCACAGGTATACCGTTTGCTGAAGGAAGGGCCAGACTTCACCTGTAATGTGTTGCTGGGACACAATAAGGTGAAGGCCCTTGTCGATACTGGAGCTTCACTGTCACTGGTTAGCTCTAAGGTTTTTTAGACAGTTGGGACTGAAAACGAAGCTTAGTTCCGTCGATCTACTAATAAGTCAAACTGATAGTAGCAGGATGAAGATAGAGGGTATGACTACCTTTCCAGTTGGCAAGAACCAGAGGTAAACTTGAGGTTTATGTGGCACCTGACTTGTGTGGTGAGCTAATTTTGGGGAGTGACTGGATTAGGCAGAATAAGGCACAGATCCGTTTCGACCCCGCCACCCTAACATTGGACGGGGTAAAGATACTGTTGGGAGAGGATAATTATGAACAATTGCCAGTGGTGGCCCAGGCAGATATAAAGCTTTCCCCTAGGACTACTGTATCTGGAAAGGGCAAGATTATCACAGTAGGAGTGCTGAACAGTGACCTGTACCAAGTGGTCCCTAGGTATGATAATAGTGAAGGAGAAATAACCGTGTGTGATTCGTTTGTGAAGATGTCGGGGACAGTTCCCTTACTGTTAACCAATACTGCCAATAAAACTATTAAAATAAAGCAGGGAGAGGAGCTGGTGCAGGCGGGCCCAGTGAGAGAAGACGAACAGGTGAGAGTATGGAATGAGAATAGGACTGGGAATAAGACAGGTAGCGATGAAATAAGGGATGAAGATATAACAGACCCTGAGCGTTATAGGAGGAAATTGAGGGGGTTGCTGAACGGTAATCGGGAGGTAACAGCCATTACTGATAAGGAACTGGGACAGACGGTGACAGTTGAAATGAAGATAGACACGGGTAATCACCCACTTATTAAGTTAAGACCGTATAGGACCCCAATCCACAAAAGAAAATTAGTAGAGGACGCAGTGAATGAAATGATGGAATCAGGGATGATCGAAAGATCCAAATCTCCCTGGAGTTTTCCAATAGTGATTGTTGAAAAGAAAGATGGAGGGCATAGGTTTTGTGTGGATTTTCGTCAATTAAATGCCATTATAAAACCGCTGGCGGTGCCCCTCCCCTTGATTGATGATATTCTAGCTCTTTAAGGAAAGTCTAAATGTTTTTTCACCTTGTATTTGAGGTCGAGATATTGGCAGGTAGCACTTAGCAAAAAGGATCAGGAAAAGACCGCTTTTACCTGCCACATGGGTCTCTTTAATTTTAGGGTTATGCCGTTTGGGTTGGCAAACGCTACGGGTGTATTTAGTCAGTTAATGTCCATCGTATTGAATGACACTGAGGCATTTGTCATGGCGTATCTAGATGACATCATGGTGTTTTCAAAATCACCGGAGGAGCATTTTGAACATCTGCAGAAGGTGCTCGATAGGTTAAGAGAACATGGATTAAAATTAAAACTATCAAAGTGTCAGTTTATGAAAGAAGAGACAAAGTACTTAGGGTTTATCATAAACAAAGAAGAAATAAAAACGGATTTAGACAAAGTAGAGGTTATAAGAGCCATGGCCGCACCGAAGACCGTAAGAGAGATTAGGGGATTTATTGGAGCCATAGGATATTACCAGATGTTCATACCAGCATTTAGTCGGCTAGCAGGCCCTTTAATAGCTCTAAGAAGCATGCTAGGTTTAAGTGAACCGAGGATTGTCAGCGTGCATTCGAGGCTTTAAAGGACCAGCTGACAGCTGTACCCCTGTTGGCCTACCCAGACCTGAGCAAGCCCATGGTGCTGTACACCGATGCTAGCGATAAGTGTATCGAGGCGGTTCTTATACAACCATGTCCCGATAAGGATGTACCAGTCCCGGTTGTGCCTGAGGAAGTGTCGATCTATTTTCTGTCTCATCGGCTCTCCGAGACTCAGCAAAGGTGGCTAGTAATAGAAAAAGAGGCGTTCACCATTCTGTATGCTGTGCAGAAATTAGATTATTATTTTAGTGGGGCTGTATTTACCATTAAAACAGACCACCAACTCCTCAAATATTTGTTAGAGTCGGAGTGGACGAATAGGAAGATACAACAGTGGGCATTGAAGTTAAGTGTGTATAACTGCAGAATAGAATATTTGGCAGGGAAGGATAATACCTGTGCTAACCTGTTATCGAGGATTCCGAGACAAATAGAGACCGAATATGCCAGGTTGGAGCCGGGTGTGGATGATAAAGCATTCCAAATTCATGTGATCAATACACAGGACTTGTAGGAGAGACTTGGTTGGGAAGATCAGGAAACGAGTGAAACGGAGATTGTTTCCGACCCCCATTGGTGAGATATTATTAGGCAAAGCCAAGAGGATAGCGAGGTAGCAACTATTAGGTCCAGGGTAGAGGCAGGGCGTACCTCCAAATATATGGTGCACGATGGAGTGTTGTATTACCTTTAAGGAAGAGATGAGGAAGTAAGTTTAAAAATGGTGATACCTGAGAAGTTGAGAGCTGAAATTCTAGACCAATTCCATAGGAGCTTAGGACACCTGTGAATTGATAAGGAAGACGTATGGATTAATAATGAGAAATTTCTATTGGCCTAAGTTGTTTAATGATGTTGTGAACCATGTAAAAAAATGTGTAACATGCCAAGTACAGAGTCGAAGGAGTAGGGTTGCCCCAGTATTAGAAACGGATGTTCCGAATTATCCATTTCAGAAAGTAAGCATGGATTTTCCGGGCCCTATGGAGAAATACAAAAAATTAGATCTGACACTTCAACGGTTTTTTGAGCATTTGGCATCAAAGATCGTAGACAAAAATGCACCGAAAAATCCACGATTTTGCAAGATTTGGACTAAATATTGATAAAAAAAAACTAAATAATTTCACTATTTGAATCAGGGAATTGAAAAACTGCCCCCACCATAATCACTGACGACTTTGAAATGAATTAAGCAGTATTAGTTGAATACATTAAAAAATTGATTTTTTTCTGTTATGAATGAAAATACAACAAACAAACAAATATGGAAAAATAAAGAATAGTTTAATAGGGCTTAATATATAGAGTCAAATAGCTCCATATAAGAGCCCTCAGACAAAACTGATGGTCTCAATTTCTGACACAAAGCTTTTGCTATTATGTGCTGGTGCCTTGCTTCAAAGCCATACACAGATTGGGAAGCTTCTGTTGTTAACTTGACTGCCCGTTCCACGCCTTGAGAATGTGAGGGCAAATCTGGCAAGTCAAGCTTCGTACCATTTAATAATTATTCCCGAAGTTCATTTTCAGAAAATTCTTCTGTGAGTGGTGGTTCACAAACTCCACTTAATGACAGATCTATTAACGGTGTCCAGTGCATAGCTTTAAAATTGATAGTTGTGATTCTTTTTAATCTTTTCTTGGTTTGCTCTCCACTCTTGAAAGAATATAAAAATTAATTTGATTTATTTAAAAAAAAAAATTTTTTTATATTAATATTGGGGATAAGAAGGCACATAGCCCTCAAATCCTAGAGCAATGCATTGGCAAGGGCGGCTCCAAGATTGGAAGATACATCACCCCTGATCAACTCAACAGCATACCGTGGAATTTTGATATGGCCTTATCAAAATTCCATTGTATGCTAGGCCCTTTGGAATGCTTTTTCCTGCCATTTTTATTAAAATACCTGACAAAGAAAATATATGTATTATCAGAAATTACACAAAAATATTTTTCAGAATAAATTGGAAAATAAAGTTTGAAATGTATTACTATTAAGTAATAATGAAAAGTAGAGTTAGTTCCGGTATTAGCTTGTAAACAGGCTTTTTAATAAAACACTAATTTTGAAAATATAAACAAATTACAATAATTATAAAAGTTATATTTTTTAAAATAGTTAAGTATATTTTGATGAAAAATAAAATAGATATTTGTGCTAGTTAAACAGTAAATAAAAATAAAACGAACTTGCAAGGGGAGGTAATTACTACCGGTGAATACGGAAAAAATATCCAATAAAAAAGACGCCGTTCATAAGTAGTTATTTGTCTTCTAAACTAAATATTTTAGTGCGTTTTATTTTTTTATTTTTAGTAATTTCATGTAATTTATTAAGAGAATAGATACTAAACTCAAAAATATCCATTATTAAGCGTTATTTTCTTCTTTTCTTTTCGATAAGACACGGTTTTAATTTAACATACACATGTTTCCGGTGACACCGATATGATGATAAAAATCGCAATTTATTTTGTCTTTAAGTTCGATTCCTCAAATAAATACGAAGTTTTGAAGAAAATTACTTTTTGTGGTAATTTTTGACGTTATTTTGCAACTTTGCGTGAGTTATTCTTTTTACAGTTCCAAAATCGACCTACCCTACTCTCCGTATCACCTCCAAAGTAATGCTAGCTAAGGTAGAGATTTCAAAGACCCTCGCTGATGTGTTGGCTAAACTAACAGAGGATAATAGGGAAAATTGGGATTTATTCGTAACCCAAGCGATAGCAGCTGTGAGATTCTCGATGAACGAGATGACAAAATTTCCCCCTTATTATTACTTGATATATGGCAGGGATGTAGTCTTATCTATAGACAATACGACCTAGGAGGAAGTATTTAGGAGAGGATCATCACCAAATAGTTTTAGAACAACAGCATAAAATTTTTACGCAGGTGAGGTGGAGGATTCAAAGACCCCAGAAAAGGCGAAACGATAGGGTTGTTGGGATTGCTATGAATTAGTGTGTAATCAGAAGGGTTTTTAGGTTTGTGGTAATAAACGTGAAAAGCATGTTCTTCATATTAATCACAACAATTTAGCGTAGACATACAAAAGGAATAAATCTCAAAGGCAATATTGAACGAAGAAATAAAGGTAGTCGTGAATTCAATTAGAAACAAACATTGAATATTTATGTACAAATAAATTACAATACAATTTTTGGAAAAAGTTGTGTTTCAGTCGAAATAACTGAATTGTTGAACAAAAGTTGAATGAAGTATTTTATGAACTCAAAGTTCATGAATGTTCCTTTGTTTAGGAAAAGTGTTCACAAAAATTTGAGGAAAATTTATCGAGAGATAAATTTTAAAGTATTGTAGTTGCGAGATTTTTTTTTGCTGAATTTTGTATGTTTTTGTTTTGTCAGAGTTATTCACCTTGGACCGTATTTTTTTATATATATTTGCTTTAGTAATAATTTCTGTTTGGTAGTGTAGAATAACACTTTTTTAGAAACGTACTAAGATTTCAGAGAGAGAGAGAGAGAAAGAGGTTGAAGGTTGAGTCAGGTGTTGACGCGCGAAAAGTCCTTTAAGTCAAGATGTAGACACGCGTGGATCTCTGTAGAAATCTCTCTGAGAGTGAATTGCTGACTAGTGAATCGGACTAAGATTCGTCCTTTTATTTACTCTGCGAAAATTAGATCGGCTCCCAGCGCGTTCCCGCCGAAATTTATCCTGGGGCGTCTCGACCAATAATAAGCCGAGTTTCGCCATGTGTGGTGTTGATTGGTCGAAACTAGCTCTTATGGAAAATTCCGCCTTTAAACGGGTTGAGTGGAAAAATACGGACGATTCTACAAATAGCCCCACGAGATTAATGGTCAACGTAGTTTGGACATTAATATGTATAAAAGGTGGTGTACTTTGCTGGCCAATGAACGCGCCTGCCGGACCTGGTCCGTGTAGGTGGGTTAATTTGGGGTTCAGGCGTAGAAGATGGGTGTTTATGTGATGTCTCAGAAACAGGTGTTGGCTGAGTGGTCACAGGTTGGTCGTCACTGTTGATATAAGCTGGTTTTAACCGGTCAATGCTGACCGTAGTTCGCTTGCCGGCAAGATCTAGAACAAAATATTTCGACGCTCGAGAAATGACCTGATGCGGTCCAGTGTAGTTGGGTGTTAAAGGTTTACGGACCATATCTCGGCGTAGAAATACGAACTTGGCTGTATGCAGATCAGCTGGGATGTAATATGGCCTGTGAAAGGCTCTGGTCGGCGTATAAACAGTTTCAGACATTTTCTGCCGAAGGTCGCTGATAAACTGGCTGGTAGGTAGGTTGTCCGATACAGGGCCGAAGATCTGTCCTGGCAAGGTTAGGGGAGTCCCAAAAACCAAGTCAGCACTGGTACAGTTCAAGTCCTGCTTGACAGTATTTCTCAAAGCCAGCATGATCAGGGGAAGTTTATCAACCCAAGTTCGGCCTTTAGTTGAAGCAGTTATAGCATATTTAAGCTGCCGATGGAATCTTTCTACGAGGCCGTTGGAACAAGGGTGATATGCTGTAGTGGAAATATGTTTAATTCCCAATAGATCAGTGAATTCGTTGAAAAGGGCTGATTGAAACTGTGGACCTCTATCGGTAGTGATTACCGAAGGGCATCCGAAGTTTGTGATCCAGTTATTAAAAATAGCACTGGCCACTGTTTCAGCTGTAGTTGATTGCAGTGGGATGGCGACTGGCCACCGAGTAAACCGGTCGATTATGGTCAAAATGTACTCGAATCCATTCACATTTTCAAGTGGGCCCACCAAATCTGCATGCAAGTGAGTAAAACGACCGTCTGGGTCGGCAAAGGTTGATGTAGGTGCCCTTGTGTGTCTGCCAACTTTGGTGGCTTGGCAACGTAAACACGTGCGGGACCACTGCTTAATGTCAGCTGCCATACCGGGCCAGATAAATCTGTCCGATATGGTCCGCAACGTCGCCTTGCCTCCAGGATGTGCTTGTGTATGAAAATGTTCAAAAATCAGACGGCGCATATTTGGCGGAATGTACGGACGCGGGTTACCCGTGCTGATGTCACAATAAACTGATCTGTTTGTAAACGGGAGCGGTCTTTTTTCAATTTTTAAGGAAGTGTCCGAGTGGATAGCTTGCAGGGTTTCGTCCTTGTCTTGCTCGTCAGCTAAGTTATCAAAGTTCAGTGTTGTACTCTGCACTGCGCTGAGAGTTGTACGAGACAAGGTGTCGGCCACGGTATTACTAGCTCCACTAATGTAGCGTATATCCGACGAGAATTGTGATATGTAATCCATGTAGCGGATATCTCGCGGATTGTGCTTATCCGACTTAGCATGTAGAGCGTATGTAAGTGGCTTATGGTCTGTAAAAATTGAAAAGTCACGACCTTCCAGAATGTGCCGGTAGTGTCTGATGGCTAAATAAATTGCCAACAGTTCACGGCTGAAGGTACTATACTTCTGTTGGGCCGTATTTAGCTTAATAGAGAAAAATGACAGTGGTCTTTCCACACCGTCGACTATCTGGTGAAGTACGGCACCAACTGTATCCGACGACGCATCGGTAGTTAGCGTCAGTTTCGCGTCGGGTGAGGATGTAATGTACACAAGTTTGGTACAATCCTGCAAAGCTTGTTTTGCTTTACGAAAAGAGTCCAGCTCGTCTGCAGATAACACAATCTTCGGGTTTTTTCGCTTATGATTAGAAAGAAGATTCGTCAGTGGAAGAAGTACAATGGCACAGTCGCGTATAAATCGGCGATAGTAGTTGATCATGCCAATGAATCGCCGTAGCTGTCTTAATGTTGACGGTGGTGGGAATTCACTGATGGCCTTGACCTTTTCGTCCAGGGGAGCTAAGCCATTCTCATCAATGACGTGACCAAGGAAAGTTAATTCGGGGACAGCGAATAAACATTTATCAATGTTTAACTTTAGTCCGTAATGTTGCAATCGTTCAAAGACCGACTGTAGATGGTTACGATGTTCCTCGGGCGTTTTACTTGCTATCAGTACGTCGTCAATGTACGCATAAGTATAAGGTAATCCGCGGAGGACTTCGTCTATAAGACGCTGAAAAGATTGCGCAGCATTACGGAGTCCGAACGGCATTCGGGTAAATTCGTACAAACCGAACGGTGTCGTTATAGCTGTTTTATGAATATCAGATGGTTCGATAGGAATCTGATAAAAAGCCTTCCTTAAGTCCAGCTTGGTGAAGACAGTAGCGCCTTCAAGGGACAAAGCAAAATCCTTAATATGAGGGATTGGGTATTTGTCTGGCACAGTCCGAGCGTTTAGGAGTCTGTAATCTCCACACGGTCGCCAGGCATCAGGTTCGTTCTTAGGGACCATGTGTAACGGTGTGGAATACGGACTGGAAGATGGTCTTATTATGCCCAGTTTGAGCATGTTTTCGAATTCTTCCTTAACCACCCGTAATTTAGTTGGGTGTAGACGACGGGGTGACACGTGGACTGGGGGTCCAGTTGTTTTAATAGTATGTGTTGTGTTGTGTTTTACGGGTTCTGTATGAGTGAACGGTGCTAAAAGAGATTTGTACTGCTTAAGCAAATCTTCGCAACCGTTCGCACTAGGTACCAGAGCAGTCAGTCCAACCGTGGAAAGCTTGGATAAAAATCCGCGTCGTCGCATATCCGTGCGCATATCGGTAAGTGTCCGAGATGACAGCTCCACGGACAAGTCGAAGTGTGCGAGGAAATCCGC
Source organism: Acanthosepion esculentum (assembly GCA_964036315.1). Lineage (NCBI taxonomy): Eukaryota > Metazoa > Mollusca > Cephalopoda > Sepiida > Sepiidae > Acanthosepion > Acanthosepion esculentum. The sequence continues at coordinate 8,553,362 of OZ038514.1, forward strand.
TCCTATAATGGGTAACTCTACATCGGCTATAGTGAAGGTCCATGTATATTCTCTCCGTAGGCCGATGCTTAGAGACATAATACGCTCGCCATACGTGCTGATGGATGTGCCGTTTGCAGCCTGTAGCTTGAGTTGAGTTTGTCTGGGCGTTAATGACGATTTCTTACAATAACTCAGCGGTATAACGCTGATCTGAGCGCCAGTGTCAACTAAGAACTTCAATCTGCTGTTGTTGTCGAGAACGTAAAATAGGCGATTTCCGTTATTTACCCCAGCAGCACACGCCCTTAATGGCCGCCGGGTTCGGAGTTTCCCGCGTTCTTGTACGCACATGGTGGCTGACACTTTCTTGCGCGGGCGCCAAACACTTCATGATACCAGCAATAGTTTCTCTGGCGGTGACGAGTATGTCTTGACGTTGATCGTCGCCTACCAGGATTGTGTCTGTTACCTGAAGTATCGCGACTCCGTCCAGGAATGCTCTGAATTCTGTCTAGGCGTAAAGACAGGTTCCTTAGTTCGGTAGTCAGAAAATGGAGTTGCTGGTTAACATCCGGGGTCGGGTTATCTGTCACGACAGAGGAAATTTGGCGCGCTGGTCTAGTGTCCACGATTTTGTCCGCGATCGATGCCAGCTTGTGGACATCGACCTCCTCAGTTAGGACTGCTAAAATTTGCACTATATCGGGCGGCAATTTCTCCAGCCACATTTGTTTTAATACAGTTTCGGATATACTGTTGTCACCGAGTAGTGTAATCATTTTACGAAGAAGTTGGGAGGGTTTGCTGTTCCCGAGTGTTACATTCGTAAGGAGATCCTTAATCTTTCGTTCCTCGGAGCAACCTGTTCGTTGTAGGATTGCGTGCCGAAGCACCTCATACGGCTTTTCGGGCGGGAGATTAATAAGAATATCCGCTACTTCCGCAGCGATTTCAGCGGGAAGTTTCTCCACAACAAACGCGAATTTCGACTGCTGGGACGTCACGTGTCTGGCTTGGAAAATCGCGTCGAGTTGTATGAACCACGTTTGTGTATTCGTGGTATAGGAAGGGAGTTCCATCCTGAGTGCAGCTTCAATTGGTTGTACAGGATCTGCCATGTCGACTGAGGTTTTGTTGTTTGAAATAATGTGGTTATCAATTTGTTGGTGGTTTTGCCTGTACAAACGTCGGGGTTACCAATTTGTTGGGATTGCTATGAATTAGTGTGTAATCAGAAGGGTTTTTAGGTTTGTGGTAATAAACGTGAAAAGCATGTTCTTCATATTAATCACAACAATTTAGCGTAGACATACAAAAGGAATAAATCTCAAAGGCAATATTGAACGAAGAAATAAAGGTAGTCGTGAATTCAATTAGAAACAAACATTGAATATTTATGTACAAATAAATTACAATACAATTTTTGGAAAAAGTTGTGTTTCAGTCGAAATAACTGAATTGTTGAACAAAAGTTGAATGAAGTATTTTATGAACTCAAAGTTCATGAATGTTCCTTTGTTTAGGAAAAGTGTTCACAAAAATTTGAGGAAAATTTATCGAGAGATAAATTTTAAAGTATTGTAGTTGCGAGATTTTTTTTTGCTGAATTTTGTATGTTTTTGTTTTGTCAGAGTTATTCACCTTGGACCGTATTTTTTTATATATATTTGCTTTAGTAATAATTTCTGTTTGGTAGTGTAGAATAACACTTTTTTAGAAACGTACTAAGATTTCAGAGAGAGAGAGAGAGAAAGAGGTTGAAGGTTGAGTCAGGTGTTGACGCGCGAAAAGTCCTTTAAGTCAAGATGTAGACACGCGTGGATCTCTGTAGAAATCTCTCTGAGAGTGAATTGCTGACTAGTGAATCGGACTAAGATTCGTCCTTTTATTTACTCTGCGAAAATTAGATCGGCTCCCAGCGCGTTCCCGCCGAAATTTATCCTGGGGCGTCTCGACCAATAATAAGCCGAGTTTCGCCATGTGTGGTGTTGATTGGTCGAAACTAGCTCTTATGGAAAATTCCGCCTTTAAACGGGTTGAGTGGAAAAATACGGACGATTCTACAAATAGCCCCACGAGATTAATGGTCAACGTAGTTTGGACATTAATATGTATAAAAGGTGGTGTACTTTGCTGGCCAATGAACGCGCCTGCCGGACCTGGTCCGTGTAGGTGGGTTAATTTGGGGTTCAGGCGTAGAAGATGGGTGTTTATGTGATGTCTCAGAAACAGGTGTTGGCTGAGTGGTCACAGGTTGGTCGTCACTGTTGATATAAGCTGGTTTTAACCGGTCAATGCTGACCGTAGTTCGCTTGCCGGCAAGATCTAGAACAAAATATTTCGACGCTCGAGAAATGACCTGATGCGGTCCAGTGTAGTTGGGTGTTAAAGGTTTACGGACCATATCTCGGCGTAGAAATACGAACTTGGCTGTATGCAGATCAGCTGGGATGTAATATGGCCTGTGAAAGGCTCTGGTCGGCGTATAAACAGTTTCAGACATTTTCTGCCGAAGGTCGCTGATAAACTGGCTGGTAGGTAGGTTGTCCGATACAGGGCCGAAGATCTGTCCTGGCAAGGTTAGGGGAGTCCCAAAAACCAAGTCAGCACTGGTACAGTTCAAGTCCTGCTTGACAGTATTTCTCAAAGCCAGCATGATCAGGGGAAGTTTATCAACCCAAGTTCGGCCTTTAGTTGAAGCAGTTATAGCATATTTAAGCTGCCGATGGAATCTTTCTACGAGGCCGTTGGAACAAGGGTGATATGCTGTAGTGGAAATATGTTTAATTCCCAATAGATCAGTGAATTCGTTGAAAAGGGCTGATTGAAACTGTGGACCTCTATCGGTAGTGATTACCGAAGGGCATCCGAAGTTTGTGATCCAGTTATTAAAAATAGCACTGGCCACTGTTTCAGCTGTAGTTGATTGCAGTGGGATGGCGACTGGCCACCGAGTAAACCGGTCGATTATGGTCAAAATGTACTCGAATCCATTCACATTTTCAAGTGGGCCCACCAAATCTGCATGCAAGTGAGTAAAACGACCGTCTGGGTCGGCAAAGGTTGATGTAGGTGCCCTTGTGTGTCTGCCAACTTTGGTGGCTTGGCAACGTAAACACGTGCGGGACCACTGCTTAATGTCAGCTGCCATACCGGGCCAGATAAATCTGTCCGATATGGTCCGCAACGTCGCCTTGCCTCCAGGATGTGCTTGTGTATGAAAATGTTCAAAAATCAGACGGCGCATATTTGGCGGAATGTACGGACGCGGGTTACCCGTGCTGATGTCACAATAAACTGATCTGTTTGTAAACGGGAGCGGTCTTTTTTCAATTTTTAAGGAAGTGTCCGAGTGGATAGCTTGCAGGGTTTCGTCCTTGTCTTGCTCGTCAGCTAAGTTATCAAAGTTCAGTGTTGTACTCTGCACTGCGCTGAGAGTTGTACGAGACAAGGTGTCGGCCACGGTATTACTAGCTCCACTAATGTAGCGTATATCCGACGAGAATTGTGATATGTAATCCATGTAGCGGATATCTCGCGGATTGTGCTTATCCGACTTAGCATGTAGAGCGTATGTAAGTGGCTTATGGTCTGTAAAAATTGAAAAGTCACGACCTTCCAGAATGTGCCGGTAGTGTCTGATGGCTAAATAAATTGCCAACAGTTCACGGCTGAAGGTACTATACTTCTGTTGGGCCGTATTTAGCTTAATAGAGAAAAATGACAGTGGTCTTTCCACACCGTCGACTATCTGGTGAAGTACGGCACCAACTGTATCCGACGACGCATCGGTAGTTAGCGTCAGTTTCGCGTCGGGTGAGGATGTAATGTACACAAGTTTGGTACAATCCTGCAAAGCTTGTTTTGCTTTACGAAAAGAGTCCAGCTCGTCTGCAGATAACACAATCTTCGGGTTTTTTCGCTTATGATTAGAAAGAAGATTCGTCAGTGGAAGAAGTACAATGGCACAGTCGCGTATAAATCGGCGATAGTAGTTGATCATGCCAATGAATCGCCGTAGCTGTCTTAATGTTGACGGTGGTGGGAATTCACTGATGGCCTTGACCTTTTCGTCCAGGGGAGCTAAGCCATTCTCATCAATGACGTGACCAAGGAAAGTTAATTCGGGGACAGCGAATAAACATTTATCAATGTTTAACTTTAGTCCGTAATGTTGCAATCGTTCAAAGACCGACTGTAGATGGTTACGATGTTCCTCGGGCGTTTTACTTGCTATCAGTACGTCGTCAATGTACGCATAAGTATAAGGTAATCCGCGGAGGACTTCGTCTATAAGACGCTGAAAAGATTGCGCAGCATTACGGAGTCCGAACGGCATTCGGGTAAATTCGTACAAACCGAACGGTGTCGTTATAGCTGTTTTATGAATATCAGATGGTTCGATAGGAATCTGATAAAAAGCCTTCCTTAAGTCCAGCTTGGTGAAGACAGTAGCGCCTTCAAGGGACAAAGCAAAATCCTTAATATGAGGGATTGGGTATTTGTCTGGCACAGTCCGAGCGTTTAGGAGTCTGTAATCTCCACACGGTCGCCAGGCATCAGGTTCGTTCTTAGGGACCATGTGTAACGGTGTGGAATACGGACTGGAAGATGGTCTTATTATGCCCAGTTTGAGCATGTTTTCGAATTCTTCCTTAACCACCCGTAATTTAGTTGGGTGTAGACGACGGGGTGACACGTGGACTGGGGGTCCAGTTGTTTTAATAGTATGTGTTGTGTTGTGTTTTACGGGTTCTGTATGAGTGAACGGTGCTAAAAGAGATTTGTACTGCTTAAGCAAATCTTCGCAACCGTTCGCACTAGGTACCAGAGCAGTCAGTCCAACCGTGGAAAGCTTGGATAAAAATCCGCGTCGTCGCATATCCGTGCGCATATCGGTAAGTGTCCGAGATGACAGCTCCACGGACAAGTCGAAGTGTGCGAGGAAATCCGCTCCTATAATGGGTAACTCTACATCGGCTATAGTGAAGGTCCATGTATATTCTCTCCGTAGGCCGATGCTTAGAGACATAATACGCTCGCCATACGTGCTGATGGATGTGCCGTTTGCAGCCTGTAGCTTGAGTTGAGTTTGTCTGGGCGTTAATGACGATTTCTTACAATAACTCAGCGGTATAACGCTGATCTGAGCGCCAGTGTCAACTAAGAACTTCAATCTGCTGTTGTTGTCGAGAACGTAAAATAGGCGATTTCCGTTATTTACCCCAGCAGCACACGCCCTTAATGGCCGCCGGGTTCGGAGTTTCCCGCGTTCTTGTACGCACATGGTGGCTGACACTTTCTTGCGCGGGCGCCAAACACTTCATGATACCAGCAATAGTTTCTCTGGCGGTGACGAGTATGTCTTGACGTTGATCGTCGCCTACCAGGATTGTGTCTGTTACCTGAAGTATCGCGACTCCGTCCAGGAATGCTCTGAATTCTGTCTAGGCGTAAAGACAGGTTCCTTAGTTCGGTAGTCAGAAAATGGAGTTGCTGGTTAACATCCGGGGTCGGGTTATCTGTCACGACAGAGGAAATTTGGCGCGCTGGTCTAGTGTCCACGATTTTGTCCGCGATCGATGCCAGCTTGTGGACATCGACCTCCTCAGTTAGGACTGCTAAAATTTGCACTATATCGGGCGGCAATTTCTCCAGCCACATTTGTTTTAATACAGTTTCGGATATACTGTTGTCACCGAGTAGTGTAATCATTTTACGAAGAAGTTGGGAGGGTTTGCTGTTCCCGAGTGTTACATTCGTAAGGAGATCCTTAATCTTTCGTTCCTCGGAGCAACCTGTTCGTTGTAGGATTGCGTGCCGAAGCACCTCATACGGCTTTTCGGGCGGGAGATTAATAAGAATATCCGCTACTTCCGCAGCGATTTCAGCGGGAAGTTTCTCCACAACAAACGCGAATTTCGACTGCTGGGACGTCACGTGTCTGGCTTGGAAAATCGCGTCGAGTTGTATGAACCACGTTTGTGTATTCGTGGTATAGGAAGGGAGTTCCATCCTGAGTGCAGCTTCAATTGGTTGTACAGGATCTGCCATGTCGACTGAGGTTTTGTTGTTTGAAATAATGTGGTTATCAATTTGTTGGTGGTTTTGCCTGTACAAACGTCGGGGTTACCAATTTGTTGGGATTGCTATGAATTAGTGTGTAATCAGAAGGGTTTTTAGGTTTGTGGTAATAAACGTGAAAAGCATGTTCTTCATATTAATCACAACAATTTAGCGTAGACATACAAAAGGAATAAATCTCAAAGGCAATATTGAACGAAGAAATAAAGGTAGTCGTGAATTCAATTAGAAACAAACATTGAATATTTATGTACAAATAAATTACAATACAATTTTTGGAAAAAGTTGTGTTTCAGTCGAAATAACTGAATTGTTGAACAAAAGTTGAATGAAGTATTTTATGAACTCAAAGTTCATGAATGTTCCTTTGTTTAGGAAAAGTGTTCACAAAAATTTGAGGAAAATTTATCGAGAGATAAATTTTAAAGTATTGTAGTTGCGAGATTTTTTTTTGCTGAATTTTGTATGTTTTTGTTTTGTCAGAGTTATTCACCTTGGACCGTATTTTTTTATATATATTTGCTTTAGTAATAATTTCTGTTTGGTAGTGTAGAATAACACTTTTTTAGAAACGTACTAAGATTTCAGAGAGAGAGAGAGAGAAAGAGGTTGAAGGTTGAGTCAGGTGTTGACGCGCGAAAAGTCCTTTAAGTCAAGATGTAGACACGCGTGGATCTCTGTAGAAATCTCTCTGAGAGTGAATTGCTGACTAGTGAATCGGACTAAGATTCGTCCTTTTATTTACTCTGCGAAAATTAGATCGGCTCCCAGCGCGTTCCCGCCGAAATTTATCCTGGGGCGTCTCGACCAATAATAAGCCGAGTTTCGCCATGTGTGGTGTTGATTGGTCGAAACTAGCTCTTATGGAAAATTCCGCCTTTAAACGGGTTGAGTGGAAAAATACGGACGATTCTACAAATAGCCCCACGAGATTAATGGTCAACGTAGTTTGGACATTAATATGTATAAAAGGTGGTGTACTTTGCTGGCCAATGAACGCGCCTGCCGGACCTGGTCCGTGTAGGTGGGTTAATTTGGGGTTCAGGCGTAGAAGATGGGTGTTTATGTGATGTCTCAGAAACAGGTGTTGGCTGAGTGGTCACAGGTTGGTCGTCACTGTTGATATAAGCTGGTTTTAACCGGTCAATGCTGACCGTAGTTCGCTTGCCGGCAAGATCTAGAACAAAATATTTCGACGCTCGAGAAATGACCTGATGCGGTCCAGTGTAGTTGGGTGTTAAAGGTTTACGGACCATATCTCGGCGTAGAAATACGAACTTGGCTGTATGCAGATCAGCTGGGATGTAATATGGCCTGTGAAAGGCTCTGGTCGGCGTATAAACAGTTTCAGACATTTTCTGCCGAAGGTCGCTGATAAACTGGCTGGTAGGTAGGTTGTCCGATACAGGGCCGAAGATCTGTCCTGGCAAGGTTAGGGGAGTCCCAAAAACCAAGTCAGCACTGGTACAGTTCAAGTCCTGCTTGACAGTATTTCTCAAAGCCAGCATGATCAGGGGAAGTTTATCAACCCAAGTTCGGCCTTTAGTTGAAGCAGTTATAGCATATTTAAGCTGCCGATGGAATCTTTCTACGAGGCCGTTGGAACAAGGGTGATATGCTGTAGTGGAAATATGTTTAATTCCCAATAGATCAGTGAATTCGTTGAAAAGGGCTGATTGAAACTGTGGACCTCTATCGGTAGTGATTACCGAAGGGCATCCGAAGTTTGTGATCCAGTTATTAAAAATAGCACTGGCCACTGTTTCAGCTGTAGTTGATTGCAGTGGGATGGCGACTGGCCACCGAGTAAACCGGTCGATTATGGTCAAAATGTACTCGAATCCATTCACATTTTCAAGTGGGCCCACCAAATCTGCATGCAAGTGAGTAAAACGACCGTCTGGGTCGGCAAAGGTTGATGTAGGTGCCCTTGTGTGTCTGCCAACTTTGGTGGCTTGGCAACGTAAACACGTGCGGGACCACTGCTTAATGTCAGCTGCCATACCGGGCCAGATAAATCTGTCCGATATGGTCCGCAACGTCGCCTTGCCTCCAGGATGTGCTTGTGTATGAAAATGTTCAAAAATCAGACGGCGCATATTTGGCGGAATGTACGGACGCGGGTTACCCGTGCTGATGTCACAATAAACTGATCTGTTTGTAAACGGGAGCGGTCTTTTTTCAATTTTTAAGGAAGTGTCCGAGTGGATAGCTTGCAGGGTTTCGTCCTTGTCTTGCTCGTCAGCTAAGTTATCAAAGTTCAGTGTTGTACTCTGCACTGCGCTGAGAGTTGTACGAGACAAGGTGTCGGCCACGGTATTACTAGCTCCACTAATGTAGCGTATATCCGACGAGAATTGTGATATGTAATCCATGTAGCGGATATCTCGCGGATTGTGCTTATCCGACTTAGCATGTAGAGCGTATGTAAGTGGCTTATGGTCTGTAAAAATTGAAAAGTCACGACCTTCCAGAATGTGCCGGTAGTGTCTGATGGCTAAATAAATTGCCAACAGTTCACGGCTGAAGGTACTATACTTCTGTTGGGCCGTATTTAGCTTAATAGAGAAAAATGACAGTGGTCTTTCCACACCGTCGACTATCTGGTGAAGTACGGCACCAACTGTATCCGACGACGCATCGGTAGTTAGCGTCAGTTTCGCGTCGGGTGAGGATGTAATGTACACAAGTTTGGTACAATCCTGCAAAGCTTGTTTTGCTTTACGAAAAGAGTCCAGCTCGTCTGCAGATAACACAATCTTCGGGTTTTTTCGCTTATGATTAGAAAGAAGATTCGTCAGTGGAAGAAGTACAATGGCACAGTCGCGTATAAATCGGCGATAGTAGTTGATCATGCCAATGAATCGCCGTAGCTGTCTTAATGTTGACGGTGGTGGGAATTCACTGATGGCCTTGACCTTTTCGTCCAGGGGAGCTAAGCCATTCTCATCAATGACGTGACCAAGGAAAGTTAATTCGGGGACAGCGAATAAACATTTATCAATGTTTAACTTTAGTCCGTAATGTTGCAATCGTTCAAAGACCGACTGTAGATGGTTACGATGTTCCTCGGGCGTTTTACTTGCTATCAGTACGTCGTCAATGTACGCATAAGTATAAGGTAATCCGCGGAGGACTTCGTCTATAAGACGCTGAAAAGATTGCGCAGCATTACGGAGTCCGAACGGCATTCGGGTAAATTCGTACAAACCGAACGGTGTCGTTATAGCTGTTTTATGAATATCAGATGGTTCGATAGGAATCTGATAAAAAGCCTTCCTTAAGTCCAGCTTGGTGAAGACAGTAGCGCCTTCAAGGGACAAAGCAAAATCCTTAATATGAGGGATTGGGTATTTGTCTGGCACAGTCCGAGCGTTTAGGAGTCTGTAATCTCCACACGGTCGCCAGGCATCAGGTTCGTTCTTAGGGACCATGTGTAACGGTGTGGAATACGGACTGGAAGATGGTCTTATTATGCCCAGTTTGAGCATGTTTTCGAATTCTTCCTTAGCCACCCGTAATTTAGTTGGGTGTAGACGACGGGGTGACACGTGGACTGGGGGTCCAGTTGTTTTAATAGTATGTGTTGTGTTGTGTTTTACGGGTTCTGTATGAGTGAACGGTGCTAAAAGAGATTTGTACTGCTTAAGCAAATCTTCGCAACCGTTCGCACTAGGTACCAGAGCAGTCAGTCCAACCGTGGAAAGCTTGGATAAAAATCCGCGTCGTCGCATATCCGTGCGCATATCGGTAAGTGTCCGAGATGACAGCTCCACGGACAAGTCGAAGTGTGCGAGGAAATCCGCTCCTATAATGGGTAACTCTACATCGGCTATAGTGAAGGTCCATGTATATTCTCTCCGTAGGCCGATGCTTAGAGACATAATACGCTCGCCATACGTGCTGATGGATGTGCCGTTTGCAGCCTGTAGCTTGAGTTGAGTTTGTCTGGGCGTTAATGACGATTTCTTACAATAACTCAGCGGTATAACGCTGATCTGAGCGCCAGTGTCAACTAAGAACTTCAATCTGCTGTTGTTGTCGAGAACGTAAAATAGGCGATTTCCGTTATTTACCCCAGCAGCACACGCCCTTAATGGCCGCCGGGTTCGGAGTTTCCCGCGTTCTTGTACGCACATGGTGGCTGACACTTTCTTGCGCGGGCGCCAAACACTTCATGATACCAGCAATAGTTTCTCTGGCGGTGACGAGTATGTCTTGACGTTGATCGTCGCCTACCAGGATTGTGTCTGTTACCTGAAGTATCGCGACTCCGTCCAGGAATGCTCTGAATTCTGTCTAGGCGTAAAGACAGGTTCCTTAGTTCGGTAGTCAGAAAATGGAGTTGCTGGTTAACATCCGGGGTCGGGTTATCTGTCACGACAGAGGAAATTTGGCGCGCTGGTCTAGTGTCCACGATTTTGTCCGCGATCGATGCCAGCTTGTGGACATCGACCTCCTCAGTTAGGACTGCTAAAATTTGCACTATATCGGGCGGCAATTTCTCCAGCCACATTTGTTTTAATACAGTTTCGGATATACTGTTGTCACCGAGTAGTGTAATCATTTTACGAAGAAGTTGGGAGGGTTTGCTGTTCCCGAGTGTTACATTCGTAAGGAGATCCTTAATCTTTCGTTCCTCGGAGCAACCTGTTCGTTGTAGGATTGCGTGCCGAAGCACCTCATACGGCTTTTCGGGCGGGAGATTAATAAGAATATCCGCTACTTCCGCAGCGATTTCAGCGGGAAGTTTCTCCACAACAAACGCGAATTTCGACTGCTGGGACGTCACGTGTCTGGCTTGGAAAATCGCGTCGAGTTGTATGAACCACGTTTGTGTATTCGTGGTATAGGAAGGGAGTTCCATCCTGAGTGCAGCTTCAATTGGTTGTACAGGATCTGCCATGTCGACTGAGGTTTTGTTGTTTGAAATAATGTGGTTATCAATTTGTTGGTGGTTTTGCCTGTACAAACGTCGGGGTTACCAATTTGTTGGGATTGCTATGAATTAGTGTGTAATCAGAAGGGTTTTTAGGTTTGTGGTAATAAACGTGAAAAGCATGTTCTTCATATTAATCACAACAATTTAGCGTAGACATACAAAAGGAATAAATCTCAAAGGCAATATTGAACGAAGAAATAAAGGTAGTCGTGAATTCAATTAGAAACAAACATTGAATATTTATGTACAAATAAATTACAATACAATTTTTGGAAAAAGTTGTGTTTCAGTCGAAATAACTGAATTGTTGAACAAAAGTTGAATGAAGTATTTTATGAACTCAAAGTTCATGAATGTTCCTTTGTTTAGGAAAAGTGTTCACAAAAATTTGAGGAAAATTTATCGAGAGATAAATTTTAAAGTATTGTAGTTGCGAGATTTTTTTTTGCTGAATTTTGTATGTTTTTGTTTTGTCAGAGTTATTCACCTTGGACCGTATTTTTTTATATATATTTGCTTTAGTAATAATTTCTGTTTGGTAGTGTAGAATAACACTTTTTTAGAAACGTACTAAGATTTCAGAGAGAGAGAGAGAGAAAGAGGTTGAAGGTTGAGTCAGGTGTTGACGCGCGAAAAGTCCTTTAAGTCAAGATGTAGACACGCGTGGATCTCTGTAGAAATCTCTCTGAGAGTGAATTGCTGACTAGTGAATCGGACTAAGATTCGTCCTTTTATTTACTCTGCGAAAATTAGATCGGCTCCCAGCGCGTTCCCGCCGAAATTTATCCTGGGGCGTCTCGACCAATAATAAGCCGAGTTTCGCCATGTGTGGTGTTGATTGGTCGAAACTAGCTCTTATGGAAAATTCCGCCTTTAAACGGGTTGAGTGGAAAAATACGGACGATTCTACAGGGTAAATAAAAATAGAGAAGTTTCCTTCCAGATAGGTGATCCAGTGTATTATAAAATACACATGAGAGAAGGTAAATTGGACCAGAGATGGAGTCCATACTATAGGATCGTAAAGCAGACGGGTCCGGTTTCCTTTGTGATCTGGGACCAATTGACCGGACAGGTAAAGAGAGTGCATGCGAATGATATAAAGCTAGCTGAAATAGGAGAATGGAAAGGAACCGAAACAAAAACTCAACAGAAAAAAAGGCTGAGGAAAACTACGTTGGTAGAACCTGAAGGGTTAGAGACTGAGAGTGAAAGTGAAGGGAGTGAAGAGATTGAAATTAGCCAAACTACCCTTCGAAGGCTGAGGGAGGAAAGTCGGACCCCAGCGGGACATTCTGAGGAAGCAGAGTGAATAGGAGGAAGAGGATGAAATTCCGTTAGCTCAATTGCAGAGTAAATTGCGGGCTGAAAAAGCACCTAGTGTTAATGAGGAATTACCACTAAAACGGTGATTGAGGGGAGCGGTGCAGCCCGATCCCAAGGATTAAGTGAAACCAGTACAGTGGCTGTGGTGAATGAGTGACGGTCTGGGACTAACTGTGCATTTATCATCGGTGCTGGTGAACTGTGTGGACGGACCCCATGCATGCACGGCGCTGGTGGTGGTGTGGGTCGGTGCTTGAGGTATCGCTCTAAGAGGTAACCACCCGCTAAAAACAATAAGAGAATGATTGAGTAAGACGAATTATTCTCTCCATCTCTTTGCAGACATGGACGAGAGGAGACTCGTGGTACTGACTATGCTAGTTGTGGTAGCTAATACTTGGGAACACAGTGAGAATACTGTATTTAAGAAGACTAGCGAAGTGATTATAACTAGCTAGATCAAAGTAGTTTGGTGATAGACCTGCGGCCGTATAATAAGTTACTGGGTCAGTTGAAGACCGAAGTGGACAAACTAGATACAGCCAGGACCCAAGTCGCCGGAGACTATTTACAGACTCCGGAATACCACCGTATATTATACCCCTTATCTCAGGAATCCCTAATACTTGAGACACAATGGAAGGACATGAATTACTATTTGAAAGGAATAAAGTTGTTACGGGCCAGGCAAAAGAGGGCAGTATTACCTATAATGGGAAAGGCATTAAACGCGTTGTTTGGTACAGTCTCCGAAGGCGAAGTGAGAGTAATTAAGAGGAAATTAAAGGTGGTAGAACAGAGACAACAAGCAATGGCTCAGTCGGTTAGAGAGAGCGTATCCATACTCAATGTTACTAGGTTGGAATTGGCTAAGAGGGAGTATCAATTGGTTGATTCCTCACCTACGGGTTCTTAGAAAGGAAGTGATAAAGGTAACCACGTCTGTAACAACCGAATTACAGAAATTAGAGGGGGTTTTGCAATGGTATTTTCAATTATTAGCTATAATGAGTAAGGTACGTCAAACAAGTCACTCTCTAACGGTGTTGTTAGAGCATGTGAGAGCACAATTAGACATGCTGTCGCTGGGACACCTGTCTCCGAGTATTATAACTCCGGAACGATAAAGAGAAGTTTAAAGAGAATGAGGTTCTGTTAGAGCTGGTTGGAACGAATGCCAGTGGATGGACGGGATTGTGGGAACCCATTATAAAGGAGATTTCTAAGATGTCGCGAGAAAAGATGCTGGCGTTGTTAAGGCCAATCGATAAGATTGATCTTGGACGGTTGAAGTCGGAGTTAGATAATATAGGTACGCCGAATTCGGGCTGGAAAGAGAATTTGGTTGCTATAATAACCTGGCCGACTGTTGATAGTCGTGGCCTTGCTAGTTTGGTGGTGGTTGAAGAGGCGTGCGGTGTTGTCGACCGGGCAGAATAAACTGTCACGGGAGTGCATGAGTGAAGGAGGGATTCCAGTTAGTGCACTTTACCAAGGTAGGTCCGACCCGAGTGCATTGGGAACCCCTAACTGATATTGAAGAAGAGTTCACGATTGTCGTGGAAGGACCTGAAACAACAAAAGATTCGACAAAGCCTGTTGTGAAGGCGAGACAAAATAGGAGGGACAGATTTACGAAATAAATCGAATTTTTTTTTTGTAATGAGACTGAAATAATTGGTAAGGAGTGTTGCGAACTCCAATAAAAAAAGGAAAGAACACTTGAACTAGTGAACTATGTGAAAAGGTTCTATTGCACGAGATCACCACAACAGTGAACTTTAACCGGAAGTTGCATGTACATATGTATCGTAAGGACAATGAAAATGTAAGTGGGCATAATGAGCCCTAAGAAGAACCGCTTTGGTTCTTTGCATGCTGGAAGAGACGTATGTTTAAGTAGACTCTAGTCAGAAGCATGTTGGACTGGGTTTTCTCATATTTTGTTGATAGGAAAGCTCGTTTGTCATTTACTAGTAAATGACAGATGGGTAGGGGAGGAAATGTGACAGAGAAGAGAGTCGGGAATACAAACACACGCACACAGGTATTTTTTTTTTATTGAAATTGGAGTGAATCTGAGTAGCGAAATTAGATCAGAGAATTTTTGTTTACTGATGGAAATCTGATCTAGGGCACGAGTTGTACCCATTTGGAATTGGGTCGTTAGAAAAGACAATGAATAATGTTCGAAACAATTTTTGTCGGTTAAAATTATAAATAGGGCTGGGTAAGCAAGAAGGACCTTTAGAATTCACATGATTTGGTTGAAAGTGGCCAGAACCCGTGATAATCGCGTGCGAAGTAGTAGGGTCAAGGTTCAGTTGAGACCAGCTGGTTTTTTCTATATAAACGCGTAGTTATGCTGAAAAAGGAGCAGTCGGGAGAGAATTCTCGAAGAGACTAGAGAGGCTTCGATCGGTCGGCGCCGTCGCCCGCATGCCGTCACGCGCATGAGTTACGGGTCGCGGCGCTACAAGACTGAGGAGAAGTGCAGTCGAGATGGCTAGAGAGAGGTCGGAGACGGGAAGTGACGCCAGAGATTGGAACCAAACGCCTGCTAACATATTTTGTTGATATAAGTACGAAAAAGCGAATTACTCCTCCGACAATCTAAGACTGCTACTGCTACTATTATTACTACCGCCGAGGAGGAACACAACTATAAACTTTAAGCCGCGCACAGAACTCTTTATCTCTCCATCGCAAGAGTCGTATATCGTTCTGAGACGATTTCACAAGCTAATCACAACCCACTCTCTCCCTCTCTGTCTAGAATCCAGTGTATGAGTTTTTACGTCAATTATTTTCTTTTCTGTAACCCGTTTCTTTTCTATACTGTTCTTTTCTGCTATATAAAAGACATTAACAATTCAAACATTGAATAGTTGTTTGTCCGGCTTTCTGCATATATATATATATATATATATATAATTTTTGTGCATTCTAAATTTCTTAGCACAGATCCTCCAGCCGTGTCTACATCTTCAGTCGACCGTTAATGGTTGAACATCACTTTTGCTTTCTGGATCAAACCAAACACAACATGGGCAGGAAGCAGGATTAAACCAGTTGACCGGTGGAATGATCTACGGATGCCCAGGGAACCTACGGTCACTCTCTTAAGTTCGGTTAAGACCGAGTAGATATCTCAACCTAGAGAGTAAGACGACGGAGGCTGAGGGGCTGGGGCGAAAGTGTTAGACTGGTGGCCGTGACCAGGTTAGACTGGTGGCCGTGACTAGGATAGCCCCTTGGGAAAGTGTTAGACATAGCCGTAAATGTAGGATCCATTTAAAGACCTGTTTGGGTGGCTCACTCCAACTTCCGGCTGGTGGAACATGAGTGGGCAGAAAGTGGTGATGGGTCACCAGTCCGTATCCATATAATGAAGCCGTCAGTGAATCGGCCAGCAGCCAGTGAAACAGCCAGGCAGTGGGTGTGTAGGGGATTCGTTTTCCGTGGACGGAACTTAGTGAGATGTCAATTAGAAAAAGTAGCAGAAGGAAGACATTGCCAATTAAGTGAGAAATCGTATTTTTTTCTACTTTCCAATTCAACAAGTGTCTTGAAAAGCATTTGTTTCTATTGTCTTGCTGACGGTCTTCAAGGCCCTAATATTGAAACGAATCTATGGAACACGGCGAGCGCCATTGTATTCGCATACAGCCGACGTTGGATGTCATCACAGCTTGTGCAGTGATGTGCAGAATTGCTTTAACACACGTACATTATATATGTTTCAGAGTTTGTCATAGAGAAACTAAAAACTGTGGGATATGCTACTAGACCTAAGAAAGTAATTACCTTTCGTTGCTATCGCGGTCAGTGCTAGATGAAATTGTCTCGTTGTCCATCAGAGCTATGACATTGATGGGTATGGAATATAAAAGGTTGCGTATTGGTGTCTATTGTAGGTGGGTGCATGTTCATATGTAAACAATTTATGTAGAAGGAAATAAAACTTGGGTTTCTACTAGAAACCCCTTTATTCTTTTTTTCATATAAGCTGTAGTGAAACAAAGTTCTCTATGTATCTTGGGTATGTCCGTTTTCTTTTTGCTCCAGAAGTCAGGTTAAGCAAGGATGATCACCGTTATAATGGTTGAACTCAAGTCAGCCTTGCGCTGAGTTGGCACGACCAAAGGAAAGCTTGATTTACTTTAGAGATGGAGCTTTTGGAAGACATGTGCAAACACCATGTGTTGGAAAGTGGGAAGAGAGTCCAGTGGACCGAGGAAACCAGTCACAAGAGAAATCTGAATTGAATTGAAAGAATAGAGAATTATCTAAAGTCATAAAGAGAGGAGAAAGTGCACTAAAATGTTGAGATGTTGGTGTTGAAATGTTTGGCAGACTTGAACATTTGTCAGCAATAAAAACGGTGTGTCAAAAGGATGCTTTTCCCTTAACACGGCTATTATTTTAAACACCTTCACTCCCCCAGCAATGTTTATTGTTTTAAAAAGGATGATTAGAATTTTAATAAAACCTAAACATTATCTGTCTATATTTCTGAGATGAGGTATTATGTACACTATTTACATTATTCGGACTATTGTCCTCGTCTTTGTCGCCATATTTATTACAACGATTCGTACAAAAAATTGCAATATGAGCTCTGGTAAAAACATGATATGATAACACCAAAAATTGCAATATGAGCAATGGTAAAAAATGATTGCTGAAGACATTAGGTTTATAATACCCAGAAATTCATACACAGATGTCGTCAACGACACATGGCACAGTGGATAAAGGTGTTGGTTAGATCCAGTGACTGGACCCAAAGAGTGAGATTTCAATATCTGATTAAGGTGGTGGAGAACTTGGAGAGGGGAATTAACACGAGGTAACTGACATCCATTAGACATGGCATGTGGAACTAGAACAGTCTACCTCAGTAGAGGTTCAGTCCGACATTCCAACCACGGCTGAAAAGATGAGTACATTAGTCCAAATAATGTAAACAGAAAACATATTGTAGCAAAATAGCTTTAAACTTTTTCTCGCAACCAATGCCTATAATTAGTTTCTTCCCTTTCGTCCACGACACGTGTAGCCAGTTCCTCACAGCAGCCAAGAGTCTTTTTTCCTTTCGCTTTCGTCGTCTCGTTCTTCCCGTTTTTATGTGTCATTGACAGCCCAAATTTGTATATTCGCAAAGATAATCTCGCGCGAAAATATCTTACTCCGGGATCTAGCTATTTTAAATCTGTAACCCGGGAAGCCACCATTTTTTCTCCTTTGGACAGTTTACACGTGAGGCACGTTCTGATCCTTCTTCGCGCTGGAGGTAAATTATTTTATTCTAGCGTTGCAAAAAATACATGTGTGGAATCTTCCACGTCTGCCAGTCACCCCCACCCCGCTGGGAAATGCACTCTTCCTGTTGCAAACATTCATTGGTTAATCACCTCCAATCTAGCTTGCTGATTGGTCAGTTTCAACCAATCAAATAGCCTGCAAGCGACAGGTCTGTTTTGGTGCCAACTAAGTGTGATCTTGTCACGTGATACAACATACTATAAAAACAAACACGAGTAATTATCGTTCTCTTTACCCACTCTCGCGTCTAAATTCCGAAGAAACGAAGAGTAAAGTTTAGCAGAATTGCAGGGCATTTCTCAATTTTAATGGTGCCTAATGGGCTTCAGCATATAGACTTTCTATGGGTGATGTTTTAAAGCCCCCCCCCCCCCAGCCAGTCTTAATCCTGCATGGTGAATGGGGTTTTTAGGGAGGATTTCCAGGTTAACCGATATATGAAACATCCATTCTCCAATTTAGTTCTTATTACTGTTCTAAATTATTTTAGGTTTGATATGCGATCTGCTCCCCAGTTGGTGTTAGCCACAACCCGTAGTAATTGTAATGCTTTGAAGAATTTCTGTTTTTTGTAGTTTAAGTGGGGGATGAAAGTAAGTTCTTTATCAAAAAAGATGTCCAGAAATTTATGTTGGTTAGTCATTTCAATTTCTGTTCCTTCAAGTTTAAGAGTTGGATCATTGTGCATTTTTTTTTTATGATTGCAGAAATGGATACACTTTGTTTTGGTTAGGGAGAATTTGAAACCATTTTCAATAGTCCATCTGTTTAATTTATTTAGGCACACTTGCAGGTGTCGTTCGGCAGTGTGCATATTTTTTGATCTGTAGCAGATCAAAAGGTTGTCTACATATAATGAAACATCAACTCCTTGATTCAAGGAATTAACAATGTTGTTAATTTTTATATAAAAACAAAGAGTGATGGACAGGATGCAACCTTGTGGAACTCCTTCTTGGATTTTTGAGTCTGAGAATGGTGATCCACCCCGAACTTAGAAACTTCTATCTGACAAAAAGTTATTTATCAAATTGGGCAATTTGCCCTTTAATCCAAGATTGTATAGGTCTTTCATTATTCCATGTCATCTCGTAGGCCTTTTCTAGATCAAAGAAAATGGCTACTGTGTGTTCTTTTTTAATAAACCACTCTAAAGAAAGTTTCTATGTGGACTATGTTGTCTATGGTGCCTCTTTTCTTTCAGAATCTACTCTGTAAAATTTTTAATTAAACCATTAGTTTCAAGGTACCAGTTCAATCTTTTATTTACTATTTTTTCTAGGGTTTTGCATATGAAACTTGTTAATGTTATGGGTCGAAAGCTTTTGGGGTCTAATTTGTCTTCATCTTGTTTTGTATAGGGATCACAGTAGCTGGTTTCTAGCTATTCAGGAGTTTACCCTTAAATCATTATCTTGTTAAAGATGTTTGACAGATATTTTAAAGATTTTGGGGAGTTGTTTAAAAGCTTCATAATGAATTTCATCTGGGCTAGTAGCTGTATCGCTTATGGAATCTATAAATTCATTTAGGGTAAAAAGTTGGTTGTAATCTTCTTTGTTGTTCGAGTTAAAGTTCAGCTTATTTTTTTCTGCATCTTGCTTAACTTTTTGGAATTGCTGTTTCTAGTTTCGGCTGGAGGAATTTCTTTTTAAAGGTTTCAGCAAGTAGATTTGCTATATCCTTTTTGCTCGTTATTTTTATGTCAGTTTGATAAACGTGATTTAGAGGAGGTGATAGATTTTTGCCAGCGATTCTCCTTATCATATTTCAGACATTTTTTCATTTGATATAGGGAGTTTATTTTATCAATGTAATCTCTCTATGATTTTTTTAGCTTCTGTGATGCTTCTGTCCTATTTAGTTTGAATAGATTTAAATTATGAGTTGTAGGTTGAGCATTAAATTATGGGCTGTAGGTTGAGCATTAATTTTTTGTAGTGCTGCTCTGCATAATCTTATTGCTTTTTTGCAATCTTTGTCGAACAATGGTCTTTGATGTTTATTTGATTCACTGCTTTTCAGTATACATTTTCTTGCAATTGCTATTAATGTTTCAGAGAGATATTCAATAGATTTTTTTTTGTCATATCTAAGTTTTTGACAGCATTGGTTTTTATAGTCCCTTTGATGCACTTTGTTTAGTTTCCATCAAGGGAGATGGTTTTCAATTGACTCTGAACTCTTCAGTATAATTGGGCAGTGACACTGCTGCATGAATCATCGAGTGCTTGCCAACTGTATTCTATAAACATAGAAGGGTCACACAGTGATAGGTCAATAGCTGAGGAAGTACCTGATGCAGGATGCAGATATGTATCAGACTTATTTAGCAATTCCAACTGTAAAATGATGAGACCTTTCCACCAATCTAATTTTTGAGTTGGTGGTTTTATGAATTAGCGTTGGATTTATTTGAGTCTCACTGATGTGATTTTCCATGTAAAGGCCAAAAGGTTTCATAGCATTTTCTTTTATATCAAATAGATTTTTGTATTTAGGGTTAAAAGTACAATGGTAAAATTTGTAAAGTCTAGGGACCAAACAAGAAAGTGCATCGAAACAATTACCCTAAAAATATTTATAGTATTTGTTCTGATATCTATTGTCATAATTAAAGGTGCACAATACACATAATAAACATTCTGGTAATCAAATTAGTTTATAAACAGTATACTGGTGCAGTGGTATGTGTGACAGCACTGTAAATGTAATGGCTTCAGGTTCAAGTCTAAATGAAAGAATAAAAGCATAATTTGGAGAACCTAAACTAAGTCTTTTTTTTGACATGCATAAATAACTTGGACCTTCATGATTACAAAAAAAAAAAAAAAAAATTGGTGATATATAAAAATATTTAAACTTGACAAAGTTTTCCATTTCACTGACTCGGACGTTAAGCACTTAAGAGCACTAACACCTACATCATCTCTTTTTATGGGCTCTTCGACGTGGTATAATGGTTAGCAAACTTGTCTTGCTGAATCAAAAGGACAGTTTTTCCATTGACACCACTATTATTTTAACTACCTTCACTCCTCAACAATGTTTAGTGTTTGAAAAAGCGATAATTAGAATTAAAATAAAATCTAAAATATGATAAAAGTGAATTTAGACATTTTTTTTGTTCATGAGAATTTACAACAAAAATATTAAACACTATTAGATTGTTTATTTACAAGAATAATTTTATATTTGCAACATTCTAAAAACTAATAGAATTGTATTAAAACTAATGCAATGTAACATTTATCATTTATAAAGAAATAAATATGAAAACAATTTATGTCCACCGAATTCAGCTTCCATTTAAAAATTATGTTCGTTTATAGTTTTTATTGAAATTTAATATGGCATTTTTTTTTTACTATTAGTATTTTATATAAATTTTAAAATAACGTTATGAATACGAGCATTTTTTTCTTTAAAACCTCCATATATTTTTCAATTGGAAAAATAACATGCTACCCACCAAATGGTCCAAATAAATTTATTAACGTTTCTTGAAGAGAGAGAGGGGGGGGGTCCTCCAAGTCATTTTTATTTGTGTTTTTTTAATCGCTTTAAAAAGGAGAGGGATAGTTTATAAGCAAATGGGTGAGCAGAAGTTGTTGTTGATAATAACAATAGCCGACGTCCAACTTTGACATGAAGAAAACTTGTCATTTAATACTCATTCTATATGCAGCAGCCACTTAGCCATGTGCTTTCTGGGTCGAGGGAAAGAGAAATAATGAGAATTATCTCCCTTTGCCGTCTTGTTAATTGAGGTTGGCGAAAAGCGAGGACAAAGAACTTGGCAAATCGACGCGCTAAGGAAAGTCTGATATAGCTTCAAGAACAAGCAGAAGCAAATCAACAAACACACATATATATACATATTATATGCACATAAAACAGTTGCAAAGAGTCCTCTTTCTCTCAGAATAAATAAGTTCTTTGTAAAAAAAATAATAAATTATGTCTTTTGTTGAAATCCTTTTGCAGAATTTTTTGTTCGTTTGTTTATTCCTGCAGGCAATTGTTAACATAAAAATATATATTTTTTCATTCTAATTCTCTGTATAAATAAATTACTTCTTGAATACCTCAAATCAATAGACAATTGTTAAAGAATCTTCTCTCCCCCTCCCTTTTTTATGCACCTTGTCAGTCTACGTTGAAAAAGGGAAATTCTTCGCTTTTTTAAGATACATCATTTTTCTTTTTTGTTTTCCTTTTCAATGTTTGCTTATATTTAAATTTGTGCCCCACCTTTTCAGATAACAAAAGAAAATATTTTATAATTTTCGATTTACTACTTCTATAATCTACAATACATTGTTTTTAAAATGCAATGTCTCCGAACGATTTGCTTATAGAAGGTAAATCTATGCTTTGTTGGGGTTCGGAAAGAAAAAAAAAAAAAAAAAGGAAATAATAAACTAATTTCTTACTTTTACTTTAGTAATTGTAATAAAGAAGTTTATTAAAATATTACTTTTATTTCATATGAATGACTTTTAAGATGAAATATTTTATTAAAAAAATATTTTTAAAAATTCATTTAAAATAATTAAAGAAAACAATAATATTTTTTAAATTTTTTTCCTGCCCCCAATCAAACAGATGTTTAGGATTTTATTTGACACAACTAAAATTTTTAACCCATAATCTCGGCCTTGTGCCACATCTAAGATGCGCTTAAGTGTTGGGGGATGGGTAATTTTAGTAAAATTTTTAAACCCCTTCTTAATTGAAAACCACCATTTATTGTCCGAAGCTTTTTCATGATAAATAATTCACTATGTCTTTTTTTTTTATGTAAAAATTGCTTTCATTCTTTGTTTTGAACAGAGTTTTTCTACCGGTGTGTTCTTCGGACTACTTCACGTGTTATATGCTGCATTCGGTGGTTTTTATGTTACTTTTTTTAAAAAAAAGTGTGTGTGTGGGGTGCATTCTACTAACTAATGCTTTGATACAACTAAAAATGAAGCGAAATTTAGTGTAGGAAAACAACTAAGATAACAGTTTTAAAAACAAAAAAACAAAAAAAACGAAAATATAATAAAAATACTAAATAAAAGCTTCAAGAAATACTCGAAGACGAGAGTATCAGTAAAAAAAAATGTTAAAAACAACTGAAATGAAGATAGCTGTAAAAAGAATGAGATTAAGTAAATATTTTCATACTATTATTTTTACCTAGGCAAGCGAGAATTGAACCCACTACATATACCAGACTAGCTCGTTAACCATTACCCAATAGACTTTGATTCTTCTTCCCTATTATCCTTTCTGTGGGTTTTTAGATCACTTGGCGGCACCCATCTCCTCTCCCAGCTCTTGAGTCTTGACTCTTGACCGACAGCTGGAATATAGTATGGGCCGTTAGTTCGTTTAAATTATACATCGATAATGAAGTGGCAGCGTGAAGTTACAATTTTTTTACTCCATTTTAGAACATTTGACATTTTGATTGAAAAAGAATTGTTTTTCTTGCGTCAGCAGTTGCTCTAATTTTTAGCCTCTTTTTTTGCGGTGAGAGACACATTCATTTGGAAATTCTTGCAAAAATCAAATTGTAAATGCTGGTTGTGTTGAAAAGGTTGATGTGGCTGCGTGTTGAATAGCATTTAACAATTATACATTTTGTATCAAGGAAAAACAATGGAAAACCAATTTTTGTTTCAACGATAAAATATATATTAAAATCAACAAATACAAAACATTTTTTGTAATGTGTGAAACAATAAGATAGGTGAAGTTGTTTCCCTTTATCTGTTAGCAGAAAGATTAATTGTAAATAAACAAGTTTTCTGAAAGAATGTTCAAAGTTCTGTATTAGATAGAATGATGTTTTTAGAAGAACATGTAATAAATCAGTTGTGGATTATATATAACTAACAGAGGTGTTGCAACTTGGCTTGTTACATAGAACTGATGGTGAATGATATTAAAGTTCTGTGTGCGTGCTTGCAGTGAGTAGAATGAATAGTCTGCGTGTGAGTTGCTGAGTTCTACTGAGTTCTGCTTCTACTGTCTATTTTTGGAACGAATTCCAGTTTATATAACCATGGGTAGGCTCCCAGGACAACGGCGGGAGAAATTTCGAGAGCACACAAAAAATATCTGATTGGATGAAAAATTACCCAATCGGTGATTTTATAACAAAAGCATGTTTTTGAATTAACAGTAGGAAAAATTAAGTGTGGTGAATGCGATCAGTAAATTGTCCTGTGATAGTTAGTATTTATTATTTGACCAATCACAGTTGAGAAAAATGTAGGCGTGTCAAACATAGTAGTAATCGCTACAAAATACTTCTCAGATTTTAATGAAATTTTCAGGACTTATTCACAAATAAATTAGATTATTTTTGAAAGTTTTCTATTAGAAAAATCCTGGTTAAAATACTTTTTTTTTTTTTACATGTGTTTCACCCCCTTACTTAATTTTATGAAAAGTTGAGAAATTCATTGTGATAATTTTAGTGACTATATTAGTTCAAGGCAGAATTCTTTAAAGAATTTAAATCATCGAATTTCTTTTGCAAAATCAGACCCGGTCACACCGAAAATCTCTTCTGAATTGAAAAATAAAAAAACGCAATAAAAGTAAGACAAAATTTAATTAGAGAAGCTTTTATTTGTTTTTATGAATAATATATATTAAAGACACTAGCGTCCGAAGAAAAAAAAATTGATGAAAAATGAATTTTTATAAGATTTGTTTTCAATATTTACAATTTTAAATTGAATAATTTATAAAGTTTTAAAATCTTAAATCTTAAATTCAGTTTCAATGTGATAAGTCTTAGGAAATATTGTTATTAAGTAAAACTATATTTACTAATCATATATTGTAAAGCTTATTACAATCTGATGACACTGAATATTTTAAAAATAATTTCGATTTTTGTTTTTATATGTGTGTATACGTGCATAATTTCTGAAGTATAGATGTACAAACCGATAAATCGATCATTAAAAGGTCACATGTTTTAAGGGTTGCCCCGCCCCCTATAAACTTTATCGTCTGCTCTAACATATTTAACTATGAACACGTTCGGCGATCAATCGGCTGTCAATAAATCGATTAACAAGTAAAAGCACCCCCCCCCAAAAAAAACCGTGGTTAAGAAATGCTTGTATACAACATTTTATGCTATAAGTAACTAATATTTCTTTGAAATCAGATTAATTTAACTTTACATTTGATAATTTTCCTCAAATAACGTTTCAGAAATATATATCTTTTATTTTTTCCAAGATTTTTAAAATTGAGAGTTAACTTTTGTTTACAAATCCGTTAAAATGGCCGATTTTCATCGATTTTACTGAAAAAAAATTGATTCCGATCAATATAATTTCTGTTTAGAGTACACCACAGTGAGTATTTTGCTGATTGGAAATAGTAAATTTAAAATCCTTTAGCTTTCAATTAAAGCTAAAATGAAAGCTTCAGGAAAGCTTTTTCATTTTAAAAATAATTTTAAATTTTACGGTTACTGAATTAGTGGAGGTTTAATTTAAATGAGCTAGTCTTCTGTAAATTTGTGAAATGTTCTTCAATAGCCATATTTTAATAATTGAGAAAAAGTAACAATAAAATTTCAAGGCAGTGTTTTCTGACACAATTAAAATAATAAAGTCTATCCATTTTTAAAATCTTTTATTTTGTTATGTATGTGTCTCTAAAAACATACAACGCAGTCTGGATGACTCAGTTTTTAATTTTTGAAGAAATAGAAATTTATATTATCTTTATGCGCTTAAAATCTCATTGAAATTTTCTGACTGGAACTTTCTTTTCATTTTTTTATTACTACAAATAAATCTTTTGACCAACCGCTTCTATTTAGTAAGATAATGATTTTTGGAAAAGGCAGGTGAAAAATATTTAAACTCAAGTTATTACAAAAAGAACGTCAAATATAACTTCAAGTTTTGCACTTCAAGGGAAATAACTCTGGTATAATTAATTACTTATCTCCCTTGTTTAAGTGAATGCAATTTTTATGTCGAAATTAAATGTTCTTCTATTTCTATAGTCATTCTCCCTTTTTTTAACTAAAGAGTTCCAATTTCTTCATTTTATTGCTGAGTTTTATCATAACCTCTTGCATAGAATATGTCTACGTTGTACGAGGGTCATTCAATAAATAGGGTGAATTTTTCGGTATAAGGACTTCTAATACAGATAGAAGCTTACTTTTTTTATTTTTTTTTGTTTTACTTCTTTTTCACATGGATTTAATTTCTTTTGCAGATTAAAAAAAATCTTTGAGAGTTTTGGCGATTAACAAAGATGGCCGACCAAGAAGCATGCTCCAGGATTGAACAGCGGTCAGTTATCAAGTTTTGGTTGCTGAAGGGTGCAAACCAGTTGAAATTCATAGGAGAATGTCAACTGCGTATGGTGCCACATGTTTCAGCCAAAAAATGTCTACAAGTGGGCTAAATTGTTTAAAGAAGGACGGAGCAGTGTTGAGGATGAAGACAGGCTTGGGAGGCCTACAGAAGTGAGGTCTCCCGAGGTGATCGAATCAGTCAATGACCTCATTCAGTCTGACAGAAGGGTGACAGTGGATGACATTGCAAGGACTTTGAGCTTATCTGTTGGGACAAACGCAGGGGTCATCAGTCAGAAGGAGTCATCTTGCATCATGACAACGCAAGGCCTCACACAGCAGCCCAAACGGTGCAGACCATCAACGAGCTGGGCTGGGAACTGCTCCCTCATCCCCCTTACAGCCCAGACCTTGCCCCTTCAGACTTTCACCTGTTTGGTCCCTTGAAAGCATTCACGAGAGGCACGAAGTTTAAAAGTGACGATGAAGTCAAAAGTGTTGTGAGCGACTGGCTGAGACATCAGTCCAAAGATTTTTACGCTGAGGGAATACGGAAGCTTGTGCACAGATGGGAAAAGTGTGTGACAGTGCTGGGAGACTACGTTGAAAAATAGAAAAAAAAGTAAGCTTCTATCTGTATTAGAAGTCCTTATACCGAAAAATTCACCTTATTTATTGAATGGCCCTCGTATAATTCCCAAAGAAAACACTTTTTTTAGTTTAGGTTAAAAGTGTTTTCTTATTATTTGCCAGTTTTATTGTTAGGTTGTAGGTATCTACCACAAATCTTAGTGTCGTATTGAAAAATAATGATTAAAAATGTAAAAAGTAAGCTTTTCTAACTTTTAGGTACCACCAAAGTCCAAAATAGATATTTTTCCAGAATAAAAGTAAGAAATCTCGCCCCTGTTTTAAAATATTTGCCAAAAACCAGAGCTTTATCCGATTCAAATAAAACTTTCAAGGCTTATTCATGAATAACGAATACGGAATAGTTTATTTCATTAAAAAAAAAACCTTGAAGAAATGTTTTTTGGTGGATATGTTTCAATCCCCTTTTCGATATTACGTGTATGCGCTTCAATTTGGCAGGATTCGTTCAATTTTTCTATCGTTATTTAAACAGAAATATCTGAATATATTATTTCAGTAAAAATTTATGCAACATCGTGCGTGAATATACGGAAAATTCGGCCCACATTTTGTCAAAAACAATTTAATAAAACATACAAATATATTTTTGAAAATTCGTGCTTCTTGCACAATGCAATAGAACAGTATCTGTCTTTATTTCTGAGATGAGGTATTATGTACCGTACACTATTTACATTTTGGGACTATTGTCCTCATCTTTGTCACCATATTTATTACAACGTTTCGGCCGTTGTACGCTCCGGCCTTCTTTGGAATGTCGAACTGAACACTTTATTTCGCTCACTGTCATGTTTATGGATGTCAGTTATCAGTTATCTCCTCCGAAAGTTCTCCACTGCCTTAGCCGGGTATTAAAATCACACTCTTTGGGTCCTGTCACTGGATCTAACTAACGCCTTTATCCACTGTGCCATGTGTCCTTGACGACATCTGTGTATGAATTTCTGGATATTATAAACCTAATGACTTCAGCAACCACTTTTTTACCAGAGCTCATATTGCAATTTTTGTTGTTATCGCTTTTCTCTGGCATTCCTTATTATTATTTTTGTGGCCTAGCATATGTGCTGATTCCTTAAGTTTACGAATTTTCCAATGGTGTTCTTTTGTCTATGATCTCAACCTGATCCCACAGAGGGTGGTGATCTCCCTTCTCTCTCCATACAACGTTTTTTAGGGCATATGATTTTGAGGGTATAGGATTTTGTCGGCATTATATTTTGTCGGTATTTGATTTCGAGGGCATTTTATTTTTGTGCATTTGATTTTTTTGAATTTACTTCCAAGAGCATTTGATTTTGTGGGCATTTGATTTTGAGGGCATTCGATGATGTGGGCATTTGCTTTCAATGGCATGTGATTTCGCGAGCATTTGATTTTGTTGGCATCTGATTTTGAACGTATTTGATTTTGAGGACATGTGATTTTATGTGCATTTGATTTTGAGGGCTTTTGATTTTGAGAGCATTTGATTTTGATGTCATTTGATTTTGAGGGCTTTTGATTTTGAGAGCATTTGATTTTGAACGTATTTGATTTTGAGGGCATGTCTGATGCTCCCATTTTGTTCATCCGTTTATCTGAAAATAAAGCAGCGAATATTATATTGGTGTCACATTTTCTGTTATTTCTTAAGACACTCTCTACTTCTCTATTGGCCTGATTTTGACTTCTTCAATTTATACCTCGTAGTTATTCATGACATTGATTCATGATCTGCATCTTGTTATAAAGTGAGACAGCTGTTGATCTCCAGATTGGCCGCAGAATGTTGAACGCGCGTCCAGCTTTGATGATTCGGCACTTGACGTCTTTATCTGTCCACCCATCTTTACTGACAAGTCAAGTCGGTCCTACTTTACGGCTCAAGTACCTGGCGGGTAACAAAGACCAACACCCACAAGCCTCAGACATTAACCGACCGATGTCTCAGGAACATCCTCAATATCAGGTGACCAGGAGTCGTATCCAACGACCAACTGTGAGACAGGACCAGACAAGCCCCAGTGTGAGCAGGAAGGCCCTTGACTAGAATCCACAAGGGAACTCGTCTCCAATGACCAACTGTGAGACAGGACCAGACAAGCCCCAGTGTGAGTAGGAAGGTCCTTGACTAGAATCCACAAGGGAACTCGTCTCCAATGACCAACTGTGAGACAGGACCAGACAAGCCCCAGTGTGAGCAGGAAGGCCCTTGACTAGAATCCACAAGGGAACTCGTCTCCAATGACCAACTGTGGGACAGGACCAGACAAGCCCCAGTGTGAGCAGGAAGGCCCTTGACTAGAATCCACAAGGGAACTCGTCTCCAATGACCAACTGTGGGACAGGACCAGACAAGCCCCAGTGTCAGCAGGAAGGCCCTTGACTAGAATCCACAAGGCAACTCGTCTCCAATGACCAACTGTGAGACAGGACCAGACAAGCCCCAGTGTGAGCAGGAAGGCCCTTGACTAGAATCCACAAGGGAACTCGTCTCCAATGACCAACTGTGGGACAGGACCAGACAAGCCCCAGTGTGAGCAGGAAGGCCCTTGACTAGAATCCACAAGGGAACTCGTCTCCAATGACCAACTGTGGGACAGGACCAGACAAGCCCCAGTGTCAGCAGGAAGGCCCTTGACTAGAATCCACAAGGGAACTCGTCTCCAATGACCAACTGTGAGACAGGACCAGACAAGCCCCAGTGTGAGCAGGAAGGCCCTTGACTAGAATCCACAAGGGAACTCGTCTCCAATGACCAACTGTGGGACAGGACCAGACAAGCCCCAGTGTCAGCAGGAAGGCCCTTGACTAGAATCCACAAGGGAACTCGTCTCCAATGACCAACTGTGGGACAGGACCAGACAAGCCCCAGTGTGAGCAGGAAGGCCCTTGACTAGAATCCACAAGGCAACTCGTCTCCAATGACCAACTGTGAGACAGGACCAGACAAGCCCCAGTGTGAGCAGGAAGGCCCTTGACTAGAATCCACAAGGCAACTCGTCTCCAATGACCAACTGTGAGACAGGACCAGACAAGCCCCAGTGTGAGCAGGAAGGCCCTTGACTAGAATCCACAAGGGAACTCGTCTCCAATGACCAACTGTGGGACAGGACCAGACAAGCCCCAGTGTGAGCAGGAAGGCCCTTGACTAGAATCCACAAGGGAACTCGTCTCCAATGACCAACTGTGGGACAGGACCAGACAAGCCCCAGTGTCAGCAGGAAGGCCCTTGACTAGAATCCACAAGGCAACTCGTCTCCAATGACCAACTGTGAGACAGGACCAGACAAGCCCCAGTGTGAGCAGGAAGGCCCTTGACTAGAATCCACAAGGGAACTCGTCTCCAATGACCAACTGTGAGACAGGACCAGACAAGCCCCAGTGTGAGCAGGAAGGCCCTTGACTAGAATCCACAAGGGAACTCGTCTCCAATGACCAACTGTGGGACAGGACCAGACAAGCCCCAGTGTGAGCAGGAAGGCCCTTGACTAGAATCCACAAGGGAACTCGTCTCCAATGACCAACTGTGGGACAGGACCAGACAAGCCCCAGTGTCAGCAGGAAGGCCCTTGACTAGAATCCACAAGGCAACTCGTCTCCAATGACCAACTGTGAGACAGGACCAGACAAGCCCCAGTGTGAGCAGGAAGGCCCTTGACTAGAATCCACAAGGGAACTCGTCTCCAATGACCAACTGTGGGACAGGACCAAACACGCCCCAATCGATTGACATCAAGAAACAGAAATGGGGATGAACTGGCCACATACTCCGCAAGCTTGCTTCTAGTCTCACCAGGCAGGCAGAATCCACAATCCAACGACCAACTGTGGGACAGAACCAGACAAGCCCCAATCGAAATTGACAACAAGAAACAGAAATAGGGATGGATTGGCCACATACATTTCAATCCGGCTTCTAGTGTCACCAGGCAGGATCTTGACTGGAAGCCACAAGGGAAGCGAAAGGTGGGTCGACCAAAACAAACTTGGTGCAGAAGTGTTGACGTAGAGGTGACGGCAGCCGGCACATGGGCCGAGGTGAAGAGGATCGCCCGGAACCGCGTCCATTGGATTGGTGTTGTTGCGGCTCTATGTTCCCCAAGGAATCAAGAGGCTTAAAGAAGAAATTGCTCTTGCTGACAGCCATACTTCCTGTCTGCTTTATAATGTATGGTTAGTCCTTTCTTCCAGCTTCCCTTACTACCGTATCCTGGAATTTCTGCTTTTTGTGCAGTTTTCTTTTTGTGTTACTCATGATAATGAGCGAAATGAGATATTAAAGTGGTTGTTTCTATTGTCTGAGATGGGCATCGGTTTAATACAAGGTGCGACTGCTATTTGAGGACATTGTTTTAAGTTCACTACACACTCAAATCACTTATATTATTATTATTTTTTTTTTCAGATAACCCAGTCAGAGGAAAATGTTAAACCAAGAAATGAAAATACACGCAGTCATTGATGCTTTAGCTGCAAAACATAGTGAATTAAAAATTAGTAACTTTTTACATGTTGCCAGATCATTTATTGATAAGGTTCGGTTGGAGCTAGAGGGATGTGATGGCAATGTTTCTCCTGTAGCAAAAAGGGAAAAAAACATTCATAGCGCTCTGATACCGTGAGAACATCAGAATTTATACGGAATGTTCAAAACATTATCGATGAGAACCCCGGAAGATCAATGAGGTCCATCGGCAAAGAACTCCAGGTATCAGAGTGGACTATCAGAACCGTGGTACATCAGGACATTCGATATAAGTCATATGTAATGAGGAAAGGCCAATTCATATCGGCGAAGACACAGGAAAACCGTCCCATGCGTTCAAAACGGTTGCTGAACAAAGTGATAAATCGCCACGAACATGGCATGCTTTGGTTTTTCTCTGACGAAAAAAACTTTGACCAAGATCAGAAAACAAACAGACGGAATGACAGGTGGCTATGTGCATCTCCTTCTGAAGTACCCAGGGTGATGCACACCAAATATCCGGCTACTGTGATGGTTTTAGGAGTTGTGAAGGTCATGTCATGCCACCTTACATTTTCCCACAAGGTCTTAGGGTCAATGCTGCTGGATACATTAATGTTCTTAAAACAGTTGTTAAGCCCTGGATAACTAGAGTATTCAATGGAAAACAAGACTCTGCACCTTCTCACAAAGCCATTGCACCCAGGATTGGTTATCGGAGAATGTTTACGATCATGTGACCCTCAACATGTGGCTCCCTAACTCGCCAGATTTAAATCCTGTGGACTATTACGTGTGAATCGTCGTTGAAAGGGAGACTAATCGACATCCTCATAGTACCATAGCTGCACTGAAGGCCGCCATTGTCCAGGTGATATCTAAAATGTATAGTGACCACTTAATTGCAGCTTGTGGACGGTTTCGAGCCTGAATAGAAGCTGTCATTGAAGCCAAAGGTGGTTTCATAGAATAATTAGATAAAGAAGTATCATGAAGGATATTTGTGTCAATTTGAATTAAATATATACATTGTTTGCTTAGATGTTGCTGTTTATTTAACATACTAAAAATGTCCTCAAATAGCACTCGCACTCTGTATATGCCGTAGTGAAGTGCTTCTCAAACTATCTGAAATGGCGGACCAGTATTTTTTTACCAATGTGTCACGTACCGGTAATATTTGGTGGTAATATTAATTTATACCGGAAACGATATATATAATGAATATAATAAAAGTTGACTGTTTTTTTATCTGCCATTGATTTTGCAAAAAATAATTCAATATCAAAACATATAAAAAGTAATAAAAAATAAGCAGTTTATTAAACACGAAAACAAAAATTATATAACCTTAATCTTTACAAATGATTCCTGAGCATCGCCTGGACACTGGCCGCGTACCGGAAGCTGATGTTTCGCGTACCGGCACCTGTCCGCAGAGCACCACTTTGAGTAGCATTGCCGTAGTGCATATCCGTAAATAGGTGTTGAAATAGGTCTACCAACTGCCCCGCAAAACGTGAGATTGCCTCGTGTCTTGATGATGAAGGACGCGCCCCGCTTTAACGCATGTGAGACACGTTTTTTTTTTGTAACGCAATTTGAGAATCGATAAATTTTGCTTTTTTAAAAAGACAAATTTGTTTTTTTTTTCTCTGAATTCCTGTATCATCTGTGTTTCAGGTTTTATTCCAAATGATATGCAATATTACTGCTCTTGAATGAGTACAGACACGATATTTATACTTTTTTAAAAAAATTTTTTTTTACTATTGTTCACCAAATAGAGGGCTGTAGCGGACCGTGCGGGGGTGAAGATATGAAGAGATATCAGAAGGTTAAAGTTTCCTGCTGGTGGGTCCATCTACATGAGAACGTCGGACTTTAATTAAGTCCAAAGAAAACAAACAAGACCGATATACATGGGTAAACAAATATATATTAATAACAAAACAAGTTAAACAAAGACATGGACTGTTACATAGAGTTTGTATGGAGAAATTATGTGTGTGTGTTGTAAGTGTTCGTACGTACGTGTATTGTTCTTAGCGCGTTCCCAGAATTTTGGAAACGCTGTACTGTGAGAGGTCAGATATTGGTGTAAGTGGAAAAAGAAAGATTTTACATCGTCTCCGCGCGAGGTAGTGGCCCAAGGCCTAAGTCGAAAGAGAGAGAGAGAGAGAGAGAGAGAGAGAGAGAGAGAGAGAGAGAGAGAGAGAGAGAGAGAGAGAGAGAGAGAGAGAGAGAAGGGTCAGCCAGTATTTATAGCCAGGGGAGAGAGACCCCTGTTGAAGGATTAAAGAACTGAGGAGGAGCTAACTCCGACAGGACCAAAGAGCCGCTCAAGCCAAGGCGTATAAGAGGGGAAAACAGGTGCATATTACGAAGATATGTTGACCCTGGGACATGTTAAGATTATGTTGATCGGGGAAGCATCCTCTTGGGTTTCTGTTCCACAATGCAACAGTTCTGGAGAAGAAGCTATTTGAGTGAAACTTCCTCTTTACCAATGAAATAAGGTGATGGAATGACAATGAGTTGACTCAGTGTACGTGGTCTAGCGAAGCTCTGAACAGCTAGGGCCAAGGAATATAGCTCGCCCGAACATCCGCCATGAAAATAGCGATAGATTATTGAAAGGCGAGCAATATTTCGACTCTGGGGAAAGAGATAATAGGGTAGAAAACCATTCATCAATTGCAAATTCGCGTAAACGCTTTTGAAATCTGTCAAGGCTGCAAAGAGAGGTTTTGGCAGCCCAAGCCCAAACAGATGTGGCAGCAATACCCCACTACTGAAAAAAATGTTCTTGACATTTTTTATATTGTTTGTTTTAAAATATAGTTCTGTTTCGCTCTCAAATTCAACTGAATTGTTATTTTGCATTGGCCGTATAAAATTTGTACTAGCCGTATAAAATTTGTACTGACCGTATACATTTTTTCAATGACAATCTCTTGCATATATATCAAAATGATTTAATTCACCTTCTCCCAAACCCTTTTCTACCATCCATTTGCTCAAGCTCATCAAGTACGTTAGGCTCTGCTTTCTTCTATCTCTCTTTCCCTCAATATGTCCTGTGAGTATCAGTTTTTCCAAGCCCTCCTTCCTCATTACGTGCCCCAGAAATTTTAATTTCTTCTTCCTGATATTAGGTATAAATTTCTTTTTAGTTTACATTCTCCTCAAAACCTTGTCGTTGCTCACATGTTCGGACCATGGTATCCTCAGCATCCTTCTGTAGAACAACATTTCTGTTGTTTCAAGTCTCTTCTTCATCTTCGAGGAGATTGTCCAGCATTCACAGATATCAGTACTCTTTTTTTTGTAATTGTTTCCAATGACATTTTCCTGTGTCTTAATACTCTCCTTAGCTTTTGGAATGCATCTTTGGCCATCCCGATACATCTTCAGACCTCAGTGTTACACTTTCGTCTTTTGTTAGAACACTTATATTAAAATTTCTGTACCTGCTTGATTTTATTTTCCCCGTATAACACCGATATTTCATGGACGGAACATAATGGCTGAAAGGAAAAGGAATGACAAACATGTTTTGTTCTCGGAGAGATTTTTATATCACTAAGATATACACAACACTATATATGCATATTTATACGTGCCCCATGCGGAGAATAATATATTATATAGATAGGGTCTTACATGTAATATGGAGATTTTTCTGTATTTCTGGAGAAGACATGTTTAGGACTCCAGATTCAAACGGGCCGGATTAATCTACTATATCCTAAGCGAAGACATATTCTGCAAACAGGAAACAGTGAGTCCTGGGTTTTCCCAAATTGAGGACTGCTAGCCGGAAATTTCTATATGTGGAGAAGATATATTCCCAAAGGGAAACGGAACCATGAACATGTAAGATGTAGCATTTGGCAGCTGACACCAATAAGATTACTGACTGAATGAATGACTGGCCACTTTCGTTATAAGAAATTTAAGCTGCTTGAGTGTCCATCGTCTACTTTTCTGAGAGAAAACAGACGCTGTGTTCGGCTCTTGCTTAAACTTTTGAATTTAAAAAATATTTTGGTACATTTTGATTTGTGGGAAAACAGCTGCGTTTGGTTTTCATTCGGAACCAATCAAAAGGTTTCCCTCCAAATTCCGAGAAGCAAATCTGGAGCCTATCTTGGAGAATAAATGCAGGAGCAGAATTGAATTCCAGGAGTTGACGAACAGCTTCTGAATGAACCCAGAACGACATTGGTTAAGGAACAAACAATATAGAAGAAATTTGACGCCCACCTTGAAAGGAACATCAAGGTTGCTCCTACATCAAGGTAAATTCTTTGACTGGTGTGATTGTTATATTCTTCGTGGCTACCATGAAATTTGCTTCGAACATTGTACCTATTCTTTGAAAATTATTCAGGGAGGTATTTTTTCCCCTTTTTCATTTATTTTTATGTTGTTATCTTTTCTGGAGACCTTATGCTGCATTATAATTTTAATTGTAAAACGGCATATTTCACTTGCATTAATTATTTGCACATATATGTTATTGACCATCATTTGGCATACAAATCACTTAATTTGTGTAATTCTTTCATTTTTGCGTGTGTTAATAAATTTATCGTCTGTTTTTTTTTAAAAACTCGGCTCGTGTCGCCTGTCTTTGTTCTGTGCCGTTAAATGTTACCTCAAACGTTTGTTTGAACTATTTTTTTTTTCGTATGCTTTTTTATCAATAAAAGAATCCTTTATCATCTGAAGTGAGGTCACTAAGTGGCCGTCACGTGACCCACATGACGATCTTAACCGAAGGGAAATAATCGCCTTTAGTATCCCTACAAGAACTTTACATTTTACAGCTAGGACCCCCGCCATGCTGTGTACACAGAGAGTCAACTTATCATCATTTCCTTCGTTCTTCCCGAGTACCACTACTTTGGGGGAACAAACGGCAGGGAAAATGCCGATAACAGTTTCAGGATTTGGATGAACCGTTATCTAACCTAGATATCTTCATACTCTACACACTTACTTCCCCTTCTTATGTACACTATACAACCTCACTTAATAGCTCTCTACCTTGAGTGGCTCTTGGCAACTGACTAGGAAAATGCAGGAATGCTGAAGGATAAGTCCCACTTTAACTGATGTGAGACATGTTTTTGTTGTGCATTTTTATAGTCTATGATATTGGGTTGGTGCATAATTATCAGGCGTTTTTAAACAATATTTATTATTAAAAAAAGAAACATAATAATTCAACAATAACATTTTTAAAATGATTATTCCGGAGTTTATGATTATCGACACGCATTTTTATAACCTGAAAATAAAATAATATTTTTATTTAAAAAAAGTAAAGAAAACAACTATTTTTATTAACAAATAAGCCGCCTACAAAAACGCCTGATAATTATGCACCAACCCAATAATAACTCTATAATAAAATTGTTCGATCATTCAGGCTGGTAAGATGAACATAAATAAATATATTGTTTAACTAGTCCAATGCGTGTTCGAAATATTCTGATAAGCTTTCCTATTTTGTACCCTGACTTCAGAAAGTTAAGTTCAGTACTATATTGACAGCTAGATGTCATAATTAAAAATGCTAGTTATAATCATTATTTATGCTAATATTAGGGTTGGTGCATAATTATCAGGCGTTTTTAAACAATATTTATTATGAAAAAAGAAACATAACAATTCAACAATAACATTTTTAAATGATTATTTCGGAGTTTATGATTATCGACACGCATATTTATAACATGAAGATAAAATAATATTTTTATTAAAAAAGTAAACAAAACAGCAATTTTTATTAACAAATAAATTGCCTACAAAAACGCCTGATAATTATGCACCAAACCAATAC
The DNA here is from genome assembly GCA_964036315.1 of Acanthosepion esculentum. Lineage (NCBI taxonomy): Eukaryota > Metazoa > Mollusca > Cephalopoda > Sepiida > Sepiidae > Acanthosepion > Acanthosepion esculentum. The sequence goes on from OZ038514.1 coordinate 8,590,320, forward strand.
TTTAAAAAAAAAAATTAAGCAAAAATTTTAATTTCAAATTAAAAAGACAATTTATCTTTGTTTTTAATTCCTGTGCCAACTATGTCAACAATTAGTTTTTAAAAAAATCCGAAATCAGTCTTCAGCCTAATGAACCAAATAACGAAACATGTCAAGTGAATTCTGCTGAATGGAGCGCTCAGTAGAATCAGACAGGAAATAGAACAGGAAGAGTGCATGTTCGTCAAAGACACTGGAACAAGGAAGGCAATCCATCCTGGGTATGACGATAAACTATGTGCCAGCACCTGTTACGGCTCCAGCTATGGGCAAATAGTTAACTCCAAAACTGAGGTAAAAAGTATTATAAAAGTGTAAAAATAGGTTTTAATACCAGAAATACTTTGTAAAAAATTATTACCAGAAATAAATTTTTGAAGAAAAAAACAAACAATTACCAGCAATACGTTTTTGAAAAAAGAAAAGAAAGGAAAAAGGCAGAGGAAAAAAAAAAATATTACCAGCAATACATGTTTTAAAATAATATTACCAGCTATACATTTTTGAGGAAAAAAATATTACCAGAAATAGATTTAGAAATAGAATAGAAAACAAAATATTGTCGGCATTAAATAACCCATTGAGGTTGATATGCCGTAAAACAAAATAAACCAAACCAATCTAAACCAAAGAATACATATTCTATTCATACGAATCTATCCTAAAAATGTTGTCGGCATTAAATAACCCATTGAGGTGTTGATATGCCATAAAACAAACCAAACAAACAAAGAAACAAGGAAAGCAATTTGTTGTTAACTGAAAAAGCAATAGAAATGCAGAAGGACATGGACGTGTGTTTCATAAATTATGCAAAGGCATTTGATAAAAAACGGCATGGAGAAGATCTATCGGAACTGCTCAGCAACTTTGATGTATTTGAGAAAGATATGAGAATAATAAATAAGGATGTATACTGGCAGCTAACCCTAACCCCTAACCCCTAATGCTAACCCTAACCCCTAACCCTTAACCCTAACCCCTAATCCTAACCCATAACCCCTAACCCTAAGCCCTAACCCCTAACGCTAACCCTAACCCCTAACCCTTAACCCTAACCCCTAATCCTAACTCATAACCCCTAACCCTAACCCCTAACCCGATATAAGAATAATAAACAAGAATGTATACTGGCAGCTAACCCTAACCCCTAACCCCTAACGCCTAACCCTAACCCTAACCCCTAACCCTTAACCCTAACCCCTAATCCTAACCCATAACCCTAAGTCCTAACCCTAAACCCTAACCCTAACCCCTAACCCGATATAAGAATAATAAACAAGGATGTATACTGGCAGCTAACCATAACCCCTAACCCCTAACCCTAACCCCTAACCCTTAACCCTAACCCCTAATCCTAACCCATAACCCCTAACCCTAAGCCCTAACCCTAAACCCTAACCCTAACCTCTAACCCGATATAAGAATAATAAACAAGGATGTATACTGGCAGCTAACCCTAACCCTAACCCTAACCCCTAACCCCTAACCCTAACCCCTAACCCCTAACCCTAACCCCTAACCCTAACACCAACCTTAACCCCTAAACCCTAACCCTAAACCCTAATCCTAACCCCTAACCCTAACCCTAACCCCTAACCCTAACATTAACCCTAACCCTAACCCCTAACCCTAACCCTAACCCCTAACCCCTAACCCTAACCCCTAACCCTAACACTAACCTTAACCCCTAAACCCTAACCCTAACCCTAAACCCTAATCCTAACCCCTAACCCTAACTCCTAACCCCAACCCTAACCCCTAACCCTAACCTAACCCCTAACCCTAAACCCTAAACCCTAACCATAAACCCCTAACTCTAACCCTAACTTGCATACAGATAAAAATGAATTTCAGCAGATATGCAAAAATAGAAATGGATATAAGACAAGGATGTGTCTTGTTACCGGACTTATTCAATCTATACAGTGAGGCAATTCTGAGAGAACTAGAAATCCTACCAGGATTTATTATTTGTGACCACAATCTTAACACCGTAATATATTCAGATGACACAGAAACAAAATAACAAAAACTCCTGCAGTCGTGAAGGAAACGGAAAAGAAAGTATTAGACTTCAAATGCAAGTCAAGAGAATTGCATGGTTGTTATCGAAAGGATGAGCCCAAAGTGTGAATTCTAAATCAGAGATACGAAAATCAAATAAGTGCAGAAGTTGAAATGACTGGAAAGTGTTTTAACAGAGCATGGAAAGTGTGACACTGAAATCTGCAGATGTATTGCAAATGTGGGTCTACAGGAGGATACTGAGTATACTATAGGCTGAATGTTTGAGCAACAAACAAAAATTTAGAGAAAATGGGAAAAAAAGGAAACCAATACTCAACATTAGGAAGAGATAGTTGTGTTTTATAGAGCACGTAATGAGGAAAGAAGGTATGGAAAATCTGATACTCACAAGACAGATTAAAGGCAAGAGGAAACATATTTAGTAAGCGTGAGTAAATAGATAGCAGAACAAGGCTTAGGAAAATTACAGACTGACAACATTTATTAAGAACTACAAGGGATAGGAAGTTGTGGAGAGCCATGAATGCTTATGTCCTGAAGGGACATGGTCGATAAAGAAGATGTTAGGTCATAGATTTTTGGAAGTGGGTTAGTCTAAGAGTTATTTTAGCAACTGTCTTGCATATTCTGATATGATTTTCAGGCTATATGGAAGAATCATTTTTACAAGTGATCATTTCCAAGGTGACCTGAGTTGCTATAAATATTGCTTGTCCGATCAGGTTAAGTTGCTACGTCCAAAAAGGGCATTGAATCGCAGGGGAAAAAAAAAAAAAACTAGTTACCTCCCTTGGTTACAGTCTTCAGAGAATGGAAAAAAGAAAACAAATAAACACACATAAACAAACAAGAAATAATATATCACAAATATTGATGGCGGATAAAGATACCAGGTTATGCAGACACACCCAACATTCTACACTGAAGAAAAGAAATTAATCTATTTACGAGTAAACATGTTATTGAAAAGATGGGGCTACAATAGAACAGAGGAAAAATTTGGTACAAAAAGATTTGCGGACAAAAAGGAAAAAAGATTAATCAAGATTACCATTGATGATGGTCAAATTAATAATAATAATTTGAGTAATGATGATGAATATTTATTATTATTATTATTCTTAATAACATGATGATGATGAAAAATGAGGATGATGATGATGTAATTGGTGACAGAAAAAACATAACAAAAATAATGCCTGTTTTATGGAGTTACACGGTGTAAAAGTAGTGCATTTCAGTAAACATTAGCCTACCAGATCCCTAAACTTTGCATATAAACCTCCCCTATTTACATTTAATATTCCAATATTATGGAATGAGGCTAGCTACAAGTACTGGTAGTCTATGGCAGCTGGGTAACATTAGGCTACCAGATACACCAGCCTTGCCTATAAACCTCCCATATTTATATTTAATATTCCAGTATTATCGAGTGAAACTAGCAACAAGTACTGGTAGTCTATGTCATCTGGGTAAACTTTGCCTAGAGGTAAGTAAGAGATGCAGAAAAGATAGGAAGTAGAAGGGGAAGGAAAAGGGTTAACCAAATAGGAGAAGAAAGGCAGTAGGAGGAAGTGAGGTAAAGGAAGAGGGATAGAATATAGGAGGAAATGGGTGGGAAGTAAGAGAAGCAGAAAAAAAGGAAGTAGTAGTGAAAGGGAGAGGAGTAATCAAATGGAGGAGGAAAGGAAGTGGGAGGAAGTGAGATAAAGGAAGAGGGATAGAATATAAAAGTAATTGGGTGGAAAGTAAGAGAAGCAGAAAAAAAGGAAGTAGGAGTGAAAGGGAGAGAAGTAAACAAATAGAGGAAGAAAGGAAGTAGGAGGAAGTGAGGTAAAGGAAGAGGGATAGAATATAGGAGTAATTGGGTGGAAAGTAAGAGAAGCAGAAAAAAGGAAGTAGTAGTGAAAGGGAGAGGAGTAACCAAATAGAGGAAGAAAGGAAGTAGGAGGAAGTGAGGTAAAGGAAGAGGGATAGAATATAGGAGGAATTGGGTGGAAAGTAAGAGAAGCAGAAAAAAAAGGAAGTAGTAGTGAAAGGGAGAGGAGTAACCAAATAGAGGAGGAAAGGAAGTGGGAGGAAGTGAGGTAAAGGAAGAGGGATAGAAAATAGGAGTAAATGGGTGGAAAGTAAGAGAAGCTGAAAAAAAGAAAGTAGTAGTGAAAGGGAGAGGAGTAACCAAATAGAGGAGGAAAGGAAGTGAGAGGAAGTGAGGTAAAGGAAGAGGGATAGAAAATAGGAGTAATTGGGTGGAAAGTAAGAGAAGCTGAAAAAAAGAAAGTAGTAGTGAAAGGGAGAGGAGTAACCAAATAGAGGAGGAAAGGAAGTGAGTGGAAGTGAGGTAAAGGAAGAGGGATAGAAAATAGGAGTAATTCTGTGGAAAGTAAGAGAAGCAGAAAAAAGGAAGTAGTAGTGAAAGGGAGAGGAGTATCCAAATAGAGGAAGAAAGGAAGTGGGAGGAAGTGAGGTAAAGGAAGAGGGATAGAAAATAGGAGTAATTGGGTGGAAAGTAAGAGAAGCAGAAAAAAAGGAAGTAGTAGTGAAAGGGAGAGGAGTAACCAAATAGAGGAAGAAAGGAAGGGAGAGGAAGTGAGGTAAAGGAAGAGGGATAGAAAATAGGAGTAATTGGGTGGAAAGAAAGAGAAGCAGAAAAAAAGAAGTAGTAGTGAAAGGGAGAGGTGTAACCAAATAGAGGAGGAAAGGAAATGGGAGGAAGTGAGGTAAAGGAAGAGGGATAGAAAATAGGAGTAATTGGGTGGAAAGTAAGAGAAGCAGAAAAAAAGGAAGTAGTAGTGAAAGGGAGAGGAGTAACCAAATAGAGGAGGAAAGGAAGTGAGAGGAAGTGAGGTAAAGGAAGAGGGATAGAAAATAGGAGTAATTGGGTGGAAAGTAAGAGAAGCAGAAAAAAAGGAAGTAGTAGTGAAAGGGAGAGGGGTAACCAAATAGAGGAAGAAAGGAAGGGAGAGGAAGTGAGGTAAAGGAAGATGGAAAGAAAATAGGAGTAATTGGGTGGAAAGTAAGAGAAGCAGAAAAAAAGAAGTAGTAGTGAAAGGGAGAGGTGTAACCAAATAGAGGAGGAAAGGAAGTGGGAGGAAGTGAGGTAAAGGAAGAGGGATAGAAAATAGGAGTAATTGGGTGGAAAGTAAGAGAAGCAGAAAAAAAGGAAGTAGTAGTGAAAGGGAGAGGGGTAACCAAATAGAGGAAGAAAGGAAGGGAGAGGAAGTGAGGTAAAGGAAGATGGAAAGAAAATAGGAGTAATTGGGTGGAAAGTAAGAGAAGCAGAAAAAAAGGAAGTAGTAGTGAAAGGGAGAGGAGTAACCAAATAGAGGAAGAAAGGAAGGGAGAGGAAGTGAGGTAAAGGAAGATGGATAGAAAATAGGAGTAATTGGGTGGAAAGTAAGAGAAGCAGAAAAAAAGGAAGTAGTAGTGAAAGGGAGAGGGGTAACCAAATAGAGGAAGAAAGGAAGTGAGAGGAAGTGAGGTAAAGGAAGAGGGATAGAAAATAGGAGTAATTGGGTGGAAAGTAAGAGAAGCAGAAAAAAAGGAAGTAGTAGTGAAAGGGAGAGGAGTAACCAAATAGAGGAAGAAAGGAAGTGAGAGGAAGTGAGGTAAAGGAAGAGGGATAGAAAATAGGAGTAATTGGGTGGAAAGTAAGAGAAGCAGAAAAAAAGGAAGTAGTAGTGAAAGGGAGAGGGGTAACCAAATAGAGGAAGAAAGGAAGGGAGAGGAAGTGAGGTAAAGGAAGATGGAAAGAAAATAGGAGTAATTGGGTGGAAAGTAAGAGAAGCAGAAAAAAAGGAAGTAGTAGTGAAAGGGAGAGGAGTAACCAAATAGAGGAAGAAAGGAAGGGAGAGGAAGTGAGGTAAAGGAAGATGGATAGAAAATAGGAGTAATTGGGTGGAAAGTAAGAGAAGCAGAAAAAAAGGAAGTAGTAGTGAAAGGGAGAGGAGTAACCAAATAGAGGAAGAAAGGAAGGGAGAGGAAGTGAGGTAAAGGAAGAGGGATAGAAAATAGGAGTAATTGGGTGGAAAGTAAGAGAAGCAGAAAAAAAGAAGTAGTAGTGAAAGGGAGAGGTGTAACCAAATAGAGGAAGAAAGGAAGGGAGAGGAAGTGAGGTAAAGGAAGAGGGATAGAAAATAGGTGTAATTGGGTGGAAAGTAAGAGAAGCAGAAAAAAAGGAAGTAGTAGTGAAAGGGAGAGGAGTAACCAAATAGAGGAGGAAAGGAAGTGAGAGGAAGTGAGGTAAAGGAAGAGGGATAGAAAATAGGAGTAATTGGGTGGAAAGTAAGAGAAGCAGAAAAAAAGGAAGTAGTAGTGAAAGGGAGAGGGGTAACCAAATAGAGGAAGAAAGGAAGGGAGAGGAAGTGAGGTAAAGGAAGATGGAAAGAAAATAGGAGTAATTGGGTGGAAAGTAAGAGAAGCAGAAAAAAAGAAGTAGTAGTGAAAGGGAGAGGTGTAACCAAATAGAGGAGGAAAGGAAGTGGGAGGAAGTGAGGTAAAGGAAGAGGGATAGAAAATAGGAGTAATTGGGTGGAAAGTAAGAGAAGCAGAAAAAAAGGAAGTAGTAGTGAAAGGGAGAGGGGTAACCAAATAGAGGAAGAAAGGAAGGGAGAGGAAGTGAGGTAAAGGAAGATGGAAAGAAAATAGGAGTAATTGGGTGGAAAGTAAGAGAAGCAGAAAAAAAGGAAGTAGTAGTGAAAGGGAGAGGAGTAACCAAATAGAGGAAGAAAGGAAGGGAGAGGAAGTGAGGTAAAGGAAGATGGATAGAAAATAGGAGTAATTGGGTGGAAAGTAAGAGAAGCAGAAAAAAAGGAAGTAGTAGTGAAAGGGAGAGGGGTAACCAAATAGAGGAAGAAAGGAAGTGAGAGGAAGTGAGGTAAAGGAAGAGGGATAGAAAATAGGAGTAATTGGGTGGAAAGTAAGAGAAGCAGAAAAAAAGGAAGTAGTAGTGAAAGGGAGAGGAGTAACCAAATAGAGGAAGAAAGGAAGTGAGAGGAAGTGAGGTAAAGGAAGAGGGATAGAAAATAGGAGTAATTGGGTGGAAAGTAAGAGAAGCAGAAAAAAAGGAAGTAGTAGTGAAAGGGAGAGGGGTAACCAAATAGAGGAAGAAAGGAAGGGAGAGGAAGTGAGGTAAAGGAAGATGGAAAGAAAATAGGAGTAATTGGGTGGAAAGTAAGAGAAGCAGAAAAAAAGGAAGTAGTAGTGAAAGGGAGAGGAGTAACCAAATAGAGGAAGAAAGGAAGGGAGAGGAAGTGAGGTAAAGGAAGATGGATAGAAAATAGGAGTAATTGGGTGGAAAGTAAGAGAAGCAGAAAAAAAGGAAGTAGTAGTGAAAGGGAGAGGAGTAACCAAATAGAGGAAGAAAGGAAGGGAGAGGAAGTGAGGTAAAGGAAGAGGGATAGAAAATAGGAGTAATTGGGTGGAAAGTAAGAGAAGCAGAAAAAAAGAAGTAGTAGTGAAAGGGAGAGGTGTAACCAAATAGAGGAAGAAAGGAAGGGAGAGGAAGTGAGGTAAAGGAAGAGGGATAGAAAATAGGTGTAATTGGGTGGAAAGTAAGAGAAGCAGAAAAAAAGGAAGTAGTAGTGAAAGGGAGAGGAGTAACCAAATAGAGGAGGAAAGGAAGGGAGAGGAAGTGAGGTAAAGGAAGAGGGATAGAATATAGGAGTAATTGGGTGGAAAGTAAGAGAAGCAGAAAAAAAGGAAGTAGTAGTGAAAGGGAGAGGTGTAACCAAATAGAGGAAGAAAGGAAGTGGGAGGAAGTGAGGTAAAGGAAGAGGGATAGAAAATAGGAGTAATTGGGTGGAAAGTAAGAGAAGCAGAAAAAAAGGAAGTAGTAGTGAAAGGGAGAGGTGTAACCATATATAGGAGGAAAGGAAGTGGGAGGAAGTGAGGTAAAGGAAGAGGGATAGAAAATAGGAGTAATTGGGTGGAAAGTAAGAGAAGCAGAAAAAAAGGAAGTAGTAGTGAAAGGGAGAGGAGTAACCAAATAGAGAAGAAAGGAAGTGGGAGGAAGTGAGGTAAAGGAAGAGGGATAGAAAATAGGAGTAATTGGGTGGAAAGTAAGAGAAGCAGAAAAAAGGAAGTAGTAGTGAAAGGGAGAGGAGTAACCAAATAGAGGAAGAAAGGAAGTGGGGGGAAGTGAGGTAAAGGAAGAGGGATAGAAAATAGGAGGAATTGGATGGAAAGTATGAGAAGCAGAAAAAAAGAAGTAGTAGTGAAAGGGAGAGGAGTAACCAAATAGAGGAGGAAAGGAAGGGAGAGGAAGTGAGGTAAAGGAAGAGGGATAGAATATAGGAGTAATTGGGTGGAAAGTAAGAGAAGCAGAAAAAAAGGAAGTAGTAGTGAAAGGGAGAGGTGTAACCAAATAGAGGAAGAAAGGAAGTGGGAGTAAGGGAGGTAAAGGAAGAGGGATAGAAAATAGGAGTAATTGGGTGGAAAGTAAGAGAAGCAGAAAAAAAGGAAGTAGTAGTGAAAGGGAGAGGTGTAACCATATATAGGAGGAAAGGAAGTGGGAGGAAGTGAGGTAAAGGAAGAGGGATAGAAAATAGGAGTAATTGGGTGGACAGTAAGAGAAGCAGAAAAAAAGGAAGTAGTAGTGAAAGGGAGAGGAGTAACCAAATAGAGAAGAAAGGAAGTGGGAAGAAGTGAGGTAAAGGAAGAGGGATAGAAAATAGGAGTAATTGGGTGGAAAGTAAGAGAAGCAGAAAAAAGGAAGTAGTAGTGAAAGGGAGAGGAGTAACCAAATAGAGAAGAAAGGAAGTGGGGGGAAGTGAGGTAAAGGAAGAGGGATAGAAAATAGGAGGAATTGGATGGAAAGTAAGAGAAGCAGAAAAAAAGGAAGTAGTAGTGAAAGGGAGAGGAGTAACCAAATAGAGGAAGAAAGGAAGTGGGGGGAAGTGAGGTAAAGGAAGAGGGATAGAAAATAGGTGTAATTGGGTGGAAAGTAAGAGAAGCAGAAAAAAAGGAAGTAGTAGTGAAAGGGAGAGGAGTAACCAAATAGAGGAAGAAAGGAAGGGAGAGGAAGTGAGGTAAAGGAAGATGGATAGAAAATAGGAGTAATTGGGTGGAAAGTAAGAGAAGCAGAAAAAAAGGAAGTAGTAGTGAAAGGGAGAGGAGTAACCAAATAGAGGAAGAAAGGAAGGGAGAGGAAGTGAGGTAAAGGAAGAGGGATAGAAAATAGGAGTAATTGGGTGGAAAGTAAGAGAAGCAGAAAAAAAGAAGTAGTAGTGAAAGGGAGAGGTGTAACCAAATAGAGGAAGAAAGGAAGGGAGAGGAAGTGAGGTAAAGGAAGAGGGATAGAAAATAGGTGTAATTGGGTGGAAAGTAAGAGAAGCAGAAAAAAAGGAAGTAGTAGTGAAAGGGAGAGGAGTAACCAAATAGAGGAGGAAAGGAAGGGAGAGGAAGTGAGGTAAAGGAAGAGGGATAGAATATAGGAGTAATTGGGTGGAAAGTAAGAGAAGCAGAAAAAAAGGAAGTAGTAGTGAAAGGGAGAGGTGTAACCAAATAGAGGAAGAAAGGAAGTGGGAGGAAGTGAGGTAAAGGAAGAGGGATAGAAAATAGGAGTAATTGGGTGGAAAGTAAGAGAAGCAGAAAAAAAGGAAGTAGTAGTGAAAGGGAGAGGAGTAACCAAATAGAGGAAGAAAGGAAGTGGGGGGAAGTGAGGTAAAGGAAGAGGGATAGAAAATAGGAGGAATTGGATGGAAAGTATGAGAAGCAGAAAAAAAGAAGTAGTAGTGAAAGGGAGAGGAGTAACCAAATAGAGGAGGAAAGGAAGGGAGAGGAAGTGAGGTAAAGGAAGAGGGATAGAATATAGGAGTAATTGGGTGGAAAGTAAGAGAAGCAGAAAAAAAGGAAGTAGTAGTGAAAGGGAGAGGTGTAACCAAATAGAGGAAGAAAGGAAGTGGGAGTAAGGGAGGTAAAGGAAGAGGGATAGAAAATAGGAGTAATTGGGTGGAAAGTAAGAGAAGCAGAAAAAAAGGAAGTAGTAGTGAAAGGGAGAGGTGTAACCATATATAGGAGGAAAGGAAGTGGGAGGAAGTGAGGTAAAGGAAGAGGGATAGAAAATAGGAGTAATTGGGTGGACAGTAAGAGAAGCAGAAAAAAAGGAAGTAGTAGTGAAAGGGAGAGGAGTAACCAAATAGAGAAGAAAGGAAGTGGGAAGAAGTGAGGTAAAGGAAGAGGGATAGAAAATAGGAGTAATTGGGTGGAAAGTAAGAGAAGCAGAAAAAAGGAAGTAGTAGTGAAAGGGAGAGGAGTAACCAAATAGAGAAGAAAGGAAGTGGGGGGAAGTGAGGTAAAGGAAGAGGGATAGAAAATAGGAGGAATTGGATGGAAAGTATGAGAAGCAGAAAAAAAGAAGTAGTAGTGAAAGGGAGAGGAGTAACCAAATAGAAGAGGAAAGGAAGGGAGAGGAAGTGAGGTAAAGGAAGAGGGATAGAATATAGGAGTAATTGGGTGGAAAGTAAGAGAAGCAGAAAAAAAGGAAGTAGTAGTGAAAGGGAGAGGAGTAACCAAATAGAGAAGAAAGGAAGTGGGAAGAAGTGAGGTAAAGGAAGAGGGATAGAAAATAGGAGTAATTGGGTGGAAAGTAAGAGAAGCAGAAAAAAAGGAAGTAGTAGTGAAAGGGAGAGGAGTAACCAAATAGAGAAGAAAGGAAGTGGGAAGAAGTGAGGTAAAGGAAGAGGGATAGAAAATAGGAGTAATTGGGTGGAAAGTAAGAGAAGCAGAAAAAAAGGAAGTAGTAGTGAAAGGGAGAGGAGTAACCAAATAGAGAAGAAAGGAAGTGGGAAGAAGTGAGGTAAAGGAAGAGGGATAGAAAATAGGAGTAATTGGGTGGAAAGTAAGAGAAGCAGAAAAAAAGGAAGTAGTAGTGAAAGGGAGAGGAGTAACCAAATAGAGGAGGAAAGGAAGTGGGGGGAAGTGAGGTAAAGGAAGAGGGATAGAAAATAGGAGGAATTGGATGGAAAGTATGAGAAGCAGAAAAAAAGAAGTAGTAGTGAAAGGGAGAGGAGTAACCAAATAGAGGAGGAAAGGAAGGGAGAGGAAGTGAGGTAAAGGAAGAGGGATAGAATATAGGAGTAATTGGGTGGAAAGTAAGAGAAGCAGAAAAAAAGGAAGTAGTAGTGAAAGGGAGAGGTGTAACCAAATAGAGGAAGAAAGGAAGTGGGAGGAAGTGAGGTAAAGGAAGAGGGATAGAAAATAGGAGTAATTGGGTGGAAAGTAAGAGAAGCAGAAAAAAAGGAAGTAGTAGTGAAAGGGAGAGGTGTAACCATATATAGGAAAAAAGGAAGTGGGAGGAAGTGAGGTAAAGGAAGAGGGATAGAAAATAAGAGTAATTGGGTGGAAAGTAAGAGAAGCAGAAAAAAAGGAAGTAGTAGTGAAAGGGAGAGGAGTAACCAAATAGAGAAGAAAGGAAGTGGGAGGAAGTGAGGTAAAGGAAGAGGGATAGAAAATAGGAGTAATTGGGTGGAAAGTAAGAGAAGCAGAAAAAAGGAAGTAGTAGTGAAAGGGAGAGGAGTAACCAAATAGAGGAGGAAAGGAAGTGGGGGGAAGTGAGGTAAAGGAAGAGGGATAGAAAATAGGAGGAATTGGATGGAAAGTATGAGAAGCAGAAAAAAAGAAGTAGTAGTGAAAGGGAGAGGAGTAACCAAATAGAGGAGGAAAGGAAGGGAGAGGAAGTGAGGTAAAGGAAGAGGGATAGAAAATAGGAGTAATTGGGTGGAAAGTAAGAGAAGCAGAAAAAAAGGAAGTAGTAGTGAAAGGGAGAGGAGTAACCAAATAGAGGAGGAAGGGAAGTGGGGGAAGTGAGGTAAAGGAAGAGGGATAGAAAATAGGAGGAATTGGATGGAAAGTATGAGAAGCAGAAAAAAAGAAGTAGAAGTGAAAGGGAGAGGAGTAACCAAATAGAGGAGGAAAGGAAGGGAGTGGAAATGAGGTAAAGGAAGAGGGATAGAATATAGGAGTAATTGGGTGGAAAGTAAGAGAAGCAGAAAAAAAGGAAATATTAGTGAAAGGAAGAGGAGTAACCAAATAGAGGAGGAAAGGAAGGGAGAGGAAGTGAGGTAAAGGAAGAGGGATAGAAAATAGGAGTAATTGGGTGGAAAGTAAGAGAAGCAGAAAAAAAGGAAGTAGTAGTGAAAGGGAGAGGTGTAACCATATATAGGAAAAAAGGAAGTGGGAGGAAGTGAGGTAAAGGAAGAGGGATAGAAAATAAGAGTAATTGGGTGGAAAGTAAGAGAAGCAGAAAAAAAGGAAGTAGTAGTGAAAGGGAGAGGAGTAACCAAATAGAGAAGAAAGGAAGTGGGAGGAAGTGAGGTAAAGGAAGAGGGATAGAAAATAGGAGTAATTGGGTGGAAAGTAAGAGAAGCAGAAAAAAGGAAGTAGTAGTGAAAGGGAGAGGAGTAACCAAATAGAGGAGGAAAGGAAGTGGGGGGAAGTGAGGTAAAGGAAGAGGGATAGAAAATAGGAGGAATTGGATGGAAAGTATGAGAAGCAGAAAAAAAGAAGTAGTAGTGAAAGGGAGAGGAGTAACCAAATAGAGGAGGAAAGGAAGGGAGAGGAAGTGAGGTAAAGGAAGAGGGATAGAAAATAGGAGTAATTGGGTGGAAAGTAAGAGAAGCAGAAAAAAAGGAAGTAGTAGTGAAAGGGAGAGGAGTAACCAAATAGAGGAGGAAGGGAAGTGGGGGAAGTGAGGTAAAGGAAGAGGGATAGAAAATAGGAGGAATTGGATGGAAAGTATGAGAAGCAGAAAAAAAGAAGTAGAAGTGAAAGGGAGAGGAGTAACCAAATAGAGGAGGAAAGGAAGGGAGTGGAAATGAGGTAAAGGAAGAGGGATAGAATATAGGAGTAATTGGGTGGAAAGTAAGAGAAGCAGAAAAAAAGGAAATATTAGTGAAAGGAAGAGGAGTAACCAAATAGAGGAGGAAAGGAAGGGAGAGGAAGTGAGGTAAAGGAAGAGGGATAGAAAATAGGAGTAATTGGGTGGAAAGTAAGAGAAGCAGAAAAAAGGAAGTAGTAGTGAAAGGGAGAGGAGTAACCAAATAGAGGAGGAAAGGAAGTGGGGGGAAGTGAGGTAAAGGAAGAGGGATAGAAAATAGGAGGAATTGGATGGAAAGTATGAGAAGCAGAAAAAAAGAAGTAGTAGTGAAAGGGAGAGGAGTAACCAAATAGAGGAGGAAAGGAAGGGAGAGGAAGTGAGGTAAAGGAAGAGGGATAGAAAATAGGAGTAATTGGGTGGAAAGTAAGAGAAGCAGAAAAAAAGGAAGTAGTAGTGAAAGGGAGAGGAGTAACCAAATAGAGGAGGAAGGGAAGTGGGGGAAGTGAGGTAAAGGAAGAGGGATAGAAAATAGGAGGAATTGGATGGAAAGTATGAGAAGCAGAAAAAAAGAAGTAGAAGTGAAAGGGAGAGGAGTAACCAAATAGAGGAGGAAAGGAAGGGAGTGGAAATGAGGTAAAGGAAGAGGGATAGAATATAGGAGTAATTGGGTGGAAAGTAAGAGAAGCAGAAAAAAAGGAAATATTAGTGAAAGGAAGAGGAGTAACCAAATAGAGGAGGAAAGGAAGGGAGAGGAAGTGAGGTAAAGGAAGAGGGATAGAAAATAGGAGTAATTGGGTGGAAAGTAAGAGAAGCAGAAAAAAGGAAGTAGTAGTGAAAGGGAGAGGAGTAACCAAATAGAGGAGGAAAGGAAGTGGGGGGAAGTGAGGTAAAGGAAGAGGGATAGAAAATAGGAGGAATTGGATGGAAAGTATGAGAAGCAGAAAAAAAGAAGTAGTAGTGAAAGGGAGAGGAGTAACCAAATAGAGGAGGAAAGGAAGGGAGAGGAAGTGAGGTAAAGGAAGAGGGATAGAAAATAGGAGTAATTGGGTGGAAAGTAAGAGAAGCAGAAAAAAAGGAAGTAGTAGTGAAAGGGAGAGGAGTAACCAAATAGAGGAGGAAGGGAAGTGGGGGAAGTGAGGTAAAGGAAGAGGGATAGAAAATAGGAGGAATTGGATGGAAAGTATGAGAAGCAGAAAAAAAGAAGTAGAAGTGAAAGGGAGAGGAGTAACCAAATAGAGGAGGAAAGGAAGGGAGTGGAAATGAGGTAAAGGAAGAGGGATAGAATATAGGAGTAATTGGGTGGAAAGTAAGAGAAGCAGAAAAAAAGGAAATATTAGTGAAAGGAAGAGGAGTAACCAAATAGAGGAGGAAAGGAAGGGAGAGGAAGTGAGGTAAAGGAAGAGGGATAGAAAATAGGAGTAATTGGGTGGAAAGTAAGAGAAGCAGAAAAAAAGGAAGTAGTAGTGAAAGGGAGAGGTGTAACCATATATAGGAAAAAAGGAAGTGGGAGGAAGTGAGGTAAAGGAAGAGGGATAGAAAATAAGAGTAATTGGGTGGAAAGTAAGAGAAGCAGAAAAAAAGGAAGTAGTAGTGAAAGGGAGAGGAGTAACCAAATAGAGAAGAAAGGAAGTGGGAGGAAGTGAGGTAAAGGAAGAGGGATAGAAAATAGGAGTAATTGGGTGGAAAGTAAGAGAAGCAGAAAAAAGGAAGTAGTAGTGAAAGGGAGAGGAGTAACCAAATAGAGGAGGAAAGGAAGTGGGGGGAAGTGAGGTAAAGGAAGAGGGATAGAAAATAGGAGGAATTGGATGGAAAGTATGAGAAGCAGAAAAAAAGAAGTAGTAGTGAAAGGGAGAGGAGTAACCAAATAGAGGAGGAAAGGAAGGGAGAGGAAGTGAGGTAAAGGAAGAGGGATAGAAAATAGGAGTAATTGGGTGGAAAGTAAGAGAAGCAGAAAAAAAGGAAGTAGTAGTGAAAGGGAGAGGAGTAACCAAATAGAGGAGGAAGGGAAGTGGGGGAAGTGAGGTAAAGGAAGAGGGATAGAAAATAGGAGGAATTGGATGGAAAGTATGAGAAGCAGAAAAAAAGAAGTAGAAGTGAAAGGGAGAGGAGTAACCAAATAGAGGAGGAAAGGAAGGGAGTGGAAATGAGGTAAAGGAAGAGGGATAGAATATAGGAGTAATTGGGTGGAAAGTAAGAGAAGCAGAAAAAAAGGAAATATTAGTGAAAGGAAGAGGAGTAACCAAATAGAGGAGGAAAGGAAGGGAGAGGAAGTGAGGTAAAGGAAGAGGTATAGAAAATAGGAGTAAGTGGGTGGAAAGTAAGAGAAGCAGAAAAAAAGGAAGTAGTAGTGAAAGGGAGAGGAGTAACCAAATAGAGGAGGAAAGGAAGGGAGAGGAAGTGAGTTAAAGGAAGAGGGATAGAAAATAGGAGTAATTGGGTGGAAAGTAAGAGAAGCAGAAAAAAGGAAGTAGTAGTGAAAGGGAGAGGAATAACCAAATAGAGGAGGAAAGGAAGTGGGAGGAAGTGAGGTAAAGGAAGAGGTATAGAATATAGGATTAATTGGGTGGAAAGTAAGAGAAGCAGAAAAAAAGGAAGTAGTAGTGAAAGGAAGAGGAGTAACCAAATAGAGGAAGAAAGGAAGTAGGAGGAAGTGAGGTGAAGCAATCTCTGAGTATTTCAACTTTAAACAACAATTTACTAATCGCTTAAATAACTTTTTGGCACCCAGAGAAATATTTTGAGCAAGCTTTTCTTTTTTATTAACTTTTTTTTTTATTCCTTTAAACTTAAAAGAATTTTCTCCTCCATTTCTTTCTCTCGTAAGTGTATTTCCGTATATCTATTTTTTGTGCAGGTAAATAAACATTTTCTTCCATTGTTGTTACACACCGAACAGGCGTTTGAGTTTTTATTCTTCCGCCTGAAATGACCGAATTGTCCGCTCTAATCTTTCAAGCCGTTGTTGCTTTTTTCAATTTTGTCGCATTGTTAACCTCAACCCTCTCATGTGAGAAATCCAGCAGAAATTTCCCACAGAATCCAGTTTCAAGTTCGCCCCGCATTTGCAAGGACTATATACATATTACAAGATCAAAAGCTTCAAAAAGTTTGAATTTATCTACAGAAAGAAATATTTACGCATGACCAGTTGTATGTTGCATGCTCAAGAGTAAGAATTTATTGTTTTCCTGTTAAAAAGGAAAAGAAAAACTATAAAATTAAATTAAAGAAATTAGTACACCGCGAAGTTGGGTTTTTGTCAAAGTATTTTTCAAAACAAATCAGCTTCTTCAAATTTCATCGATGGGTTTGCGAAATTGAACGAAACGTCGAGTTTGTAAATCTCGACAAAAATGTTAGCGATAACTTCAACAATATCAAATACTGAAAGGATTTCAACGCGCGTCAGCGTGTGGCAAAACAATTACTACACTATTGACATTATACAGTGGAGAGGGGAATTAACAGGAGATAACTGATAACTGACATCCATTAGACATGGCACGTGGAACTAGAACATTCTACCCCAATGAGCGAAATAAAGGGTTCAGTTCGACATTCCAACCACCTGAAGAAGGCCGGAGCGTACAACGGCTGAAACGTTGTGATAAATATGGCGACAAAGATGAGGAAAATAGTCCGAATAATGTAAATAGTGTACATAATACTTCATCTCAGAAATATAGATAGATACAAAATACTAGTTTTGAAAAAAGATCATATTCTTCTTTTACTTAATTTTCTCCATGCCATCAGAAAGAGACGTATGAAATAACGAGAAAGGAGGGCTTGGAAAACCTGACACTCACAAGTCATAACGATGTCAAGTGGAAGGTAGCAGGCCACCTACCTGACGAGCTTATACGAATGGATCACAGTACCGGTGGCGGGAGGCTTGGCAAATGCTGTTATTGTTCAGAAAGGATAGGAAATAGTGAAGAGCCAATATCGCCCACGTCTTGAAGAGACACGGCATATGGAAGTAGTTGTAGGGAGGTGTGAGTGGCTTAATGTTTAATAGCACTAACTAATATTTAGTGCCTGATCGAGTGGGTGGAAGGTTTGTTTAAATTTAAATTTAAAAAAAAATTTTCTGACCCCTACTCGAGCTTAAGGCCAACCTATTTAAAAATGTCACACCTTTTGACCTATTAAATGCTTTTCGGCCATCCCAATTATTAAGTCCCCTCCATTGCATTAGTTGCCTAAGCATCATCGTCGAGTTAAATGCAAATTTCAGCTGGGTCAGGATCTTAGCACTAACAGCCTAATGAAAGGCACGACTCTAACTCTTCCCGTAGCTATAGCTAAATAGTAGAACGGCTTCATCCGTCTAAGGTAATTTATTTCGAGTGTTAAGCTCGTAAAAACTGTGTCGGTTACCTCCTCCTAATTTTCGAAACTGCTTCTAGGGGACGCTCTCCAAGCACTATAAATACTCTGCGATAATTCTTTTACCACTCTCTTCTTACTTTCCGCTTATAAGACAACAATGTAAATCTCTCGCGGAAGATTGCGTTTTTCTCTTTTTGGGAAAAGCAATGAACAATACATACACACACACACACGTACGTACGCATATTCACTCACTCATACATTGGACCAAAATGTTTCCGCATTCATTTGTTACACACACTTTATTGTCTTTGTCACTGGTAAACCTTCGTTTGTTAATACATTATCTTTTTTGTACGTATATATAGGTTCTTGTCGTTTCTTAAATTTCTTTACCTGGACTCACATCCCGAGTCCGCCATGTTTGTTGTGGGCATTTCAGGAGACACACGTGTTTATCTCTCAACGCATACATTGGCCCGCAACAAATGCACTCTTGATAAAATCAATGTCTAGATATCCATGAGTCGTTCGTGGAATGGAATCGAAAAAATAAAATCATTGCTCCTTGTATCATACAAAACGGGAATCTATATTTATTTAGTATCACTAATCGAAGTAAATACCAAAAAAGGTCAAAAGGACGCAAACATTTGACCAACAACAGGAAATTATTTTTCTTTTTTTTAAGCGTTTCACCCCAAGCAAGGCGGGAAGCCACTAGCACGCAAGGGGTTACAGAGAGTTGGAGTGAGAGCAAATAGGAGTGATAGAGGAAAGGATGAAGAGAAGGATAGGGGATAGATCAGGGCATCTGGAGACGTCGATTGACATTACATTTGAATAGTTGGAGATTATAGCTATCAGGGAAACAGGTAGAGGCGAGGGAGTTCCACAGGCGAGAGGTGCGTGACATGAAGCTATTGGAGTAGAAGAGACGGCTACATTTAACAGTTTCGATAGTGAAAGGGTGTGAGCGAGATGCCAGCCTAGTGGCACGCTTAAATTCATGAAGTTTGGGAACCAGTGAAAGCAGCACCTCGGCGCAGTTACCATGAAAAAAGTATTTGTAAAAAAGACAGAGGGAGGCAACGGCACGTCTGTGAGAGAGCGACTGCAGACGAGATGCCAGATCAGGGCCAATTACGCTGCATATCCGTCTCTGGATCTTATCAAGAACCTTGAGACAAACATGAGGAGCACCAGACCATATATGGCAGCAATACTCCGTGCAAGGGCGAATGTAGATTTGAAGGATTGACTCTGGCGAGAAAAATTTCATGGCGCGGCAGTGGGAGCCGACTTTCCTTGCGGTGGACAAAGCTATTGACTCAATGTATTTGTTATTAAAGAATATGAACTCGTCAAAAAATTAGTAATCGCATTGTTTCATTGAAATTCGGACAGCTTAAGATTACGACTTCTACTACGAGGTGCGAACAAATACCTTAATATAGAGAAAAAATCAATTCGAGTCGCTACATAACAAACACTTTATATGATGCTTAAATGGTTGACTTCAACAGCGAGGCGATAATGTTTGTTTAAACCAAGACATTGTGGGCGTCCTCTTCTTAAGCCGGCTAATTTTCACAGGCGTAGTCAAATCACTAAGTTGCCGTTCACATCAGGGCATCGGCCAAAGGCAGAGGAAACGAGTTCGAATCTCGTTGGCAGTTTATGATCTAAGTTAGTTCAGGATTGTAGAATTAACATTAAAAAAACCCGAATAAACAAACAAAAAAGCAAACACGACACTAGCATTATGGGAAAAATAGGTTCGCCTATCGTCTGGTTCACACGCCTAAACCTACCTTTTAAACGGGAGTAAAGGTTTATCTTTTTCTTCCGGTTTAGGATTGGGTTTCCGGTTCCTTCTAAAGTCTACTTCAACTCTATACTTCTAACGTCTATGCCTAAACTCTGAAATGTTATTTATTTATTATCTTCCTTCAGTAGGAGTAGATAGGTTTTTTGAATAGGAGTAGAGGTTTATCCCTTGTTTCCTGTTTAGGATTGGGTTTCCAGTTCCTTCTAAAGTCTACTTCAAATCTATACTTCTAACGTCTCTGCCTAAACTCTGAAATGTTATTTATTTATTATCTTCCTTCAGTAGGAGTAGATAGGTTTTTTGAATAGGAGTAGAGGTTTATCCCTTGTTTCCTGTTTAGGATTGGGTTTCCAGTTCCTTCTAAAGTCTACTTCAAATCTATACTTCTAACGTCTCTGCCTAAACTCTGAAATGTTATTTATTTATTATCTTCCTTCAGTAGGAGTAGATAGGTTTTTTGAATAGGAGTAGAGGTTTATCCCTTGTTTCCTGTTTAGGATTGGGTTTCCAGTTCCTTCTAAAGTCTACTTCAAATCTATACTTCTAACGTCTCTGCCTAAACTCTGAAATGTTATTTATTTATTATCTTCCTTCAGTAGGAGTAGATAGGTTTTTTGAATAGGAGTAGAGGTTTATCCCTTGTTTCCTGTTTAGGATTGGGTTTCCAGTTCCTTCTAAAGTCTACTTCAAATCTATACTTCTAACGTCTCTGCTTAAACTCTGAAATGTTATTTATTTATTTTCTTCCTTCAGTAGGAGTAGATAGGTTTTTTGAATAGGAGTAGAGGTTTATCCCTTGTTTCCTGTTTAGGATTGGGTTTCCAGTTCCTTCTAAAGTCTACTTCAAATCTATACTTCTAACGTCTCTGCCTAAACTCTGAAATGTTATTTATTTATTATCTTCCTTCAGTAGGAGTAGATAGGTTTTTTGAATAGGAGTAGAGGTTTATCCCTTGTTTCCTGTTTAGGATTGGGTTTCTGGTTCCTTCTAAAGTCTACTTCAACTCTATACTTCTAACTTCTCTGCCTAAACTCTTAAATGTTATTTATTTATTTTCTTCCTTCAGTAGGAGTAGATAGGTTTTTTGAATAGGAGTAGAGGTTTATCCCTTGTTTCCTGTTTAGGATTGGGTTTCCAGTTCCTTCTAAAGTCTACTTCAAATCTATACTTCTAACGTCTCTGCCTAAACTCTGAAATGTTATTTATTTATTTTCTTCCTTCAGTCGGAGTAGACAGGTTTTTTGAATAGGAGTAGAGGTTTATCCCTTGTTTCCTGTTTAGGATTGGGTTTTCTGTTCCTTCTAAAGTCTACTTCAACTCTATACTTCTAACGTCTCTGCCTAAACTCTGAAATGTTATTTATTTATTTTATTCCTTCAGTAGGAGTAGATAGGTTTTTTGAATAGGAGTAGAGGTTTATCCCTTGTTTCCTGTTTAGGATTGGGTTTCTGGTTCCTTCTAAAGTCTACTTCAAATCTATACTTCTAACGTCTCTGCCTAAACTCTGAAATGTTATTTATTTATTTTCTTCCTTCAGTCGGAGTAGACAGGTTTTTTGAATAGGAGTAGAGGTTTATCCCTTGTTTCCTGTTTAGGATTGGGTTTTCTGTTCCTTCTAAAGTCTACTTCAACTCTATACTTCTAACGTCTCTGCCTAAACTCTGAAATGTTATTTATTTATTTTATTCCTTCAGTAGGAGTAGATAGGTTTTTTGAATAGGAGTAGAGGTTTATCCCTTGTTTCCTGTTTAGGATTGGGTTTCTGGTTCCTTCTAAAGTCTACTTCAAATCTATACTTCTAACGTCTCTGCCTAAACTCTGAAATGTTATTTATTTATTTTCTTCCTTCAGTCGGAGTAGACAGGTTTTTTGAATAGGAGTAGAGGTTTATCCCTTGTTTCCTGTTTAGGATTGGGTTTTCTGTTCCTTCTAAAGTCTACTTCAACTCTATACTTCTAACGTCTCTGCCTAAACTCTGTGATATTTTTTATTATTTTATTCCTTCAGTAGGAGTAGATAGGTTTTTTGAATAGGAGTAGAGGTTTATCCCTTGTTTCCTGTTTAGGATTGGGTTTCTGGTTCCTTCTAAAGTCTACTTCAACTCTATACTTCTAACTTCTCTGCCTAAACTCTTAAATGTTATTTATTTATTTTCTTCCTTCAGTAGGAGTAGATAGGTTTTTTGAATAGGAGTAGAGGTTTATCCCTTGTTTCCTGTTTAGGATTGGTTTTCTGGTTCCTTCTAAAGTCTACTTCAACTCTATACTTCTAACGTCTCTGCCTAAACTCTTAAATGTTATTTATTTATTATCTTCCTTCAGTAGGAGTAGATAGGTTTTTTGAATAGGAGTAGAGGTTTATCCCTTGTTTCCTGTTTAGGATTGGTTTTCCAGTTCCTTCTAAAGTCTACTTCAAATCTATACTTCTAACGTCTCTGCCTAAACTCTGAAATGTTATTTATTTATTATCTTCCTTCAGTAGGAGTAGATATGTTTTTTGAATAGGAGTAGAGGTTTATCTCTTGTTTCCTGTTTAGGATTGGGTTTCCGGTTCCTTCTAAAGTCTACTTCAACTCTATACTTCTAACGTCTCCACCTAAACTCTGAAATGTTATTTATTTATTTTCTTCCTTCAGTAGGAGTAGATATGTTTTTTGAATAGGAGTAGAGGTTTATCCATTGTTTCCTCTTTAGAATTGGGTTTCCAGTTCCTTCTAAAGTCTACTTCAAATCTATACTTCTAACGTCTCTGCCTAAACTCTGAAATGTTATTTATTTATTTTCTTCCTTCAGTAGGAGTAGATAGGTTTTTTGAATAGTAGTAGAGGTTTATCCCTTGTTTCCTGTTTAGGATTGGGTTTCTGGTTCCTTCTAAAGTCTACTTCAAATCTATACTTCTAACGTCTCTGCCTAAACTCTGAAATGTTATTTATTTATTTTCTTCCTTCAGTCGGAGTAGATAGGTTTTTTGAATAGGAGTAGAGGTTTATCCCTTGTTTCCTGTTTAGGATTGGATTTCCGATTCCTTCTAAAGTCTACTTCAACTCTATACTTCTAACTTCTCTGCCTAAACTCTTAAATGTTATTTATTTATTTTCTTCCTTCAGTAGGAGTAGATAGGTTTTTTGAATAGGAGTAGAGGTTTATCCCTTGCTTCCTGTTTAGGATTGGTTTTCTGGTTCCTTCTAAAGTCTACTTCAACTCTATACTTCTAACGTCTCTGCCTAAACTCTGAAATGTTATTTATTTATTTTCTTCCTTCAGTAGGAGTAGACAGGTTTTTTGAAGAGGAGTCGAGGTTTATCCCTTGTTTCCTGTTTAGGATTGGGTTTCCAGTTCCTTCTAAAGTCTACTTCAAATCTATACTTCTCACGTCGCTGCCTAAACTCTGAAATGTTATTTATTTATTTTCTTCCTTCAGTAGGAGTAGATAGGTTTTTTGAATAGTAGTAGAGGTTTATCCCTTGTTTCCTGTTTAGGATTGGGTTTCTGGTTCCTTCTAAAGTCTACTTCAAATCTATACTTCTAACGTCTCTGCCTAAACTCTGAAATGTTATTTATTTAATTTCTTCCTTCAGTAGGAGTAGATAGGTTTTTTGAATAGGAGTAGAGGTTTATCCCTTGTTTCCTGTTTAGGATTGGGTTTCTGGTTCCTTCTAAAGTCTACTTCAACTCTATACTTCTAACGTCTCTGCCTAAACTCTGAAATGTTATTTATTTATTTTCTTCCTTCAGTCGGAGTAGATAGGTTTTTTGAATAGGAGTAGAGGTTTATCCCTTGTTTCCTGTTTAGGATTGGATTTCCGATTCCTTCTAAAGTCTACTTCAACTCTATACTTCTAACTTCTCTGCCTAAACTCTTAAATGTTATTTATTTATTTTCTTCCTTCAGTAGGAGTAGATAGGTTTTTTGAATAGGAGTAGAGGTTTATCCCTTGCTTCCTGTTTAGGATTGGTTTTCTGGTTCCTTCTAAAGTCTACTTCAACTCTATACTTCTAACGTCTCTGCCTAAACTCTGAAATGTTATTTATTTATTTTATTCCTTCAGTAGGAGTAGATAGGTTTTTTGAATAGGAGTAGAGGTTTATCCCTTGTTTCCTGTTTAGGATTGGTTTTCTGGTTCCTTCTAATGTCTACTTCAACTCTATACTTCTAACGTCTCTGCCTAAACTCTTAAATGTTATTTATTTATTATCTTCCTTCAGTAGGAGTAGATAGGTTTTTTGAATAGGAGTAGAGGTTTATCCCTTGTTTCCTGTTTAGGATTGGGTTTCTCGTTCCTTCTAAAGTCTACTTCAACTCTATACTTCTAACTTCTCTGCCTAAACTCTTAAATGTTATTTATTTATTTTCTTCCTTCAGTAGGAGTAGATAGGTTTTTTGAATAGGAGTAGAGGTTTATTCCTTGTTTCCTGTTTAGGATTGGGTTTCTGGTTCCTTCCAAAGTCTACTTCAACTCTATACTTCTAACGTCTCTGCCTAAACTCTGAAATGTTATTTATTTATTTTCTTCCTTCAGTAGGAATAGATAGGTTTTTTGAATAGGAGTCGAGGTTTATTCCTTGTTTCCTGTTTAGGATTGGGTTTCTGGTTCCTTCCAAAGTCTACTTCAACTCTATACTTCTAACGTCTCTGCCTAAACTTTGAAATGTTATTTATTTATTTTCTTCCTTCAGTAGGATTAGATAGGTTTTTTGAATAGGAGTAGAGGTTTATCCCTTGTTTCCTGTTTAGGATTGGGTTTCTGGTTCCTTCTAAAGTCTACTTCAACTCTATACTTCTAACGTCTCTGCCTAAACTCTGAAATGTTATTTATTTATTTTCTTCCTTCAGTAGGAGTAGATAGGTTTTTTGAATAGGAGTCGAGGTTTATCCCTTGTTTCCTGTTTAGGATTGGGTTTCTGGTTCCTTCTAAAGTCTACTTCAACTCTATACTTCTAACGTCTCTGCCTAAACTCTGAAATGTTATTTATTTATTTTCTTCCTTCAGTAGGAGTAGATAGGTTTTTTGAATAGGAGTAGAGGTTTATCCCTTGTTTCCTGTTTAGGATTGGGTTTCCGGTTCCTTCTAAAGTCTACTTCAACTCTATACTTTTAACGTCTCTGCTTAAACTCTGAAATGTTATTTATTTATTTTCTTCCTTCAGTAGGAGTAGATAGGTTTTTTGAATAGGAGTCGAGGTTTATCCCTTGTTTCCTGTTTAGGATTGGGTTTCTGGTTCCTTCTAAAGTCTACTTCAACTCTATACTTCTAACGTCTCTGCCTAAACTCTGAAATGTTATTTATTTATTTTCTTCCTTCAGTAGGAGTAGATAGGTTTTTTGAATAGGAGTAGAGGTTTATCCCTTGTTTCCTGTTTAGGATTGGGTTTCTGGTTCCTTCTAAAGTCTACTTCAACTCTATACTTCTAACGTCTGCGCCTAAACTCTTCATTTTTTTCTCCACAATATATGCTGATAGGTTCATCTATTGTACTGTTCGCACTTCTCCCGTTCCTTTGAACAGGAATAGAATATTTATCCTTTGTTTCTTGTTTAGGATTTGGTTTCAGCTTTCTTGTAAAGTCTCGCCATTCTCTTTTAATCCCTTTGTCTCTTAGTAGCATTATCGCGTCTTGCTTTGGTGCATTTATTTAAAATGAACAAATAAAAAGGCAAAGATGCTTGTTGATATCCGTCGATATGAGACAAGGATTTTCAAATTCAGCTTACAAATAGCTAATTTGCTTAACCCTATCCAAGGCAGGTTATTTTGAAGTTTGCGAGGGCAGAGGGTGCTGCCTGTGAACTTTAAAATGTCGGAATACTTCAAATAATGATTTCAGTTGTTTGTAACTTTGCGGGATAATTATTTTTTTTAAGCAATTCATCCCAACCAAGGCAGGAGTGTCACTAGCACGCAAGGGATTACAGAGAGTGAAAGCACGAGTAAAGAGGGGTGTTCGTAGAAAGGGATAAAGAGAAGGACGGGGATGAGGATCAAGGCATCAGATGTCGATTGACATTACATTTGAATATTTGAAGATTATAGCTATCAGGAAAGCAAATAAGGGGAAAGGAGTTTCGCTGTTGGGAAGTGCGAGACAAGAAGCTGTTGGAGTAGAAGAGGCAGTTAGAATTAACTGTTTCGACAGTGAAAGGGTGGGACATAGATACCAACCTAGTAGCACGCTTAAATTCATGCAGTTGGGGTACCAGTGAAAGTAGCTCGTCAGAGCAGTTGCCATGAAAATCTATTTTTCCTCCAACTGGGTTAGGAACTAGTGACGTCATTAATAGTGAGAGTTTGCAAAGTAAATAAACAACATGCTTCAATGCAAAGAATTCCTGCTGAATGTACGAGAGTGGCCGAAAACTCAGTCGGCTGTATCTGTCTAGATTTGTATTATGTACACTATTTACATTATTCGACTATTGTCCTCATCTTTGTCACCATATTTATTACAACGTTTCGGCCATTGTATGCTCCTGCCTTCTTCAGTATCTGTCTATATTTCTGATATGAGGTATTATGCACACTATTTACATTATTGGGACTATTGTCCTCATCTTTGTCGCCATAATTATTACAACGTTTTGGCCTTTCATTATCTGTCTATATTTCTGAGATGAGGTATTATGTACACTATTTACATTATTGGGACTATTGTCCTCATCTTTGTCGCCATAATTATTACAACGTTTTGGCCTTTCATTATCTGTCTATATTTCTGAGATGAGGTATTATGTACACTATTTACATTATTGGGACTATTGTCCTCATCTTTGTCGCCATAATTATTACAAAGTTTTGGCCTTTCATTATCTGTCTATATTTCTGAGATGAGGTATTATGTACACTATTTACATTATTCGGACTATTGTCCTCATCTTTGTCGCCATATTTATCACAACGTTTTGGCCTTTCATTATCTGTCTATATTTCTGAAATGAGGTATTATGTACACTATTTACATTATTCGGACTATTGTCCTCATCTTTGTCGCCATATTTATCATAACGTTTCGGATGTTGTACGCTCCGGCCTTCTTCAGGTATAATGTCGAACTGAACCCTTTATTTCGCTCACTGGGGTAGACTGTTCTAGTTCCACGTGCCATGTTTTAATGGATGTACGTTATCAGTTATCTCTTGTTAATTCCCCTCTTCAAGTTCTCCACTGCCTTAACCGGGTATTGAACTCACATTCTTTGGGTCCTGTTGGATCTAACCAACGCCTTTATCCACGGTATCATGTGTCCTTGAGGACCCAAGGGTTTAGTTCGACATTTCAACCATCTGAAGAAAGCGTGTGATAAATATGGCGACAAAGATGAGGACAATGGTCCGAATAATGTAAATAGTTCTCAATCGGCTGGTTATGATTGATGCTAGAGCTGTGAAATCTTTCATCCATTAATTTCAGTTCTTCTTATTAATAACCGTATTGATTCTTTCCAGGTAAACTGACATCTGATTGTTCAAAGAAGACTTCAAAAGTAACTAGTAGTGACTTCTCTTGACTTGCCATGCTACATACGCAGGGTCATATCATTTTCATTTCCTACATATTCCATTGGTAAGGAGGAAGTTCTATTCAGCTTTCTGCCAAGAGCTGCTACTTGGTAGAACAGACCCCCAAGAGGATGCTTCCCTCATCAACATGACTTACAGCGATACCATATTAAAACACCAGTACTTGCACTATTACTGAAGTTAAGCAAGTCAAGCCTGGTCAGTAGATAGATGAATAACCACTTGGGAATACTGATTGCCTGTAAGCTTGGATGTGCAGGTGGTGTTATGAATAATGGCTTAGAATTGAAAATTGAAAAGCAGAGTTCTAATTACATTTGGGTTCGTTATATTCCCTCACACACAAATACTCTTGGAAAAAGGTATGAATCCACCTCTTCTCCCCTCCATCTATGGGTTAATTAGTAAGACTTGTATAAGTAATTCATTATTATCTCCATAAAAATTCTAACAATGTAAAAATATTTTCTGGCTTTTAATAACCTGCAAAGGTTACTAAACCATAAAAACTAATCAATCAAGTCTGATCAATAATCTTAACCTCTTTAAGTGTAGAGTCAACTGTTATCTCCTCATAATCTACATTTATTTCCTCTCTTTATGCCCATATGCTGATCTCAATCAGTAATCATCTACCTTGAGTGGCTCTTAGGCCTTCTATTCGGTGAACATTTAATTTAAAAAACAATTTTGAAGATCGTTATTACTTTTTGACTGATTCTTGTCTATAAGAGTGGGATGAAAAATTCATCGGTTGACCGTAAAGGAGTCATGCTAGAGCTGTGAAACATTGCATGCATTCATTTCAACTCTTCTTATCAATAACTGCATTGTTTCTTTCCAGGTAAACTGACATCTGATTGTTCAAAGAAGACTTCAAATGTAACTAGTAGTGACTTCTCTTGAAAATGAACAACATTTGGCGTTGTGACATCATGGTGTTATCAAGAACCTGCAGAAATAGGGTTTAGCCCTGCAGGTCATTCATGCTGACGTGGTTGCTACATTATGGAGTGGTGCCCCAGCTTTATCAACAGGGCAAAAGTGAGTAGCTGAATATAGGAGGGGAAGGGAGAGTCTTGAAGATGACCCATGGTCTGGACGTCCTGGCACTGCCACCACCGAAGAAAACATTGATCGTATTCACCACGTGGTGATGGATGACAGGTGAATGACTACAAACCAAATAACCAATGATATTAGCATATCCCATGAGGGAGTTGAGAATATTCCGCGCAATGCATTTGGCATGACGAAAGTTTCTTCTCGCTTGGTGTCACGTCTTCTGACACCTGATTAAAAGCGCACCAGGCTGATCGCATGGGAAAATCTGACATTGTTTGAGACAGATCCAGCTGTTTTTTTAACGGTTCCTAACTTTGAGACAATCCATGCAATAGAAACACCCCCCTCACCAAGGTCGTTTCCTTTGGCCTCAGGTTTTTTTGGATGCAAAAGGCATTGGTGTTTATTGACTATCTTCAAAAGGGCCACACCATCAATGGAGAGTACTATGCCAACTTGCTTAGGTAGTTACGAAAAGCTATCAAGACGAAACGGTCATGAAAACTGACAAAAGGGGTCTTCTTTCATTAGGGCAATGCTTGGCCTTGGTTTTAATGGTTGTTGTACAACACTGTGACTTTGAACTGGCTAGTCACCCTTCCTGTTCTCCTGATTTGGCCCCATCTGACTAACATCTGTTCCCCAACATGAAAAAAACTTGTCTGGGAACCAGTATTTGCTGCTTGATGAAATTTTAACAAACAGGATGAAACCTTCTTCACCAATGGGATCCAAAGACTGCGCCACCGATGGAAGACGTGTGTGAGTCAAAAGAGGGGGTTATGTTGAAAAATAAACCTCATTTGGTCACATTCAATGTGAGTATCTTGGTCAGCCTATGAACTTTTCAGCTGATCCTTGTCTTTGAAATATTTGTGTACTCAAATCATAAAGTACCTTTATTGGAAAACTAAAATAAGATTATCTGCAATTTTCTAAATTTACAAAATATGCTGACGTCAGCAAAAATATGATGACGTCAGCAATTATGGACAAAAGAAGGATTTACTATGAGCTTTAAATAAAAGGGGGCTGGGTTTATTGCCTGGGGTGTCCTTAATAGGGTAAGTGCCGAGGGCTCTTGGGAAAATTTTCCACCATATTGCCGTTAAACACACTTTATACCTTGTCCTTGTGTCACATTCGGTAGCGACGTGGGCGCGTTGAAAAATAAATACCTTTAAAATAAAAGTTTTTATCGACAGTTTATTTTTAATAACATATCTGGAGTTTCAAATCAATACCTAGACACAAAAACGAGTAGTATCATCTGAATGTTCCTCCCTCGTAATAAGCGCCACCCCACCTCGCCTGGGATAGGGTTAATATTTGAAAGACCAGCTCATACATTGAATTAACTTTCTTTGAATTAGTGGAAAATAGAAACCTATATATGGCAGTATGATGAAGCAATGAGGCTTATGTGTTTTTTTTTTTTTTTAACTTTATTTGTATCAAGGGGGCATTTTACAGGGTCCCACGCCTATGACGGATTGTAGTTTGTAGCAAGAGGGGAACTTTAAAAGGTACATGATCGATTGTCGCTTGTAGAAAGGGAAGATTTTTACAGGGTCTCACATACAAGATGGAATGTGGTTTGTAGCTAGGGGGAATTGTTTACAGGGTCCCACGTCCAAGATAGATTGTCGTTTGTGGCGAGGGAGGAATTTTACAAGGTACCACGCCTATGATGAGTTGTCGTTTGTAGAAAGGTACCACGCCTATGATGGATTGTCGTTTGTAGAAAGGTGAGAGTTTTTACAGGTACCACGCCTATGGTGAATTGTCGTTTGTAAAAAGGTGGGAGTTTTTACAGGTACCACGCCTATGATGGATTGTCGTTTGTAGAAAGGTGAGAGTTTTTACAGGTACCACGCCTATGATGAATTGTCGTTTGTAAAAAGGTGGGAGTTTTTACAGGTACCACGCATATGATGGATTGTCGTTTGTAGAATGGTGGGAGTTTTTACAGGTACCACGCCGAAGATAAAATGCTTCACAAATTGGAGGGAGCAGTATAATGGCTTTTCCATGAGTCCCGGTGCGAACTGAACACAAATTACCCTAGCCGGAGTTTGAACTCGGTTCGCCCATTCTATTCGTTGTGTTAATCCATCAGTAACTCTGCAATTACAGCAGAATTGAAACAAACAAACAAACAAACAACAAAACAAAACAAAACAAAAAAAAAACGAAATAGAAAACTTGTAAATTTTTTAAACTAATACATTTTATTGAATATTTAAGTCCCTATTATTTGTTCTGGGTGGGGTCCTTACTTCCCTCACCAAATAGGTGATACACAGCAGACCATGAAAAAGTGTACTCTGCTGAGTAAGCGATCTACCTATATATACATACATTATACATCGTGTCCCACCAAAATTGACATAATTTTGTAGCCTAATATCATAGCCAATTCTCAATCAAATTATCTCAAATTTTAACAAAATGTGTAAAACTAAGCTGACCGTGCAAACCTATCTCAATGAAAATCTACGGGGTAGATTGGTCAGGCTTGCCAGTGATAATGACTATGACGTGATTTTTTCCTTTTGGACGATGTGAAAGGACAGGTCTATATCTTCTTTTACTACAAGTCTAGAAGAGCAGATAATGATCGAGGCGCTGGAGAATGCTACGCAAGACATGCTACAGCGTGTTTGGCAGGAGCTGGACTATTGACTTTAGGCGTGTCGTGTGTCATAGGTGGTGTGCATATTAAGCATTTGTGAAGCTTTGTGAAATTGATTATTAAAACTACCTCACTTTGAATATCTTGTTCGAATTTTGATAAATAAATCTTTTATTGTTCAACATGAATGCGATTTAATTTCGTTTGCCTGGGACATGTAGTTACTTAGATATTCACATTTGAAATGATGTCAATGTTTTTGGGATACCCGATATATATATATATATATATATATATATATATATATATATATATATATATATATATATATATATATATAATTAAAACCAGAAAGAGAATTTGAAATTAGGCAGGTATCAACTCAATCTCACAAACATCTAATGTCTGTTTTCAAGAACTATCCACGTTCTCGGATATGATTTCTGAGTTCATCACGCGTCCCAAATCTGACCCAATATAAGATATGATAGTGGTAGGAACTTTTCAGCATTTGTCAAAAAAAATCCCCACCAAAAAAATAGCTCCCCCCCTAAAAAATTACATTTTACGGCGTGAGTCGATTACATCAAATAGCAAAAAAAAAACATCTGTCTATATTTTTGAGATGAGGTATTGTAATTATTTACATTGCTCGAACTGTTGTCCCCATCTCTATTGCTATATTCACGACGTTTCGGTCGTTGTACTCTCCGGCCTTCTTCAGGTGATTGGAATTTCGAACTGAACCCTTTATTTCGTCCACTGGGGTACAGTGTTCTTGTTCCACATGTCATGCCTCAGTTATCTCCCTGTAACTCAACTCTCCAAGTTTTTGTAACCAGGTATTGAACTCACAACTCCTTGGGTCAAGTCACTGGGTCATGTGTCCTTGAGGTCAACGGTCAAAGCGTCGTGAATATGGCAATAAACATGAGGACAACAGTCCGAACAGTGTAAATAATTACAATACCTCATCTCAGAAATATAAACAGATCCCGAAGAAGACCGAATTCTACAGCGACCGAAACGCCGGGAATATGGCAATAAAGATGAGGACAGTAAGTCCGAACAATGTAAATAATGTAAATAATTACAATACCTCATCTCGGAAATATAGACAGATGCTGAAGAAGACCGAAGCGTACAACGGCCGAAACGTTGTGAATATGGCAATAAAGGAAACAAATAAACTGGAAACAAAACTGAAGTAATAGTCCAGGCTCAAAAGAAAAAGAAATGTACATAAACTCGCATGAAAAAAGAATATACAGGTTGCGGCAGAAATACCTCCCTTATATACCATCCAGAAATACCCATAACATAATGGTGAGACATTAGCTAGATGAAGACACCATTGTCATTAATGTCTTACCATTACGTGGGAGGTATTTCTGGGAGGTCTGTCTGAAAAGTAACGGGTCTGGGTGGGCTGTGTGAGCTCTGAGCGAGAGAGGAATAAGCGGATTGTGTTATCACCTAACATGATATCTTGGGAGTATGTAATCGTAGCGTGTGCTCCGCTCAGTGCACGAGAAGAGACGAGAGTTGTGGCAGGACAAATCGTGGCTGTTTAACCACGACAATGCATCTTCTCATAACGCCCTGAGCATCCGGCAGTTCCTGGCAGAGAAGAACATCGCCGTACTGGAACAACCACCCTATTCCTCTGATCTTGCTCCATGTGACTTTTTTTTCTTTTCCCCACGCTCATGGTGATCATCAAGGGGACCCGTTTCGAAGCGTGGAGGCCACCAAGAGCATCCAAAAAGAATCCTTCCAGCAGTACATAGAAGCGTGACAGAGAAGGGTGAAAAAGTGCATTCGACTCAAGGAGAATTACTTTGAAGGGGGAAACCATTTTGTTTCTTTGTTTTGAATTGAAATTGTTTGACACAAGACCCGTTAATTTTCAGATTGACTTCGTATGTGGGTCGTATTTCTGCCACACCCGGTATTTGCTTAATATTCAATGAAGGAAAAAGAATTCAAACTTGGCCATTTAAACAAATATTTTATTGTTTATTTTTTTAAAAATATTCCCCGTCCTCTAGATGTTTTGAAAGAATATGAAAATTTTGAGAGAAAAAAAAAAAGAGAAAAAAGGCTGCCGTAAGTTTCGACTGTATAATTAATTAAACATAATTAAAAAAATAAATAAGTAAAAAATATAATTAATTAAGATATAATTAATTAAAAATAATTAATTAAAAAATAAATAAGTAAAAAAAATTAAAAATATAGTTAAGTAAAAAAATAAATCATTAAAAAGTAGTTAAGTAAAAAGAATAATTAAAAATAATTAATTAAAAGATATAGTTAAGTAAAAATGATTAATAAAAAAATAATTAAATAAAAAAATAATTAATTAAACAATAAATAAGTAAAAAATAATTAAGTAAAAAAATTAATGTTAAAAATTGGAAGCGATTGGATCGGAAGAAAATAAGCTGCACTCAGGGCAAAAGAAAATCTTAACCGCTTAAATGCGATTCTAAATAAATTAAAAAAAATAAGAAAAAATTAAGTAATTTTTAAACCTTTTATTAAAGCTAACAATTTTAACTGCCACAATGTCTCTAAAAGGGACGTCTCATGGCTGCTTACGTTATAATGTACCCTGCGATTGCCACCATATTTATTTAAATACATTCGCTCAGGAAACAGCGAAAAATATTCTAGAATATTCACACAATGGGAACAGAAAAACACAACATTAAAAACAAAATATGGGCGCTTTGACGCTGTGTAATGTAACAAGCTTGTCTTATTAGAACAATTACGACTGAGTGTCCATGCTTTCGTTCTTGTGCTACATCTAAGCTATGCTTAGAATAAAAATCACCGTTAAAAAACAAAACAAAAACAGATTCCGGTATTTAAGTTATAGACCTCCATTTCGCTTGTCTAGATGAAGAGATTAGGACGTATGTATAAAAGTGGCCATTTTGGCCTAATCATTCTTGAAGCTTTTATTTTAGTTTTAGTTCCAAGTTAATAGATTAATTATTTACACTATTTATATTTGGACTATTTGGTCGTTGTGTTCTCCGGTCTTCCTCATGTGTATATTGAACTGAGTTACATACGGGGAATTCTGAACTGAACCCTTTCTTTAATTGTCATAGTATGACGATAAACTACGTCCTGGGTATGACGATAAACTACGTCCGACAGCAAAGCCTCTGATCAGGAGATTTTGTGGAGCGTGGAACCACCTCTTAATTGCTGGTGTTCACATTGACCCGGGGTAGTAGCACCTGTTAGGGTCCCAGCTATGGGCAAATAGTTAACCCCTAAACTGGGGTCAAAACACCATGAAAGTGTAAAAATAGGTTTTAATACCAGAAATACTTTTTGGTAAAAAATTATTATCAGAAATACATTATTACCAGCATTACAATACATTTTTGAAAAAAATATTACCAACAATAAATTTTTGAAGAGAAGAAATATTACCAGCAATATATTTTTTGAAAAAAATATTACAAGCAATAAAAAATGTTGTCGGCATTAAATAACCCATCGAGGTTGATATGCCGTAAAACAAAACAAACCAAACCAAACTAAACCTTTATTTAATCTACGGGGATAAACTGTACTCATTCCACTGCCCGTCTATATAGATATCTCGGGCACCTCGAGGCGGTGTAATGGTTAGCAAGCTTGTCTCGCTAGAACAATTATGACGGAGTAGTGAGTTCGACCCTCACTGGGTGCCCCATACATTCCGGCGTGTGCTACGCTTGGAAACGCGACGTTGCCTCGCTCTGTATTTTTTACAAATACTTTCACGGTAATTGCTCCGATGAGCTGCTCTCGCTGGTTCCTAGGCCTCGTGAATTTAAACTTCCTGGCATCCCGTTCCCACCCCTTCACCGTTGAAACTGTTAGATGTAGACGTCTCTTCTACTCCAATAGCTTCATGTCTCGCACATCTCGCCTGTGGAACTCCCTTCCCTATTCCTGTTTCCCTGACAAATACAATCTCCAACTATTTAAGTGTAACGTCAATCGACATCTCCAGTTGCCTTGATCTATCCACTTCCCTTCTCCACATCCTTTCACCTTTCATTCCTATCTGCTATCGCTCCAAATCTTCTGTAACCCCCTTGCCTTGGTCGATCCACTATCTTTCTCCACATCCTCTCCTTTACCACTCCTATCTGCTCTTCCCCCAAACCTTCTGTAACCCCTTGAGTGCTAGTGGCTTCCAGCCTTGCTTGGGGTGATATGCTTAAAAAAAAAAAATCTTATTTCATTCATATTTTCTTTACTGCTCAGTTATTGCTCGCCCTGTTTCCATAGATTCCACGAACACACTGCCCGACCCAGGGATTGAACTCACAATTACTATGTCAATAATTCTGAACTGAACCCTTTATTTAATCTACGGGGATAGACTGTTCTCATTCCACTGCCTGTCTATAGAGATATCTCGTCTAGTTCATATATTTAGCACTGCTTAGATATTGCTCGCCCTGTTTCCACCAAGCCCAAGTACCCACTACCCGGCCCAGGAATTGAACATCACACTTTAATCCACTAAGTGATTGTCCTGTAGGACAGTTTGCTGTAATGAATTTGGCGCCTTAAACCTAACCTGTCTGATGATTAATGTTGCAACTGCGGCTGCCTTTCATGTTTTGATTGCTCATTTGCTGACCTTTGTCTTTCTTTAATGACGCCTCCCATATTGTATTAATTTCTACGCTAGGCCTACTAAGGGGGTCCTCATAGCCTAGCATGTGTTCTGATTCTTTCAGACGTCTAACTCTTCAGTGTCCTTCCTTGTCCAGTATTTTCACTTCATTTCACAGGAGCTGATGACTACCCGTTTCCCTCTATACATGATCAGCCATGCTCGATTTCAATAGTCCGAATATCAATAGTATAAATAATGCTAACATCTCATTCCAGCAATCACTTGATTAAATGTAATATTTTCAGTAAGCAAAATACTTTGCTCCATTTCAAACCGTATTTAAATTGATTGGAATGATTTCTGATGATCGATAAAATCGTCTATATTGACAAATCTGTCAACACAATTCTTTTTATTAAAAAAAAATCTTTCAAAAATAAAATATACTTTTCTGAAACGTTGAGAAAAATTAGCTGATTTAAAGTTTAATTAATCTGAATTGAAACAAATATTACTTTTTGTTTAAAATATCTCAGAAAAGCATTTAACACCGAGGTCGGTGTTTTTATGAAGTGATGACATTTATCGAAAGTCTCATGTTTGAGGAATTTATGTAAGGAGCAAGTAACTGTATGAAAATTACATGCCGAATACACCGTAAACGCCCTTTTCATATAATGTTTTTTTAACTACCCAGTAATTTTAAAACATTTAAATAATTTTAAGCATTCTAATATTTTACTGAATTTTAGGTACTAGCTGTACTCACGAATACGCTTGTTGAGAAAATATTAGAAAACTACTAATAAATTTTAAAATTACTATAGTTACTGCTTATATTTTAATATTGTGTATAGACATCCGTATTTAGAAAAAAATCGGCACATTTACACACATACAAAAAAAATTCAAAATTCTTTTAAAAATACTCGGGTTCGCGGAATTGTAAAATACATTTTAAATTTAATATTACTTAAAGCAATACAGAATTTTAAGATTTAAAATTTATAAATTATTCTATTTAAAATTAAAAATAAAAAATAAATGAAAATATTTGTAAAATTTCATTATTCATCGAAAAAGTTTTTTTTAAGTCAATAGTGTTCATAATATATCTTATTCATAAAAGCAATTCAAAGCTTTTCTAATTAAATAATTTCTTAGTTTTATTGCATTTTTTATTTATTTTACAACTCAGAGCAGATTTTCTATAACTGGGCGTCCTGTTTAACAGCCTAAATTTGATCATTTAAATTCTCCAAGGACTTGTCCTTTTGACTAATATAAACAGTAAACGCAACCAAAAATAGAATTTCTTGAAATTTCATGAAATTAATTAAAGGTGGTTTTACAGAGGTAAGAAAAAAATTAATAAGGTTTTCTCAAAAGGTTACAAAAATAATTTCATTAATTTGTGAATATGTCCTGAAAGTTTCATTAAAAACAATTATCTGATTTTTGCAAGAATTTCCAAATCAATGTGTTTTCAGCGTAAAAATATGCTGAAATTTGACATAAATTTATGGTCCCGCGTTGACGTCAAAAATAAGATTTAACCAAAATTTCCAAGGTTCTAAAAATGGATTTAAAAAAAAAAAAATTTTATATAAAAACATCCTTTAGTCTTTCCTCTTAATAACAGCACAAAGATGTTAACAATAAAATTTTGTTTTTATTAAGTTAGGATCATTTTTTTTAGCTAAGTTTTGGAGATACCTACTGTATAGCAAACGGTGTCAAAGCTGTCCATCAACCAATCATTTTTCTGTTTGTGTTAGGTACAGGCACACCAAGTTGATTGGTTATTTGGTTTAGGTCACATCCTGTACTAATCTTCGACTGTTTCGTTCGTTGAACGACAAGTAACAGTAGAATTTTACTACAGTTCGCGTGTTGGTGCAAGGTTGTCATATATCAGATTGAATCATAAGTAATTTCCATTTTGGGGGAACACATTGTAATTACGAATGTATCCTCCAAATTACTAATCATACTTAGTCGTGAATAAAGATTAGTGTAGATTAGCGTACCTAACCTTTGCATTGTAGTCTCAATGGCACTTAGTTAAGTGCCATAATCGATACACGCTTGGGCGATAATGTCTCCTTCGATTCATGACTGGCTGCGGTCTATCCTGCTATTCAACCCATAATTGAGCGAGGGTTGGGGAGAAGAGATGTATTCATACGTTTCCCAAGTTTATTTGCGCCTTAGTGGATGTAAAGAACCCGACTGAAATTCGAACTCTGCTCTCGGATTTCTCATTTCGAGCCAATATCCATTACACGATAGCGCACACCCAGTCTCAATGGACACAGTGAATTAAAGGAAAAAAATGTCGTTTATCCTACAGGACAACGCAAGGCCGCATACAGAATGAATAACACAGGAAAATAGTTTGGAACTCGGTTGGTCTATTCTTCCCAACCCGCCATTTTCATCTGGCCCTGCGCCAACATATTATCACCTTTTTCAATTGTTGAAAAATGCTTCAATTTTCTCCCCAGAATCAATGTTACATATCTACCATTCGCTATCACGTATGGTCTGGTGACCCTGCTATATATTTAGAGATTTTTGATAAAATCCAAAGAAGAATCTGCAATATTATTGGTCCTGACCTGGCAGCTCAACTTCGGTCACTTCCCATCGCCGTAACGTAGCTTCCTTGTGCCTTTTCTATAAGTATTTTCATGGTAAGTATTCGGATTAACTCTTCGCTATGATACCTAGACTTTATTAATTTAAGCGCAGTACTAGATTGGCGGCAAGGTCTCATCAATTTACAGTTGAAATGGCTAGATGGAATTGTAAATTCTATGCTAACAATTTCTTTAATAATAAAAAAGAAAAGTATAAAGAAACTGAATGGAATCAGCTAAACATGCCCAGCTATTTATAAAAGAAATCAAATATCTTTTCTATAAATACTTTCATGGTAATTGTTCGGCTGAACTCTTTGCTATCATACCTAGACTTTATGAATTGAAGTACAGTACTAGATTGGCAGCAAGGTCTCATCATTTTACAGTTGAAATGGCTAGATGGAATTGTAAATTCTATGCTAACAGTTTCTTTAATAATAAAAAAGAAAAGTATAAAGAAACTGAATGGAATCAGCTAGACATGCCCAGCCATTTATAAAAGAAATCAAATGCCTTTTCTACAAATACTTTCATGGCAATTGTTGGGCTGAACTCTTTGCTATCATACCTAGACTTTATGAATTTAAGTACAGTACTAGATTGGCGGCAAGGTCTCATCAATTTACAATTGAATTGGTTGACAGTTTCTTTTCTCACATTTGCCGCTTATGGAGCACCCTTCCTGCTCCATGCTTTCAGGTCAACTTTGATCTTCAAAAATTTAAACGCAATGTCAATAGCTATCTACTATTTTTCTGATTACTCTTCCTTTCAATCTGTTGTTAACTGGGGGCAAAGAATGACTTGTTAACTTCAATGCCCCCAAAACAAAACTGCTCTCAATTAATCATCTGAGAGACCCCTTCTCTGCCTTCCATGACTGATGCTAACCTCCAGGGAAATGACTCGTTGCACTTTCTCTGGCTGACATGAAGTGGAAAGACTATATTGAATCCCTGCTAAGTCTGTTGCTAAGAAATTTGGTTCACTGTGTCGTTCTAGACAATTTTTCTCTCCAGAATCTATTTCACATATTTATGTATACCATTTGTCTACTTAGAATATTGCTATCACGTATGGTCTGGTGATCCTGCTATATATTTAGAGATTCTTGATAAAATCCAAAGAATAATCTGCAATATTACTGGTCCTGACCTGGCAGCTCAACTTCAGTCACTTTCCCACCGCCGTAAAGTTGCCTCCCTGTGACTTTTCTATAAATACTTCCACGGTAATTGTTTGTATGTGCACTTCGCTATGGTACCTAGACTTTATGAATCTAAGCGCAGTACTAGACTGGAAACGAGTTCTCATCAATTTACAATTGAGTTGGCTAGATTTAGCCGTAAGTTCTGTGTTAATAGTTTCTCGCACTTCTTGCTTGTGGTAATCTCTTCCGGCTCTGTTTTCCAACCAACTTCGATCTTCAAAAATTAAAATTTCAATGTTAATCGCTATCGACTGTACTCCTGATGACTTTTTGTTTCCGCTCATTAGTAATATTTCTGTTCTTTCACACTAAAAAAACCCTTGTGTCTTAGTGGCTTTAATGCCTTGCTTGAGATGGAATGGATTAAAAAAAATGGTAAAGAAAGAAACTTTGCAAGACTAGATTGCTAACCATTACCTCATACCAAGCATTCTTAGTCTACCACAAGGACACAAATGTCGGGTATCTAGATACATAGGATGTCAAAAATTATCTATTAGCTCGTTAATCATTACATCCGGTTCCATGCTTTCCGACGATCTTTGATCTTCAAAAATTTAAATGCAATGTCGATCATTATCTACTGTTTCCGTTTTATAATTCTTTCACAACCAGTAACCCATAGTGTCTTAGTGGCTTTACTACCTTGCTTGGGGCGAATTCGATTAAAAAAAAGAAAAAGGTTTCTCTAGTGAAAGAGTCCGTCGAAAGCTTTTTCGCATCAAAACTTGTGGAATTTTACTTCAAAAGCATTGAAGAGTTGCCTGATAAATGGCCAGGATCCATTGCAGATAATCGTGAATATATAATTGAACAAATTGTAATTGTAGTTTATTTTTGAAGAATAAAGTTAATCAAAAAAAGGGAAATTATTTAGGACCCAATCTGGGATTTAAATGCAGCTTATGAACAGGATTTTTTTCAGTACTTATAATCTGAACATTCCTGCCAAAGACAAAAAACAAAAAAAAAAACAACAAAAATGTTACGGACAACATTGTATAGGGAACGATTCTATAAACAGAACTTTGGATCAGTTCTTGGAACTGACCGAGGAAGCTAATTAGCTTCCACTGGAAATAGCCAGCAATTGTGATGACTGTAGTAGAAGGGATATACCCTTTAACGCGGTAGCAGGGCTTAACCCAACTGGTTAGACATAGCGTTAATAAAAGTTTTAAAAAGTTAAAACCAATAACTAAAAAAGAAAAAAAAGGAATGTTTATACAGATATATTAGCCGTTTTGTAAAGGAAAGCTTTTTTTAAGTAGTATAAAGTAACAAATAAAGTAAATGTTCACTTATCTTATCCTTTCTCAGTTTCACGGATATTACATCCAGCCTTCAGAGGAATTAATTGTAATATTATAATTAAATATTCACTTATCCTTACTTGAGTAAAGGCAAGTGAACATTTTGTTTTCTTTATTACTAGTAATGCTCTATCTCTTGATGTCAAGTTGTCTAACTACAAAAACTTCTTGCCTTAAAGACGTTATCTTCCAGAAATTCCTTGGTCGATCGTTTCCTTTTGTAAAACAGTCTTTGTTCTTTATATATTTTAAACTTTATTTTTGTGGATACCAGTGTTTGAGCACACGCCCCATTTTTTAAACGCTGTGTATTACGTTTACCACACTCGAGAAAACTTGTGCCCTCCAGGTTGATACCCCCACAAAAAAAAACAGGACGTGTACTCAAACATGGGTATCCACAAAAAATCGTTTGGAGGTCCTAAAAATGTATTAAAATAAATCTAATATGATTATATATATATATATATATATATATATATATATATATATATGCGAAACTCAGTATGTGTAAGTGAACATTTAATTTTATTTACTACTATTAATACTCTTCATTGGAACTCTCTAATTACAAAGACTTCTTGCCTTAAAGACCTTATCTTCTGGTCGACTCTTTTTCTGGGAGAGGCACACTCATATATATATATATATATATATATATATATATATATATATATATTACACACACACACTTTATTATAGGATATTACTCTCGAACATACCACCTGATGAGATGCTATGATATGCATCGAAACATGAATACATTTATGTAGCGGTTTTACATATGTTCGAATGTAATATCCGATAATAAAGTATTTTCGTTCTACTATTGTATTGAGCACTATTTTTAAATTAATGCTGTGAATGTGTGAATTTATATTTGATCCGTTCTCATTTCATTTGTATATATATATATATATATATATATATATATATAAATATATATCTTTGTGTGTCTCTGTGTGTGTGTGTGTGTGTGTATCTTCGATGTGAAATATTTTTTTAAAATACACGACATTGCAATCCCAACAATCAGTTTTTCGTAACATTTCATAATATATGCGATATTCAACAATCTCACTATGCGTATGATGCGCTAAAATAGACTCATTTGTTAGCAGTGATTACTGTTTAATATTTATTTTTTTAATTTATTTATTTATTTTTTTTTTAGTTTTTGGTAAAATAAAAGTCTAGAGTTTTGTAATATATGAGTCTTCCGCTGCTTCTTCGTCAGAAAAATCAGAAAAATCTACATTCTTTTTCTCCACATTTTCGATTCTCGCTTGAGAAATAGCATCGCTGAGCGTGAGAAATATGTTGCTTTTGGTATAGCGGTCAATAACGCCAGCGTGGACCATGGTCTGCCAGATACTGTGGCTGCAGCAAGCGAGGAAGACGCGTATGTTCACGTGTTCGTATTCCGTGCAAATATGGCTGAGGACATTGGCGCCGGAAGCATCCATGTAGTTCACGCGAGAAAAGTCGATAATCACGTGATGCACGGATTTCATAAGACTGAACTTCTCTTCGGTGATTAGCACTCCTCCGTCTTCGGGATCCTCCTCTTCTTCAAGACATACGATACTGGAATCCATGCTGGGCGTACAAGATGTCCGTCGACCATCATGCAGTCTAATTCCACTGACCGGGGCGATCGACGGGCGACCGGATGAGACGAACGACACGGAACTGCCGGTTACTCCTTTTTGAGGAGAGGTTTTCGAAGTTGTCGATGGAGACTCTTCTGATGATAAAGAGAATACGGGATTGTCGAGCCGGCATTCCGCCTTCTTTTCTTCAGTTTTAAGATCGCTTGTTCGGTTCAAGAGATCCACAGAACTGAAAAGAGGCTTGACATTTTTCTTCAGTTTTTGTTTTTCACGTTTCTGCAATTGTTTGAGATATTTACGGGGATTGACTGTCTTTTTATACAGGAGACCTCGGAAGATTTCAGCGTTTGCAAAGTAAAGATTGGATTCAAAACGAAATATTTTTATTCCTTTAATTTCCTGCGACGACAGATAAAGTTTATGCTCGACCATCAAGCCTTCATTAGGAACACGGCCTAAGCGGTATCCATTTGCAAACTGGGTTTGGAAGACAACAGTGATGAACGAAACACACACCCCAATGTATAAGCCATAGTCGATGTCTAAAAAGACGACGCCGAGGAAGGTCGACATCCAGATAATAAAATCGAAGATGTTGATATGATAAAACTTTTTGACGTCAGCAATCTGCATAAATAGACCCTTGAGGGCAATGGTTATAACAGCCCCTAAAACTGTTTTGGGTAGAGTCTCAAACAAGCTGGTGATAACACTAAGGATAAGAAACATAAGAATGGAGGTGAAGACTGCGTTGATGTTGGTTTTGACACCCATCGAGCTGGCGACCAATGAACGGGGTGGGGCGATGCTGGAAGGGAAACAAAACATGAAAGCGCTAACGAAATTGCACATGCCGTAAGCGATCAACTCCTGGGAGTCGTCCACTTCGTAATTGTGTTTCTTGGCGCAGATTTTCGCCATGGCGATGGTGTTTGCAAATATCAAGATGGCGATGATGAAGCTGTCGACTAGGATGTTCTGGGCCCTGGCCATCGAGGGAACCTTCGGTACTGGTATCTCCGTTGTGATTTGTCCGATTATTTTCACATCATAAAGCGTGTTGAATTTGAACAGATAGCACAGGACGGTACCCATCACAACTACAATCAACTCGATCGGTATAGGTACCTTTAATTTATGCTTGAATCTATCGTTAATGCAGTCCTTCACGAGAAGCAATATCACAATGGCACAAACGGCGATAATTACTTCAGCTACGTTACTAGACGCGATATTAGAGAAAATATCTCGGTAGGTGTAAATGATCTTTAGCATACCGCTGTGTTTCGGAATGATCAAACCAAGCATCGTCGCCATTTGGCTTGTTGCTATATGAACAGCTGCACCAGACGTAAAAGCACTAAAAAAAGACTCCGACAGATATGCAGTTATAAATCCCAGTTTTAAGAACCCCATTATGAGTAGAACTAATCCGGCTATGAGAGCGGTTACCATTGCTGTTTCTTCTTTATAGTCCATAAATTGAGGGATGGATTCCCAGTTGAAATCGGAATCATTCTGGTAGATAGTACCATTCATCCAACTCTTCTTGAAGACGATAGACTCACGGTCGACGATGCCGGCTGTAAGGATACAAATCACGGCGCTGGTGCCGATAGAGACGTGCGGAGATGTACCAAATATTAAATATAACACGATCGGCCAGAAAGATGTGTACAGACCATTGACGATTTTGACTGAGGCGAGCATCCCGAAGCCAAGCGCCTGGGGAATGTGCATAATCCCAATCGTGATACCCGCCAAAAAGTCAATAAGAAGATACTCTTTCAGCTTATAGTATCTGATCACCTTCACCAGCGGTATGTAAGAGCTGACTATTTTCCATAGCCTCTTTTTCGAGCAGTAGCAGTTGCTCCGAAGCTTCTCGGTGAGGGGTGTTCGTTTCCGGTCTTTCTTCAGGTGAATATCGTCGAAGGCCGCCTGTGTGACTGGAATTCGACGACTGGGGCTTGGGGCATTTATAGTCGGTGTGGATGTCGTCGTCACTGTCGTGTTTGTGGTCGAGGCTGTCGACTCGTCGGATGGAACTCCGTTCAAGATCTTCGGCTTCCCGGCGTCGTTAAGCATCTTGGCGGCTTACTGTAATCTGCAAGTAAAAGCCAGCAAAAATGAATAA
Source organism: Acanthosepion esculentum (assembly GCA_964036315.1). Lineage (NCBI taxonomy): Eukaryota > Metazoa > Mollusca > Cephalopoda > Sepiida > Sepiidae > Acanthosepion > Acanthosepion esculentum. Next base: position 8,634,151 of record OZ038514.1, read on the forward strand.
AGTAAAATAAAAAGGGGAAAGTTTTATTAGGTAGTGAAGCGCTCAAATTGAGGTGTTAACAACGAATGTGATCATACTACCTAAACGCTTAAAAAAAGAAAAAGAAAAGAAAAAGCTCACTGAACTAGTGAAGAATGAAGTGCAATTTTATGACCGAGAAAACAGAGACTAAGTTCTTTTTTACCATTTCGCTAAGAAACCTATAGATTTCCCACTCATCTTAAGAATGTATATTTCACTTTCTTCACTTACATTACTTACATTATTCGGAATGTTATCCTCATCTTCACTTCCATATTCACAACATTTCGGCCTTTGTACGCCCCGGCCTTCAGGTGATTGAAATTTCGAATCGAACCCTATATTTCGTCTACCGGGGTATGCCTCTTCCGGAGGTCTCAGTTAGTTCCCTTTAACTCAACTCTCCAATTTTTGGTTCACCACTGCTGTAGCCTGGTATTGAACTCACACACTCTTTGGGATTAGTCACTGGATCTAACCAACGTCTTTATCCACTGGGCCATATGTCCTTGAGTATCAGTCCACAGCAGTGGTGAACCAAAATTTGGAGAGGTGTAAAGGTCAACTTATTACAGAAAATGCCCGAGAAAGCCGTCTGACAAAGGCAAAGAATCTCCGACACAAGATGAATCATTCTGTTGAAACAGTGACAATGTGGTTATTCTCTGATGAGAAGAATTTTTGTCAGGACGAACTGCACAATACCCAGAACCACAGACGGCTTGTCTACAAGCCACGTGACGTTTCTCGTGTGATGACCATTTTCCCAAACTCTGATGGTTTGGGGGGGGTGTCATGCCAACTTACATCTTTGAACAGTGTCTCAGGCTCCATTTGGATGGTTATATGAAATTCCAGCAGCCACTATCTCCAAACAAGGCTTGGCCACGGTGGCCAAGCCTTGTTTGAAGATAGTGGCCGCTGGAAGACCATGTGTTTAGCAGCAAGATTCAGCTCTGTCACACCTCCAGCCCCAATGTCTGGCCCCTTAACTGCCCCTGATTGTAATCCCATGAATTATAATCTGTGGGGCACGGTTAAGAAAGACGCCAACCGCACTGCCTGTAACACCAAGGCCCAGCTGATCGGATTAAGGAGGCGTTTGGGACACTCCCTAGGGACACCGTCAAGGCCGCGTGTGTCAGATTCAGGAGTCGGATCAAGACCCTGGTAGATACTGAGGGGGGACTTCTTTGAGTGAATTGTCTTTTGATTATTATAAACTGCAGGCCACTTTTCTATTTTTCCAATAAATTGATTTTTGGCTTAGATATTCACTTTGTTTTCCCATAAAAAAAGAAACTATCAAAATTAGCCCGAACATCTTGCATTCTGTTTCATGATTTTTTCGTTCTTCCATATGCAGTGTCTCTTCGGGACTCTGGCAATCACGATTCTTCACTATTTCCTGTCCTCTGTAGCTTTTAATCAATTTTGTCTTTGTCGTAACCTAGAGAAGTTTACTGAATAGAATAATCAAACGAAGTTTGGTAATGAACGATACTACTTAGGACAAGAACAACACATATAAGATTCGCCAGCGTCCCGTAGAAGTAGTCAACTGCTAGAAGCGAGTCAAGTGAATTCCGCAGTGAATCTCCAACGGTAGGTTATTTACCTAATCTCCCAACGAGGCAGGATGCGGCACAAGGCCAATTTTTGTGTGGTGGAAAACCCAGCCCATAGGCTCGGGTAAAATTTTCCCGTAGACCCCACATACACGAGTTCGGGTCTGTCTACATCCCCGGACGAGACTGCCTTTCGGCATAGCCTCGTCCGGGTTCCTCTGTGCCCGAAGGCAGAGTGTTCGACAACTACTTAAGAGCTGCCTGCCTACTCTAAAGATAGGTGGGTGGGAATCTCTAACTATAGGATATCTACCAACCGTCTCACGAGGTCAAATGTGGAACAAGGCCGAATTTAATGTGGGGTATCCGAGCCCGTAGGCTCGGCCAAACATCCCCCGTAGACCCCGTATAAAACAGGGTCGGGTAGCTGTTTTCCGAGACGAGACTCGGCCCTTCGACATAGCCTCGTCTGGAGATCCTCTCTGTCCGGAGGCAGAGAGTTTGACCAGCACAACTGGAGACGAATCTCCAACGGTAGACCAATATACAGTATTCACTACTGTATTTATGGGAAACGGGATATAACCATTATCATCCATAAGTATGCTATAACAGTTTTTTCGCGATCTCTCCTCAAACCTGTTCTGTTCTGCCAACCATTTATACAAGCTCCTCCTATGTGCCATGTTCCTTCAGTACGTTGGTGATCATGGCTCTCCACAATTTCCTGTCCTTTGTAGCTCTTAGTAAATTTTGTCATCTCTCCTAACCAAGTTCTGCCAACCATTTACAGAAGCTCGTTCTTCTATGTGTCGTGTCCATTCAGTACGTTGGTGACCATGGCTCTCCCCAATTTCCTGTCCTTTGTAGCTCTTAGTAAATTTTGTCTTTTTACTATCTCTTCTAATCCCTGTTCTGCCAACCATTTACATAAGCCCGTTCTTCTATGTGTCGTGTCCCTTTCAGACATAGCTGATCATGGCTCTCCCCAATTTCCTGTCCTTTGTAGCTCTTAGTAAATTTTGTCTTTTTACTATCTCTTCTAATCCCTGTTCTGCCAACCATTTACATAAGCCCGTTCTTCTATGTGTCGTGTCCCTTCCGGACATAGCTGATCATGGCTCTCCACAATTTCCTGTCCTTTGTAGCTCTTAGTAAATTTTGTCTTTTTACTATCTCTTCTAATCCCTGTTCTGCCAACCATTTACATAAGCCCGTTCTTCTATGTGTCGTGTCCCTTTCAGACATAGCTGATCATGGCTCTCCCCAATTTCCTGTCCTTTGTAGCTCTTAGTAAATTTTGTCTTTTTACTATCTCTTCTAATCCCTGTTCTGCCAACCATTTACATAAGCCCGTTCTTCTATGTGTCGTGTCCCTTCCGGACATAGCTGATCATGGCTCTCCCCAATTTCCTGTCCTTTGTAGCTCTTAGTAAATTTTGTCTTTTTACTATCTCTTCTAATCCCTGTTCTGCCAACCATTTACATAAGCCCGTTCTTCTATGTGTCGTGTCCCTTCCGGACATAGCTGATCATGGCTCTCCACAATTTCCTGTCCTTTGTAGCTCTTAGTAAATTTTGTCTTTTTACTATCTCTTCTAATCCCTGTTCTGCCAACCATTTACATAAGCCCGTTCTTCTATGTGTCGTGTCCCTTCCGGACATAGCTGATCATGGCTCTCCACAATTTCCTGTCCTTTGTAGCTCTTAGTAAATTTTGTCTTTTTACTATCTCTTCTAATCCCTGTTCTGCCAACCATTTACATAAGCCCGTTCTTCTATGTGTCGTGTCCCTTTCAGGCATAGCTGATCATGGCTCTCCACAATTTCCTGTCCTTTGTAGCTCTTAGTAAATTTTGTCTTTTTACTATCTCTTCTAATCCCTGTTCTGCCAACCATTTACATAAGCCCGTTCTTCTATGTGTCGTGTCCCTTCCGGACATAGCTGATCATGGCTCTCCACAATTTCCTGTCCTTTGTAGCTCTTAGTAAATTTTGTCTTTTTACTATCTCTTCTAATCCCTGTTCTGCCAACCATTTACATAAGCCCGTTCTTCTATGTGTCGTGTCCCTTTCAGACATAGCTGATCATGGCTCTCCCCAATTTCCTGTCCTTTGTAGCTCTTAGTAAATTTTGTCTTTTTACTATCTCTTCTAATCCCTGTTCTGCCAACCATTTACATAAGCCCGTTCTTCTATGTGTCGTGTCCCTTCCGGACATAGCTGATCATGGCTCTCCACAATTTCCTGTCCTTTGTAGCTCTTAGTAAATTTTGTCTTTTTACTATCTCTTCTAATCCCTGTTCTGCCAACCATTTACATAAGCCCGTTCTTCTATGTGTCGTGTCCCTTTCAGACATAGCTGATCATGGCTCTCCACAATTTCCTGTCCTTTGTAGCTCTTAGTAAATTTTGTGTTTTTACTATCTCTTCTAATCCCTGTTCTGCCAACCATTTACATAAGCCCGTTCTTCTATGTGTCGTGTCCCTTTCAGACATAGCTGATCATGGCTCTCCACAATTTCCTGTCCTTTGTAGCTCTTAGTAAATTTTGTCTTTTTACTATCTCTTCTAATCCCTGTTCTGCCAACCATTTACATAAGCCCGTTCTTCTATGTGTCGTGTCCCTTTCAGACATAGCTGATCATGGCTCTCCCCAATTTCCTGTCCTTTGTAGCTCTTAGTAAATTTTGTCTTTTTACTATCTCTTCTAATCCCTGTTCTGCCAACCATTTACATAAGCCCGTTCTTCTATGTGTCGTGTCCCTTCCGGACATAGCTGATCGTGGCTCTCCACAATTTCCTGTCTTTTGTAGCTCTTAGTAAATTTTGTCTTTTTACTATCTCTTCTAATCCCTGTTCTGCCAACCATTTACATAAGCCCGTTCTTCTATGTGTCGTGTCCCTTCCGGACATAGCTGATCATGGCTCTCCACAATTTCCTGTCCTTTGTAGCTCTTAGTAAATTTTGTCTTTTTACTATCTCTTCTAATCCCTGTTCTGCCAACCATTTACATAAGCCCGTTCTTCTATGTGTCGTGTCCCTTTCAGACATAGCTGATCATGGCTCTCCCCAATTTCCTGTCCTTTGTAGCTCTTAGTAAATTTTGTCTTTTTACTATCTCTTCTAATCCCTGTTCTGCCAACCATTTACATAAGCCCGTTCTTCTATGTGTCGTGTCCCTTCCGGACATAGCTGATCATGGCTCTCCACAATTTCCTGTCCTTTGTAGCTCTTAGTAAATTTTGTCTTTTTACTATCTCTTCTAATCCCTGTTCTGCCAACCATTTACATAAGCCCGTTCTTCTATGTGTCGTGTCCCTTCCGGACATAGCTGATCATGGCTCTCCACAATTTCCTGTCCTTTGTAGCTCTTAGTAAATTTTGTGTTTTTACTATCTCTTCTAATCCCTGTTCTGCCAACCATTTACATAAGCCCGTTCTTCTATGTGTCGTGTCCCTTTCAGACATAGCTGATCATGGCTCTCCAATTTCCTGTCCTTTGTAGCTCTTAGTAAATTTTGTCTTTTTACTATCTCTTCTAATCCCTGTTCTGCCAACCATTTACATAAGCCCGTTCTTCTATGTGTCGTGTCCCTTCCGGACATAGCTGATCATGGCTCTCCACAATTTCCTGTCCTTTGTAGCTCTTAGTAAATTTTGTCTTTTTACTATCTCTTCTAATCCCTGTTCTGCCAACCATTTACATAAGCCCGTTCTTCTATGTGTCGTGTCCCTTTCAGACATAGCTGATCATGGCTCTCACCAATTTCCTGTCCTTTGTAGCTCTTAGTAAATTTTGTCTTTTTACTATCTCTTCTAATCCCTGTTCTGCCAACCATTTACATAAGCCCGTTCTTCTATGTGTCGTGTCCCTTCCGGACATAGCTGATCATGGCTCTCCACAATTTCCTGTCCTTTGTAGCTCTTAGTAAATTTTGTCTTTTTACTATCTCTTCTAATCCCTGTTCTGCCAACCATTTACATAAGCCCGTTCTTCTATGTGTCGTGTCCCTTCCGGACATAGCTGATCATGGCTCTCCACAATTTCCTGTCCTTTGTAGCTCTTAGTAAATTTTGTCTTTTTACTATCTCTTCTAATCCCTGTTCTGCCAACCATTTACATAAGCCCGTTCTTCTATGTGTCGTGTCCCTTCCGGACATAGCTGATCATGGCTCTCCACAATTTCCTGTCCTTTGTAGCTCTTAGTAAATTTTGTCTTTTTACTATCTCTTCTAATCCCTGTTCTGCCAACCATTTACATAAGCCCGTTCTTCTATGTGTCGTGTCCCTTTCAGGCATAGCTGATCATGGCTCTCCACAATTTCCTGTCCTTTGTAGCTCTTAGTAAATTTTGTCTTTTTACTATCTCTTCTAATCCCTGTTCTGCCAACCATTTACATAAGCCCGTTCTTCTATGTGTCGTGTCCCTTCCGGACATAGCTGATCATGGCTCTCCACAATTTCCTGTCCTTTGTAGCTCTTAGTAAATTTTGTCTTTTTACTATCTCTTCTAATCCCTGTTCTGCCAACCATTTACATAAGCCCGTTCTTCTATGTGTCGTGTCCCTTTCAGACATAGCTGATCATGGCTCTCCCCAATTTCCTGTCCTTTGTAGCTCTTAGTAAATTTTGTCTTTTTACTATCTCTTCTAATCCCTGTTCTGCCAACCATTTACATAAGCCCGTTCTTCTATGTGTCGTGTCCCTTCCGGACATAGCTGATCATGGCTCTCCACAATTTCCTGTCCTTTGTAGCTCTTAGTAAATTTTGTCTTTTTACTATCTCTTCTAATCCCTGTTCTGCCAACCATTTACATAAGCCCGTTCTTCTATGTGTCGTGTCCCTTTCAGACATAGCTGATCATGGCTCTCCACAATTTCCTGTCCTTTGTAGCTCTTAGTAAATTTTGTCTTTTTACTATCTCTTCTAATCCCTGTTCTGCCAACCATTTACATAAGCCCGTTCTTCTATGTGTCGTGTCCCTTTCAGACATAGCTGATCATGGCTCTCCACAATTTCCTGTCCTTTGTAGCTCTTAGTAAATTTTGTCTTTTTACTATCTCTTCTAATCCCTGTTCTGCCAACCATTTACATAAGCCCGTTCTTCTATGTGTCGTGTCCCTTTCAGACATAGCTGATCATGGCTCTCCACAATTTCCTGTCCTTTGTAGCTCTTAGTAAATTTTGTCTTTTTACTATCTCTTCTAATCCCTGTTCTGCCAACCATTTACATAAGCCCGTTCTTCTATGTGTCGTGTCCCTTCCGGACATAGCTGATCATGGCTCTCCACAATTTCCTGTCCTTTGTAGCTCTTAGTAAATTTTGTCTTTTTACTATCTCTTCTAATCCCTGTTCTGCCAACCATTTACATAAGCCCGTTCTTCTATGTGTCGTGTCCCTTCCGGACATAGCTGATCATGGCTCTCCACAATTTCCTGTCCTTTGTAGCTCTTAGTAAATTTTGTCTTTTTACTATCTCTTCTAATCCCTGTTCTGCCAACCATTTACATAAGCCCGTTCTTCTATGTGTCGTGTCCCTTCCGGACATAGCTGATCATGGCTCTCCACAATTTCCTGTCCTTTGTAGCTCTTAGTAAATTTTGTGTTTTTACTATCTCTTCTAATCCCTGTTCTGCCAACCATTTACATAAGCCCGTTCTTCTATGTGTCGTGTCCCTTTCAGACATAGCTGATCATGGCTCTCCAATTTCCTGTCCTTTGTAGCTCTTAGTAAATTTTGTCTTTTTACTATCTCTTCTAATCCCTGTTCTGCCAACCATTTACATAAGCCCGTTCTTCTATGTGTCGTGTCCCTTCCGGACATAGCTGATCATGGCTCTCCACAATTTCCTGTCCTTTGTAGCTCTTAGTAAATTTTGTCTTTTTACTATCTCTTCTAATCCCTGTTCTGCCAACCATTTACATAAGCCCGTTCTTCTATGTGTCGTGTCCCTTTCAGACATAGCTGATCATGGCTCTCACCAATTTCCTGTCCTTTGTAGCTCTTAGTAAATTTTGTCTTTTTACTATCTCTTCTAATCCCTGTTCTGCCAACCATTTACATAAGCCCGTTCTTCTATGTGTCGTGTCCCTTTCAGACATAGCTGATCATGGCTCTCCACAATTTCCTGTCCTTTGTAGCTCTTAGTAAATTTTGTGTTTTTACTATCTCTTCTAATCCCTGTTCTGCCAACCATTTACATAAGCCCGTTCTTCTATGTGTCGTGTCCCTTTCAGACATAGCTGATCATGGCTCTCCCCAATTTCCTGTCCTTTGTAGCTCTTAGTAAATTTTGTCTTTTTACTATCTCTTCTAATCCCTGTTCTGCCAACCATTTACATAAGCCCGTTCTTCTATGTGTCGTGTCCCTTCCGGACATAGCTGATCATGGCTCTCCACAATTTCCTGTCCTTTGTAGCTCTTAGTAAATTTTGTCTTTTTACTATCTCTTCTAATCCCTGTTCTGCCAACCATTTACATAAGCCCGTTCTTCTATGTGTCGTGTCCCTTCCGGACATAGCTGATCATGGCTCTCCACAATTTCCTGTCCTTTGTAGCTCTTAGTAAATTTTGTCTTTTTACTATCTCTTCTAATCCCTGTTCTGCCAACCATTTACATAAGCCCGTTCTTCTATGTGTCGTGTCCCTTTCAGACATAGCTGATCATGGCTCTCCACAATTTCCTGTCCTTTGTAGCTCTTAGTAAATTTTGTGTTTTTACTATCTCTTCTAATCCCTGTTCTGCCAACCATTTACATAAGCCCGTTCTTCTATGTGTCGTGTCCCTTTCAGACATAGCTGATCATGGCTCTCCACAATTTCCTGTCCTTTGTAGCTCTTAGTAAATTTTGTCTTTTTACTATCTCTTCTAATCCCTGTTCTGCCAACCATTTACATAAGCCCGTTCTTCTATGTGTCGTGTCCCTTTCAGACATAGCTGATCATGGCTCTCACCAATTTCCTGTCCTTTGTAGCTCTTAGTAAATTTTGTCTTTTTACTATCTCTTCTAATCCCTGTTCTGCCAACCATTTACATAAGCCCGTTCTTCTATGTGTCGTGTCCCTTCCGGACATAGCTGATCATGGCTCTCCACAATTTCCTGTCCTTTGTAGCTCTTAGTAAATTTTGTCTTTTTACTATCTCTTCTAATCCCTGTTCTGCCAACCATTTACATAAGCCCGTTCTTCTATGTGTCGTGTCCCTTCCGGACATAGCTGATCATGGCTCTCCCCAATTTCCTGTCCTTTGTAGCTCTTAGTAAATTTTGTCTTTTTACTATCTCTTCTAATCCCTGTTCTGCCAACCATTTACATAAGCCCGTTCTTCTATGTGTCGTGTCCCTTTCAGACATAGCTGATCATGGCTCTCCCCAATTTCCTGTCCTTTGTAGCTCTTAGTAAATTTTGTCTTTTTACTATCTCTTCTAATCCCTGTTCTGCCAACCATTTACATAAGCCCGTTCTTCTATGTGTCGTGTCCCTTCCGGACATAGCTGATCATGGCTCTCCACAATTTCCTGTCCTTTGTAGCTCTTAGTAAATTTTGTCTTTTTACTATCTCTTCTAATCCCTGTTCTGCCAACCATTTACATAAGCCCGTTCTTCTATGTGTCGCGTCCCTTCCGGACATAGCTGATCATGGCTCTCCACAATTTCCTGTCCTTTGTAGCTCTTAGTAAATTTTGTCTTTTTACTATCTCTTCTAATCCCTGTTCTGCCAACCATTTACATAAGCCCGTTCTTCTATGTGTCGTGTCCCTTCCGGACATAGCTGATCATGGCTCTCCACAATTTCCTGTCCTTTGTAGCTCTTAGTAAATTTTGTCTTTTTACTATCTCTTCTAATCCCTGTTCTGCCAACCATTTACATAAGCCCGTTCTTCTATGTGTCGTGTCCTTTCCGGACATAGCTGATCATGGCTCTCCACAATTTCCTGTCCTTTGTAGCTCTTAGTAAATTTTGTCTTTTTACTATCTCTTCTAATCCCTGTTCTGCCAACCATTTACATAAGCCCGTTCTTCTATGTGTCGTGTCCCTTTCAGACATAGCTGATCATGGCTCTCCACAATTTCCTGTCCTTTGTAGCTCTTAGTAAATTTTGTCTTTTTACTATCTCTTCTAATCCCTGTTCTGCCAACCATTTACATAAGCCCGTTCTTCTATGTGTCGTGTCCCTTTCAGACATAGCTGATCATGGCTCTCCACAATTTCCTGTCCTTTGTAGCTCTTAGTAAATTTTGTCTTTTTACTATCTCTTCTAATCCCTGTTCTGCCAACCATTTACATAAGCCCGTTCTTCTATGTGTCGTGTCCCTTCCGGACATAGCTGATCATGGCTCTCCACAATTTCCTGTCCTTTGTAGCTCTTAGTAAATTTTGTCTTTTTACTATCTCTTCTAATCCCTGTTCTGCCAACCATTTACATAAGCCCGTTCTTCTATGTGTCGTGTCCCTTCCGGACATAGCTGATCATGGCTCTCCACAATTTCCTGTCCTTTGTAGCTCTTAGTAAATTTTGTCTTTTTACTATCTCTTCTAATCCCTGTTCTGCCAACCATTTACATAAGCCCGTTCTTCTATGTGTCGTGTCCCTTTCAGACATAGCTGATCATGGCTCTCCCCAATTTCCTGTCCTTTGTAGCTCTTAGTAAATTTTGTCTTTTTACTATCTCTTCTAATCCCTGTTCTGCCAACCATTTACATAAGCCCGTTCTTCTATGTGTCGTGTCCCTTCCGGACATAGCTGATCATGGCTCTCCACAATTTCCTGTCCTTTGTAGCTCTTAGTAAATTTTGTCTTTTTACTATCTCTTCTAATCCCTGTTCTGCCAACCATTTACATAAGCCCGTTCTTCTATGTGTCGCGTCCCTTCCGGACATAGCTGATCATGGCTCTCCACAATTTCCTGTCCTTTGTAGCTCTTAGTAAATTTTGTCTTTTTACTATCTCTTCTAATCCCTGTTCTGCCAACCATTTACATAAGCCCGTTCTTCTATGTGTCGTGTCCCTTCCGGACATAGCTGATCATGGCTCTCCACAATTTCCTGTCCTTTGTAGCTCTTAGTAAATTTTGTCTTTTTACTATCTCTTCTAATCCCTGTTCTGCCAACCATTTACATAAGCCCGTTCTTCTATGTGTCGTGTCCTTTCCGGACATAGCTGATCATGGCTCTCCACAATTTCCTGTCCTTTGTAGCTCTTAGTAAATTTTGTCTTTTTACTATCTCTTCTAATCCCTGTTCTGCCAACCATTTACATAAGCCCGTTCTTCTATGTGTCGTGTCCCTTTCAGACATAGCTGATCATGGCTCTCCCCAATTTCCTGTCCTTTGTAGCTCTTAGTAAATTTTGTGTTTTTACTATCTCTTCTAATCCCTGTTCTGCCAACCATTTACATAAGCCCGTTCTTCTATGTGTCGTGTCCCTTTCAGACATAGCTGATCATGGCTCTCCACAATTTCCTGTCCTTTGTAGCTCTTAGTAAATTTTGTCTTTTTACTATCTCTTCTAATCCCTGTTCTGCCAACCATTTACATAAGCCCGTTCTTCTATGTGTCGTGTCCCTTCCGGACATAGCTGATCATGGCTCTCCACAATTTCCTGTCCTTTGTAGCTCTTAGTAAATTTTGTCTTTTTACTATCTCTTCTAATACCTGTTCTGCCAACCATTTACATAAGCCCGTTCTTCTATGTGTCGTGTCCCTTTCAGACATAGCTGATCATGGCTCTCCACAATTTCCTGTCCTTTGTAGCTCTTAGTAAATTTTGTGTTTTTACTATCTCTTCTAATCCCTGTTCTGCCAACCATTTACATAAGCCCGTTCTTCTATGTGTCGTGTCCCTTTCAGACATAGCTGATCATGGCTCTCCCCAATTTCCTGTCCTTTGTAGCTCTTAGTAAATTTTGTCTTTTTACTATCTCTTCTAATCCCTGTTCTGCCAACCATTTACATAAGCCCGTTCTTCTATGTGTCGTGTCCCTTCCGGACATAGCTGATCATGGCTCTCCACAATTTCCTGTCCTTTGTAGCTCTTAGTAAATTTTGTCTTTTTACTATCTCTTCTAATCCCTGTTCTGCCAACCATTTACATAAGCCCGTTCTTCTATGTGTCGTGTCCCTTTCAGACATAGCTGATCATGGCTCTCCCCAATTTCCTGTCCTTTGTAGCTCTTAGTAAATTTTGTCTTTTTACTATCTCTTCTAATCCCTGTTCTGCCAACCATTTACATAAGCCCGTTCTTCTATGTGTCGTGTCCCTTCCGGACATAGCTGATCATGGCTCTCCACAATTTCCTGTCCTTTGTAGCTCTTAGTAAATTTTGTCTTTTTACTATCTCTTCTAATCCCTGTTCTGCCAACCATTTACATAAGCCCGTTCTTCTATGTGTCGCGTCCCTTCCGGACATAGCTGATCATGGCTCTCCACAATTTCCTGTCCTTTGTAGCTCTTAGTAAATTTTGTCTTTTTACTATCTCTTCTAATCCCTGTTCTGCCAACCATTTACATAAGCCCGTTCTTCTATGTGTCGTGTCCCTTCCGGACATAGCTGATCATGGCTCTCCACAATTTCCTGTCCTTTGTAGCTCTTAGTAAATTTTGTCTTTTTACTATCTCTTCTAATCCCTGTTCTGCCAACCATTTACATAAGCCCGTTCTTCTATGTGTCGTGTCCTTTCCGGACATAGCTGATCATGGCTCTCCACAATTTCCTGTCCTTTGTAGCTCTTAGTAAATTTTGTCTTTTTACTATCTCTTCTAATCCCTGTTCTGCCAACCATTTACATAAGCCCGTTCTTCTATGTGTCGTGTCCCTTTCAGACATAGCTGATCATGGCTCTCCCCAATTTCCTGTCCTTTGTAGCTCTTAGTAAATTTTGTGTTTTTACTATCTCTTCTAATCCCTGTTCTGCCAACCATTTACATAAGCCCGTTCTTCTATGTGTCGTGTCCCTTTCAGACATAGCTGATCATGGCTCTCCACAATTTCCTGTCCTTTGTAGCTCTTAGTAAATTTTGTCTTTTTACTATCTCTTCTAATCCCTGTTCTGCCAACCATTTACATAAGCCCGTTCTTCTATGTGTCGTGTCCCTTCCGGACATAGCTGATCATGGCTCTCCACAATTTCCTGTCCTTTGTAGCTCTTAGTAAATTTTGTCTTTTTACTATCTCTTCTAATACCTGTTCTGCCAACCATTTACATAAGCCCGTTCTTCTATGTGTCGTGTCCCTTTCAGACATAGCTGATCATGGCTCTCCACAATTTCCTGTCCTTTGTAGCTCTTAGTAAATTTTGTGTTTTTACTATCTCTTCTAATCCCTGTTCTGCCAACCATTTACATAAGCCCGTTCTTCTATGTGTCGTGTCCCTTTCAGACATAGCTGATCATGGCTCTCCCCAATTTCCTGTCCTTTGTAGCTCTTAGTAAATTTTGTCTTTTTACTATCTCTTCTAATCCCTGTTCTGCCAACCATTTACATAAGCCCGTTCTTCTATGTGTCGTGTCCCTTCCGGACATAGCTGATCATGGCTCTCCACAATTTCCTGTCCTTTGTAGCTCTTAGTAAATTTTGTCTTTTTACTATCTCTTCTAATCCCTGTTCTGCCAACCATTTACATAAGCCCGTTCTTCTATGTGTCGTGTCCCTTCCGGACATAGCTGATCATGGCTCTCCACAATTTCCTGTCCTTTGTAGCTCTTAGTAAATTTTGTCTTTTTACTATCTCTTCTAATCCCTGTTCTGCCAACCATTTACATAAGCCCGTTCTTCTATGTGTCGTGTCCCTTTCAGACATAGCTGATCATGGCTCTCCCCAATTTCCTGTCCTTTGTAGCTCTTAGTAAATTTTGTCTTTTTACTATCTCTTCTAATCCCTGTTCTGCCAACCATTTACATAAGCCCGTTCTTCTATGTGTCGTGTCCCTTCCGGACATAGCTGATCATGGCTCTCCCCAATTTCCTGTCCTTTGTAGCTCTTAGTAAATTTTGTCTTTTTACTATCTCTTCTAATCCCTGTTCTGCCAACCATTTACATAAGCCCGTTCTTCTATGTGTCGTGTCCCTTCCGGACATAGCTGATCATGGCTCTCCACAATTTCCTGTCCTTTGTAGCTCTTAGTAAATTTTGTCTTTTTACTATCTCTTCTAATCCCTGTTCTGCCAACCATTTACATAAGCCCGTTCTTCTATGTGTCGTGTCCCTTTCAGACATAGCTGATCATGGCTCTCCACAATTTCCTGTCCTTTGTAGCTCTTAGTAAATTTTGTCTTTTTACTATCTCTTCTAATCCCTGTTCTGCCAACCATTTACATAAGCCCGTTCTTCTATGTGTCGTGTCCCTTTCAGACATAGCTGATCATGGCTCTCCACAATTTCCTGTCCTTTGTAGCTCTTAGTAAATTTTGTCTTTTTACTATCTCTTCTAATCCCTGTTCTGCCAACCATTTACATAAGCCCGTTCTTCTATGTGTCGTGTCCCTTTCAGACATAGCTGATCATGGCTCTCCACAATTTCCTGTCCTTTGTAGCTCTTAGTAAATTTTGTCTTTTTACTATCTCTTCTAATCCCTGTTCTGCCAACCATTTACATAAGCCCGTTCTTCTATGTGTCGTGTCCCTTCCGGACATAGCTGATCATGGCTCTCCCCAATTTCCTGTCCTTTGTAGCTCTTAGTAAATTTTGTCTTTTTACTATCTCTTCTAATCCCTGTTCTGCCAACCATTTACATAAGCCCGTTCTTCTATGTGTCGTGTCCCTTCCGGACATAGCTGATCATGGATCTCCACAATTTCCTGTCCTTTGTAGCTCTTAGTAAATTTTGTCTTTTTACTATCTCTTCTAATCCCTGTTCTGCCAACCATTTACATAAGCCCGTTCTTCTATGTGTCGTGTCCCTTTCAGACATAGCTGATCATGGCTCTCCCCAATTTCCTGTCCTTTGTAGCTCTTAGTAAATTTTGTCTTTTTACTATCTCTTCTAATCCCTGTTCTGCCAACCATTTACATAAGCCCGTTATTCTATGTGTCGTGTCCCTTTCAGACATAGCTGATCATGGCTCTCCCCAATTTACTGTCCTTTGTAGCTCTTAGTAAATTTTGTCTTTTTACTATCTCTTCTAATCCCTGTTCTGCCAACCATTTACATAAGCCCGTTCTTCTATGTGTCGTGTCCCTTTCAGACATAGCTGATCATGGCTCTCCACAATTTCCTGTCCTTTGTAGCTCTTAGTAAATTTTGTCTTTTTACTATCTCTTCTAATCCCTGTTCTGCCAACCATTTACATAAGCCCGTTCTTCTATGTGTCGTGTCCCTTTCAGACATAGCTGATCATGGCTCTCCCCAATTTCCTGTCCTTTGTAGCTCTTAGTAAATTTTGTCTTTTTACTATCTCTTCTAATCCCTGTTCTGCCAACCATTTACATAAGCCCGTTCTTCTATGTGTCGTGTCCCTTTCAGACATAGCTGATCATGGCTCTCCACAATTTCCTGTCCTTTGTAGCTCTTAGTAAATTTTGTCTTTTTACTATCTCTTCTAATCCCTGTTCTGCCAACCATTTACATAAGCCCGTTCTTCTATGTGTCGTGTCCCTTTCAGACATAGCTGATCATGGCTCTCCCCAATTTCCTGTCCTTTGTAGCTCTTAGTAAATTTTGTCTTTTTACTATCTCTTCTAATCCCTGTTCTGCCAACCATTTACATAAGCCCGTTCTTCTATGTGTCGTGTCCCTTTCAGACATAGCTGATCATGGCTCTCCACAATTTCCTGTCCTTTGTAGCTCTTAGTAAATTTTGTCTTTTTACTATCTCTTCTAATCCCTGTTCTGCCAACCATTTACATAAGCCCGTTCTTCTATGTGTCGTGTCCCTTTCAGACATAGCTGATCATGGCTCTCCACAATTTCCTGTCCTTTGTAGCTCTTAGTAAATTTTGTCTTTTTACTATCTCTTCTAATCCCTGTTCTGCCAACCATTTACATAAGCCCGTTCTTCTATGTGTCGTGTCCCTTTCAGACATAGCTGATCATGGCTCTCCCCAATTTCCTGTCCTTTGTAGCTCTTAGTAAATTTTGTCTTTTTACTATCTCTTCTAATCCCTGTTCTGCCAACCATTTACATAAGCCCGTTCTTCTATGTGTCGTGTCCCTTTCAGACATAGCTGATCATGGCTCTCCCCAATTTCCTGTCCTTTGTAGCTCTTAGTAAATTTTGTCTTTTTACTATCTCTTCTAATCCCTGTTCTGCCAACCATTTACATAAGCCCGTTCTTCTATGTGTCGTGTCCCTTTCAGACATAGCTGATCATGGCTCTCCACAATTTCCTGTCCTTTGTAGCTCTTAGTAAATTTTGTCTTTTTACTATCTCTTCTAATCCCTGTTCTGCCAACCATTTACATAAGCCCGTTCTTCTATGTGTCGTGTCCCTTTCAGACATAGCTGATCATGGCTCTCCCCAATTTCCTGTCCTTTGTAGCTCTTAGTAAATTTTGTCTTTTTACTATCTCTTCTAATCCCTGTTCTGCCAACCATTTACATAAGCCCGTTCTTCTATGTGTCGTGTCCCTTTCAGACATAGCTGATCATGGCTCTCCCCAATTTCCTGTCCTTTGTAGCTCTTAGTAAATTTTGTCTTTTTACTATCTCTTCTAATCCCTGTTCTGCCAACCATTTACATAAGCCCGTTCTTCTATGTGTCGTGTCCCTTTCAGACATAGCTGATCATGGCTCTCCCCAATTTCCTGTCCTTTGTAGCTCTTAGCAAATTTTGTCTTTTTACTATCTCTTCTAATCCCTGTTCTGCCAACCATTTACATAAGCCCGTTCTTCTATGTGTCGTGTCCCTTTCAGACATAGCTGATCATGGCTCTCCACAATTTCCTGTCCTTTGTAGCTCTTAGTAAATTTTGTCTTTTTACTATCTCTTCTAATCCCTGTTCTGCCAACCATTTACATAAGCCCGTTCTTCTATGTGTCGTGTCCCTTTCAGACATAGCTGATCATGGCTCTCCACAATTTCCTGTCCTTTGTAGCTCTTAGTAAATTTTGTCTTTTTACTATCTCTTCTAATCCCTGTTCTGCCAACCATTTACATAAGCCCGTTCTTCTATGTGTCGTGTCCCTTTCAGACATAGCTGATCATGGCTCTCCCCAATTTCCTGTCCTTTGTAGCTCTTAGTAAATTTTGTCTTTTTACTATCTCTTCTAATCCCTGTTCTGCCAACCATTTACATAAGCCCGTTCTTCTATGTGTCGTGTCCCTTTCAGACATAGCTGATCATGGCTCTCCCCAATTTCCTGTCCTTTGTAGCTCTTAGTAAATTTTGTCTTTTTACTATCTCTTCTAATCCCTGTTCTGCCAACCATTTACATAAGCCCGTTCTTCTATGTGTCGTGTCCCTTTCAGACATAGCTGATCATGGCTCTCCCCAATTTACTGTCCTTTGTAGCTCTTAGTAAATTTTGTCTTTTTACTATCTCTTCTAATCCCTGTTCTGCCAACCATTTACATAAGCCCGTTCTTCTATGTGTCGTGTCCCTTTCAGACATAGCTGATCATGGCTCTCCACAATTTCCTGTCCTTTGTAGCTCTTAGTAAATTTTGTCTTTTTACTATCTCTTCTAATCCCTGTTCTGCCAACCATTTACATAAGCCCGTTCTTCTATGTGTCGTGTCCCTTTCAGACATAGCTGATCATGGCTCTCCCCAATTTCCTGTCCTTTGTAGCTCTTAGTAAATTTTGTCTTTTTACTATCTCTTCTAATCCCTGTTCTGCCAACCATTTACATAAGCCCGTTCTTCTATGTGTCGTGTCCCTTTCAGACATAGCTGATCATGGCTCTCCACAATTTCCTGTCCTTTGTAGCTCTTAGTAAATTTTGTCTTTTTACTATCTCTTCTAATCCCTGTTCTGCCAACCATTTACATAAGCCCGTTCTTCTATGTGTCGTGTCCCTTTCAGACATAGCTGATCATGGCTCTCCACAATTTCCTGTCCTTTGTAGCTCTTAGTAAATTTTGTCTTTTTACTATCTCTTCTAATCCCTGTTCTGCCAACCATTTACATAAGCCCGTTCTTCTATGTGTCGTGTCCCTTTCAGACATAGCTGATCATGGCTCTCCACAATTTCCTGTCCTTTGTAGCTCTTAGTAAATTTTGTCTTTTTACTATCTCTTCTAATCCCTGTTCTGCCAACCATTTACATAAGCCCGTTCTTCTATGTGTCGTGTCCCTTTCAGACATAGCTGATCATGGCTCTCCACAATTTCCTGTCCTTTGTAGCTCTTAGTAAATTTTGTCTTTTTACTATCTCTTCTAATCCCTGTTCTGCCAACCATTTACATAAGCCCGTTCTTCTATGTGTCGTGTCCCTTTCAGACATAGCTGATCATGGCTCTCCACAATTTCCTGTCCTTTGTAGCTCTTAGTAAATTTTGTCTTTTTACTATCTCTTCTAATCCCTGTTCTGCCAACCATTTACATAAGCCCGTTCTTCTATGTGTCGTGTCCCTTCCGGACATAGCTGATCATGGCTCTCCCCAATTTCCTGTCCTTTGTAGCTCTTAGTAAATTTTGTCTTTTTACTATCTCTTCTAATCCCTGTTCTGCCAACCATTTACATAAGCCCGTTCTTCTATGTGTCATGTCCCTTTCAGACATAGCTGATCATGGCTCTCCCCAATTTCCTGTCCTTTGTAGCTCTTAGTAAATTTTGTCTTTTTACTATCTCTTCTAATCCCTGTTCTGCCAACCATTTACATAAGCCCGTTCTTCTATGTGTCGTGTCCCTTTCAGACATAGCTGATCATGGCTCTCCACAATTTCCTGTCCTTTGTAGCTCTTAGTAAATTTTGTCTTTTTACTATCTCTTCTAATCCCTGTTCTGCCAACCATTTACATAAGCCCGTTCTTCTATGTGTCGTGTCCCTTTCAGACATAGCTGATCATGGCTCTCCACAATTTCCTGTCCTTTGTAGCTCTTAGTAAATTTTGTCTTTTTACTATCTCTTCTAATCCCTGTTCTGCCAACCATTTACATAAGCCCGTTCTTCTATGTGTCGTGTCCCTTTCAGACATAGCTGATCATGGCTCTCCCCAATTTCCTGTCCTTTGTAGCTCTTAGTAAATTTTGTCTTTTTACTATCTCTTCTAATCCCTGCTCTGCCAACCATTTACATAAGCCCGTTCTTCTATGTGTCGTGTCCCTTTCAGACATAGCTGATCATGGCTCTCCACAATTTCCTGTCCTTTGTAGCTCTTAGTAAATTTTGTCTTTTTACTATCTCTTCTAATCCCTGTTCTGCCAACCATTTACATAAGCCCGTTCTTCTATGTGTCGTGTCCCTTCCGGACATAGCTGATCATGGCTCTCCACAATTTCCTGTCCTTTGTAGCTCTTAGTAAATTTTGTCTTTTTACTATCTCTTCTAATCCCTGTTCTGCCAACCATTTACATAAGCCCGTTCTTCTATGTGTCGTGTCCCTTTCAGACATAGCTGATCATGGCTCTCCCCAATTTCCTGTCCTTTGTAGCTCTAAGTAAATTTTGTCTTTTTACTATCTCTTCTAATCCCTGTTCTGCCAACCATTTACATCAGATAGGTTGTGCGCTCTTTTGGTCTTCTTCGAGTGAATTGTCTTTTGATTATTATAACCTGGCATGCCACTTTCCTATTCTTCCAATAAATTGATTTTGGGCTTAGATATTCACTTTGTTTCGCTCTAAAAAGAAACTGTCAAATTTAACCCGAACACCTTGTATTTTATTTCATGATTTTTCGTTCTTCAAACTGTGATGGTTTGGGGGTTTGTCTCCAGTGAGGGTGATGTCATACCAACTCACATCTTTGAACAGGGTCTCAGGCTCAATCAGATGGAGTTACTGAACACCATGGTCAATACAGTTGGAGAGTGTGGTTGCTGACAGACATATGTGTGGCAACAAGATTCAGCTCCCTGCCATACCTCCAGGAAGAGTCAGAAGTGGTTGTCAGATAATTTTTACAACTTCACCAGCCCCAATGTCTGGCCCCTTAACTCTCCTGATTGTAAACCCATGTGTGGGGCATGGTTGAGAAGGGCACCATCCATGCAGTCTGTACCACCAGGTCCCAGCTGATCAATAGGTTTGAGGTATTTGAGGCTCTCCCTAGAGACACCATCAAGTCTGCATGTGCCAGATTCCAGAGTCGGATCAAGGCTGTGGTAGATGCCGAGGGTGACTTCTTCGAGTGAATTGTCTTTTGATTATTATAACCTGCATGCCACTTTTCTATTTCCCAATAAATTGATTTTTGGCTTAGATATTCACTTTGTTTCGCTTTAAAAAGAAACTGTCAAATTTAGCCCGAACACCCTGTAGAAGGGAAAAAAACTCAATATTTATTTCTGATTTACCATATAACCTATTAGTGTTACCCATGTCAAGATAAACGACAACTTGGACTTCATCTATGTGCCGTGTCCCTTCAAAATGCTGGCGATCGAGGCTCTCCACAAATTCCCGGCGTTTGTAGCTCTCAATAAGTTTGTCTTTTCGCCATCTCTCCCAAATCCGTCTACTCAAGTTCGCCAAGTAGGTTATACGTTGTTTTCCTTCGTTTCTCTTGCCTTCAATCTGCCCTGTGAGTATCAAATTTTCCAAGCCCTCTTTCCTCATGTACCATAGAAATTTAATCTGTCTTACTGAATTTAAGCATAAGTCTACATTTTGTTTCCATTGTCTCTAGAACTTCGTCGTTGCTTACATGTTTGGTCCATAGTATTCTCAGCATCCTTCTGTAGAACCACATTTCTGTTGCTTCAAGTCTCTTTTTCATCTGTGAGGAGATTGTCCAGCATTCACTATCATATAGGACTAATATTACGTAACAATTTAGTACTCTTTTCTCTGTTGCTAAGGAAAGTTTTGTTTTGCAATACTATTCCAATGATGCTTCGGATTTCGGTGTCACACTTTCCATCCTCTGTTAAAACGCTTCCCCGATATTTAAATTGTTGTACTTGTTTGATTTCGGTATCTGCAACTTGAACTACCGAGTTCAAAAAAGAAGAAAAAGAAGAAAAAAGAAGAGAAAAGGAAAAGTATCAGGACTTTGATTTTAGGCCGACGCCCCAAGAAAAACAAAGTCTTTATAACAAATGTCTTGTTTGTAACGATGATAGTAATGAAAGAGAACGAAAGAAAATATTTGGCTGAGAGCGCTTATAAAAACGACCGCTTTCATTAAGAAGAAAAGAAGGCTTTTTCAAAAAGGTAGTTTCCGCTCCCTTTGAAAAACAAAAGTAAAATGGTAGCTCGATGTTTTTTATCAATCTCACGAGATCGAGACATGATAGCCGCCATTTAAAAAAAAAATCATCCACAAAATAAAGGGAATATTTGAACACCAGTCAAAGAAAATATCGCTGTTTGTTTCCCAGACTTGATCCAACGATGTAAATGTTAATGACTTCGAGTTTAATGTTATTGACTTCTCAAACAGCTCGTTCTATATTTTGTTGTGAGGTGGCATTAGGAGCGTTTACTTTTAACTTCAAAAGAATCAGTCTTGATTGCAATACAATAGCTGTCGTATCAGCTTGTTTTTCTTTCTAGGTTTCATTTTACTTTCTGTAAACGGATAAAAGGGCATTTTCACGTCGCCTATGCACAAATAACATTGGAAAAACTACGAATACATCTCTTCTCCCCCTCCCCAGGTATGGGTTGAATGGTAGGACAGACTGAGTCCTATAGCGTTGGTAGATCTACCGCAGAAAGAAATGGCAACCTATTGCCGGAAAATCTGCATAATCAGCCATGAATCGAAAGAGACATGCGCACCCGAGCGTGTATCATGTATGGGACTTGACTGACTAAAATAAAACTATAGTAATTTACACAAATATTTTCACTAAAACCGAAAACCCCTTGTGACCGAGATATTCAGAAAACTACGTGTTTAATCAGGAACGTTTTTGCTTACAATCACGTAATATTTGGTTGGTTGGTTGGTTATTGGATTTAACGGCATGTCAACTCCTGTTTCGGTCATTTTATGCCGAAGCCTTGTTTATTTATATATATAAGATGGTTATATTGTATAAAAGGTTGAAAGGCTGTTGGTTTTCATAATCTACTGTATTTTTTTTTTATTGCTTTTTCTTGTGATTGTTTATATTTTCATATCCACATCCATGCGTGCATATACGTGTCTATACACACATACACACATACATTTACACTATTTGAAAGTGTTATATTTTGTTGAGGATCTTGATTTCTTCGGGAAAGTCGTATATTTCATCTGCGTCTGTATTTTTAGGCATTTCTTTTAAGCCTTTCCCATTGAATTTCCTAGTAAGATTTTAGGTTTAGGAAGTTGTTCCATTAAGTTGTTTATTTCTGTTGTATTTATTGGTTCTTGTGGGAGTATATAAACGGAAAGAATTGTGATGGTTTTATCTAGTGTCACTATTGCTTGTAATTTAGTTTTAATATGTACTTTACTTTGCGGTATGTCATTTCTGATCAATATTGACATTCCTCCATTAGCTCTGGGTCCTGTATTCTGGTTATAGTGGTATTGTTTATCATTTTTAATTTTTAAGTTAGCATTTTCTTGTGAATAAGTTTCCTGTAAGCAGATGACGGCTGGATACAGTAGTGATATAAGTATGAGTAGGCCGTTGTAATTAGATTTTATTCCACGACAGTTCCATTACATGATCTTATGTGCCATAGTTATATTTTCATTTTTGGGGGTAGAGTTACCTTCTAGGTTTATATCACTTGTCCTCTTCATTTTTTTTCCAGCTCTTGAGTTTTTTGAATTTTTATCTTCAACTACTTGTGGTGTCCTTCAATCAGATTTTTGGTTTTGTTTTGGAATTTGTTTATTTTCATTCTCTTCTACTTCCATATATTCCAGAGGTTCAAATTTATTTTCATTTGATATATTGATTCTGAGTTAGATTTTGATCGAATGTTTTCTTGTTCTGTTGTTTCTTTTTTGTCTTTTTGTTTATTTTTCGTTTTCTTGGTTTGGGAAGAGGGTTCGCTGGAGTTTTGTTCTATGTTTTCTTTCCAGAGTTTTTTGCCTTCTTCTGGGTTAATTCCACTTGGTTTGGGTAGTTGAGTTTTAGTTTTATTTTGATCCGATTCGAGTTCGGTTAAGAAGGTTTTTAATTCTTCAAGGAAAGCTTTTAATTCCTTATATAAATTTGTTATTTCAGTTGAATCTTTTATTTTATCTTCATTGTTTATTTTATTTGCTTTTTGTACCATGGAGGCGTAGGTGTTTTCTTTTATGTCATTTTTAACTTCTTTTCGTGCTTCTGAGAAAGATATATTTTTTTTGTGTTTTATTATGATTATTTCTTTTCCCTGTTTGTAGATACTACATTGTTTTGAGAGGGCAGAGTGGTTCCCAAACAGTTTGAGCATAGACTCTCATTTGGACAGTTCTCTTCTTTATGTTTTGGTTCTTTTTCACTACATTTTCCACATGTTTGTTTGTTTCGACAGGAGTCTCTGTGATGCCCATATTTGTGGCATCTGTAACATTGGAGAGGGTTTGGTATGTACTGTTCCACTCTTATAATTTCATATCCGATTTAAATTGTTAACGGAATTTGGGGTAGTTGAAAGTTAGAATGTAGATATTAGTTCGTATCTCTGCTTCATTTTTCTTTATTGTAATTCATTTGACGTTTATAACACCTTGAGTTTTGAGTTCTATTTTTATCTTCTCTAGAGTGCACAGGGAGAGCTCCTTGCTTTTTACTACACCCTTTGAGAAATTTAGGGTTTGGTGTGGGTAGGATTTTATTTCTATTTCTTGTAATTTTTTTTGTCTTATTTTTTTCCACTTCCACTAGTAATGTTCCATTTTGTAGTTTTGTTTTTACATTTTTTGGTGTGATTATATTTGATATAGCTTTTTGGGTTTTAAACGGAGATATTTCAGTTAGTGCTTTGTTGCTTATTGCTTCTAGAACAATAAATCGTGGAAAGTTTTCATTATCATTTTCTGTTTCAGAGTCATTATCCACATGTGGTCTCTTGGAAGATCTTTTTTTCCATTGATTGTTTTTTATTTTGATTCATCTTCCACGCTCCCTACCCACTGTGGAGTCCAGGATTGGGACATGACAAGGGGGAAACCCATTCGTCTTGCCATGTCAGGACTACGTAAAAGGTATACTCTCTTTGGGAGGAGTCTTTGAGCACACGTGTTCCTTTGTTTCCGTTATCCAAGTTTTACGGCTGTGTAGGTTTAGCAGGTGTGTCAGATCCTTTTTTTTCCCCTAAATTGATTCACCCTCAG
The DNA here is from genome assembly GCA_964036315.1 of Acanthosepion esculentum. Lineage (NCBI taxonomy): Eukaryota > Metazoa > Mollusca > Cephalopoda > Sepiida > Sepiidae > Acanthosepion > Acanthosepion esculentum. The sequence continues at coordinate 8,658,064 of OZ038514.1, forward strand.
CCACTGCCTTCCATCATATATTTAGGGGTAGGTGTTAGTTTTTGTTGGGAACAGGAGTGTAAGTTATAGGTTTGGGGGTGGATTATATATGATGAGGCTTGACATGACCAGCCGATTGATCAGATCGGGCCCCTCCAACCGCCCGTCTAGCCCAGGTAAGGGCCAAAGTGGTGTGTTGCAGGATTGTGACCGCTTTACACCTGGGCCACGACCTTCTCAGCCACCAGGATCCCGTCCCCAGACATTACAGATCGCCACCCACGGCCAACAGGTGGTCCCATTGAGGGACATTTACCCTCTGCAGGGAGGCAGTCGGCGTATTCTGATGCCTCACCGACAGGGCACGTAATATTTGGTTGTTATACATGAAATGACGCGCTTTATAGGAAATGAATAAAACGCTTCTGAAATTCTGAAGAACTAATTTATTTCGTTAAAATAGGCCGCCATGTTGATGAATGACTGTTCTCTAATGTATCTATAAATTCTTGATCCCAGCTTTTAAAAATATGCTCATCCTTTGATGTGATAAAAAATTCAAATGCTTCGATGAGCTCTTCCTTATTGAAGGATGTTTTATTGCGTATGAAAAGCTCAAAATGCTTAAATAAGTAATAATCAGTAGAAGAGATATGAGGTGAATATGGATGATGAGGCGAAATTTCATAATTCAGGTTGTGCAACTTTTGGGCATTTGATTAAGAAGCGTGCGGCCGTGCAGCAAAATTGGGTTATCCTATTCACAAGTCTAGGAAGTTTCTTTCCTAATTTTTCATGCAGACACTCAATTTCTCCACAATACAAGGTTGCTGTTATTGTTTTCCCTTGAGGCAAGAATGAATAGCGAATAACCCCTTTGAAAGACCACCATACATTAATCATGAACTTGTTAGGTTGCAGTGGAGGTTTTGGGTAATGTTTTGGTGATTCGCTTGCATCTAACCACTAGCCTACTCTTTTACTGTTGTCAAAGAGTATCCATTTCTCATCAAATGTAATGATTCGATGCAAAAATGGTTCTTTTTCCCAGTTTGTAATCAGACAGTAAGATTACTTGACATTGTTTCATTGTAATCATTTTCATTGGGCTTATGAGTAACAATAGATTGAAAAAAGAATTATCTGGAAAGAAAAAGAGTCAGGAAGAAGTGAAGATTTTCTTATATACTAAGAAGGTTACTTCATTAGATGACTGGATCAACACCCAACCAAAACAAAGGCGTCATTCCATGTGTGACAACCTAATATAGTATATCGTCTTTCAGTTTAACGATTTGACATCATCATCGACCAAAATCCAGGGTCTACATGGTAAGGAAAGACACACGGTGCTTAAAACTCTTTCTGTGTGTCCGTGTGTGCTTATTCATTTGATTGGCGGGACATCAGAAAATGTGTAAATCTGCTCCGTGTGTCCCTCAATACACACACACATTAGATTTCTAAATATCTCCCTCCTCGCCCACAAACACAGACAACAATGCGTGTGCATACAGCGTACACACCTCTGTATACAATGTATGTACAAGGACATTTTTGCTTGCCAATCACGAAATATTAAGGAAAAAACATTTGGTTGTTTCTAAATACACCTCACAGTACAAACGGAGTATTAAAATATATATTTTTCACTTATTGTATTCATATGTAGTAATTCTGTGGGACCAGTTTATTACTTGATAATAATAGAAAATCGATCTCCCACTTTATACCACAAACAGGTTAAAATATTTCCCAATTATATTACTATGTAGTAATTTTGTGGGATCAGTTTATTATTTGATAATAATAGAAAATCGATCCCCCACTTTATATCCAGTAGACTCTTATATTATTACTAGTTTATGGTCATATGCTTGTAAACGCCACAAATATTAATTTCATATAGCTAGTTGACAATGTGATTCACAAAGCTACTTGGCTAATCCTAAATCTTTGACTTGTCATTTGTTAAATATTAAGGACAGATATTTCAAGCGGTTGGTGGTGGTGGTGGTGGTGGTGGGGGGTCAAAGACCCCACAATACTAACGAACGGTTAAAGGAAGAAACAAAATCTTCACTTTTACAGATTTGCCGTAAAGAGTACTGAACAGTTATGTAATACCAAATTTCCTATATGGCTGGATAATTTTCTTACAGATGAAGAGGATACTTCAGGCAACTGAGATATGGATCTACAGAAGGATACTGAGAATATCATGGACGGAGCGTGTAAGGACCACGAGGAGGTTTTAAGAAAATGGAATAAAAAGGGCGCTTGACATCAGAAAGACAGTTGGAATTTCTAGAACACATGAAAGAGGAAAGAGGGCTTAGAGACTGAAACACACAAGGCATATTGATGGCAAATGAGGCAGAGGGAAGCATCGAATAACATACTTAACTAGCTTGTGTAAATTAATAAGTACTACAACGGATAGTAAGGAGACAAATAATCAGAGGGGAGGGCTTGGACTGTCTGACACTTACAGGACGTATTGAAGGTAAAAAGAACAAGAGGAGCAACAAAGGATAGGAAATAGTGGAGAGCCATGATCGCCCATGATCTGAAGGGCCACAGCATATAAAAAAATTGGTATATAAGAGGAAATAAACAAATATCCGAGTATTTTAGTATAAAGATCTTGGTAACAAGTCAAATAATTGAAACGGGAAAACCTAACGTAGCCAACGCATCTTGCTATGTCCGATGGCTAGATTGAGTAGACAGCTGCATTGTTTCCTGTTCGGCGGTGGTGTTGGAGGAAGCAATAGTTAACGAGATCCTTTCCCTGACAGACGTGAGCATATTTGTCCCGGGTGCATGGAACAATTATTAGCGAGTTCAAATCTCAAAATATTATAAAGTGTCTAATCTTCACGACTTGCAACCTTATTAGGGGAGTTTCGTGGAATATTAAGAGCGCCCGGCTGACAAGTAATGGTTAACGAGCTAGCAGTTAATTTTTGGCATCCTGTGTATCTAGATACCTAACACTTGTGTCCTTGTGGCAGACTAAAGATACCTCGTGTGGGGGCAATGGTTAACAAGCTTGTCTTGCAGAGTTTTTTTTTTTTTAAATCGATTTCACTCCAAGCGAAGCAGTAAAGCCAAATAAGACATAAGACGTTACTGGGCGAGGAAGAAAATCTTTATGCTAACAAGTTCTTTATACTATTTAAGCACTTCAAACATAAAAGTCTCTGCAAATCCAAAACTTGCCTTTGTGCACAGTTCTCTTGCCAATACACTTGAGGTGCACTCACTGACGAAAACAGTCACAGACCACAAAATCCATGTTGTTCAAGTCCTGTCTACACAACTCACACTTCACTGACGATCTCAAGGCCCCATAAACATGATGGTGAAAATAATTAAACTACTGTCTTAAATCTGTGTGTGCTTATTTTTAACATTACCTGCCTTCACAATAATAAAAATATTTACCAGCAAAATAACCTGGGTGGGGGGTCTATTTTATCGAGACCGGTAAAATAACGTATTCGAAATTAATAAAAAAAACAAAATATATAAAAAATATCTTAGTCACCACTTTATTACATATATTAGATCTTTGCAAAAGAGTGTGCTCGATTACAAAATAAAAAAAAATTACATACTCACAAAAATATTTATTAGTTAAGTACATAGTCTTTCTTGTCACCTATCGTTCTACAAGGTTGTTGATGCCATTTTCGTTTATATATATATATATATATATATATATATATATATATATATATTCATACATGTTTCATTAAATAATATAGACAAGTGTTGTCTATATATTTTATGTAAGTTCTTTTCATATCGTCTGATAAGCTTAATAACATTATCATTAAACAATGAAAGAAAATCACAATATTGATACATATTTTTTAACCCAATCTAAGCTTTCGGCTTACATAAGCCATTATCGAAGATGACAATTACACAATATATTAAGCAATACACGAACAAGAAATTGATGATAGTCTGTTTTTTGTTTACATGGAGGATTTCCAAGCAACGATAAACACGTGCATATAAGACGCTGAAAGCGAAAATCGCACCACAGCTCATGACGTCACACATGACCACGCGAGAGTGAATCCGATGAGTATTGAGTATATATATATATATATATATATATATATATATATATATATATATATATATATAGTTTATACGTTATTTTTATAGATACAAATATGTAAGTAAATGCTTTGTTCATAGCAAACCGTATTAACTAAAATTTACCGGCCTGAATGTCCGATAAGTTTCATAGAAAACATGTGTCCTCAGACAGGAATCGAAACTGTATCCCACACGAAACCGTCATACAGCTCGACGTGTTATACCATTTAGCTACAGAGGAAGCATCTGGTTGGCAAGGTCGAATTACTGCTTTTAAACTACAAATTTCCCATGATTTCTCTCGAACGCTCTTATCTGCTCGAAGCGTATCTTAACGTAAACAAATGACGTCATATATTATGTAAGTTCGACAATTATTTTAATATATTTATTGTTTATACGTTGTTTTTATGGATACGAATATTTTAAAAGCAATAATTCGAGTTTGCTAACCAGACTTTTCCCCTGTAGCTAAATGGTATAGCACGTCCCTCTATATGACGGTTCCGTGTAGGGTACAGGTTCAATTCCTGTCGGAAGACACATATTTTCTTTGAAATTTCTCGGACATTCAGGCCGGTAAATTTTGTTAATACTCTTTATTATAAACAGAGTATTTAGGTAAATATTTATATGAATAGAAGAGATTCATGGAAGATTTAAGTTTAAAGATAGTAAAATCGACCTTGCTAACCAGACGCTCCTCTGTGGCCGAACGGTTAAGGCACATCACGCAAATATTTATATCTATAAAAATAATGTATAAACAATAAATATATTAAAATAATTGTCGGACTTAATCTATTTCATATATATATGACGTCATATATATATATATATATATATATATATATATATGTGTGTGTGTGTGTGTGTGTGTGTGTGTGTGTGTGTGTGTGTGTGAGAGAAAAATGAAATTGAAATGACAAAATAGGAAAACATTTTTTGATACGCGTTTCTTTCATTCAGGAATTTCGTCAAACTCAAAAAGTTTTATAAGAAACCCCCGTATTTCAGTATCTGTCTATATTTCTGAGATGAGGCATTATGTACACTATTTACATTATTCGGAGTATTGCCCTCATCTTTGTCGCCATATTTATTACAATGTTTCGGCCGTTGAGAACATTCGAAGATATATAAAAACATGTCAACGTTATGAAAAGAATGGAAACTGAGGTGCTAATTAATGTTTTTCTTTTTGTAATTATATTTTTTTATCATGTTCGAATGCAGTAAATTAATTTTTTTCTTTAATTATCTAATGTTTTATGTCTGTTCAGAAATATACCAAGTTGCAAGAAAATGTGTGGAATATTAAGGAGATTATCCTACCTTGTCTAACAGGAAACTCCTCCTCACGCCCGATAAGTGGCATTGTATAAAAGGAATTTCTTCCCTCACGGGATGCTATAGTGACAAGGCGTGTCTCTTTCCCCCTCCGGTGAAATGACTTTTTAGTTAACAGAATCATGTGGCGCATCGAACACACGAATTCCTACTAAAACACAAATTCATACGACCACAACCACTTCACTAAAATTAATCACCTAAATAAATATATATATATATATATATATATATATATATATATATATATATATATATATTCTGAGATATGCTGTTCTGTATATAAATAGATGGATCAATAAACAGACACCCGGATAGCCAGACAGATAGATAGGAACAGAGATAGATAGATAGATAGATAGGAACAGAGATAGATAGATAGGAACAGAGATAGATAGATAGGAACAGAGATAGATAGATAGATAGATAGGAACAAAGATAGATAGATAGATAGATAGATAGGAACAGAGATAGATAGATAGATAGATAGATAGGAACAGAGATAGATAGATAGATAGGAACAGAGATAGATAGATAGATAGATAGGAACAGAGATAGATAGATAGATAGATAGGAACAGAGATAGATAGATAGATAGATAGGAACAGAGATAGATAGATAGATAGATTGATAGATTGGAAAAGAGATATATAAAGACAGATGCGGACACACAAGTTTAATTGATTTATTTTGAAAATGTGACATTTAGCTGAATATCTTAACAGTACACAAGACAAGAGAAAATGCTCGTAACGGCCTCGGAGATCAGTACCCTAAGCCCTGCCCAAACACAAGTGCGGGTTTCAAACAAAATTAGGATGCCATTAAGGCAACAATTGATTGAAACTTATTTGCTGACCAAATTGTTTCCTCCGAACTTACATTAACAAATAAATAAATAAGGCCTCGTTAACAGGAATCAATTTTATTTTCCCTATAGAAACAAAGACGATAGTAGATTTTGTCATTAACTTATCCCGTATCCAGGCTGCCACTCAAAGAAGAACATTCATTTTACGTAAAAGCCAATTTGTCAGATTAATTCTCGTGTAGGATTCCATTCTCATCTGTGAAGGATTAATTTCAATATCATTTTCTAACCAAATCATTTGGACCGCATTTTTATCGTTAATTTGAACGAATAAAGCTACACAAAAAAGCTTATTATTTTCTGCTTTGTCATGAATCCGCGTTCAGTTTCCAAATGGAGCCAAATCTTTCATAAAGGGGGAGGATTATTTAGCAAGTCTTTGAAAAGTAGTCTACGGGAACCCAAGCCGTAATTTCTGCTTTAATACAATGAGCCATAAATTAATAATAAAAAAAACCTTTCAAGCAATAAGGTGTAATTTGCAACGAAACGAACGATAAATTATATTCTCGTCTGCACTTGTAAGGTAGGCTGACTTCGTAGTTCAACAAGTGAAAAACGCCTTGGCGTGAGCCTACCGTCCTAGATTTCAGACATAACAGGCAGACAACAGGTCACGTGTTCGATAACACGTGACCATGGTTTCACTTGTATCATCAACCGTACATATCATTGGTTGAAAGTTTTAGAGTGACTAACTTTATCAGCAATTTAGGACTCGATACAGAAATTGTGTTATTATCTGTCGTGCGTATGAATAAGGTATTTGCAAAGTTTTAGTGAAACGAAAAATAATCGCACTGATGAGTTTGTTTTTAGTTTGTAGTTAAGTCAGCCTTCTATCCTTCGCTGGGCTCTGTGTCGTATATTTAAAAAAATATATTTCATATAAAAATAAATTCATCGTTTACCAGCAATTTAGTGCAATTGTAAACTTCAGGATACGGATTTTTTTCCAAGTGAGAGCTTATTAATCAACAAGTTTAACATTGGAAATATATACCTACAGTGTGTATGTATATATATATATATATATATATATATATATATATATATATATATATATATATATATAATATATCCTTGATAAAGTAGCTTACAGGACGAAACGAGTCGGCTAAGTGTAGTTTTTCCTCTTGTCTTTATATATATATATATATATATATATATATACCCAAGTTTAGGATTGGTATATACGGAGTGAGATCCAATAACCAACAATTAATATTCTTTAAAGAGTGCTCAATACAGAGTAGAGCAGATATAATTATTTATTTGAATATTACAACATAAATATGTTATAAAATCACGACAAAAGTAGCTATTTTGTTTCAACACTTCTAGTGTCTTATCAAGTGACGATGTAGAATATTAGAAGTGTTGAAACAAAATAGCTACTTTTGTCGTGATTTTATAACATATTTATGTTGTAATATTCAAATAATTATATATATATATTATATATATATATATATTATATATATATATATATATATATTATATATATATATATATATATTATATATATATATATATATATATATATATATATATATATATATATATATAGTTTATACGTTATTTTTATGGATGCAACTTATTTGAGTAAATGCCCTGTTTTTTTTTTATTAAATTGTATTAATTCCATTTACCGGCCTGAATATTCGAGAAATTTCACAGAAAATATGCTCCCTCCGACAAGAATCGAACCTATATCGTAAATGGAACCGTCATTTAGCCTGACGTGCTGGTAACTGATTCAACCACAGTAATTTGAGCTTTGCTAAACCGGAAGTCTTCTGTAGCCGAATCGGTTAACAGCATATACGATATAGGTTCGATTCCTGTCGGAGCACGCATATTTTCTATGAAATTTGTCGAATATTCAAGGCCGGTAAATGTAATTAATATTGTTTAATTTTTTAAAAAGAGAGCATTTATTCAAATAAGTTGTATCTATAAAAATAACGTATAAACAAAATATATTAAAACATCTGTTAGCGACAGTGTTTCACGCTTAAACGCAATCTTTCTTCAGGCCTAAAAATTGCCTTTAGCATGAAACTCTTCAATTTATACACCCTCTATCCCGGATCTTTTGCCTATATCTATCTTAGTCTGGTCATATCTATCTATCTATCTATCTTAGTCTGGTCATATCTATCTATCTATCTATCTATCTATCTATCAGTCTGGTCATATCTATTTATCAGTCTGGTCATATCTATCTATCTATCTGTCTGGTCATATCTATCTATCTATCTATCTGTCTGGTCATATCTATCTATCTATCTATCTGTCTGGTCATATCTATCTATCTATCTATCTATCAGTCTGGTCATATCTATCTATCTATCTATCTATCAGTCTGGTCATATCTATCTATCTATCTATCTATCTATCTACACATGACAAGAATATAATTTTAAGTTATGCTGTCTTCAGGTGCTGAATTATGATTCATCGTTAGTCTCAATTCAGTACCTGAAGATTGCGTTGTACATGAATGGTGGTACTCGCGAGGAAAACATCTATGTTTATTATTTATATATAATTTATAGCTCTGCTATATTACAGCGAACACTATTTTATTAGCACCAGCGCTCAACGTGCGATATATATATATATATATATATATATATATATATATATATATATATATATATATATATATATAAAATAGATAAGTTAGTTAATAAAACAAGAACAAACGAAAGGGTGCCAATATAATCAGTACGAAAAACATTAAATATTTATTTATTAACCATATGACAGAAATGAAGCACAGAAAGAAAGATTTTAAATCCGGAATTTTCGGACACGCCTGTGTCCTTCATCAACCGGGCGAGAAATGAACAAAGAAATGGGAATTACTCACAGACAGGTTTTTGTGGACGGTGTATTTTCTGGTGGAGATAATATTAGCAAAAATCCGATCTCTGATTCCTCGCTGTGCGAAACTTTATGAAAATTTTGATCGGTGTAAAAGCGTCAGGCCGGTCTATTCTTATTAGTAGGTGGTGTGTGTGTGTGTGGGGGGTCAGATTGTAAACATAGATGAAGAATGTTTAGGGGTTGCGGAGTGAGCAAGACGTCTCGCGTGTAGTCAGTGTGGTCGAAAATTGTTCGACCAAGTTGCCAATTTCAGAACGACGTGCAGTAGTTAGAATAACTTGTCAATTTCAGAGAGACGGGCTGTAGTTAGGATAACATCTGACTAGACAAAAAAGTAAGGAGGAACAAAGAAATGTATTGTAATAAAATATAATTAAATGAAATAAAATGAAAAGAACAAAGGGAAGGAACAAATAAAAGGATAAAACTTTTGGATAAAATTTTGGAAATCTATTGTAAAAATATTGGGGGGGGTGCAGAAAAATAATAAAGGAAAAACAGAAGAGAAAAGCACACACAAATATATATATATATATATATATAAAAGGCAGGATGTATGTGTGTGTGTGTGTGTGTGTGTGTGTGTACCGAATGCACGGCCGCAATTTTCGACGGATTTGCACCAAAATTTACATGCGCATGCTCCAAGTTAGCAGGAAGCCCAAGACCGACTTTGCATTTCCCAACTCCCATCGATAGTGGAAATAATCGATTTTTTCATGCTTCTACAGTAGTTTTCATGCAGTTTGTGGCCGTTTTCTACTGGCCAGAGTGAGAACCTATAGCTGGCTGCCACGAATAGGCAGGAAGATTCTATTGGCCAGCGTGAGGGCCAACAGCTGACTGACACGAATGTTAACTAGCATGCTAGCATGCAAAAAACTCGATAGCTGCATTCGTCACAAGTGGGAAAAATTTAAATCTGAATGGCACTTTACTCCAATTGGCTCATTCGTTTACTTAAACTTAACGTTGATTCTGATTCCACAGAACTGGGTTGGGCGTGAAAAAGTATTTGTTGTTAACATTCTTTTTTCATTCGGTTTTTCCAGTTACGAGTCCTTTTTTAAAGATGATCGTTTTGTGTTCATTTTGTTTAGTTTTTTTTTCGTAACAGAATTAATGTTTAGTATAGAGCTTAGAAAAAATTCGCAGTGTGAGATAGGCAAGAAGTAAGGCATGTAGCAACATCAGCACGGCAAAGGGCACTCCTTTAAAGGCAAGGAAGGGCAAAAATATTTTAAATCAAGTAATAGTGATTGCTGTATGAGTCGTACGATTTTTGAATCAAGCACGGACAACGCCGGGCCATGCTGCTAGTATATATATATATATATATATATATATATATATATATGAGATGCACATAACAGTGTGTAAATATACACAAGCCATCACACAAACTTCTGAATCTCAATACACGTAAAGATACAAATACATAATACAAGATTAATATATATATAAACTAAACTTTAAAAGCAAATGTCTACTTAGGTATAAAATAGCTGTAATAAAAAACTTTCTAGAAAGCGCACACCAAAATTCATCCCCTAGACTACTCTTCCTCAAAGAAATTAATAACGTTAAACAAACCCTAATCAACAACGGCTTCCATAACCATCTTATAGACCAACAAATAAGACTATTTCTCCCTAAAGTAAGTAATAATGAAAGTGAACACACAGTCAAAAATCACATACACATTTATTACAAAAACCAAATGCATAAGAATTACAAACAAGACAAATCCTCACTAAGACATTATAAAGAAATACACCACCCCAATCGACCCAAATAAAAAAATCAAATTAATTATCTATTATAAAAAATTTAAGACAGCTAACCTCATCCTCAATATATATTGAAAATTAAAAAAAAAATAAAATATAAATCTTTACTTGAAATATTTTACATGCAGGCACTTCAAACTTTGTACTTTGAGTTAACATTAATAGGAACTGAAAAATATATTATTCAGGTAAGAAAATCAGGTACTGAAAATTGTAATTAAAAATAGGAAAATTTGCGCTGGGTACTATATCCCCATGGTTAGTGTTCTAGGGTTAAAAAAATAAAATAAAAACTGGTAATACAAAGACGTCACTATATGACGGCGCCAATTTTATGAACTCGTTAAGAGGAAAAAAATATTTTTCAAAATAAGTCAACCAGAATCAAGTTTTATATGGCTATAATTTTTCATCGCTATAAGTTTTTGTCGAGTCACCTCTATATGTTAAGCTATGTGTGCAATACGTCACTGTATATGTAATTGTCGAATAAAAGTTTTGATGCAGTTGTTTAATAAGTAAATCCTGTCTGTCATCTTACAGGAACGACCCTCTTTAACAGATGAACGATCGAGGTTTATATTTTTGTAAGGCTTCCTGGGAACGAATGCATAAAAAAACCTCTTTCATGAGGTGTTAGCTATGCATTTTAGGATGTCAAATTCAAACTGGTACTGACGTAACTGTCTGGGGAATGTAGTAACAGATAAATGGAAAAGGTGAGACAGGAATGTCAAGGCGGAGAATAACAAAAAAGATGGTAAAAAAACAAAAATTAAAACAAGAAATAGGTGTTAGAAACAAAGAAAAGAGAACTGTTATATAATATCTAATCTTCTATATGGCACCGAATGATGGACAATGCCTTTCATAAACTAAGCAAAGTATTAAGAGATGGGAAAATGTTGTTAGAAAAAAAGGAAAGAGGGCTGAACTGTTATATAATATCTAATCTTCTATATGGCACCGAATGATGGACAATGCCTTTCATAAACTAAGCAAAGTATTAAGAGATGGGAAAATGTTGTTAGAAAAAAAGGAAAGAGGGCTGAACTGTTATATAATATCTAATCTTCTATATGGCACCGAATGATGGACAATGCCTTTCATAAACTAAGCAAAGTATTAAGAGATGGGAAAATGTTGTTAGAGAGCTGAACTGTTAATGTTATCAATGTTTTGCAGCAATTTTTAACATCAACGTCAAATGTTTCACGTTAAAAAGTTGAATAAATTTAACACATTCAACATTATGGATAAAAATAGTGGATCTTATATTCCGTGTTGTTTTTTTGTCGGGCAAAACAAATTCACGGATTTGGATGAACCAAAAGAAAAAAAAAAAGACCGCGAATGACGTCAAAATTCGCGAAAATTTTAAATCCTTTAATAATCAGTTGTACTTAGTTTAATTTTTAACATATATAAATGTAAGTAGACAAAAAAAAAAAAAAAGCAAATATTGATAAGATAAGCGAGGGTCAAAAAGCACTGCCCGGGGCTCCGAATAAAGTTTTAGTCCTTCCCCAGTCAGGTGTAGTACGCACATGCCCTACACTCTAAATATATATTTGAGGCAAAAGAAACATGAAAAACAGCGAATAACCTACTTAACGAGTTTGTGTGAGTAGATGGTAAGCACAAGGACAAAGGATGATGGCAAAGAAGAAAGTTACTTAGAGCTACAAAAGACAAATTTATGGAAAAAAAAAAGTAAAAAAAAAAAATGGCCGCCTGCGACGTGAAAGGACATGCCAGTAAGAATGAATGCTTCCTGTAATTTAATAATACAAATATGTAAAGATGACAGCAGTTACTTTAAAAAATTAATCTCAAAGATTAAAGAAGAATTACTGGAACGTAAACATTCAAGAAATTTCCTTCCAGCCATATTTTTTTTTCGTCCCTTCAAATTTCAGTGGTAATCGATACTTCTTGTGAGTACTTTTAGTAAATGCAGAAACGATAAACAGAAGACAGTAAAAATATAATACAAATATTCGGAAGATTAAATTTTATGACACATCGACAACTATATAGCGGTCATACTATAAACCATGCATGAAAGACAAACCAAAATTTGAAAAAAAAGCAAAAAAAAAAAAAGCAGATATTTTACATTTGAAGTTTGTTGAACATCTATGAAAAATAATCCCATCATAATAATCTAATAAATTCGATGACTGTCTATATCTCTGAGATGAGGTATCATTATTTACATTATTCGGACTGTTATCCTTATCTTCGTTGCCATATTCACGACGTTTACGTCGTTGTACGCTCCGGCATTCTTCAGGTAATTGGAATTTTTGTTTCGTCTACCGGGATAGATTGTTCTAATTCCACGTGCCATGCCTCTTCCGGGTGTCAGAGTTATTTCCCTTTAAATCAACTCTCCAAGTTTTTTTTGGTTCACCGCTGCTGTAGACTGGTATTGAACTCATAACTTTTTGGGTCTAGTCGCTGGATCTAACCAACGCCTTTATCCACTGGGCCATGTGTCCAGTAGATGAAATAAAAGGGTTCTGTTCGAAATTTCAATCACCTGACGAAGGCCGGCGCGTACAACGGCCGAAACGTTGTGAATATGGCAATGAAGATGAGGATAGCAGTCCGAATCATGTAAATAATTCAGTTATCTTGAGAAAAAAAAACTGGTTGCGTAGGCGGGGTGCCGGTTGAGGACACGGAATGAGAAGACGACAAATAGAGGTCGAATTCCGGTCGGGATCTTTATATCCAATTTCCTTCATGTCGAAACAGCGATGGGGGTGGTGATACCAAGTAACTATTTTTAACTGATACCTGAGAAGAACACCAAATTTTATACAAATGCTGCAGGAAATTATCGATATGAAACCCAGAAAGTCAATTAACGCTATCGCAAGATTTCAAGTACTTTATCAGAAGAATTTTGCATGAGGACCTTCGATACAAATCATATATGGTGTGGAGAGACCAATGTTTGTAAAGACAAAAGATAACTTCTGCCCCCTCCAAAAAAAAAAAAAAAACGATTGTTGATCACGTTGAAAGATCAAGAGTCGGGAATACCTTATTTTTTTTTTCTCTCATGAGAAAAACTTTGATCATAACGAAAATATTAAACAAAAGAATGGCAAATGGTTCTGCAGAGAATCTAACGACATTCCAACGGTCATCTACACAAAATTTCCACCAACTGTGATGGTTCTGGGAGCAATGAGGAAGATGTCATGCCTTCTCACTTTTTCCTCGGGGTTAATTGAAGATCAATGCTATTGACTATAACGAGGTGATATTAAGTAACTTTTTTTATTTTAATGAAACAATTGGAGTTGATTTCCTAAACTGAACCAAACGATATTTACTTCATGCATTAACTTCAGGAAAGAACTGATAGTCAGGAAATTTAATTCATTGGTAAATTAAAAAAATGCCATTTTATAAGCATGTCCGGTAAGGATATTTATTGCGTAAATGTAAAAATGCGCCTCAAGGACAAAATGAGGAAAGGCTGTTCTTCACCTGACCCTATCGTTAAGTTAGCTAGCCTCAATCGCTGACCCACTCGTTCGTGTATAGTTCCTTTCACCAAAAACACCTCATCCACACAACACTGCCTTACACGGACACCGTAATGCCGCATTTGCTCGATGTAATCCTACTTAAGCCTATATGGAGGGTAGAGTTGAATAAAAAGCAAAATATTTTCCTCAATACCCAGGAAATAAAAGCACTTATACAATTTAGCAAAACGAGTGTTTGGTCAGCCAAAATATATTTTATGTACCAAAATATTTTCTGCCTCTTATCAAATGCAGGGACAGACCCAAGCTTTTGAGTTGTGCAGGTTCAACCAGACAAAATTATACACGCTGCAATTCCTGATCAAAATCTTGGCGGGAAGATTTTGAAAAGTTATTTAGAGATAACTTCGTTTGTGCATTTAAATGTTAAATTTAAAATGCAAAAGTTTTGTAAGTTGAAATATTTATCACTTGGATTAAAACTATATTAAAAAAAAACAACACTTACATTCAATCAGGCATATTTCACGTTTGATTTTATTTTAAAAATCATATCACCCCCAACAAAGCCACTAAGACGCAAGGGGGGTTACTAACTGTGAAAGAATAAGAAAAATAAAACGTTATTAAGGAGACATTAGAAGATTAATCAAGAAGACAGAAGATAACGATTGACATTGCATTTAAATCTTTGAAGATCAAAGGCAATAAAGCCACTAGGACACAAGGGGTTACTGAATGTTAGAGAATATGATAAAAGCTACTATTAAGGAGAGAAGACAATAAAAGAAGAAGAATTAAGAAGACAGAAGATAACGATTGACATTGCATTTAAATCTTTGAAGATCAAAGTTGACTGAAGCCGGAAGAGAGTTCCACAAGCAAAAAAAGGAAATTTAGCATTAAACTTATCTAGCCATTTAAATAGTAAAATGATAAGACCTTACCGTTAATTTAGTACTGAACTTAAATTCATAAAGTCCAGGTACTAAAGAAGAAAGCTCATCAGAACAATTACCATGAAAGTATTTATAGAAAAATTCACAGTGAAGCTACATTACGGCGGTGGGAACGTCACTGATGCCAAGATGCCAGGGTAGTTGTAGATTTTAGCAAAATTATCGAAAGAGTAAAACTTTTTTTTCAAAAAAGAAAATGAACTATAAAAATCGGCAAAGAAATTTATTAAAAAATAAAACGGAAAAAAACAATTAAAAAAATTTAAAAATTAAATTATGGTAACTTATTAGTTATTTTTACCTTTTTTTTTTTTTTACTTATACGATTTCTTTGTCTGTGTTTAAATTTCTTTAAGTCTGCCTTTTAACCGATTGGGTAAGGGGTGCTCAGATTCAGTGAACCAGTCTTTTTCATGCTATAATTAAATTTCTAACTTACCTTATTACAATTTCCAAGTCGATTTATGTAGACGCCATCTTGTTTGAGTTTTATGGTTCGTCTTTAAAAAATAAAACACTAGATACTTCTAAAAAGACTTTCATAATTTCGTTATGGTCAGATGTAAACACTTCAAGTCGGTTTCAATTTTGAAAAAATTCCTAATTTGATAAAAAATTAAAACCTATCCCATAAAAAATTAAAAACTGACAATTTTCCGTTAAAGTGTGGAAAATAGAAACTCACTGAATTGTGAAGGCATTTTAAAAACTGTTGTAGCGAATAAAAAAATGAAAACGTTGTCTCAAGTTTCTTCATTTGCATATTCCTCACTATGGCCAACGCAGGTTTGCAATGAATAAATACCAATATAATTAATCTCCCATTAAAAATAACACTTCTGAATATTTACTATTCTAACTTATGAATAGAGAAGTGTTTCTGAATTGTGAGAAACAAGAAGCTTTTAAGAATATGGCGAAAAGAAGACAGTGAGAAAGGAAAAAAAAAGAACGAAAGAAAAAAAAAGAACGAAAGAAAAAAATAGTACTTGGTTCTAGCGCCATCTTGCAAGCCTTCAGTCACTCCTTTTTATCTTAGTAATCCTGACTTGACTACCGTTAATATTTAACAGCCCCTCCCCAACGAGGGATGTATGTGGCACAAGGCCAAGTTTACCGTGGGTTCTCCGAGCTCGTAGGCTCCGACAAAAATATTCCCTTAGAACCCGTATAAACGGGTTCAGGGCCTGTCTACCTCCCCGGACGAAACTTTGCCCTTCGGCAAAGCCACGTCCGGGTTCCTCTCTGCTCGAGGCAGGGAGTTCGATAGTAACGAACAGTTTACCAGGTTCAGAAGGTAGACAACGACAAATAAAACAGTTAAGAAAATGGTATAAGTCTACTGATTAAATTAGTGATGCAATCTCATCACAATATTTTGACAAGTACCCCATCAGGCCTCGTTAAACAATCGGGTCGCCATATAACTGAACGATACTTATTACTTTACCGTTAACTTTAATCAGGTTGAATACTAATGGTTTTTTGAAGGTAAATTTAACACAATAATGGGCGAGATTATCTTATTTAAATTATTAGTTGTTGTTCTGAGGTTTTCTTTGAATTTATTCTTCGCTACCATAATTATCAGCACTGTACGTGTGCTTATCAATTCCATTTAATAAACTTTAATAAATTTCAGTCGTCGTCTTCCGCCAGGGACCGGTATGGAAACACGTTATTAACTCGGAGGCTATTTGAACTTCAGCCACAAGATCACCCAATGATAACGACTCTCACTCCAAGACAACCCCCAAATCTATTGATGTTTACCAAGCGTAGATTTCGTTTGGCACCCAGTGAGGATCGAACTCACTAACAATCTGTAAAACGAGAGCTTTGCCAGGATTCCTAAATGTTAAGACAGTTTCCGGTCGTTAGTAGATTGACACAAGGCCTTGAGTTAGGATCGAACTTGTGGGGAATTTTTTTAAAAAATCGATAAATAAAATAATAATGAGTAACAAAAAAAGAAATACGTTTTCCCATGATGCTAAGAGTAAAGGAACCGGGAATATGTTTACCCTCTTAGTTTCGTCAAACGTAGTTAGGGGGCGTTGTTGAAGCCTATAATAAGGCAAACATTTCCTGCCTCACTCTCTTTGCTCCAAGATGAAGCACAACGTGGTAATTACGTTCCTGTTGGGGGCTTTAGTATTTCCGGTCCACTGACGACTGACCTCTCGACCCACTTTCCGACGCATGGCGCTCGCATGTGTTTTCCAAATCCTTAACCTCTGAAGTAAGTCAAGCTTTCTCTTTGGTTGTTCCAACTCAGCGCAAGGCTGACTTAAGCGTGGCCATAGTAACGATGCTTGTACTAACTTACACTAATTTTTGGACCAAGAAACGGACATGCCATACTCGTTCCACTCGTCACCAAAATCAGAAAATAAACGCTCCATAGTTTTTGCATGCTTCTATCGTCTTTGTTTACATACACGCACCTTCACCTAAAATACACCCAAACCGATTAATGTAAATAATGTCAATAATTCAGTGATTTTGAGAAAAAAAAACTGGTTGTGTAGGCGGGGTGCCGGTAAAGGACACGGAATGAGAAGACGGCAAATAGAGGCCGAATTTATTATTATGAGGTTTTAATATGTGTGTCCTTAAAAATATTTTTCCTTTTATAATATGTAGAAATCCGAAGGCTTATTTTATTACTTAATAGCAAAATAAAACTGATTCCCTATTTTATGCCCAATAACAGCTTTTATGAATGCCAGTTTGACAGCATATTTGGTAAAATCTTTTCTATAATTAAAAGTTTTTAAAATAGGAGTTTTGAATATGTTTTTCCAGTGGGTCAGTTAATTAAGTAATAATAATAGTAAAAAGGACCGCTCATTTTATATCCAGTGAAACCTTGTATTAATACGAGTTTATTCAAGGGTGTCTCACAGATGTTGAAACAAAGCAGTTGCCTTTCAGATAGAGAGAGCACGAGGAGGGTGAGGACCTTAATAAGGAGCAACAGTGAATGCTGCAGGATGGCGCTCCTCCCCACGCAGCTAATGTCACCATGGCATGACGACGGGAAAAAATTGAGGGTCGTCTCATCAGCTGCAAAGCTGAAGTGGAATGGTCACTCGCCTGACCTGAATTCCACCAGATTTATTCCTCTGGGGTTTCTCAAGGACAGCATCTACCAGGTCGACCATTGCTACATTGAAGGCAGCCATAAACTGAGAAAATTCAAGCGATCACCCAGGAGGAATGCGCAAGCATTATCAATAACTTTGCATTCAACAATGCCTTCAATTGAACGGCGAACATCAGGACCATGTACTCTAAGGGTCCTCCTGACATTTCTGGTTCATGTTTGAGACTAAATGGGTGCAGATCCTAAAATGTTATCCTTTTACCTTTCAATAAATGTATTTTCCATTACTCTATCATTTGTGACCTTTGATTTGTGCCCGACCATTTTGATTTAAAAATTGTGAAACACCCTATGGATATAAAAAGTGGAGAAAAAAAGGACGGCATATTTTGTTAAATCCTTCATGCCATCGAAAGATTTTCGAGTGTGAGTTTCAAATATGTTTTATCTAATTATTAATATGTAATCAGTCTCTGGGGGTCAGTTTATAAATATATAGAGTCGCGGATGGTGTAATGTATGATTCTATATCGTCTCAGAAGGTGAATTAGGTGTGTCAGGTTCAATTCCGTCTAGGACCTGCCATGACACTTACATTGTAGCAAACCAGCCGCATTCCCTTCGTATTCCATTTATGAGAAGTACGTTCCATTCAAACAGCTTCTTCCCACAAACACCAAGAGGATGTTTCCCCAATCACTACAATCTTAACCTGTTCAAGTCTAGAGTTAACCGTTATCTTCCTCTCCTATCCATATAAACTACCCATTGGTGAGAAGTAAGTTCCACTCAAACAGCTTCTTCCCACCAACCACTGCCCTATGGAACAGACTCCCAAGAGGATGTTTCCCCAACCACTACAATCTTAACCTGTTCAAGTCTAGAGTTAACCGTTATCTTCCTCTCCTATCCATATAAACTACCCATTGGTGAGAAGTAAGTTCCACTCAAACAGCTTCTTCCCACAAACCACTGCCCTATGGAACAGACTCCCAAGAGGGTGTTTCCCCAATCACTACAATCTTAACCTGTTCAAGTCTAGAGTTAACCGTTATCTTCCTCTCCTATCCCTATAAACTACCCATTGGTGAGAAGTAAGTTCCACTCAAACTGCTTCTTCCCACAAACCACTGCCCTATGGAACAGACTCCCAAGAGGGTGTTTCCCCAATCACTACAATCTTAACCTGTTCAAGTCTAGAGTTAACCGTTATCTTCCTCTCCTATCCATATAAACTACCCATTGGTGAGAAGTAAGTTCCACTCAAACAGCTTCTTCCCACAAACCACTGCCCTATGGAACAGACTCCCAAAAGGGTGTTTCCCCAATCACTACAATCTTAACCTGTTCAAGTCTATAGTTAACCGTTATCTTCCTCTCCTATCCATATAAACTATCCATTGGTGAGAAGTAAGTTCCACTCAAACAGATTCTTACCACAAATCACTGCCCTATGGAACAGACTCCCAAGAGGATGTTTCCCAAATCACTACAATCTTAATCTGCTTGAGTCTAGGGTTAACCGTTATCTTCTCCATATATGCTCATAAATTCTGCCTCTACTTTGAGAGTCTTTTGGGCATTGATCAAGGTGAAACTCGCTGAAAACAAAAACAAAGTAACGTATACATCTCACCTATTTACCCCCCCCCCCTTATTGGAGAACCTCTCCATAGCATAATAATTAACACATTAATCTTAACACACCATTACTACCGGGATCCCCCACTTGTGACATTGTAGCATATTAAACTAAAGTTAATATATATCTGTTGAGTGACCGGCTGCGAAATAATGACTGTCAAGCTAGCCGGGCATATCAATACCATAATAGTGAGTTCAGACCTCAGTGGGTGCCACACATGTCACCTTGTGCCAGACTATCAATAAGTCACTCATACTCTGAATGTCTTTATTGTAAAATCTATAATTTTTTTATTCAAATGAAACATGTTTCTCGGAATTACTTTATTTGGGGGGGGGCACTATTGTTTTTTTTTGCTCGTTTATTTCTGTTTTCTTTCTTTTTACAAACTAATAAAGTTCAGTTCTCAAAAAGTCTCTGTTGAAAGAAACAATTTTAAAACCTAGAATGGTAAACACAACAGCCACTTTGAGAGTCACTTTAATCAGTTTGACAACTTAAACGAAAAGATTGCAAATAAACCTATTTATTTATTGTTCTTATATATATATATATATATATATATATATATATATATATATATATATATATATATATATATATATGTATGTATGTATGTATGTATCATAAAGAAACGATGCTAGAGTTCTTGTTCAAATCAATCAAGTGAAAATTGTGTCTGAATTTTGAAAAGTGATAATTCCACGAAATTTTGTTGCTATATGTGTTTATCATTTAGAGTGACATGGACTTTGGTATAATCCAATTAGTAGAGTAAAAATGTCATCGCACGCTTCAAAACATATTCAACTGTCAATAAATAGCATAATTTAAAAAAATATCTTTCAGTCTACACCTATTTCGTCTTAGTGTTTGCCTACGTATGGGAAAATTGTGTCCTGAAGATGACAATTTGAAATTGTCGAAAGTACTTGGAATGTGTCTTCCATCCGATAACGACTCGAATATAAGGATCTTATTATTCAAGGAACTGATAGTAAGTTAATGTCTCATTAAATCTTGATAGCGAAGTGATTTCGCTATTAATCACATTAACATTGCTATTTAATTATTTGTATAAATTGTATCTTTATGATATAATATATAGGCTGCACACTCCAATATATAATTTCTCTAGTGAATGCCCTCTTAGATATAAAATAGGTGTTATTAAAAATTTCCTCACGAGAGCGCCCAAGAATTCATTCTCTCGCACGCTTATCTTTAAAGAATCAAACAACGTAAAACAAACGTTTATTAATAACGAATTTCCTAATCAGTAGTTGCATTTCCATATTTGGCTTTTTCTGTGTAAAGTAGCTAATAGCAACGACGAGAATAGAAACATAAACAATAACGTTAATGATGACAATAGGAAAACAGTAATTGCTGACGCGTTTCGTCCAATGTGGACTTTTTCAAAGCTAAAGACGAAAAAAAAGTCCACATTAGACGAAACGCGTCAGCAATTATTGTTTTCCTATTGTCATTATTTATAAAGATTGTCTTCTCTAAAACTTGACTTTGAGAAATTTTCACAAATAACGTTAATATTTTTATAAAAATCAAATGAACGAAAATTATAAACAGGATGAAAGCAGAATTAAGAACATTATAAAAAAATGCACAATACCAGTTGACAATATCAAAAAAATTAAATTAATTATTTATTACAAAAAATTTAAAACCTCTAACCTTATAGTTAAAAATAATAATTCACCTATTAGAACAAAATTAAATAGGACAAATATTATTTACGAATTTAAATGTCCATTAAGGAATTGTATTCCTGATCAATCAAAATTCGTAAATAATTATATAGGCCACACTACAACATGTTTGACACGCAGACGCACACTACACCTTTCTGAAAATAGCTCAATTAGATTTCATTTAAATATTCATAAAGAACTACTGGACACGATTCGTAACATACTTGTTGACAACATTAATATAATAGAATCATCTACATACAAAAAAAAAGGTTAAAAATAATGGAAGCCTTATTAATAAAAACAAAAAAACAACACTCAATAATATTAACTATGAACATGGACACAATATCCTGACCGTGTTTTGAAAATGAAAACATTATATAAATACATACATACATACAACAAACTATTTCTTGTTAACAGTTAATATATTTCAACCTTGAAAATGGCTAAATGTAGAGCCGAAAGCGCTCGGATAAAAAGAACATTCGGACAGTTTTTATAGAATTTATCATCCGAAAAGAAAAAAATTTATAAAAATTATTAAATCACATGTGAAATTGTATATATATATATATGCATGTATAATAAAAAGTCCAGAAAGTTATTCCCTACATCAAGATCGGCACAAATGACACAGTTCCACAACGGTAAAGTTGTTTGGGTTTGTCTGGAGGCATATCAACCCTCTATGGGTTATTTAATGCCGAAATCTAAATATTTTGAAGATAATTTTATGGCTTCCGCTAAATATGTTTTGAAAGCAATTGTGTGCCTTCGACTACAGATAAAATGTATTGTTGGGCATTTTGTTTAAAAATTATTTTTGGTAATTTTACTATAAATATATCTTGCTGGTATTTATATTATGAAAATATTTTATAGTGTTTTGGGATTTACTATTTGCCCATAGCACCCAACAAGGGTAAAATAAATCAATAGAATTTAGTTATTAGCAGATGTCACGCCTAGTTTCAAATACTGTTCATATCTATCTATCTATCTATCTATCTATCTATCTATCTATCTATCTATCTATCTCAGTCTGTTCATTATCTATCTATCTATCTATCTATCTATCTATCTATCTATCTATCTATCTATCTATCTATCTATCTATCTATCTCAGTCTGTTCATTATCTATCTATCTATCTATCTATCTATCTATCTATCTCAGTCTGTTCATTATCTATCTATCTATCTATCTATCTATCTATCTATCTATCTATCTATCTATCTCAGTCTGTTCATTATCTATCTATCTGTCTATCTATCTATCTATCTATCTATCTATCTATCTCAGTCTGTTAATTATCTATCTATCTATCTATTTATCTATCTATCTCAGTCTGTTCATTATCTATCTATCTATCTATCTATCTATCTATCTATCTATCTATCTATCTATCTATCTCAGTCTGTTGATTATCTATCTATCTATCTATCTATCTATCTATCTATCTATCTATCTCAGTCTGTTGATTATCTATCTATCTATCTATCTATCTATCTATCTATCTATCTATCTCAGTCTGTTCATTATCTATCTATCTATCTCAATCTGTTCATTATCTATCTATCTATCTATTTATCTGTCTATCTATCTATCTATCTATCTATCTATCTATCTATCTATCTATCTATCTCAATCTGTTCATTATCTATCTATCTATCTATCTATCTATCTATCTCAATCTGTTCCTTATCTATCTATCTATCTATCTATCTATCTATCTATCTATCTATCTATCTATCTATCTCAATCTGTTCATTATCTATCTATCTATCTATCTATCTATCTATCTATCTATCTATCTATCTATCTATCTATCTATCTATCTCAATCTGTTCATTATCTATCAATCTATCTATCTCAATCTGTTCATTATCTATCTATCTATCTATCAATCTATCTATCTCAATCTGTTCATTATCTATCTATCTATCTATCTATCTATCTATCTATCTATCTATCTATCTATCTATCTATCTCAATCTGTCCATTATCTATCTATCTATCTATCTATCTATCTATCTATCTATCTATCTATCTATCTATCTATCTATCTCAATCTGTCCATTATCTATCTATCTATCTATCTATCTATCTATCTATCTATCTATCTATCTATCTCAATCTGATCATTATCTATCTATCTATCTATCTATCTCAATCTGATCATTATCTATCTATCTATCTATCTATCTCAATCTGATCATTATCTATCTATCTATCTATCTATCTATCTATCTATCTATCTATCTATCTATCTATCTATCTATCTATCTATCTATCTATCTCAATCTGATCATTATCTATCTATCTATCTATCTATCTATCTATCTATCTATCTATCTATCTATCTAAATCTGTTCATTATCTATCTATCTATCTATCTATCTATCTATCTATCTATCTATCTATCTCAATCTGTTCATTATCTATCTATCTATCTATCTATCTATCTATCTATCTATCTATCTATCTATCTATCTATCTATCTCAATCTGTTCATTATCTATCTATCTATCTATCTATCTATCTATCTATCTATCTATCTATCTATCTATCTATCTTAATCTGTTCATTATCTATCTATCTATCTATCTATCTATCTATCTATCTATCTATCTATCTATCTATCTATCTGGTGAAAACAGGGGATACGGGTTCAATTCATGTTAAAGGAATAAAAGGGTTCGGTTTGAAATTCTAACAAATATCACCTGAAGAAGGCCGGAACGTGCAACAGCCGAAACATCATGAATATGGCAACAAAGATGAGGATAACAGTCCAAACAATGTAAATAGTGTTAATAGTATTTATATTAGTTTTCATAAAACGTACAGATATCACTCTGACTTTAGACACAACCGCGACTTTAATTAATGCCTTTATTTTTGACAGGCACTATGCTAATTTTTATCATTTCACTTATCATTCGTTTCAGGATACGCATTTTTTAGTAAACTTTTGTTTAAGTCGATTAAAAAAACATCTTCCAACAGTTTCTCGTTAAAATTAATGAGCCTTTCCATGAGGGCTGATCTGAATTCCTGCGAACAGCAGCCTAATCCACCCTACTCAACGTCCTGTTACATACACCAAGCAAAAATACATATTCAAACGGGCCAGATATATGTCGATTAACCTGACCTACTGAAGAAGCGCACCACCAATTCTCAAGTAGACTAAAAAAAACTGAGTTCGATCCCAGGGCTTGTTTATGTCTCAGTTCCATAATTTTTTAATTTTATTCTTGGTGAACAAAAACAAACAATAAATATTGATCTCGGACAAGAACCGTGAAAAAGAATTTGAAAAATCCAGTTCACACTCCTCCCCAGTCTTTCGAAGAAGAGTAGAGGTTTATACTTTATTGTCTGTTTAGGATTGGGTTTCCGGTTCCTTCTAAAGTCTACTTCAACTCTCTACTTCTAACGTCTCTGCCTAAACTCTGAAATGTTATTTATTTATTTTCTTCCTTCAGTAGGAGTAGATAGGTTTTTTGAATAGGAGTAGAGGTTTATCCCTTGTTTCCTGTTTAGGATTGGGTTTCTGGTTCCTTCTAAAGTCTACTTCAACTCTCTACTTCTAACGTCTCTGCCTAAACTCTGAAATGTTATTTATTTATTTTCTTCCTTCAGTAGGAGTAGATAGGTTTTTTGAATAGGAGTAGAGGTTTATCCCTTGTTTCCTGTTTAGGATTGGGTTTCTGGTTCCTTCTAAAGTCTACTTCAACTCTATACTTCTAACGTCTCTGCCTAAACTCTGAAATGTTATTTATCTATTTTCTTCCTTCAGTAGGAGTAGATAGGTTTTTTGAATAGGAGTAGAGGTTTATCCCTTGTTTCCTGTTTAGGATTGGGTTTCTGGTTCCTTCTAAAGTCTACTTCAACTCTATACTTCTAACGTCTCTGCCTAAACTCTGAAATGTTATTTATTTATTTTCTTCCTTCAGTAGGAGTAGACAGGTTTTTTGAAAAGGAGTAGAGGTTTATAACTTGTCTCCTGTTTAGGATTGGGTTTCTGGTTCCTTCTAAAGTCTACTTCAACTCTATACTTCTAACGTCTCTGCCTAAACTCTGAAATGTTATTTATTTATTTTTTTCCTTCAGTAGGAGTAGATAGTTTTTTGGAACAGGAGTAGAGGTTTATCCCTTGTTTCCTGTTTAGGATTGGGTTTCTGGTTCCTTCTAAAGTCTACTTCAACTCTATACTTCTATCGTCTCTGCCTAAACTCTGAAATGTTATTTATTTATTTCCTTCCTTCAGTAGGAGTAGATAGGTTTTTTGAATAGGAGTAGAGGTTTATCCCTTGTTTCCTGTTTAGGATTGGGTTTCTGGTTCCTTCTAAATTCTTTTTATTCTCTCTCAATTCCAATAGCTCGTTGCGTCTTAGTGTCGTTATCGCCTTGCTTGGGGCATTGAAACACCGGTTCCCACATAATTACCGAAGTTAAGTAACGCTTAGCCTGGTCAATACCTAGATGGGTGACCGCTTGGGAATACCGGGTGCTGTAAGCTTGTATGTGTAGGTGGTGTAATAATTACTGGCCCAGAATTTATGATCGGAGCGCCCAGTTTCAACTCGGGAAAGGCATGAATCCATCTCTTCTCCCCTACTATGAGTTAATTAGCAGTACTTGTACCACTAAATTGTTATTATCTCCGAAAAAACCTTTACAATCTAAAAATATTTTCTGGCTTTAAATAACCTGCAAATGGTTGATAAACCGTAAAAAGCATATCAATTAATAAAATACTAAGTAACTATACTGGCATATCTTTTAGATTTTTTTGCATCCTCTGATTAGTTATATCCATGTCTTCTCCCCCTTGTATGGGTTAATTAGTAAGACTTTTATAAGTAAATCATTATTATCGCTAAAAAAATTCTTACAATCTAAAAATATATTTTGGCTTTAAATAACCAGCAAAGGGTTGAGAGACCGTAAAAAAAAAAAACGAATCAATTAATCAATGAAATCCTGATTAGCTACACAGGCATGTCTTTTATTTTTATTTACATTCTCTGGAATAGAAATATATAGAAAGTATCTGACCATAAAGTGAGGGACCAGTTTATATATTGATTGTAATATAGAATTGATCTCCTACTTTATATCCACCTTATAATTTCTTGTTTATTGATAAGCCATAGAAAACGAATCAATCAATCAATGAAATCCTGATTAGCTACACAGGCATGTCTTTTAGGTTTATTTACATTCTCCGGAATAGAAATATACAGAAACTACTCTGGCCACAAAGTGGCGGATCAGTTTATATATTGATTGAAATATAGAATTGATCCCCCATTTTATACCCGCATACATTTTTGCTTATCAAATTCTGGTTAGCTGTGAACCCGTTTCTCCCCCAGCTATGCGTTAATTAGTATGACTAAGCAATTATCTAAAAAAAAAAAAATTAAAATCTAAAAAAAAATCTAAAAATATTTTCTGGCTTTAAATAATCCGCAAAGGGTTGATAAGCCGTAAAAAAGGAATCAATCAAAAACAGCCTTGCTTGGGGTGAATTGATTTAAAAAAAACCATTAACTTCATATGCGTAACTTTCATTGCAGTATCGATGTCCATTGGGTTTTGGACATTAAATTGCTTTTCCTCCTTTATTGTTAAATGTTAAAAGTGGATATGATGGCGTACAGTTATCCGTTTGTTGAATTGTTATTGCGAAAAGCGTCTTATCTTAGACAACCTTGGGTAAACCTCATCATCGCATAGATATCAATTTGAAGAGATTAAAAGTAATGCTCGAGTCTTCAGCTTTTCAATTACTGCGCATGCGTAAATCGCATTATGCCCCCTCCTCCTCCTCCTCCTCCTCCCATTCACAAATTGTCTGCGCAAGTATGAAGAGAATCGAAAGGGAGAATGAAGCATCCCCCCCCCCGCTCAAGAAATGATTCAGAATGTTGAGAACTAAAACAAATATGTACTTAAGTTTTTGTTTCGTGTTTTCGTTTCTCTTGTGTCGACTAATGCATAATTGTTGTTCATCTCCTCCCTGACCCCCCCGACCCCCCGACCCCCCCCTTCGCAGACGAGGGATGAGCCTGTTTGAAGACCGAGTTTGTCTTTTCTGTAAATGCATGCAGATACTGCAATTTTTTGTGCATTTCAAGCAGTAAGCAATCATTGTCTCTCTGTCGCAATATGCCTATAGATAAGTCCGAGGATAGACACTTGTCTACCTCTCCAGTTCAACCAGTGCATATCTACAGGGTGCGATGGGTAAAATGTCGCCATTTTATATTTTTAATTTCGCACATGCGCGTTGTTTGTTTTTTTTTATTTTCTCGTCAGTCAGTTATGTGCCATTGCGTGGTTCACGCTTAGGCGATCATGTATCTTTCGATACATGACGAGGCAAATTTTTTTCTCGCAGGTTACCATTTCTTTCCGCGGTAGACCAGTTGCCATCCAAGGCTATAGAACCCGGTCTGTCCTGGTATTTACTCATAACTGGAGGAGAAGAAGAGGATTCATACCTTTCCCAAGGGTTAGTCAGTTATGTGCCATGCGTGATACACGCTTAGGCGATAATGTATCTCTCGATACATGACTGAAGAGGCAGATTTTTTTCCTGCAATAGGTTACCATTTCTTTCTGCAGTAGACCAGTTGCCATCCAAGGCTATAGAATCCGGTCTGTCCATAGCTGGGGGGAGAAGAAGAGGATTCATACCTTTCCCAAGGATATTAGCACGTAAGTGAATGTAATGGATTCGACTGGAATTCGAACTCGGCTCTCCGATTCCTCAATCCGAGCCGCTATCCATTACTCCTCCGGGAAAATCTAGAAGAGGATTCATACCTTTCCCAAGGGTATTAGCACGTAAGTGAATGTAATGGATTCGACTGGAATTCGAACTCGGCTCTCCGATTCCTCAATCCGAGCCGCTATCCATTACTCCTCCGGGAAAATCTAGAAGAGGATTCATACCTTTCCCAAGGGTATTAGCACGTAAGTGAATGTAATGGATTCGACTGGAATTCGAACTCGGCTCTCCGATTTTTCAATCTGAGCCGCTATCCATTACTCCACAATGCCTCCCAGGGTAAGTTTTTCATCGTCTGTGAGAAAAACAGCCCCATAACGCAATTCACTCCACCAGAAATTTGGAAATGGCTTATTGTACTGCTTGGGAGGGAGAGAGATGGTGGTGTGACAGAGTGAGGGGAGGGGAGGGAGAGAGATTGAGGGGAGGGAGAGAGAGACAGGGGGATAGAGACAGGGGGAAGGAGGGAGGGAGAGAGAGGGGAGAGGGAGAGGGGAGAGAGATGGAGGGGAGGGAGGGAGAGAGGGGTGGGAGAGAGAGAGGGGGAGAGGGAGAGGGGGGGATAGAGATGGAGGGGAGGGAGGGAGAGAGGGGAGGGAGAGAGAGAGAGAGGTGAAAATAATAATCGATGGCAAGTGTAAAGCAAATACCAAGTGAGCAACAAAAGTCAAAACCGCATAAATATTACTTAAGTTCAAAGGTCAAAATGTCTGCATGGAATTATCGTTAGCAACAGTTTACGGACTTTTCTTCATTGACAGAAACATTTGAGTGGCGGATTAAACAGGGTTTCAGCTTGCCCGATGGCAAGTGGGCCCCTTACATCAATAAAAATGCAAGTGGGCCCCTTACATCAATAAAAATGCAAGTGGGCCCCTTACATCAATAAAAATGCAAGTGGGCCCCTTACATCAATAAAAAAAGGATCAAATCAACAGCTAAACTAAAAGGATCAAATCAACAGCTAAACTAAAAAAAAAAAATAAGATTTGATGTCTAGTCAGATCGGGAATCAGGTCGAGCCGTGAACATTTCAGCACCCTTCTTACACATACTGCGACGCTCCGAAAGTAATGCAAAATACACTGTGAGCACAATGGCACTGTTGGATAGAGCAAGTTCTAAGCTACAAAACTATTTTAACAGTCATCATCATTGGCTAGCCATTTTGGAAAAGTTTTTTTTTTCATTTGGACGGATAAGTAACTGTGCAGAGTTGCTTATCCGCCCAAATGAAATTTTAATGGGTCACAGGCCTTATGACATACACATCTCTTCCCTCGCCATTGTTGGAGCACAATATCCACTTTGCTCACGTCCGCTGTTTGGTCTCAGTTCCAGCAATGCGTGTAATTTTTCCCATTACACATCCCTGCTACGTACGTTCTTTCATGTCAGACACCATTTTATCAAACTGCCGCTGTTTATAACAAATCAAGAAAAAA
The DNA here is from genome assembly GCA_964036315.1 of Acanthosepion esculentum. NCBI lineage: Eukaryota > Metazoa > Mollusca > Cephalopoda > Sepiida > Sepiidae > Acanthosepion > Acanthosepion esculentum. The sequence continues at coordinate 8,688,260 of OZ038514.1, forward strand.
AGAGGTTATTGGCTGTGAGGTTTAACCACGGCTATCATACCACGATTTTATATTTTTACCGCGATGCAATAGGGTGATTTATGGTCACGGGTTATGTACCCCGACCCTTCTTTCATCTGTTTTTAAGTCGTCTGAAGATCTCATGAGTGTGAAACTCGGGTTACGACTAGGACCATCCTGTCATAGGATTGAACGTTGTTAAGCGTTTTTATTTTGTTTACTCTAAGAAATTCGAGCACTTTACTAAGTAGGTTAGTTTGTTTTAAGCATTTTTCCTTTTTCAGGATTGTCGTTTTCTATTCGAGACTTTATCTGGAAAAGTGTTTTATGTTTTGGCAAATTTACCGTATCTACTCGTGTAAGGCGCGATCTCGCCTATCGTGCGAGCCCTAAATTTTCACTTATAAAAAAATGATTTTATGATGTATCTCGTGTATCACGCGAGTTGCTTTTTCGAGAGACCGAATTACAATAGACTAATCTCTTTTCCTCCATCTCTTTATCCCATCTTCGAGTTAAATGTTACAAAAGTAAAAGAGAATGATTAAAAGTATCGCTAGTAACGCTATACTCGGTGTGTAAACGCGTACAGCCATAAACAACGGACCGAGAAACAGATAAACATCTTAGAAACGTAAACAACGGAAAAAATACATATACGCTCTTATTTTTAGTGTATACCGGATATTCAAATATGAGTATCCGGTAGACGATAAATAAATATAGAACGTCTACACACACACACAAATTATGACTAGACTTATTGAGATGAACAACTAATGTATTGAATGGATTGATTTGTAAAAGATACTCTTTCGATTTCCTATTTTATTTAAATTCAATGACGTTTCATCTTTATAGTTCTCACGTATTTATTACATTCTATAGTTTTAACATATTTTATTGTTATACGTTATTTATATGAACACACACACACACACACACACACACACATATATATATATATATATATATATATATATATATATATATATATATATGACAGTTCAGATGGGCTGCTCATGTTATCAGAATGAGTGATGATCGGGTGTCGAAAATCCTCATTTTTAGCCAACTTTTTCATGGTAAGCGTAACGTAGGCCGTCCTTGGTTACGTTTCAAGGACAAACTTAAATACAATTTAATTGCTGCAAACATCCTTATAGAGGAGTCCGAACTGGAGAAAATCCTGCTACCTAAACTAACTTTGAAAAGGATCGTTTCAATAATTTGAAAGAATTAAGAATTAACACTAAATCTCTGGTTAATACATCAGCCCATATGACGGTCAACCCTTCAGTGTGCCCTTCATGCGGTTTTGTTTGCAAATCCCATGCAGGATTGTTGTCTCATATGAAACATAAAAACTGAACTGAAAGACACCCATACGTCGAAAACGACTGGAAAGGCCATCATATATATATATATATATATATATATATATATATATATATATATATATATATATATATATATATATATATATATATATATATATATATATATATATATATATATATATATATATATATATATGTGTGTGGAGAGGATGACGTAATGGTCATCATTAAATACACACGTTTTTTTGTGTGTGGATGTCAAAATGATAGATGCAATACTGGTCTGACACTGTCAACGGGACCGAGAAGCGAGGGAGAGCTTGCAGGTAATGTTTTCATTCTGTCTTTGGTGCTGTCTTCACGTCTGTTTATGTGACTTTGAGGTGAGACGAGGTGATGTTGTCAAAACGCAAGATCAATCGGAAGTGACGCCATTCTGAAAGGAAGAGGAGAATGAAGGAGGGAGGAAGAGTGATGGAATGGGGAGAGGGGGAGGGGAGGGCGACAGAGAGGGGAAAGAGAAAGATGGAGGGTGGAAGAAAGAGGGGGAGAGGGAGAGGGGAGAGAGATGGAGGGGAGGGAGGGAGAGAGGGGTGGGAGAGAGGTGAAAATAATAATCGATGGCAAGTGTAAAACAAATACCAAGTGAACAACAAAAGTCAAAACCGCATAAATATTACTTAAGTTCAAAGGTCAAAATGTCTGCATAGAATTATCGTTAGCAACAGTTTACGGACTTTTCTTCATTGACAGAAACATTTGAGTGGCGGATTAAACAGGGTTTCAGCTTGCCCGATGGCAGAGTGAGAGGACATTTTCAAAGCTAAAGATCATGAAGACATGGTTAAGAAAGTCGCTGTCTGAGGAGAATTTGGAATCATATATTCTTCAGGTGATTGGAATTTCGAACCGAAACTCAGCTAGAGTTATTCCGGATGTTTCAGTTATTTCTCAAAGAATTTGGTTCACCACTGCTGTGGACTGGTATTGAACTCACAACTCTTTGGTGTTATCACTGGATCTAACTAACGTCTTTATCCACTGGACCATGTGACCTTGAGGACATCCGTGTATGAAGTTGCGGGACTTATAAACCTAATGTCTCAGCAATCATTTTTGCCAGTGCTCATATTGCAATGTTTTGTTATTATTATTATTATTATTATTATTATTAATTCAAATTTTTTTTACCAGAGCTTATATTGCAATATTTGTTGTTGTTCATTGCTTTTCTCTGACACTCCTTATTATTGGTTCTCGTATTGTATTAATTTCTATGCTGATTCT
>OZ038514.1:8693386-8703386 GCA_964036315.1 Acanthosepion esculentum
TCAATTTCCGACATGGAAACTAAGAGCTACAAAGAACAGGAAATTGTGGAGAGCCATGATCGGCCATATCCTGAAACGATACGGCACATAGAAGAAGAACGAGCTTGTGTGAATGGTGAACAGGGATTAGGAGAGGTAGCAAAAAGACAAATATTGCTAAGAGCTACAAAGAATAGGAAGTTGTGGAGAGTCGTGATTGCCCATATCATGAAAGGATACAGTACATAGAAGAAGAAGAACGAGCTTGTGTAAATGGTTTGCATAACAGGAATGAGGAGAGACAGCAAAGAGACAAATATTGATAAGAGCTACAAGGGACAGGAAGTAGTGGAGGAGAATCGTGATTGCCCGTGTCCTGAAGGGAAATGGCACATTGAAGATATATATATATATATATATATATATATATATATATATAATTTATTAATTATTATTATATAATTATTAGTATATTATATAATTATTAGTCACAGTTTCTGGGAATGGGCGTGTTATCTAGCGTGAACAACAGTATGAACAAGGCCAGCATTCTTAAGCCCTCGGCCACGATGACTTTTGACTTCGTGCTATCACAGCTTTCGACGGCCCCCAAAGGTTCCGTCTACCCAATTTCACTCACAAAGCTTGGGTCACTTTCCAAATGTTCGATAACATCAGGAAGTGCCCATATATATATATATATATATATATATATATATATATATATATATATATATATATATATATATATATGAAATGAGAACAAATGGAGTATAATTCACTGTACGTAACATTCAATATAAAAGATAGCTCACTACAGAGTAGACCAAAATGTTATTTATTTTAGAATATTAAAATATGTTAAAAATCGCTACATGAAGGCAATTATGTTTCAACACTAAAAATGTGACCCCTCGGGCGATGTTAAAATCGACGGTAGTTTAACATCGCCCGAGGAGACACATTTGTAGTGTTGAAACATAATTGCCAGTATGTAGCGATTTTTAACATGTTTTAATATCCTAAAATAAATTATATATATATCTATGAAAATTTCTCGGACATTCAGGCCGGTAAATGTTATTTAATACTGTTTATTATAAAACAGAGCATTTGCTTAAATACTTGTATCTATAAAAAGAACGTTAAACATAATATAAATGTCTTTAAATAAATTGTCGGACTATGTCCAATTCATATATATATATATATATATATATATATATATATATATATATATATATATATATATATATATATATATATATATATATATATATATATATATATATCACAGAAATAAAAGTGTGAAGGTTAATATTACTAGGCATATTAAAAGCGAAGCAACCGGTTTCGATCCCGCTCTTCAGGCTACAACGGGAGATTTAACTGAAATTAAAAACACTAGAAAATGTGCAATGAAAAGGAAATGGGGAGAAGAAACAAAATTGAACACAAGGAACTAGAGACAAATAACAGCGAGTCACAACAAACACTCACGCTGTTTACACAGGGAAGGCTTGCAGGACCCGATATAAAGTGCCTCTAGCACCTTGAGGTGAAATAAAGAGTGTAACTGGGACAACATAGTGAACCCGTCCACACTAAAGTTAGCCGCACACCCTCTGTTATTTAAGAGGTGCTCACATATGGCGGAACCATAGGTATTTGGGACACGCCCATTCAATGACAAGATGTGATTCCTGATCTCAGTGGGAACATGTTGTTTAATTCTCATGTCTAGGCGTTGAGTCGTTCTCCCTATGTAGTTGGCACCGCAATTACAAACGTATTTGTAAATAATAGAATTATCTTGAGGCGGGGGGGTGAGAGCATCCTTACACCCAGAACGAAACATAGGCCAGGTTTGAAAAACTATACGAACCTCAGCCGAGAAACATTAAATGAAATCTGTCTAATTATCCTGTCACACTTGGATCCAATCCAGGGCAATCTAAGATAAACAGGGCAATTTTTAACAGTACAGAATTTGACCTTTCTGAACTCCACAATCTTGTTTCGGATGGCCGAATGAACAGTATCAGGGGGATACCCTAAACCGCATAGGGTTTCCTTAACAAAATTGATTTCATCATCCAAGAAGGACTCTGAACAGATCATTAATGCCCTATGAAGTAGGGTTCTAATAATGTTCATCTTACGTTTTGTAGGACAAAAGGAATCTCAACGTGTATATAACACCGCAAAAGTTGGTTTCCTATAAACTGAGGTAAGAAAAATTGTAGGTGTTCGATGTACTAAGACATCCAAGAAGGCCAATTGAAAATTGGATTCATTCTCGACAGTAAACCTCAGTGTTGGATGGATACTATTTAGAAAAGAGAGAAACTGGTCAGCCTCAAATTCGTTGTTGAATAAACAAAAAGTATCATCAACATACCGACAATAGAGTTGAGGAAGAAGTGCATTTCTATGTATCCTCTCTTCGTGTAAGCCGACAAAAATATTAGCAAGTGTCGGACCCAAAGAGGAACCCATAGCCACCCCGTCAATCTGTCGAACCATGGTATTATTAAAACTGAATTCAACAGACGACGTAGCAAATTTCATCAACTCCACAAATACAAACTCAGGAATACCGGTTGCTTCGCTTTTAATATGTCTAGTAATATTAAATTTCACACTTTATTTCTGTGATTAAATTTTGTACCTACAAAAATATCTTTAAATATATATATATATATATATATATATATATATATATATATATATATATATATATATATAATTGGCCTAACGATTGCATATAGCATGAAACAGCCTGTCGCATCTGAGTGCTGACTTCAATGTTCACTTTTATATTTACACATATTGATATTGAGCACTTTATCCCATAAATATAGCACACCTTAAGAGTATATTTTTTCATATATATATATATATATATATATATATATATATATATATATATATATATATATATATATATATATATATATATATACTAGCAGCATGTCCCGGCGTTGCCCGTGCTTGATTCAAAAATCGTACGACTCATACAGCAATCGCTATCACTTGACTTAAAATATTTTAGCCCTTCCTTGCCTTTAAAGGAGTGCCCTTTGACGTGCTGATGTTGCTACATGCCTTACTTCTTGCCTATCTCACACTGTGAATTTTTTCTAAGCTCTATACTAAACATTAAATCAGTTACGAAAAAAGAACTAAACAAAATGAACACAAAACAACCAGCTTTAAAAAAAGGACTCGTAACTGGAAAAACCGAATGAAAAAAGAATGTTAACAAATATTTGTTCACACCCAACCCAGTTCTGCGGAATCAGAATCAACGTTGAGTTTAAGCAAGCGAATGAGCCAATTGGTGTAAAGTGCCATGTAGATTTAAATTTTAACCACTTGTGACGAATGCAGCTATCGATTTTTTTGCATTCGTGTCAGTCAGCTGTTGGCTCTCACGATGGCCAATAGAATCTTCCTGCCTATTCGTGGCAGCCAGCTATATGCTCTCACTCTGGCCAGTAGAAAATGGCTGCAAACTACATGAAAACTGCCGTAGAAGCATGAAAAAAATCGATTATTTCCACTATCGATAGGAGTTGGGAAATGCAAAGTCGGTCTTGGCCTTTACACTAGCTTGGAGCATGTGCATGTAAATTTTGGTGCAAATCCGTCGAAAATTGCGGCCGTGCATTCGTTACACACACACACACACACACACACACACACACACACACACACACACACACACACACTTTAAGGGTCCATTGTAATAGTTTATTTCACCAGAGACCTTTAAAAGTACTCTGGATCATCAGACATCACTTTCAAAAGGTGAAACGAAAAATGAAATGAAAATTTACACTTTTGACGGGTAGTATTAAGTTTATGTAATTTAACAGAGAAGGTAGCGAGAAGTGGTGTGAGAGACATGGTTGAGTTTAGAGAGGGTTTATTTTTATATTTCTTTCTATCATACTTAATATTGAGGAAGGAGGGGGGTAAGGATCAGACACTGACCTATTAAATCGGTCAACTCAACGGAAATGATATGTTGAAAGGCAAGGAGAGAAGAGAGTAGTATTAAGTTTATGTAATTTAACAGAGAAGGTATAGTATTAAGTTCATGTAATATAATATATATATATATATATATATATATATATATATATATATATATATATATATATATATATATATTATAAATGCCTGCTTCAGAAATATAATTGCTATTAGTGTTTGAGGATGATAATGGTTTTGGAAGTGTTTGTAATTATTTTAAGATTATTTAGATGGGATAGGTTGTTCTGGATAGTGGACGTGACAGACTTGATCGGTAGTATTATGCATCTGTTTTCGTGTAATACACACACACACACACGAACACGCACACACATATATATATATAAATATATATATATATATATAAATATAAAAGTGGACATGGAAGTCAGCACTTAGAGGCGACAGTCTGTTTCATGCTAGTGCAATCGTCAGGCGACTTCCATGTCCACTTTTATATTTACACACGCTCTATCTCTGATATTGAGCACCTTATCCCATAAATATAGCACACTTTAAGACTATATTTCTTCATATATATATATATATATATATATATATATATATATATATATATATATATATGTTTATCTCACGATGGCATTAAATGTGGGCCATCATATTACTAGGACTTGTCGATTTGCCATTTCCCTGCTGCACATCGACGATCATGGCACTCCACAACTTTCTTCTAAGTCATCTTTGATCCTTTAAGACTATTCTTCTTTGTGGTACGTGTTCCTTTACTAGTTTATCTGTACTCTTTTCTCCTGCTAGCTTACGGCTATCTCGCGTTAAACACTGAGGTCAACAGCGAGAGCCGACTATCATACTTTCATATTTACGTCCACTATCATATTTATATACGCTCTATCCTTAATATTGAGCACTTTTACCCCTACCGTACCCTTATCAAAAATTTTAATCCCTCTTTCTCTACCGAGGCTTGAACACCGATGCCATGCGCTGTTGAGAGTTATACAACATTCTCAGCCATCAAGCAAGTCCCGTTATGACGTCTATTGTCGTAAGGTGTCAGCATTAAATGTCGAAAGATTCTTGTTAAGAGGTCAGGCGGCTGTGAATTTAAACTTTGACCCCGATTAGGTCAAGCCTTCCATCTCCTGTGGTGAGGTCAATTTAACTCTCTGCCTCTCCTCCTCTTCCTGGCCACACTTTTAAAAACACCGTCTGGGGAAAATTCTGACACAACGTAACCATGAATTTAGCAACTGAAAACATAAAATTGCTTTTAGATTTAACTTTGATCTGAGCTAGATTTAATTGCCGTCTCTGTGAGATGGGGCTGTTAAATGTTGGCCTTGTGCCGTACGAGACAAAGCTTATCAAAGAGTAAAAACAAAGAAACACTAAACAAATTATCTCTTTTTCGGTCTTGAATTTTTTCCTACAAGGATAAGCAAAAAACGCAATCAGTTTACAGAATCTGCCTTGAAGTAACCACAAGACTATCTATCTATCTATCTATCTATCTATCTATCTATCTATCTATCTATCTATCTATCTATCTATCTATCTATCTCAGTCTGGTCATATCTATCTATCTATCTATCTATCTATCTATCTATCTATCTATCTATCTATCTATCTATCTATCTGATTCTGTTCATTATCTATCTATCTATCTATCTATCTATCTATCTATCTATCTATCTATCTATCTATCTATCTGATTCTGTTCATTATCTATCTATCTATCTATCTATCTATCTATCTATCTATCTATCTATCTATCTATCTATCTGATTCTGTTCATTATCTATCTATCTATCTATCTATCTATCTATCTATCTATCTATCTTTTTCAGTCTTTTGATCTGTCTGTTCATACCTATATAAGTTTATTCATATATATCTAACTCTACAGATCTATCTATGTCTATTCATATCTAGGTTTATATATATCTATGTCATTCTTCACAGATAGATCTATATTAATCTATCTATGTATTCATATTTAACTTTATTTAAATCTAACTTTACAGATCTATCTATATCTATGTATTCATATCTATCTATCTGTACTAACTTTATATCTATCTATCTATCTATCTATCTATCTATCTATCTATCTATCTATACTAACTTTATATCTATCTATCTATCTATCTATCTATCTATCTATCTATCTATCTATCTATACTAACTTTATATCTATCTATCTATCTATCTATCTATCTATCTATCTATCTATCTATCTATCTCAGTCTGTTCACTATCCATCTATCTATCTATCTATCTATCTATCTATCTATCTATCTATCTATCTATGTCTGTTCACTATCTATCTATCTATCTATCTATGTCTGTTCACTATCTATCTATCTATCTATCTATCTATCTATCTATGTCTGTTCACTATCTATCTATCTATGTCTGTTCATTATCTATCTATCTATCTATCTATCTATCTATCTATCTATCTATCTATCTATCTATCTATGTCTGTTCACTATCTATCTATCTATCTATCTATCTATCTATGTCTGTTCACTATCTATCTATCTATCTATCTATCTATCTATCTATCTATCTATCTATCTATCTATCTATCTATCTATGTCTGTTCACTATCTATCTATCTATCTATCTATCTATCTATCTATCTATCTATCTATCTATCTATCTATGTCTGTTCACTATCTATCTATCTATCTATCTATCTCTATTCGTATTTACCCATCAATCTCAGCCCGTTTTAACGTAATCCCCTCTCCTTATTTACAGGGATAATGTCTTCTGATCCCTCAGCAGATGTCTGGAAACATGTTTCCATGTAATCAGCTTTGCTGCTCTCTATGGTCGATTCCATAGAAGATTCTTCTTTTTCTTTTTCTTCTATGTGCTGCGTCCCTTCACCACATAAGCGATCATGGCTCCCCCCAACTTCCTATGCCTTGTGGCTCTTAGCAGTTTTTCTCTCTTTGTTAAGGTCCCCGCAACCCCTGTTCCGCTACGCATTCACACAAGCTCATCAGATAAGTGGCTCGCTTGCCTTCCCCAATCTCTCTTGCCTTCAAAAGACCCTGTGAGGCTTATGTTTTGCAAGCCTTTTCTTCCTTGCAGAGATCTCTTTTCCTGATTCTGACTAGAAGTGTTCTTTCTCTTGCCATTTTCTTTAAAATGTTCTTCTTGCTGATGTTTTAGGAAGAGTTTTTCATCTCTTCTCTGAGTTTCTTTTTAGGCCAGTTTCGTTTCGTTTCGTTTCGTTTTACGGTATATCAACCTCAATGGATTATTTAATGCCGACACGATTTTTATTGCTGGTAATATTTTTTCAAAAGTGTATTTCTGGTAATATTTTTTTCTTCAAAAAATCTATTTCTGGTAATATGTTTTTTTTTCCCAAAATGTATTGCTGGTAATAACTTTTTTTTTTACAAAGTATTTCTGGTATTACAACTTATTTTTTACACTTTCATACTGTTTTGATCCCAGTTTGAGGTTTAACTATTTGCCCATGGCTAGGACCCTAACAGGTGCTACCACACTGGGTCAGGGTGGATCTGAGAATACCAGCAATTAAGTGGTGGTTCCAGATCCAACAAAACCTCCTGATCAGAGGCCTTGCTGTTGGACGTAGTTTATCGTCTTACCCAGGACGGTTTTTTAGGCCGGTCAATTGCAGATAGATAGATAGATAAAGATAGATTTAGACATTCAAAGTACTTCTTTTAGGACCTCGGGCACATCTCATGGTTTCTTCCACGTCTCAAGAATTCCTTTTTAGGGAGCACCATCAGCTTCGTTTTATTCTTCTTAATCTTGACCACAACGTTTCAATGTTGATTTTAGTTTTTGGAAAATGTTACATATTGAGTCCAATTTGATTGGCAACAGGGTGGGGAAGGGAACTAGTATGCCAGTTTGATGCGATGCTTTGAAAAAAAATTGTCCAAGAGTTGAAGAATCGACACATTCGGTGACTGCGAATGCAACCATCACAAGTTTTCTCTCTCTCTCTCTCAATGTCTTACTTCATCTGATTTTTTCTTTAGCTGCATCAAGGACGCACAACCGATTTTCGACATATTCAATATATATATCGGGTGTAACAGAGTGGGATAATAGGCTATCCCGCAAAATGTTTAATATTTAAAAAGACACTAAACTAATCGAGTTTCTTTTTTCCAATTTTGCTGTTACACGATTTGGACAATTTTGCTGTTACATATTGCTGTTACAATTTGCTGTTACATTTTGCTGTATATGAGTGCTGAGAGTGAGATTTAAACACATGTAGGAGATGCTCCAATTAATTAGTATCTGCAATATAGAATCACCAGACACTTTAGGAATGTGAATACGATATGTTTATTTGCTGCAAGGGGTTTATAACTCACCCTACATAGATCCTCCCTGCTTTTCTTTTTAAGGATGATGAGTACTTTTAAAAAACAGATTTTAACAATCTATCATGCAACTGTATCGTAGCCATAATTCTGCAGTGCAACACACGGTGTAACAACAAATTTGTCCAAATTGTGTAAAAGCATGAGATAATCGTCCATCTCACAAAATGTTTAATATCTAAAAAAAAAACACTAAACTAATTGAGTTTCTTTTTTCCAGGTTTTCAGATCAGACGTTTAGCCCTCATGACACCATTTGTCGTAAGAATCACAGAAAAAACCGTTTGAGTTATTCAACCAGAAAGAGAACAGTTTACAATCATTTTGTGTCAGCCTCACTATGTTTTCCCAACTGGGCAATGGTGAGACGAAAAAGATCACGCAGGCCTTCAGTAATGGTACCAACATTCACACTCTGGCTTCCATCTTCAAAGTCCGTTCAAGAACCATCATGAGAACGGTGAATAAGTTTTAAAAAGAGGGAACAGTAGAGAGCAAAACTGGATCAGAAGGTCACAATAGCAAGAGGGATCATCATTTCAATTTAGAGCTAAATACATTCGTATTGTTCAAATTAGAGTCCAATAGTGTTATAAAAATCTCAGAGAATTCCAGTAAGATAACTTTAACCATTTCTAAGATACAACGACTCAAAGCTTAATCTAAGAATTGGACAATTTTGCTGTTACAAATGAAAACCCAGATCAAACGGCAGCCATGAGAAATTCCAATGCTGAGTATATGCAAAAACTTAAGGACTCTCAAATACCTGAACAAGCTGAAGGCCCAATCAAGAGCCCTCCGCAAGAGTTAACTTAAATGCCGCTCGATAGGGTGGCTTTAAATCTAGTTCGACATAATTTTATTATTTCAAACAGTGGTTTCACCTGCAAAGGAGGCAAAATCTCGAATCTTGCCACAGGGCGCATTTTTTTTTGTTTCGTATGTATAGGCCGGTAGAGGAATCAAATACTAAATACTTTGTCATTAATTTCCAGGGGCGCTGATTGTGCCAAAACAATGCATGAAATACCATTTAATGATTTGAGGAATTGAGAGAGAGTTAAGAATTCTAAGTAAAGGAGTCAAAATACTAAGTGGAAAAAATATGTAAGATTATCTGACCAGATTGGGACCTGATGGAAGAAAGGTTTTAAAATATTAACCAAAACCTATAAAATACTTATGAGGACGGCTTCTGTAGGATTTGAAACCAAAATAAACTTAGTAAGATATAGTACATTCAGTACAACTGAACTTTCCCTCCCCACCAATTTTTCATCCATAAGTGACAAGAGGATAGGAGGATGTGACAAGAGGATAGGGGAATGTCGCAAGAGGATGAGAGGATGTGACAAGAGAGTAGGAGAATGTGACAAGAGGATAGGAGGATGTGACAAGAGGATGGGAGGATGTAACAAGAGGATAGAGGATGTGACACGAGGATATGTAGATGTGACAAGAGGAGGAGAGGATGTGACAAGAGGATAGGAGGATGTGACAAGATGATATGAGGATGTGACAAGAGGATGTGACAAGAGGATGTGACAAGAGGATAGGAGGATGTAACAAGAGAATAGAGGATGTGACACGAGGATATGGGAATG
>OZ038514.1:8708386-8710886 GCA_964036315.1 Acanthosepion esculentum
TTGTAGCTAGTCTCAATCTATAATACTGGAATATTAAATGTAAATAGGGGAGGTTTATATGCAAAGTTGAGGGATCTGGTAGGCTAATGTTTACCCAGATGCCATAAACTACCAGTACTTGTAGCTAGCCTCATTCCATAATACTGGAATATTAAATGTAAAGAACAATTTTCAAATGTTTTGCAGCCCACTTTTCATCATTTCACACTTTTACAGGCCACTGTCCATATCTATCATTTACTAAAGACCTGCACATCTAGGCAAGAGAATGAAAGGGAAAAAAGAAAGTCATGATTTTAAAGTCATAATTGCTTACCTTTCAGCCGCCTTCTGTTTTAAATGTGATCGTCCGCAGTTTTCGCAACAAAACTTAATTGTGTCTTGTTTTCTCCTGTTACATAAAAAGACAAAATCACATTGAAAATTCCAAAAATGTTCCTTGGTATATGAAAGTTGTAGCAAATCCAAAGATTTCTTTTAAGTAAGAGGTAACAAAGCAAACAGTGGTTTCAACAATTTTGCAACATTTTTATCACCACAACGAAACATTTTCCTCCGGGTTAAAAGGCATTTGATCTCACCTGTTTCTTTTTTTTTTTTCACTGGTTACGTAGAGTCAGCAGTTGTTATGTTATTGTTAAATTAAACTTGTTTGTAGTGGTAGGAGTAATGGTGTTTTTGTTGGTGGTAGTAGAGGGCTTAGTGGTTAATAGTTCTGGATGGCTAAACTTGAAATAGAGACGGCTTCAGTTGTGTAAGGTTCGGTATTAAGTTTATTATGATACCTTCCGAAGAAATTCTGGCTTTTTTTTTATACTGCCGTCCATACTTTGTTTTTATACTGGCTTCAGAAGAAAGACAGAAAGTAAAGTTGTAGTAGATAAAGAAAAAGAAATATATAGAGAAATTAGAGTAAGTAAGGGAGGGAAAAAAGGGCGTTGATGTACTTAGAAAGAAAGGTAAAGATTATAAGAGAATTAAGGAAAGAAATGTCAAGTGAACTCTCACACACGGCCTTAAACGTAATGAGACAGATTGGCAAGGATACAGTGCGGTTAGCTGTTATTAATTATGGATGCAATTTATGTCCTTACTCTCCCGTTCTGAAAGGGAGAGTGCTCGGCGTATAAATTGCTCACCACTCTTTCTCTTTGCTTCTATCTCTTTTTTTCTCTCTTTCGAAAAAAAAAAGTCTTCCCAGTTTTTGTTTTTACAGACGTTCACTCGCATTTTAGAATCCACTCTCCACCCCCGGATTCGAAACCACAGCTCGTTTTGTTTCTTTGTTTCTTTCTTTTTGCTTGTGCCTTTCTTTTTTACCACAGCAAATTCTCTTTCACTCTCTGTTTCCATATCTAATTTCTCAGAGTAAATGTTTTCTTTCTTTCTTTCTTTCTTGTTTCTTTTTCTTTTCCGCTTTCTTTCTTTCTTTCATTTTATCTTTCTTTTATCTCTTTCTTTCTTTCTTTCTTTCTTTTTCTTTTCCGCTTGCTTTTTCTCTTCTTTCTTTCTTTCTTTCTTTCTTTCTTTCTTTCTTTCTTTCTTTCTTTCTTTCTTTCTTGTTTGTTTCTTTTTCTTTTCCGCTTTCTTTCTTTCTTCTTTCTTTCTTTCTTTCTTCTTTCTTTCTTTCTTTCTTTCTTTCTTTCTTTCTTTCTTTCTTTCTTTCTTGTTTGTTTCTTTTTCTTTTCCGCTTTCTTTCTTTCTTTCTTTTTTGTTTCTTTTTCTTTTCCGCTTTCTTTCTTTCTTTCTTTCTTTCTTTCTTTCTTTCTTTCTTTCTTTCTTTCTTATTTGTTTCTTTTTCTTTTCCGCTTTCTTTCTTTCTTTCTTTCTTTCTTTCTTTCTTTCTTTCTTTCTTGTTTGTTTCTTTTTCTTTTCCGCTTTCTTTCTTTCTTCTTTCTTTCTTTCTTTCTTTCTTTCTTTTTCTTTCATTTTCCTTTGTTTTTATCTCATTCTTTCTTTCATTCATTTTCTCTTTCTTTCTTTCTTTCTTTCTTTCTTTCTTTCTTTCTTGTTTGTTTCTTTTTCTTTTCCGCTTTCTTTCTTTCTTTCTTCTTTCTTTCTTTCTTTCTTCTTTCTTTCTTTCTTTCTTTCTTGTTTGTTTCTTTTTCTTTTCCGCTTTCTTTCTTTCTTTCTTCTTTCTTTCTTTCTTTCTTCTTTCTTTCTTTCTTTCTTTCTTGTTTGTTTCTTTTTCTTTTCCGCTTTCTTTCTTTCTTTCTTTCTTTTTTGTTTCTTTTTCTTTTCCGCTTTCTTTCTTTCTTTCTTTCTTTCTTTCTTTCTTTCTTTCTTTCTTTCTTTCTTGTTTGTTTCTTTTTCTTTTCCGCTTTCTTTCTTTCTTTCTTCTTTCTTTCTTTCTTTCTTCTTTCTTTCTTTCTTTCTTTCTTGTTTGTTTCTTTTTCTTTTCCGCTTTCTTTCTTTCTTTCTTCTTTCTTTCTTTCTTTCTTCTTTCTTTCTTTCTTTCTTTCTTGTTTGTTTCTTTTTCTTTTCCGCTTTCTTTCTTTCT
>OZ038514.1:8715886-8833386 GCA_964036315.1 Acanthosepion esculentum
TGTATATATATATATATATATATATTTTTTTTTTTTAAGCATTCAACCCTAAGCAAGGCGGGAAGCCACTAGCATGCAAGGGGTTACAGAGTTGGAGTGAGAACAAAGAGGATTGATAGAGGAAAGGATGAAGAGAAGGTGGATAGATCAGGGCATCTGGAGACGTCGATTGACATTACATTTGAATAATTGGAGATTATAGCTATCAGAGAAACAAAAAAAAGGGGAGGGAGTTCCACAGGTGAGAAGTGCGAGACATGATGCTATTGGAGTAGAAGAGACGGCTACATTTAACAGTTTTGACCATGAAAGTGTGAGAGCGAGATGCCAGCCTAGTTGAACGCTTAAATTCGTGAAGTCTAGGAACCAGCGAAAGCAGCTCATCGGAGCAGTTACCGTGAATGTATTTGTAAAAAAGACAGAGGGAGGCAACGGCACGTCTGTGAGAGAAGGCTGCAGACGAGATGCCAGATCAGGGCCAATTACATTGCATATCCGTCTTTGGATTTTATCAAGGACCTTGAGACAATTAGAAGGGGCTCCAGAACATATATGGCAGCAATACTTCATGCAAGGGCGAATGATTGATTTGTAGATTTGAAGGATCGACTCCGGCGAGAAAAACTTCCTGACGCGGCACAGGGAGCCAACTTTCCTTGAGGTGGACGAAGCTACTCAATATATTCGTTCCATCTCAGGTCAGCGGACAATGTGAGACCGAGCAGTCGCAAAGAGGTGCTCTCGTGGAGTTGAGCGTCAGGCATTCTAATGGGAGGCAGGGATGGTTCTCTCTGATGAGTAATAGAGAGCAGTTTTGTTTTTGAGGCATTAAAGTTAACTATTCAATTCCTGTCCCAGTCCACAACCGATTGGAGGTCCTTTTCAAGACAAACGGCCAGGTTAGTTTTGTCGGCGACACTAGATTTGTTTTTGAGGCAGGAGTAAATAGTAGTGTCATCCGCATAGATGCCTACTTGGGAACCTATGATGTCAGGAAGTTCGTTAATGAAGATAAGGGACAGAGTAGGGCCCAGGATAGAGCCTTGGGGAACACCCGCGTTCGTGGGATAGGAGCTGGAGGAGAATCTATTGAGAATGACCTTCAATGCACGGTTCGACAGGAATGATTGTATTAAGTCGAACAATCGACCTGTAATTTCATAACCCTGAAGCTTGCGAAGAAGGCCGGCATGCCAAACCATATCAAACGCCTTGGAAATAAATCGACTTTTTCCTTTGCTTTGTTCATAGAAGAATATTTGTTTTTCAATTATACCCTTCTTAACTTTCATGAATTAAACTCTCTTTTTATCTATACATCTTTGCCCTTGCATGCAAATTTTGATTGTTGATTCGTACTCGCTTATTAATACTTTTAAGTTTGATTCGTGGGAAGCCTATGTCTTTATTAGTATGTGAGTGTGTGTGTGTGTCTGCGTGTGTATCTGTGTGTGTGTGTATCTGTGTGTGTGTGTGTATCTGTGTGTGTGTGTGTCTGTCTGTGTGTGTGTGTCTGTGTGTGTGTCTGTGTGCGCGTCTGATTGCTTTTATGTGTGTGTGTGTGTGTCTGTGTGTGTGTCTGTGTGTGTGTGTGTGTCTGTGTGTGTCTGTGTGTGTGTGTCTGTGTGTGTGTGTCTGTGTGTGTGTGTGTCTGTGTGTGTGTGTGTGTGTGTGTGTGTGTGTGTGTGTGCGTCTCATTGCTTGTATGTGCTTTTTAATTGTGTGTATATATGTCTGATATTTTTTCTTTGATGTTGATTTCTCTATTTCCTGTCTCGTCTGTGTTTTTGCGTGTGCATATATCTAAATATATTTATGTGTTTGTGTATTATGATGTGATTGTGTCTGTCTTGTCATTTGAAAAAAATTCTTCCCCTGCCTACATCATCTGGTTTCAGATTCCTTCAAATGTATCTATGTTGTTACGATGTTTGAATCTCCTTAGATTAGTGTTTGCTCTAACTGAAAATTTGGCTTTTCGATTAAAACAATAAATCTCTATCTATAAAATGCAGGAAGTGTGTGTCTGTGTAACGAATGCACGGCCGCAATTTTCGACGGATTTGTACCAAAATTTACATGCACATGCTCCAAGTTAGCGGGAAGGCCAAGACCGACTTTGCATTTCCCAACTCCCATCGATAGTGGAAATAATCGATTTTTTCATGCTTCTACGGCAGTTTTCATGTAGTTTGCGGCCATTTTCTACTGGCCAGAGTGAGAGCCTATAGCTGGCTGCCACGAATAGACAGGAAGATTTTATTGACCAGCGTGAGAACCAACAGCTGACTGACACGAATGTTAACTAGCATGCAAACCAAATCGATAGCTGCATTCGTCACAAATGGGAAAAATTTAAATCTGCATGGCACTTTACTCCAATTGGCTCATTCGCTTGCTTAAACTCAACGTTGATTCTGATTCCGCAGAACTGGGTTGGGTGTGAAAATGTATTTGTTGTTAACATTCTTTTTTCATTCGGTTTTTCCAGTTACGAGTCCTTTTTTAAAGCTGATCGTTTTGTGTTCATTTTGTTTAGTTCTTTTTTCGTAACAGATTTAATGTTTAGTACAGACCTTAGAAAAAATTCGCAGTGTGAGATAGGCAAGAAGTAAGGCATGTAGCAACATCAGCACATCAAAGGGCACTCCTTTAAAGGCAAGGAAGTGCCAAAATATTTTAAGTCAAGTGATAGCGATTGCTGTATGAGTCGTACGATTTTTGAATCAAGCACGGGCAACGCCGGGCCATGCTGCTAGTATATATATATATATATATATATATATATATATATATATATATATATATATATATATATGTATATTTTCCTCCGTTTTTTTCCGAATAATTTTATAATATTTGAAACTTAATGCAGGTTAAATTCAAAACTTAAAATTTCTAATTTTTATTTTTTAACTTTATAGTAAATTTGAAAATTTAATTAGAATGATTTCTAATTTAGTTGACTATTAACATTAAGGCGTAAATAAATTGTATCCAAGGTCCGCTGTCAAGAGTTTTTTTTTAATTATCATGTACTTGTATTTTGATTGGTCAGTGTAATAATGTTCCCCCCAGTGAGGGGGCGTTTGGTTGATTTTGTTCTTTTTAAAACTCTTTATTCTACAATCAACACCATGACTTGACAAGACACCAGAAGTGTTGAAACAAAATGGCTATTTTTATAGTGATGTTATAACGTTATAATTTTTGAATAAATTATATATATATATATATATATATATATATATATATATATATATATATATATATATATATATATAGTTTATTATTAAACTATTAATATTATTAATATATATATATATAGTTTATTATTAAACTATTAATATTATTAAGTGTTGGTTTGTTTGTTTTTATTAATGGAAGCCTTATTAATAAAAACAAACAAACCAACACTTAATAATATTAACTTTGAACATGGACATAATATCTTGACCGTGTTTTGAAACAAAAAATGAAAACATTTTATAAAACATACATACAACAAAATATTTCTAATTTTAACAGTTAAAATATAATCCTTGAAAATGGCTAAATGTATAGCCGAAAGCGCTCGGATAAAAAGAACATTCGGACAGGTTTTATATAATTTATCATCCAAAAAGAAAAAAATTATTAGATCGCATGAGAAATTGTATAACAAACTAAATAAAAGCACCTTCTCTGTAGTTTTTAATGAAATGTGCATATATATATATATATATATATATATATATATATATATATATATATATATATATATGTGTGTGTGTGTGTGTGTGTGTGTGTGTGTGTGAATAAAGACAAAAGAAAAATATTTCTTTACCAATGCGTTTCGTTCACGAGGGACTCCACCAAGTTAAAAATGCTAGGATTTTATTTTGCAGCATGCATTTATTTATAAACAGAGGTAAAGTGAAGGGCTATATTTTAAGTTTTCAGAATTTTAAATTCAAGTATGCTCTAAGATATTAAAGCTGTGTAAGTAAAGATAAATCAAGGCGGACGCTAAGTGATGTCATTTAATGCCTAATGTTGTTGTGGGTGAATTTTTATTTTCTTATTTGTTTATATATATTTAATTATTTTTTTTAATGTACTGGGTTGACCAAAAAGTTTTAGTGTACTGGGTTGACCTGAAAGTTCGTTATGTATAGAAAGTAAATTTTCTATTTAATAAGTGAACGAAATTTTTGGCCAAACGCAATAATTATTATTTATTTTATTTCAATTTGATAGATTATTTATGTATTTATTTTAAATAACAGAAGGTCTTGAGACTGTTTTATTTTAATTTAAAAAATATATGGTCATATTTGTTCAGTTTGGGAAAGAAATATTTCTTTAAGAAGAGAAATATTTGGAAAAAAATGTCAAGGACGTAAGTTAACATTTTGGCAAGAAACGATAGTTGCACTCTCAAGAACTTTCCGTCCAAGTAAATTATTTTCTCTTTTAATAAGCGTGGCATTCTTGAGATGGAAGCTGTTGTTGAACTTATTTTCCTTAAAACTTCCTCGTTGTTCACATATTTTATCTATGTTATTCTCAGCATCCTTTGGTAGATCCATAATTTTGTAGCTACAAATTTCATCTTTATCTGCAAGGAGATTGTCTGGCATTCACTGTCAATGGGGGTTATATATATTATATAGCAGTTCAGTACTCTTCTTTGTTTCTAATGACTATCACGAAATTCACACACCAACGCTTGAATCCTCTCGTCAAGTTCGAATTCCAGTCGAATTGTCGCATCCACTTGGGAAGGGATGAATCCATCTCCACTCCAAGCTATGGGTTAAATAGTATTATATATATATTTATAGTTATTCTAAAACGAAACAATGTTAACGTAATATTTACTCAAAAAGTTATTCTTACAATCCTAAAATGTTCCGTCTTTAAATAACCCGCAAAGGGTTGATAAGCCGTAAAAATAGCGACAAATCAATCAATCAAAGAATCCTTTAGGCCATAATAATTGTGTTTTCAATGTCTGTGCTGGGTAGTACAAATACGCTGAAACTCAGTAGAAACAGGACGACTCAATAACTAAACATTTAACTAAGACAAGAATACTCTTATCCCTGTGGATTGAATAAAGAGTTCTGCTCGAAATTTCCTGAAGATCTCCCAAATTAACAGACCCGGGAAGAAGGTCGGTGGGGACAACGGCCGAAACGCTGTGACAATAACAACAAAGATGAAGATATTAGACTAACTGTAAATAATGATTCCTCGTCCTCCCACAAAACTCTGAGAGAAATCGATGAAAATAATCTTCGGTGTTTGAAGCGCTGTTTTAGAAGTATTTACTAACCGAGTGTACATTAAGTCAACGAAAAATCTCGTTTACCAGTCACATGGTTGTGACGTCACCAGAGAGTAGAACAGACAACAGTGAATTTTAAAAACAGTTGAAGCGAGAAAAGGTGAGACATCTGTATAATTGAGGATCTGAAAGTTTTCGATAACCAACATTCAGATAATATATTCATTACCCAAACATATAGTCTATTGTACGCAGAAAATATATGTCTATTGTACGCAGAAAAGAAATAAAAATGAAATCCCAGCTGTTGCATTATCCAATGTACAAATCTTTTTCAATGAGTGGTGTTTTTTATTACGTACTTTGGTCGAGACATAATAGAGAACTTGCTCAAGGTGCCCCAATCGGTTTATAATTCAGACTTGTCCTTCTCTTAGACTGATTGCTAATCACGGCTAAAGGGCCTAGTTTGTTTTACTATTTAGCCGATAGCTGAGGGTAGAAAAGACGGATTTATTTACTGATCCATCTAAGTGAATGTAATGAACTCGACTGGAATTCGAAAACAGCTTTCCAATTCTTATTCTGATCGTTTGTTTTGTTTTGTTTTACGGCAATGGGTTATTTAATACCGACACGATTTTTATTGCTTGTAATTGTTGGAGTTTTTGGGTACCTTGGTGTACTAGTGAGCCAGCCAAAATGAGCTGACTCATTTTATAGTTCACCAATAAACAATAAACAATCAGAAGGCTAAAAATATTCAGTGCGACGTGCATAAAGGCGGCCATGTTTTTTTCCCGGAATATTTACTGCCAGCCTTTGATATCGAAGACTGAAGAATTACGGAACAGCTGCTGGTGGTATTGGTGATATAGTCAGATTCAGTAGAGTGTCTGACTCGTGAGTGTTAATCTTTAACGTTGTTTCATTGAACAGATTACGTACTGCGCTGTATTCTATATTCATAGACTATAGTGACCATGGTCAACAGTAATATTTTTTCATAAATGTATTGCTGGTAATAATTTTTTACAAGAATATATTGCTGGTATTAAAACCTATTTTTACACTTTCATGGCATTTTGACCCTAGTTTAGAGTTTATTTGTCCATAGCTGGGAAACTAACAGGTTCTACCATCCCGGGTTAGGGTGGACCTGGGAACACCAGCAATTAAGAGATAGTTCCACGCTCCTCAAAACCTCCTGATCAAAGGCTCTGCTGTCTGATGAAGTTTATCGTCTTACCCACGACGTGGATGTAGTTTATCGTCTTACCCAGGACGCCTCATTTGCGGGGAGTAGGGGGTCTTACCCCTCTGCAGAGGTGCAATCGGCGTATTCTGAAGCCCCAGCCGACAGGGCGGTTCTGATTCTGAACCACTATCAACTGCAACGCACACACATCAACCTTTGCAAAGACAAAAAAATTAACTAAAAACTGAAAAAAATCCTCAATCCTTTTTTTTCGGTTTTAATAAAACATGCATCAATGAAGAACTGCTACTTAATTACATATGCTAATAAATATAGTGATTTTCCAAGCGTAGATTAGATGCGACACAAGGCCGAACTCACTATTCAATCGTAATTGATCTAGCGATAGAAGCTTGTTAATCATTACACCACGTCGAGGTGACCAGTGATTTTTTATACGCAGCATTAGATGTGGCACAAGGCCGAAAGTATGGAGTACTCAGTGAGGATCGAACTCACTACTCAGTCGTACTTGTTCTAGCGAGACAAGCTTGCTAACCATTACACCGCCTCGAGGTGCCTTAGGGATTTTCCAAGCATAGCTTAGATTTGGCACAAGGCCGAAAGTATGGGGCACCCAGTAAGGATCGAACTCACTACTGAGTCGTAATTGTTCTAGCGAGACAAGCTTGCTAACCATTACACCGCCTCAAGGCGTCCCGTATGCTAATAAAAATACACCACCAACAAAAATTGTTTACAAACTAGTTACACAACCCATTGTTAGTAACATCGATTTTTACTGAGAGCTCAGTTATTGGGTCTTGTGCCAGACAAATTAGAAAATATATAAATAGCTACCAAGATCAATTGTTTGAAAGTTGGTTTTGCAAGCTTTCATCTGATCTTCGACTTTACTCTCATTATCATAGCCTTGTGTCATACAAAGATGAAATAAATAAATTTTTATTGTAGACGATATTTTGCCGCAAAACATAAAACGTTAGTTACGTAAACTATTGTTCACAAATATTGTTAGTGAAATTGATCCTCATCGGGGACTCGTTCAATGGGACTTTTAAACGTGACGAATTTAAGATTTGTACATGACAGCGATTGATGGCAATCGCCTGTCACGCTTCCAAACGCGGCCATTTTATGTAATTCATAATGAGTCAGGTGTACTTTTAGTCAACCCCCCCCCCCCCCCGACAGCACATATTTTTGACGCTTTTTTCCGTGTTTCACCGTAGGGTAGGGATGAGTTGATGTTGGTCTACTGGTTTATGATTAACGGCCCAGAATCGGCAGAGGCCGAGTTAAGATTTCGACTTGGATAGTTTGCGTTTCATACTGACGCCCTTGAGAAAATTATGAAGGTTAATTTGCAGTATAAACATCAAAACTCACGGCAATGAAATTGTTCCATTATCGTTTGAAATTCCCTGATTATTTCGCAAATAATATTAAAAGTTTATTACCGTTTAGGAGTTATGGACAATCTAAGCTCGACTTCTTTCGCGTCGCGTCGACGGACGAATGCCATTACTGGCTTTGTTTACATCCGTTTGCCCCGAGTAGTCATGCACGGAGGCTTCATTTGTCTTGATTACTACGCCATACACGAAGTTTAAAATGAATGCACCATTCCAAAGATAGCAGAAAAAATGAGAACAACGAAAAATGAAATTAAAATTACGTACCTGAATGGATAAAAAAAAAAAAAAGGTTCACCCATGACATGGCTTTCCAATTGTTTCTATAACAAATTTAAACCAATTTAATAAAAAAAAATTTATTCCAATTAAATAAAAACTATTTATTTAAAGCTTCATTTAAAAACAAAAAGATAGTACATTTTAAAATAACTTTCACGAAAACTGCGTAATAATCAAGACGAGTAAGAAGATACGAAAAGCAGTAAAAAGGCCGTTAACTAAGTAAGCTTCCGCGAATTATTACTCGAGGAAAACGTATATAAACAACGTCTGTAATGGCGGTCGGACGACACGAAAGAGATCGAACTTGTTGATAAATCCTAAACGGTAATCGAGCGCAAACTTTTGTCATTTTCGAAATAATCAGGCAATTTCACACCATAATGGAACATTTTCATTACCGTGGGCTTTTGGTGCTTATACTGCAAATTAACCAATATGAATCCAAATCTCCCCTCAGTTATGGAAAGGCAGGCAGTAGGATTCCTCTGTAAAACGGATATCGAGCAAGAACTAAATTCATACTGTAAAGATTGGGTCGACATAGCTCGTTCGAGAAATGGAGGAAGAAATCATTGCTTCATATCTTATGCAACAAAGGAAGCAGTTTAGTTTACATCGGGACTTTGGCATCTTTAACGAGACGTAAAAAGCGAATAAATGTATTTACCAGTTATTTGGCATCTGGCGTTTTTTCTACAATGGCAGAAGTAATGGAAATTTCCTTTTTGTACAGAATAAAAGAGCCGTACTTTCTGCATCGAGATTGTCACGGTGGATTATTTCTCACAGGAACGAGAGGTCACTGAGTCAAGGTAAAAGTCAGGATTAAGAAGGATGGTTTTTCAAAGTAAGCTGGCCCTTCCCATTTGGAAGATTGGCACAACACAATCTTCCTACCTCCATTTGGCCTTATGAAATACTAAACTAAACTTAGTAAATACTGGGCCTACGTAAAAGAGGATCAAGGGGGATGACTTTCAAGGCAGATAGGCTCTATCTTTAGGACGAGTGCCGCAACACAATCTTCCTACCTCCATTTGACCTTGTGCTATACTAAACTAAGGTAAAAGTCAGGATTAAGAAGGTTGATTTTTAAAGCAAGCAAGCTCTCCCCATTAGGAAGATTGGCGCAACACAATCTTCTTAGCTCCTTTTGGCCTTGTGTTATATTAAACAAATCTTAGGAAATACTGAGTCTACGTAAAAACTAGTATTTATAAGGATGATTTTATAGAGCGACAGGCCCTCTCCATTTGATATATTGGTGCAACACAGTCTTCCTACCTCCATTTGGCCTTGTGATATACTAAACTAAGCTTAGTAAATACTGGGCCTACATAAAAACTGGGATTTAGAAGGATGATTTTATAGAGCGCCAGACCCTCTCCATTTGGAAGATTGGCGTAACACAGTCTTCCTACCCCCATTTTTCCTGGCGCGATATTAAGCAAAGGTTAGTAAACACTGAGCCCAAGTAAAAACCAGGATCAAGGAGGATGACTTTCAAAGCAGATAGGTTCTCCTCACTTGGACGATTGTCGCAGCACAATCTTCCTACTTCCATTTGGCCTTGTGCTATATAAACTAAGCTTAGGGAATACTGAACCCAGGTAAAAGTCAGGATTAAGAAGGATGATTTTTTAAAACAAGCAGGTCCTCCCCATTAGGAAGATTGGTGCAACACAATCTTCTTAGCTTCTTTTGGCCTTGTGTTATATTAAACCAAGCTTAGGCAATATTGAGTTTACGTAAAAACTAGTATTTAGAAGGACGATTTTATAGAGCGACAAGCCCTCTCCATTTGGAAGATTGGCGCAACACAATCTTCTTACCTCCATTAGAACTTGAGCTATACTAAAGTAAAATTAGGAAATACTAAGCCGAGGCAAAAACTTGGATTAAGAAGGATGATTTTCAAAGTAGGCTAACAGACCCTCCCCACTTGGAAGACTAGCGCAACACAATCTTCCTACCTCCATAGCTAAGCTTAGGAAATACTGAAAACATGTTTTAAGATGGATGGTTTTCAAATCAAACAGGCTCTCTCCATTTGGAAGATTGGCGCAACACAACATTCCTACCTACATTTGAGCTTACATTATTTACATTATTCGAACTGTTATCCTCATCTTCATCGCCATATTCACAACGTTTCGGTTTTTGTGCACTCCGGCCTTCTTCAGATGATTGAAATTTCGAACAGAACCCTTTATTTCGTTCATCGGGGTAGATTGTTCTAGTTCCACGTGCCATGCCTCCTCCGGATGTCGCAGTTATTTCTCTTTAACTCAACTCTCCGGGTTTTGGCTTTGTAGCCTCTTTGGGTCTAGTCACTGGATCTAACCACGGCCATTATCCACTGGGCCATGTGTCCTGTGCATGATTTTTTGGGACGTATAAACCTAATCTCTCAACAACCATTTTTACCCGTGCTCATATTGTAATTTTTCTGTTATTATTATTGCAGTTTTTACCAGAGCTTATATTGCAAATTTTTGTTGTTATTCATTGGTTTTCTCTAGCACACTTTATTACTGGTTCCCATATTGTATTCACTTCTATGCTTGGTCAGATCAGGAGATTTTTGTGGCCTAGCATATATACTGATTCCTTAAGTTTTCGTATTTTCCTCTTGTGTTACCACTTTACGATGTTCTTGAAGTCTTACCTTAAGGGGGCGGCTTGTTTCTCTTTTGTATTTCTTACCACAACTGCACGGGATGGCGTACACACAGTTCTTAGTCATGTTCTCCTCTACGGGCGTTTTACTCGGAAGAGATGTCTGCAAAGTGTTAAACCACTTTTGAAGATTGTCTTGATTCTATATGGACCACAGATCTTGTGTATTTTCTCCGATAATCCCTTCACATAGGGTAGGCAGACTGAATCTGCTTTTTAAGTGTTGTTGTCCTCTTGTACCTTCTATCCTAGCTTGTCGGATCCTAGATGAAAAAAAACAGGAGTATGAAGGATGATTTTACAAACTGGAAGGCCCTTCCCACTTGGAATATTGGCAACACACAATCTTCCTACCTCCATTTGGACTTGTATTAAACAAAGTTTAGTAAATACTGAGGCTATGATTAAGAAAGATGATTTTCAAGCCAAGCAAAAAAGCCCTCCCCATTTTGAAAGATTGGCACATCACTATATTTCTATGGCTATTTGGGATTGTGTTATACTAAATCGTGGAAAAATTCTTTGCTTTTCACTTTAAATATATTGCATTTTTGTGCGCAAAAAAAGAGAAAAATATAAAGGGTGTTTCATTAAGACGGATTATATATAAGGGTGTTTCATTAAGACGGATCGAAGTCTACAGTAAATAAATTAGTGTTATTGGTGAACATTTCTTTCTTTCTCTTTTGGATCATGTTATTTAAGTCATGGCAATTATGTGTGAAAAATAATATCGCCAAAATGCCCACCAAATCTGAAAGAAAAAGAAAAAAAATCATTAGACGTTTAAACTTAATTCACATTTAAAATCGGTCGAAGTTATTGGAATAGCCTTTATATATTATTGTAACTTCAAAAGTTATTAATTTTAAGAGGAGTTCTGTTTGGATGCACATATGTGACCCACACTTTTGTCCAAAAGATGCGTCATATATACATAGTTGATACCCCACCCCGCAGGCTAATTTTACCCCAACGCTTAATTCCCATTGCTATAAGTTCAACTTAGGATTTCACTTCTACACCTAATACTATTTAATCAAACGGCATTACTATGATTATTTGGTGTCCTCTGAGACTCTCAGGTGTTTCGCTCGGGTGATAATGGTTATATCTCAGCTCCTACCCACGATTTAGAGACACTTCCATTCGCGGATGAGTTGTTCTAATAAACGATGCAAACTGCGCATTAACAATGATATCAGTTATCACCAAGCCGTCTTGCGAGGCCGTGAGATTCCTGGAGATTGACCCGAGTGCGCCAACCACAGAAAGGGGCAACTTTTAGCTGCTGCTTGCTACGTTCCCTCAATTTTGAAGTGTCAGGTTTTGCCACCTCTCTATTTTCATCTGCTCTAATTTCACGAAGGTTTTATTCCAAGATACTGTTTACCTTTATCAGTAGCTGACCTTGTGCACAAGTGTAATATCAGGGTGATTGCTCTCCAAGCGCTTGTCAATTATTATTATTGGTGTTGGTGCTGGTGGAGGTGGTAGTGGTGGTGATTGAGATATCATCACACTAACAAAGTGACATTGGTGTACAAATATATGAATTCCAATATGACCATCAGGACACCCAGTTTGATAAGCGTATATCAAGCACAAGCATCACGGTCAAATGTGCGTGATACTGTGAACTGTCAGATGGTCTCAAATTTGAGGGCTTTGATAAAATCAGTGAATAAACTTGCAGGTGGGTCCCGGTTATATATATTAAATGTGAAATCATCTATTTTGATTTTGAAGTAAAAGTCTGTAAACAACAGACATACTTTCCATGCACCTTAATATAATACTACTACTACTACTAATAATAATACTACTATTAATAATAATAATAATAATAAAAATAATAATATTAATAATAATAATAATAATAATAATAATAATAGTGCAGGGTTGAAAGCTGAAACTGAAGGTTTTATCATTGCTGCACAAGACCAATGCTTGTTAACTAGGAATTATCAAGCACATATACTAAAATACTGTGTTAGCCCAAAATGCAGATTCTGTGACAAATATCCAGAAACCATTGATCATCTTATATCAGGTTGCACGATATTGGCACCCACTGAATATAAAACCCGGCTTGACAGAGTGAACCAATATCTGCACTGGAAAATTTGCAACTCCTATGGGAAGGAAACTGGAAGAAATTGGTACGAACATCACCCTGACCCGGTTACGGAGATAGGACCTGTTACAATTCTATGGGACTACACAATACACACTGACAGAACAATCAAAGCCAACCGCCCAGACATTGTTATTAAAGACCACAAACAAAATAAGTGCCTCCTTATTGATATGGCAGTCCCTGCAGACTGCAATGTGTCTTTGAAGATATTCGAAAAACTGTCAAAATACAAGGACCTTGAAATAGAAATCTCAAAAATGTGGCACATGGGAACATCAACAATTCCTGTTGTAGTTGGAGCCCTTGGACTGGTTGGAAAAGATTCCAGTAGGCTGATTGAAGGGATCTCTGGAAGTCCATGCCTCAAAGAGATACAAAAAATTGTTCTGACAAGTACAGCCCACACTTTACGAAGGGCTTCATCTATGTAATTATTTTTTTATTTTTTTTGCAGTGGAAAGTGTCATGATGCCATTTCTAACCTTAGGTCCCTGGGCGGGACCCGGAAAGAAATGTGTAAACGCCAGATATCAAAGAAAATAATAATAATAATAATAATAATAATAATAATATATTGGTGTCATAGATAGAGTTTAAGAGTATACATGAAATAAGATTTGGATTAAAGGGCTGTAAAAAAACGAAAATACTTTTGTTACGCGTAGAAAATACTTTTGATATATTAATAACTAGCTGAAAAGCCTCACTCTGTGCGGAATTTTAAGCTAGCTCCTGCCGAGGGCCAATTGGGGCCCAGGACCAAAACTAAAGGGACCTCTGGTTAAGCTTTAGAAAACAGAAATGATAATTTTTAAAAAAATCACTTTGAATTCCTCATTTCACTTCATGGAACTTCAAAACCTCTCTTTAACTCTGATCAGGGCTATAATTCCTTGGCATTTTGAAGAAATAAAATTGATTTCCGCAATTTGCAAAGTTTTGGAGATGCTTTAAACTGAATTCAAAACGAAAATGTTTAAATTCACAATGTTTTTGTGTTACTTTAAACTCTATATAAATTAAAATCTTTTAAAATCACTAATTTTTTTCAGTTATTTTAAAATTTGTATTTTTAACTGCTCCCCCCACGTCCAGACACAAGTCCCAATGCTGGATGTTCAAGCACCGGATGAAGGGCGGATTTTCAATCCCAGGATTATCCAGATTCCAAAAATGTATAATATGTATATGTAGAGCAAGTGTGGCGTGTGTTAGAGGGTTATCAGACATACAAACTAATTCGGGCTATAAGGCCAATTCTGGCCCAAAGACCGATTTGAGCCAAAATGCCAATTTAGGCTGAAAATTGGGTTCTTTAAGTCACAAACTCTGCGGAACTTTAAAACCCCACGTCGCAAACCCTCTCACTTTAACTCTGATTACTTGGCATTTTAAAGAAATAAAATTGATTTACTCAATTCAAAGTTTTGGAAGACATTTTAAACTTAATTTAAAAAAAAAATGCTAAATTCAAAAAGTTTTTCATAAACAGACTTTAGTTGTGTGTGTGTGTGTGTGTGTGGGTTATTATCCGCACCTCCTCGACCAGAATGGAGCATAAGGTCAGGATTAAAGTGGGTTTTGGTAGCCGTTTAAAAATTAACAAAGCTCACTCTGTACTTCCCCTCAGGTTTCAGGCAATGACCCCAGTCCTCTCCAGAAGTAGCATTAATGCCTTACGTTTTATTGTAAAGAATATAAAAAAAGTAAAGAAAATACATTTGATACGCCATAATCGTTATTTACTAACCTTGATCCCTCCCCCGTCAGGTCGAAAAGTCTGGGTCACGCAGTCAGGATCGCAGTCCCAAGTGGTGAGCTTGGGAACCGGCTTGCTGAACTTTATTCCACGGCAAAGCAACTTTTATCTTTATTCGTTTGAGAATTGTGACCTGTTAATTAAAGATTTTATCAACAACAGACCGTCAAATACTGACATTTAATGTTTCTTTTGAGGTGACGTTCAACTCAAAAAGTTTGTGGAGTATAAACAACACACGAAAACTTTATGTAGTACAGATTTTTACTGCTACCCTTTGTGAGCAGTACCTTATTAGAACTGGAGTGGAAACAGTAAGCAAGGAAACTATTTCAAATTGGACTAAGAAAACTATGATTTGGATTTTATTAAAATCTGCGACCTGAGAATGTGAAGACAAAATTGTGAATAATTACATTTCCTTTCAATAGTACGAGGGTAAGACAAAAATTATCAACAACATCCCTACCCGCCCCTTGTTGAAACGAACATCGCTACATATAATAAAAGCTAAGGTCTCGACACCGAAATAGAATTACAACTGCGTATGTATGTATGCACGAACGCACGGATATGTATTTGCGCCTAGCCTCGAATTGTTTATATGGATGTGTTGATATGAACTAAAATGCGTACACCTGTATGTATGTGTCTATGTGTATGAGGGTGTCACCCCAAACAAGCACATAAGATTCCCCCTCCCGCCACCAAATATAGTCAAACAAGCATAAATAGATCCAATTTTAAAGAAATAAATCAGTTTGTCTGCTGATCGCAAAAGCGTAAAACCCAGGCTCACAAACTCATATCCATACAACTTATATATATATATATATATATATATATATATATATATATATATATATATATATATATATATGTCATCCACAGACAGACTGTTTCGTAGCTCATCAGTGTGGCTAGACGTCCGGTTGCCTCTAGCTAGGATCAAAAGCCGACTGAATTGGTGTCAGTCGGAACTTCTACCACTAAGCCGTCAGCGCACGACAGGTGTGAAGGTGAATTTTAGCGTGTTTATTTTTAGATTTAGATAAACACACAGTAACTGACAGTGACTCAATTCTGCCGAAGAGTCATGCTATATTAGCTTTAATAGTCACTGTTTACAAACGCACACCTCACACCCACAGAGCTCAACCGAAATTAATTTTTCAGGAGCCAATATTTTTGTCATCCACAGACAGACTGTTTCGCTGTGTCACAGCTCATCGGTGTGGCTAGACGTCCGGTTGCCTCTAGCTAGGATCGAAACCCGACTGATAGTAAAGGTAATAAATCTGTTGGTACATAATCCAAGTGGATCCTAGTAATATAGAATATTAAAACTGGTCGACAAAAAGAGCTCAATGTATTTATTATTACAGAGCAAATAATTAGTACACAATAAACTCCAAAATTATCTCATATAGGGAATAGGCTTATTTCACCCAATGAAAAATTCGTCAATCGTATTCAACCCCGGTATAGACTGAGTTCGTGTCAGAATTAGAAATTTAACTGTGATAGATACAAAAAAAAAATAAATAAATAAAAAAACGTCGAGAAACTAATACAGAATTTATCCATTTCAATGTTTCAGACAGACGAAAGGCACGAGACAGGAGTCAGGGGGTGGTGGAAAGTATTAGTCTTAAAGGTAAGAGGTTTTGCAAAATTAAATGTTTCAATTGCATAATTGTATTTTTGTTTGTGAACCAAACTTGGAGAGTTGAGTTAAAGGGGAATAACTGAGACATCCAGAAGAGGCATGACACGTGGAACTAGAACAATCTACCCCGGTGGACGAAATAAAGGGTTCAGTTCGAAGAAGGCCTGAGCGTACAACGGCCGAAACGTTGTGAATATGGCAATGAAGATGAGGATAATGTAAGTAATCATAATACCTCATCTCAGAGATATAGAGATTATTTTATTGAATTTGAATATTAACAAATAACATCTTCAATATGATTTCCATCGTTTGTGATTCAGAGATTAATGCGCTTTGCAAGATTCACATGAATTTGATGCAATAACTCTACATTGTCGTCTATTCTAGCACATTCACTCTTTATGCGTTCAATCAAGTGTGTAGCATCTGTGGTTTTCATTGAGTACACCTTCTTTAGCATCACCCAGAAAAAGAAGTCAATTCTTTCTTCTTTTGACAAAACAATCTGTGGAAGTAAAAAATAGTTAATGAGATTTCCTGTGTCCAGACTTTAGGGACACCCTGTCGAAACCCGTTGACCATCCATCTATACAACCTCAAGATACTGAAGCAGGTATGTGGCAACGATAGTGGCGTCACATAACTCTTCATCGCCGGAAAGATCCTTTGTCAAGATTCCATCTCGAAAGGTCATCTTTTTTTACTTCATTTTGCTGGTTGGAGTTGAGGGGTGAGTGCTCTTTGTCTCGCCTGAACTTACCGGTTAAAACCCTCTTAAGACATGAGTTCAAACCTAGATAATTCCAGGCGTTAATGCAATGCTTTTCGTTTCTACAACCGCCTTGAAAGCCACCCCTCGATGTGACGAAATCGAAAGATCAGTGTGACCTCAACAGAAGAAGTAATGAACAGAATAATGAAGAGCGTGGAGGGCACATTATTGATTTTTAGATCATCATTATCGATCTCAATATAACTTTTCATTCTATGAGTCGACCATATCTGACAGCAATTGACTTCCCACTCAAGGTCATCAACATCATTGTTATCCCATAAGGATATTGTTCCTATATGGTCTGTATGGATCTCACTAGAGTTTTTCAATCCATTAGTCGAAATACAAAAGTCATCAACATCATTAGCTCCTACCCTCTTTTTCATCTACGGCAATGCTTCAGGAGATTCCAAACGACAACCCCAGAATCAACCTTCAGTCCCTCACCGATGGCGGCCTCTTCCACATAGCTCAACTCTGATCCAGGACTCAAACAACAAACGCACGAGTCACAGATCCCCAACACGCCGATGACAACTGCATCCTGGTGCATTAACTCGAAGACCTCTGGACGAACCAGAGCGTACATGCGCTACAGACTCACCACCAATGTGGCTGTCGTGACCTAGGGAAAGTTACTGAATAGTATAATCACACGAAGGTTGGTAATGAACGATAATACTTAGGACAAGAACAACACATATAAGATTCGCCAGCGGCGCGTAGAAGAAGTAGTCAACTGCTAGAAATGAGTAAAGTGAATTTCACAATGAATCTTCAATTGCAGGACATCTACCAACTGCCTCCACCCCGCGGTCAGATGCGGCACAAGGCCGAATTTAATGTGAGGTATCCGAGCCCGTAGGATCGGCCAAAAATTCCCCGTAGACCCTGTATAAAACGGGGTCGGGTAGATGTTTTCCAAGACGGACACTGCCCTTCTACATAGCCTCGTCTGGGGATCCTCTCTGCTCGGAGGCATAGAGTTTGACTAGCACAGCTGGAGATGAATCTCTAACTGCAGACCAACATACAATATTTACTACTGTATTGATGTGAATGGGGACATTATCGTCTGTAGGTATGCTACAACAGTGGCAAAGACCAAGGTTCTGTTCCATCCACGACCGGGATATCAACCACCACTTGGAGTCAAAATCACCATCAACGGACTGAACCTTAAGAATGTTGAACAATATCCATACCTTGGTAGCGTACTAACATCAAATGCATTCGCTGAAAAAGACGTCGATAACCGTATCAAGGCCGTCCACGTAGCATACAGGAAGTTATTTAAAAGAGTCTTCGGAAATCCTGGGCTAACACAAACCACCAAGCTCATGGTCTACCGAGCTGTTGTAATCTCGACTCTCCTATACACATCTGAGACCTGGGTACTCTATCAAAGAGACATCCGTAAACTTGAAAGATTCCATCAAACGAAACTACGCCAAATCCTGCGTGGCAGGACCGGATCACGAACAACGATATTCTCCTCCGCGAAAAGATAGAGAGCCTAGAAACCATGATGACTCGTCTCTGACTTCGATGGGCCGGAAATCTTGCCCGAATACCAGACATCCGCCTACCCAAACAAATCCTCTTTTTAGTGCTCGCAAGAGACCGCGTGAAGCCTCAAGTCGCCTATTCAAGGAACTCGGCTCTCCGATTAACAATTCCATTCCACCCAGACATTCAAGCTTACAGGTACTGACCAGGATACATATCGCTTAACTTCGGTGATGGTACGGGTACCCGGGTTTCAATGTGATGTAGCCGTAAGCCGTCATGGATGGTCACCAGTGAATCGAAATAGGATGTCGTTATCGATGTTTCTGTTCGTCATTTTAATTTCTGTCTGGTTTTTCGACGTATTTAAAGGAAAAATGTGTCGCGGTCATTACGATCGGATTTAGGATAGACGGTGAAATATTTAACCGTCAAGGCCTTAAGTCGATCATGTCTCTCCACGCCTTTCTTTTTTATATCTGTGAATTACCATGACTTATTCGGAGAGATAGTTATATAGTTTCATGTTTGCTGATTATTACTTCAGACTGTAGTCGAATATGTCTCTCCACGACTTCCTTTTTTCATATCTGTGAATTACTATAGCTTATTCGAAGAGATAGTGATATGAACGTAGTCGATCATGTCTCTCCACGCCTTCCTTTTTTAATATCTGTGAATTATCATGGATATTCGGTGAGATAGTTATATGTTTTCTTGTTTACTGATTACAAAAATAATATTTCACTTTTGAACGTAGTTCATCATGTCTCTCCACGCCTTCCGTTTTTTAATATTTATGAATTACTATGGCTTATTCAGAGATAGATAGATAGATAGATAGAGAGAGAGAGAGAGAGAGATGGTTTCCTGTTTGCTGATTAAAAAATACTATATCACTTCTGAGCGTAGTCGATCATGTCTCTCCACGCCTTCCTTTTTTAATATCTGTGATTTATTATGGCTTATTCGGAGAGATAGTGATATGCCGATTAAAAAATACTATCTCATTTCCGAACGTAGTCGATCATGTCTCTCCACGCCTTCCTTTTTTAATAAATATGAATCATCATGACTTATTCAGTGAGATAGTGATATGGTTTCTTGTTTGCTGATTAAAAAAATACTATCTCACTTCCGAACGTAGTCGATCATTTCTCTCCACGCCTTCCGTTTTTAATATCTGTGAATTATCATGGCTTATTCGGAGAGATAGTTATATGGTTTCCTTTTTCCACGCTTTTCAATTCAGATTTCACCTTTTCCTAACTGGCTACCATTTGAGTCTAGCGGTCCCAGGCTACACTTTTATTTAATGCATAATTGATGGGTGGTTAGGAATGATGGTCTCATGCCTTTGGTTTGGTTTGCTTTACGATATATGAACACCTCAATGGGTTATTTAATGCTAACAAGATTTTTACAATAGATTTGTATCGATAAAATATATATTCCTTGTAAGGAAACACTTTTGTAGATCCAGTTCCATTGATATACTTTTGTAAAGAGTGTTGTTGTCAAGATTCTGCTTTCATTGATGTATTCTTTTCAGATACACAGTTTGTAGAGAAAATGATTTTGACATTTTCATTTGGTTTGTAATTTTTGGTAGGTTTGGTATGGTTCATGGCATATCAACACCTCAATGGGTTATTTAATTCCGACAAAATTTTTTTTTTATTCCTTCAAAAATGATTTGCTGCTATTTTTTTTTCCAAAAATGTATTGTTGGTAATAATGTTTCTTTAAAAAATTAATTGCTAGTTTTACACTTTCGTAGTGTTTTAACCTCAAACTGGGGTCAAAACACTACGAAAGTGTAAAACTAGCAAGTAATTTTTTAAAGAAAAAAGTTGATAGTTGCCCATAGCTGGGACCCTAACAGGTGCTACTACCCCGGGTCAAGGTGAACCTGGGAACCCCAACAATTAAGAGGTGGTTCTACGTTCCACATAACCTCCTGACCAGAGGCCTTGCTGTTGGATGTAGTTTATCGTCTTACCCAGGACGCACTCATGCCTTTCCCAATGATGTTAGTACGAAATTAATACAAAAGAAGAAGGTGGAATTTAAATGTAATTCACCAGTTCTACTTTTTCACAACCGGCACAAGCTCAATTGTTATTTCTCTAAGGGCGTAGGCTCTCGTAGCTGTCCACATTTCTCTTTTCCTTTAATAACTATTAATTGCCTTGACTTCTGGGGAAGATGTTGACATGGTTTCGCCTTCTTTATAGTTTTGGATTAATAATAGTTCTTTTAGACTGTCTACTAACCAAAGTTAGAAAGTCATGTCTACCCGTAATCCATAGTTGCGGGGAGAAAAATGGATTCGTGTATTTCTTAATGGCAGTAGTCCGAAAGTGAACGCATCTGACGAGGCTGTAACTTGAACTCATTTCTCCGACTTCACTTTGTTGACAACTACGTCATAATTACACCCAGAGTATTTTTAACGATTTCATACAACTGCCTGTCATGTTATACGCTTGCGAAACTTAGACCTGATATCGAAGGGATGTACGCTCTGGAGAAGTTGTCCGCTGAGTTCTGGAGATCTTCCAGTTCATGGGCCATGGTGCAGTTGTCATCGGCGTATTTGAACTCTGTGACTCGTCCGTTTCTTGTTCAAGTCCTGGACCAGAGACGACTGGATGATCCGGTGGCAAGTACAAAATGATTGATGTTGATGTTTGTTTAAGTTGCAAGATCAACGGAATGGAGGCCGTCTCAGTTTAGCTCATTTGGGCAAAACGCTTGATCCGCACGGACGACAATCGCCAAGCCACTGTTTTGTATTTGATCAGTATGAGATATGATCCTGAAGGCCTGTTAACATCGCCACCGTTTGAGGGTTCCTATAGCCCCACTAACCATAAATAAAGTAAATTTAGGTCTGCTATGGTAAAAAATTTCTATCACAAGTAAAAATTATCACAAAAATAGCAAAAATCATTTTGTCACAGCCTATTTTCTCTGAAAAAAGAAAGGATTTTCATACTTTTATATTGGTAAAAAAAAGGTAAAATATTGAAAAATGACTGTTTTGTCAACATCTGAATAAAATATCAAGGAAAATTTTGATCTGAACCCCATGAAACTAGGTATTTTCTGAAAGCAAAGAATATGTTCTTTCATTTAAAAATAGAATTGAATAGTGTATTTTCAGGGGGTAAAATGTGAAAAAAATAGTGAAAATTTTGCATTTTTTCTAGTTCTAAACAAAAATTTTCCCACAATAATGGGAAATTAACCATTTTTTAAAAAAATCAGAAAGCCTAAATCATAATCAAACAATTTCAACGTCCTGGGTATGACGATAAACTACATCCGCGTCCTGGGTATGACGATAAACTACATCCGCGTCCTGGGTATGACGATAAACTACATCCGCGTCCTGGGTATGACGATAAACTACGTCCAACCAAAAGGCCGTCGATCCAATTAATCGGCTGGTCATGTCATGCCCCATCACATCTAACCCATCCCAAAACAACTACAACTTACAATTAACTTTCCCTCCCAAACCCTACACTAAATATACTAACACCTTACCCCTAAAATGTGATGGAAAGCGGTGGCTTAGGGTCAATCAGTAGAAAAAAATTCAAACAATGATGTTGCCAGCTATAGGTTTTTGAAACAATGATGTTGCCAGGGATACGTTTTTGAAACAATGATGTTGCCATCTATACGTTTTTGATATATCTAGTAAATACTGGATCTGGCATTAAATAACCCATAGTGGTTGATGTGCCACAAAACCCCAAACAAACAAACAAACAATTTCAACCATAAAATTGAGAGTTTGAAGCAAAACAAAATTCTCAGGGGGTCAAAAATTAGGCAAAAATCTTTTAAAATTTCAATATTTCAGTCCATTATCTGGTGAAATGTCAATCATAATTCCATGAAAGGAGGTATTTTCTGAAAGAAAACAATATGTTCTTTCATTTAAAAGTAAAATTGGCTGGTGTAAATGAATTCATTTTTTTTCAGGGTATAAAATGTAAAAAAAAAATAGTGAAAATTTTGCATTATTTTTATGTTCTAAAAAAAAATTTCACCAATAACAGGAAATTAGCCAGTTTTTTTTTGTTGATAAACATAAAGCATAAAAAAAAACTATTTCAGGCATAAAATTGAATTTGAAGCCCCCACCCTCGCCCCAAAAATGAAAGGAACGGAAGAACAGATGATATGAAATCAGATATTCATCGAGGGACGTCAAATTGAGGGAAAAAAACAAAATGGCGTGCACAGAACTAACGACAACCCATCGATAATTTTCAGGGTTGAATGCAGGAAATTTCTTTTGTAATTGCTAGCCACTGGATTGCATCTACATCACGGCAGTCATCTATTAAAATTTCCATACTTACAGGCTGAATAGTAAACATTATCGATTGTGCAAAGATTTTTGCCATGCCTAAGAAAGAACTAATGTTTGTGCTACAGATTTGCAACCAGAAATGTATAGAGAAAAAAATTAATTCATTAGAATCATTAAATGAAATTATTTCTTTCGTACTTTTTTTTCTCTTTCGTTTTTCCCTTCATTTTTTCTTTTGTTTTCTCTTTCGTTTTTCCCTTCATTTTTTTCTTTTATTTTCTCTTTCGTTTTTCCCTTCATTTTTTCTTTTGTTTTCTCTTTTTTTTCCCCCTTCATTTTTTTCTTTTGCTTTCTCTTTCTTTTTTCACTTCATTTTTTCTTTTGTTTTCTCTTTCTTTTTTCCCTTCATTTTTTCTTTTATTTTCTCTTTCGTTTTTCCCTTCATTTTTTCTTTTGTTTTCTCTTTCTTTTTCCCTTCATTTTTTCTTTTATTTTCTCTATCGTTTTTCCTTTTATTTTTTCTTTTGTACTTTCTTTCGTTTGCTTTTTGTTCTTTTTTGTGTGTTCTTTCTTTCGTTTTTCCATTTGTTCTTTGTTCTTACTTTTATTTTTTCTTCGTTTTTTTTTTCATTATTTTTTGGTTCATTTTCTCGTTTGTTTTTGTTCTTGTTTCCTTCTTTCATTTATTTTTTCTTTCCTTTTTCTTTTCTTCTTGCTTTCGTTTGTTTTTGTTCTTTTTGCCTTCTTGTATTTTCCTTTCGTTTTTTTTTCTCTTATCCTTTCATTCATTTTTCTCTTCGTTTTTTTTTTCATTACTTTTTTCGTTCTTTTTATCGTCTGTTTTTGTCCTTTTTGCGTTCTTTCTTTCTGTTATGGAGACATTTTCTCCCTAAGATAAACGTGAGATAACTCCCTATGATCCCAAAAGGAATGATTGCCCTTGGCGAAAAATAAGATTCCAAGATGGCTACCTACCTTCATGGTGATAGCATTCCATGATTAGCACCAAACTGTGGTTATCGAAATAAACCAGCCTTATTATGTTTTTATCAAGGTATCGTTACATTTTCTTATTTCTCTATTTTGCATGACTTAACATTCGGGCATCATAACTGGTGACGAGGATTACTGAAAAAGAAAGAAAGACAGAAAAAGAAACATGGTGATATCCGCGGAGATTTTAAAAGAAAGCAACAAGAGTAACAGTTCGAGAAGTCTCAAGTTCAGTTGATCACCATGTAAAATCAACAATTTCAGCTTCAGTTCGCTGTGCGAAATGCTGGAAACAGCACAAAAACAAACGATTCTGCTGACCTTTTCTTTAATAACATAACGGAGTTTAACTACAATGCTACACACATGGATATACATTCGCATCTTGGTTTGCACTTTGGAAAGACATTTTCCAACACCAATTTTCCTATAGGGACGATGTTTGGAAATCACGTCTTTTACTGAGAAAATTTGGTAGCCAGGAGCACGAACGTTACACAAATTTTATCCTCCCAAAACAGGTTAAGGATTTAAGTTTCACAAAAACAGTGAAACAGCTTACGGACATATCCACGCTTGCTATAATTGCCTCAAACTGACGAAGAGCGATACTGACGATTACGTTACGTTTGCTGGTTTTGTCATATTTTTAAAAAAATGACGATTTAAATTTTCCAGGGACTTCTGCTTATAACTAATATAAACATTAAAACATACAACAATTAATCTTTCGAAATTTCATAAAATTACCAATATTTTCTAAGAAATAAACTGTTACGAATAATCAAGAGTAATCTCCCTTTGTTTGTTACTCTTCTCTTTAAGAGAGCTATTTCTTTTTACTGGAACTATAAAAGGACACTATACGCGAACCTTGTATTCTCAGTTGAATAAATTTTTCTTAATTCCTACACCTGCGTACTTTTGTCATTACATAAACATTTCTATAATAATTTAATTTATTTGTGAATAAGTTCTGAAAGTTTCGCTAAATGCAGCAATTTTTTGATGTTTTCAAGAATTTCCAAATCCTTGTGTTTTTCACTATAAAAAAGACACTAAAATGTCCAATACTAATCTTTGCTCTCTCCCTACAACGCAAGAATGACAAAACATTTAGCCAAAATCTCGATCGTCCTAAAAAGGATAACAAATTTAATTTAATAATAAAAAATATTTGGTCTTTGCTCTTAATAATAACAAAGATTTTGAGGATAAAACGTTTTTTTTAGCGAATCTGTAGAGGTACACACACACACACACACACACACACACATATATATATATATATATATATATATATATATATATATATATATATATATATATATATATATATATAACCGAAGCAGTAATTTATAAAGCAGTAGTAATAGATACGGTATTTACTCTGCCCCCCACCCCCAACTAGGACGAGATGTCATACAAGGTCTACTTTTAGGTGGGGACGCCCGGGAGAGCAAAAAAAATCGCCTAAGCTCCCGCGACCGTCGGTTGCGCTGGCCGCGGTGCGAGCACCGATCCCCCCCTCTTGTGCAATGGGGGGGGGGCGTTGTGCGTTTGTTAATTATTTTTTTTTATAATAAAGCGTTCATTAATATTTAAAAAAAAATAAAGCTTTGGGAAACCAATTAATACAAACCGTATGTCGATACCAAAAGGTTGAAACCAATGTAGCGGAATCGACTGACCTCCTAATTATATATATATATATATATATATATATATATATATATATATATATATATATATATATATATATATATGGAGCTGAAGCTATAATATATATATATATATATATATATATCGTAAGTCCAAAAGCCTTGCATGCCACAGAAAACCGGTTGAGTAAATCTTGAGCTTCCTCTAAAGAGTTAGCTACAAGCTATAATATATATATATATATATATATATATATATATATATATATATATATATATATATATATATATATACCTGAAGCTATAATATATATGGCTGAAGCTATAATATATATATATATATATATATATATATATATATATATATATATATATATATATATGACTGAAGCTATAATATATATATATATATATATGGGTGACGCTATAATATATATATATATATATATATATATATATATATATATATATATATATATATATATATATATATATATATATATATATGACTATATGTGGCTGAAGCTATAAGCAAGAACACCTATATATCAGTGTACATAGAAGTCAACATGCTAGATTCAATCGTCAGATCAGGAGTGATGTTATTTTTTCGACTATTTATATATACGAGTCAGTGGTGCATTGTGGGTAGTCTGGTGGTTATTTACCGGAAGTCGTGTATTTGTTTATTTATCTATTTGCGTTAAATTATTTTGCATGTTTTTATTTATTTATATTTATATATTTTTTTTTAATTTCTTATCTTATATATTTATTTATTTTTTATTTTTATTTTGATCGGTGTTTTTATTAACGTAGTAAAAATTTGTTTATATAGCTTATTTAATAGTTTTGTTTTTGTTTGGGAAGATAATTAAAGCTATTTGTTCAATTTTGGGGTTGATTGTTGTAGTTTGTTCTAACTATTATTTTGGCGGGAGCAGTTTTTAATTTATT
Organism: Acanthosepion esculentum; assembly: GCA_964036315.1. NCBI lineage: Eukaryota > Metazoa > Mollusca > Cephalopoda > Sepiida > Sepiidae > Acanthosepion > Acanthosepion esculentum. The sequence goes on from OZ038514.1 coordinate 8,742,556, forward strand.
TATTACGTCATGTATTTATTTGGATTGATTATCTTTATTTATTTTTTCTAAACGGCAAGTTTATCGGTATCGGTTGTTAGCTTATTTATATATTTGGATGTATTTAGATCAATTTATTTTACTTGTTATTATTTATTTGTTACACTGTATATTTTCTCTTTTTGGTTTTCGATTTTTAAGTAACGTAGTATATTATTTTTCTTTATTATTATATATCAGTTATAGCTATTTTTTCGGCCGATTTATGGTTTGATTTTTATAGTCTAAGTTTTGACTTCTATGTTCACTTTTATATTTACACACGCTCTATCTCTGATATTGAGCACTTTATCCCATAAATATAGCACATATTAAGACTATATTTCTTCATATATATATATATATATATATATATATATATATATATATATATAATGGATATATAATTGTTCAAATATGTGGTGCAGTTCAATTTATTATAATGAATCATTCATACAAAAAGTAGATTAGTAAAGTTAACGATATAAAATGGCGAAATCCTTTCGCAAACAAAATTTTAGTTTCATTAACCTACAAATCACTCGATGAATGTTATGATTTTTGTTTTTAATAATTATAAGCTGTATAAGGTTGTTTTTTAATACGTAAGTACTTTCACCTGTACATTCAGTCATCCTCAGGCATGGAAATTATTTTGTTTTTAGTAAAATCCAGATAACATCCGAGACGAAAAAATTAAATGCGAATGGAAATACGTTTTTTTTTAAAAATGTGTTATTGTTAAAATTTTGTTTGCGAAAGGATTTCGCCATTTTATATCATTAACTTTACTAATCTACTTTTTGTATGAATGATTCATTGTAATATATATATATATATATATATATATATATATATATATATATATATATATATATATATATATATATATATATATATATCCAGGTAAGATGATACCTTATATAAAGAATATTTAGTCAACAGCTGCATATTAGTTGACCAATTAAATCTATTTATTTAAATTATTTATTGTTTTCTTAAAGAAGCCATTTATTTATCAACTATAAAAATAGTTTTTATGTGGGAAACTCACAAAGCATATAACTTGTCTAGCATTTTGTTAGATTATTACTTCATTTTTCTTAGGAGATGACATCGTCTAAATGTACAACATGTATCCATCCATATTGTCGTCTGTTCCAGTCATTGATTTCAAACTTACGGGTCATGTGACCCATTTATGGAAAATAATTTAATTTTTTTTGCTTTTTCCCTCAGTTTAAATTTAACGTAGCTCTCATTTGATTGGTTGATCTAAACAAAGCCCACAAACCTTATAACCGTTCCTCCTCTTTTCCTTTTCTTTTTTCGTAAAAAGATGCCGTATTTTGCTTTTAAATCGCTCACTCACCAGTAATTTACAATCGCCTTATGAGATGCGTTGCATGCGCATCGAAACACGACTGCAATTGTGTAGCGATTTTGACATGTTTTCGATGTAAAATCCTAAATCATAACTACACCGCGTTGTGTACAGTCTAATACTGTTTGAATATTTCATAAAACGTATTAATTGAATGTTAAGGGCCTTTACACGTTTTTCTACTTGTCAGTCAATCAATGCTCTTAACGCAAGCAAATAAATTTTCTCTGGTTAATACTAGTCAGACGGGCAATAGTAGTTTGACTAGGACGTTCTTTTCTTATTTCCATTGTTGTCAGTTGCAGATGTTAAAAGAAAATTTTTACGACTTCGAGACATATTAGTGCAATCAAATTTCAGTGAGTCACAAAACGGAGAGAAAAGTCAGGCTTAATCGAAATTAAAATTGTTTAAAACCACTGCATCGGCATTTTAACAACTGATACATTTTCTATTAGTCTTAAATTGCCACATAGCTATGAAGCTATGAGCAAGAACAATAAATATGATAAAATGTCTTATTCGTAGAAGCAGATTACTCAGAGTTTGACCATTACAACGTAATTGTTTGCGGTTTTTTGTCAGCTTTTAAAACAATGTCAGATTTTCCCAACAGTACATCCTGTTTAATGTTAAGTTCAAATGACTTTTCATTTACATATATAGGGTGTATCAAAAATACTTTTATAAACTTTGGGGCGGGTTCCTCAAACCTAAACAAGGACAAAAGTCCATATAAACATGTCCGCAAATCCGTGTTTTTTGAGTTAAGTTTAAAGTTTACGGTAGATGGGGTTAAATGTACAATCTAAAAACTTTGGAGGCGGATTCCTGGCAGAAAAACAAGGTAAAATGTAAACATAAACATGTCCGTTGTAACTCAACACACCAACCCATGACAAATGTTAAAAATGTCTATATATGTATAATTTTACAGTTAGGTCTACTTTGTACAAGGCCCGGAACCCTTCGAGGCAGAGAGTTAGGTTAAGTAGTAGTTTATTTGGATAAGAAGGGAAGATAATGGTTAACTCTAGACTCGAGCAGGTTAAGATTGTAGTGATTGAGAAAACATCCTCTTGGGAGTCTGTTTCATAGGGCAGTGGATTGCAGGAAGAAGCTGTTTGAGTGAAACTTACTACTCACCAATGGGTAGTTTATATGGATAGGAGAGGAAGATAACGGTTAACTCTAGACTTGAACAGGTTAAGATTGTAGTGATTGGAGAAACATCATCCTGGGAGTCTGTTCCATAGGGCAGTGGTTGGTGGGAAAAAGCTGTTTGAGTGAAACTTACTACTCACCAATGGGTAGTTTATATGGATAGGAGAGGAAGATAACGGTTAACTCTAGACTCAAGCAGGTTAAGATTGTAGTGATTGAGAAAACATCCTCTTGGGAGTCTGTTTCATAGGGCAGTGGATTGCAGGAAGAAGCTGTTTGAGTGAAACTTACTACTCACCAATGGGTAGTTTATATGGATAGGAGAGGAAGATAATGGTTAACTCTAGACTCAAGCAGGTTAAGATTGTAGTGATTGAGAAAACATCCTCTTGGGAGTCTGTTTCATAGGGCAGTGGATTGCAGGAAGAAGCTGTTTGAGTGAAACTTACTACTCACCAATGGGTAGTTTATATGGATAGGAGAGGAAGATAATGGTTAACTCTAGACTCAAGCAGGTTAAGATTGTAGTGATTGAGAAAACATCCTCTTGGGAGTCTGTTTCATAGGGCAGTGGATTGCAGGAAGAAGCTGTTTGAGTGAAACTTACTACTCACCAATGGGTAGTTTATATGGATAGGAGAGGAAGATAATGGTTAACTCTAGACTCAAGCAGGTTAAGATTGTAGTGATTGAGAAAACATCCTCTTGGGAGTCTGTTTCATAGGGCAGTGGATTGCAGGAAGAAGCTGTTTGAGTGAAACTTACTACTCACCAATGGGTAGTTTATATGGATAGGAGAGGAAGATAATGGTTAACTCTAGACTCAAGCAGGTTAAGATTGTAGTGATTGAGAAAACATCCTCTTGGGAGTCTGTTCCATAGGGCAGTGGTTTGCAGGAAGAAGCTGTTTGAGTGGAACTTACTTCTCACCAATGGGTAGTTTATATGGATAGGAGAGGAAGATAATGATTAACTCTAGACTTGAACAGGTTAAGATTGTAGTGATTGGGGAAACACCCTCTTGGGAGTCTGTTCCATAGGGCAGTGGTTTACAGGAAGAAGCTGTTTGAGTGGAACTTACTTCTCGCCATTGGGTAGTTTATATGGATAGGAGAGGAAGATAATGATTAACTCTAGACTTGAACAGGTTAAGATTGTAGTGATTGGGGAAACATCATCCTGGGAGTCTGTTCCATAGGGCAGTGGTTGGTGGGAAGAAGCTGTTTGAGTGGAACTTACTTCTCACCAATGGGTAGTTTAGATGGATAGGAGAGGAAGATAACGGTTAACTCTAGACTTGAACAGGTTAAGATTGTAGTGATTGGGGAAACATCCTCTTGGGAGTCTGTTCCATAGGGAAGTGGTTCGCAGGAAGAAGTTGTTTAACTGGAACTTACTTCTCACCGATGGAATACAGATTGAATGGGTGTGGATTTCTACAATATAAGTGGGATGGTGGGTCCTAGCCGTGAAGGTTAGACTTGGCGGTAAAAAAGAATGTAGTTCGTCTAAGCACTTTCCATGGAAGTAGCGATAGATCATTGAGAGGATTGCCACCACAACCCCCAGGACACGGTAGAAAATAATTTGTCACTCACAAGGACTCGGAGACACTTTTGAACTCTATCGAGACTGGAAAGTGAGGACAGGGCAGCTACCGCCCTGTCCCTATATGACAACGGTACTCCATTCTCGGCCTGGTGGGACTCTTGTAAAGGTAGAGGATAGCATGAGGAGTCAGGTAACTTACTGGGTCTGTACAGGGTGTCGATCATTTTACCTGCATCTTTATCGATGGATTGTATATAAGAGTTCCACTTGAGGTCGGGTGTGAGTTTGAGGCCCAATATTCTCTCAAGGTACGGTGCTTCCTCGAGGGGTCATCCGTTCATCGTGACTGGCGAGAGTACTTTATATATATATATATATATATATATATATATATATATATATATATATATATATATATATATATATATATATATATATATATATATATGTGTGTGTGTGTGTTTATCGGTAAAAGACAATAGGAAAACTGTATTATTAGCTGACACGTTTCATCCAATGTGGACTTTTTCAAGGCAAAAGCGAAATTAATTTATTAAAAACAGAATAACAATTAACAACAAACAAAATGTCCTTAGCAAGTAGAAGAATTTATAAAAAAAATTAGGACATTTTTTTGTTGTTAATTACCTTTATACGTATTGTCTTTTTTTGTTAACCCTGATAATTTTTTCATATATATATATATATATATATATATATATATATATAGATATATATATATATATATATATATATATATATCGGATTGGTATATACGGAATAAATTCCAATAACCAACAATTATTATTCTTAAAAGAGTGCTCAATACAGAGTAGAGCAGATATAATTATTTATTTAAATATTATAACATAAATATGTTATAAAATCACTACAAAAGTAGCCATTTTGTTTCAACACTTCTGGTGTCTTATCAAGTAATGATGTTGAATGTAGAATCTCTCTACATTCAACATCATCACTTGATAAGACACCAGAAGTGTTGAAACAAAATGGCTATCGTGTTCGATGTATGAGGTTCCGACGACCACAAACTAATTATCTACATGCCTATGACGAACATGACTTTTGAGACTTTTTCGAGAATTGCACAAAAGACCGCAAACAGTACAGGAGAATGTATTGTATCCAAGTGCAGCAGGAAAACTGTTAGATGTCTTATTTTGTTTTCTCGTTTCTCGCAGTTGACTGCTGGTTACTTCTCAGTGCAGCTATATCAATGTTGTACTTCTTTAGCTTAAATGCGAACAGAACTGTTTTTCTTTCTGGTACTGAGCTGTTGTCCTGGAGAGTTCGTACATTCCAAGAGCCAAGACGAAGTTGATGTTATTTCGTAGAGATTTTCGCAGTAGCCAGATATGTGTGGAACTAATTAGATGTAGTTGTCAGACAAAACAACACAATGATTTGTTTCAAGTGGTGAAAGCTTGTGTCGGATCATCCACACTTTTAATTAAATAAAAATCTTAATCGCAGTACCTTGTTAGACATCTTTAACGAAACATGTATAAAAGAGGGATTGCTGCCCAAATATACAATATATATAATGCTCTCTCTCTCTCTACATATATATATATATATATATATATATATATATATATATATGAAGAAATATATATATATATATATATATATATATATATGAAGAAATATACTCTTATGCAGCAGGAACATTGTTAGCTGACTTATTTTGCTTTCGTGTTTTACGTATTCGACTGATGCTTACTTCTCGATGGTGAATTATTCCTGAATGACAGCGAGAACGGTCCTCTGGTCTCTTCATAGTTAGCTCTTCAAAGTTCTTAAATAGAATGTTGATGCTAGAAAGATTGCTTTTCAGTTTATCTTTATACCTGTGCCAAGGTCTACCAACATTTCTATGACCAGTATGGAGTTCACTGTAAACAAGAACTTTTGGTATGTGATCATCACTCATCCTTGCCACATGGCCAGCCCAATGCAGTTGTGATTGTATTATGAAGATCTCGATGATATCAATCTTGCATTTCTCAAAAAGGTCTGCATTTGACACTCGATCATCAAACATTAGACCACAGATTGTACGGAGACAACCTTTATGGAAGACATCTAATCGTTTAATGTGCCATTTATAAAGTGTCCAAGTTTCAGAGCCATACAAAAGAGTTGACAAAACGACAGCTCTGTACACTTGGATTTCAGTGCAAAGCTTTATTCCCCTTTCGTCTCACAACTTATGACGCAGTGAACCAAAGGAAGCTTTGACTTTTGCAATGCGATTAACAATCTTGTCATCAAGTGATGCACTCGAATTTACCACATTCCCGAGGTGTTTGAAAGATTCTACATACTTGAGATTCTTTCCATCAACTTGTTAAGGGACCTCAGGAAACTTATGAGCAGGGGGTCTCTGCTTTACACCTCTAATTTGCTTTGGTGTTGGGCAAGGTTGATGAACAACTTCAGTTTTCTTGACGCTGATCGTAAGTCCAAAAGCCTTGCATGCCACAGAAAACCGGTTGAGTAAATCTTGAGCTTCCTCTAAAGAGTTAGCTACAAGCTATAATATATATATATATATATATATATATATATATATATATATATATATATATTAGTGAATACACATAATTGCGTTTCATGCAGTTACACACTCGTCATGTGTTGAATACACACTAACCGTTAAGCGTTGTAAAATTCACGTTCTCGTGTGTGTGTGTGCGTGCGTATGTCTGCGCGTGTGTGCGTACGTCTAGAATTTCCTGGTTATTTGTCCTTTTACTGTTTTTCATTTTTTTTACACTCACTTCGTAACCTTTTCTCTCTTTTTACCTTTCAATTGTAGCCATTTTGACTTCCGGTTTTCTCTCCCTATATAGTCGGTATCCATTTCTGGTTTTCTCTCTTTCTCTCTCTCTCTCTCTCTATATATATATATATAGACCTTTGGCACTTCGAGTTTGTGTAATGGTTAGAAAGTTTGTCTCGCTAGAACAATTACGACTGAGTAGTGAGTTCTATCTTCACTTTATACCCCATATTTTCGGCCTTGTGCCACGTCTAAGCTACGCTTGGAAAATCCCTAAAGCATCTTGAGGCGGTGTAATAGCTAGCAAGCTTGTCACACTAGAACAATTACGACTGAGTAGTGAGTTCGATCCTCACAGTGTGCCCATACTTTCGGCCTTGTGCCACATCTGAGCTACGCTTGGAAAATCACTATATATATAGACATAAATATATATAAATATACACCTACTATATATATACATAGTAGGTATATATATATATATATATATATATATATATATATATATATATATATTTGTGTGTGTGTGTGTGTGTGTGTGTGTGTGTGTGTGTGTGTGTGTGTGTGTGTGTGTGTGTGTGCAAATATATAGAAAAATAGGAAAGAACACGTTAGGTATATAATCTGAAGTTATTTGGTATTTTTGTTTTTTATTTTTAAAAAACAGTGCTCAATACAAAAAAAAAATGATTCCTTCCCTTCGTAAAATGGAAACGGCTGAAGCAATTATTTCAGTAAGGGGCGTAAGGGTTAACAATTTGTATCAACAACTTACGTCCCTAATTGAAATAATTGCTTCAGCCGTTTCCATAGTAATTAATTCTACCAATGAATATGCTTATAAAGACGCATAAATTTAAAGATTAGTTATTCCAAAAAATTCGCTTGAGGGTGAAGCACAGCTTGATACTTTAATTCAATTTAATTTTAATTATATTGAAGTTTTTGGCTCTTGTTTTTGAAACACGAGAACTCTTATGTAGCGATGGAATCATATTTTTTTTAAAATAATTAATATATATATATATAATTATTTATTTAAAAATTATAACATAAATATGTTATAAAATCACTACAAAAATAGCCATTTTGTTTCAACACCTCCGGCGTCTTATCAAGTGATGATGTTGAATATAGAATAAATGGTTTTAAAAGTTTCAAATTAATTAACGCTCCTTCGCTAGGGGTAAACGCTGTTACATAAGCTAGAATGACCAATCAAAATACAAGTATATGAGAATTCAAAAAATTTGACAACGAAGCAAGGTTATCATAGATATTAAAAGCTTTAAAGTTGGGGTTCTAGTAAAATAGAATATGTCCTGACTAATAAGTATTAAATTATGTGATAAAATTTAAAATTAAAAGAAAAAAATTACCCATTTAGAAATCTAAATCTAATCTCTATTAAGTTTAAAATTATAGAATTAATGAGGAGAAAAAAATACATATGTTATTTAATTTATTTTTTCATTGAAATTACGTTAAAAAGGATGTTGATAGCTCTAGACAAAAATGTAGACATTTTAATTCAACTATGATCACCTCTCACGTAAACCAATCCAAACACACTCAGGTTATAATACATAAGCTCCCAAGACATATTTAGATATATATACACACAAAAAACGGTGACGAGACACGACCCTTGATAATATATATATATATATATATATATATATATAGTAGGTATTCATTTATCTTGCGAAATAATGGTAGCGCCCTGTTTGGGTTAAAATTCAGTTCTTTTCTCTGTACCGTCTGGAGTATATCGATACATGTGTATGTGCCTATGTGTGTAATTGCACATGTAAATGAACGTATGTATATGTGAGATTTACATAAGTGTATGTGTGGTATATATATATGTATATGATAAAATCAAATCTTTAATATTGCCTTCAAATATTACTCCATCTTAATTTAAAACCTAAACTTTAGGTAAAAAAGATTACCTATCTAAAAATAGTCAGAAATTACATTCATGAATTAGATTCAAACTGATAGAGATGTTACCTTAACAATCATTAAAAAAATATTAAAAGATTACTATCAGTAAACTGTTATATTTTAAATAAATTTCTTTTAATGTACTTTCTATGAAAGTGTTTTTAAATATACTATTTAACTCATATTAAATCCCTAAATTATTTGTAAAAGAGTTAAATATTTAAATTGCTAGCAAACTACAAATTAATTTCTTTGGTGATTTTAAAAAATTAAATTACTATCAAACATTAAAATCTCTGTTTTTACATAAATTGTTAAAAATTACCACCCCTCCTCTTCCTTCGTAAAACCTAATTACAGCTTCTTTCTCTTAACTTCCCCCTAATTTCTTTATTTTTTTTTTTTCTCTCTCTTCTCCCACTTCTCTTTCAATATATCACTTCCGTTAAGTTAACCGATTAAATAGGTGAAAGTCTGGTCCCTCCTCCTCTAATACTAAGTATGATAGGTAGAAATATTAAAATAAACCCTCTCTAAACTCGATCATGTCTCTCACACCACCCCTCATTACCCTCTCTGTTAAATTACATAAACTTAATACTACCGGTCAAAAGTGTAAATGTTCATTTCATTTTTCTTTTCACCTTTTGGAAGTGTAGTCTGATGATCCAGCGTCCTTTAAAAGGGCTATGGTGAAATAAATTATCACATGGAGCCTTAAAGTGGTCTGTTTTGCTTTAATATATATATATATATATATATATATATATATATATATATATATATATATATATATATATAAAAGGAAGAGGTTATAGTAGTTCCAACGAGAGAAAAGTGTGTATATTAAAAAGAGAGAAACCGCAAACGTTTCTGGTTGTAATGTGGCTTTAAAAAAATATGCTTTATTTTCCATAATTTTGCTACACACGTTTCCGGTCTCGCGAACGTCATCAGGCAAAGGGTAGAGATTTCCACATATTATTAAAAATAATTAATTTTTTCTTTATGTTTTTCGATGTTAAATATTCTCGATATGAGAGATTTTCTTTTTGTGTGTTAGTGATCACAAAAAGAAAATGCCTCATATCGAGAATATTTAACATCGAAAAACATATATATATATATATATATATATATATATATATATATATATATATATATATATGGGGGGTATTCCACACTGAGATATTAGATCATTGCCAGGAATGGTGAAATGTTGTAAGAGCCAGGGCGTAAATTTACTGTTGATGACCTCTAGACGTTTACGACGTAGTGAATTATTTTCTCCTTTGTTCATGGTAGTATTTTTTATGTTAAATTTATGGTCAGTCTCGTTACGCTGGGCAACTAACGCATTTGACGTATTATTTTGTGTTCATATAATCTTTTATTTAGATTACTTGAGATTTCTCATATGGTTTATTCATGACAATTATTACAGGCGATGCAGTAAACTTCCCTTTCAGGTTTTAGCTTATTGTTTTGTTTAGTATTGACTAAGTCTTTTATTGCTTTGGATGTAGTCGTAACAACTTTTATGTTGAGTATTACAGGTTAGATAGATTATAATAATTGTCACCAAAATACAGAGCAGGAACCTCAAAAAATCTAAAATAAAAGAGTTGCCATTGTTATTTACCAGTAGACAAAATCAAGAATCACACTCACTAATCGATTGGGAAGGAAGAATAAATGTTGAAGTAGAAAAAACAAAATCTGACTCATCCGAGATGAAAAAAAGGGGGACAAAAACAAATTGGGGAGTTTTGAAATCTCGATATGAATCATAACAAAAGAGACTGCCAAGAACAGGTCGAGAACAACACTTATTCAGATTAACTAGGAAAACATAAAACCAGGGGAAGGTGCTCAAAGGGACTTAAAAGAAAAAGTCAAGGCTAGCCCCGTTCATGCGAACCAGGCTCGCCATAGATACCCACCTTTCGCTGAAATCTGTCGACATCAAACGCTTTCTATGAGATCTGATCTTCAGGCTGAGCTGATGCCAAAGAATCCAACCAGATCTTGATATAAATAACGCTAGTATCTCAAAATTTCCTCCATTCGCGACGGCTAGCAACGTAAGAAGCATACCACCATTCTTGCCACGGCTAGCAACGTAAGAAGCATACCACAATTCTTGCCACGGCTAGCAACGTAAGAAGCATACCACCATTCTTGCCACGGCTAGCAACGTAAGAAGCATACCACCATTCTTGCCACGGCTAGCAACGTAAGAAGCATACCACCATTCTTGCCACGGCTAGCAACGTAAGAAGCATACCACCATTCTTGCCACGGCTAGCAACGTAAGAAGCATACCACCATTCTTGCCACGGCTAGCAACGTAAGAAGCATACCACCATTCTTGCCACGGCTAGCAACGTAAGAAGCATACCACCATTCTTGCCACGGCTAGCAACGTAAGAAGCATACCACCATTCTTGCCACGGCTAGCAACGTAAGAAGCATACCACCATTCTTGCCACGGCTAGCAACGTAAGAAGCATACCACCATTCTTGCCACGGCTAGCAACGTAAGAAGCATACCACCATTCTTGCCACGGCTAGCAACGTAAGAAGCATACCACCATTCTTGCCACGGCTAGCAACGTAAGAAGCATACCACCATTCTTGCCACGGCTAGCAACGTAAGAAGCATACCACCATTCTTGCCACGGCTAGCAACGTAAGAAGCATACCACCATTCTTGCCACGGCTAGCAACGTAAGAAGCATACCACCATTCTTGCCACGGCTAGCAACGTAAGAAGCAACGTCCGTTTCACCCCGGAGAACGGGAACAACACATTGTCACATGCGTACCCGTGATCAATGGACACAAGCCGTTCCGGAGTAATACGAGCCGTCAACTCGCCGATATAGTCCCAGAAAGGGCGCACCTGAGGATTATGGTAGAAGGCGTGCGAAGCCATTTCTTCTAAACCAAGGCCACACCGATGACAGTCGGGCAAATCCTCCCAAACTCATCTGAAGGTTACGTCATTGAGAGGTAGCACGTTACGAATCAATCGTCAGGTAAGAAGAAAATTCAGGGCTGCTGAGGTAGTTCGCCGCTGGCGCCCAACTCCAGAAAGAGCGCAACAAGCCGAGCCAGCCACAAAGGTGGTCCGTCGCGACCCCCTCCACTAGATCACGGTACAATAGCCTACGAGGCCATGAAAGGTCACTGGACTGAGGAAGAGTCCATAAGGCAACCCAACGCCATCGTAGGAATTTCGATTGATTCCGAGGCTTGCGATGGCGCTCAGACTCGGAAACGTAGAGAGTGATAGCGTCCTTAACACCCTTTTCCAAAATCGAATCTTCCGTCAACGCACGGCGTAGGAACACCAACCTTGAAGCGTGCCGATGGCACAACAATGGCTGCATGCCCTCCCCCAATGGCATGGACGGTGGGCAACAGTCTCTCTACAGACCAGATGCTTGCGACCACACCACAAGAGGGAGGCCAATAAACGATCGAGCACCATCTTTCTGTTCTTGTAGAGAAGAAGTACAGCCAATCGATAAAGGATAATCGGAAAGACAGAAGTGGCACACGCCTCCACCTTATTCTTTAAGGACAACCGCCGTCAAAGCCAAGTCTGAACCGCCGCTTCGAACTTTGACCTTACTTCGGATCAATTATTCATCAGCTTGAGACCGGGCCCGAACACACTCCAAGAATGCGGACGGGTTCGTCTGTCCAACTAAAGAGCCCCGGATGCGCAACCCTGTTCCAGGCACCTAACCGCAAGCCGTATGACTTGTCGTGGTTAATTTTGCCCCCCGTCACCTTCCCGTACTGCTCAAGCGCCTTCTGTACTACCTCAATGTCGCTTGGGCACGACACGAAAATAGACACGTCATCAGTGTATGCGGAAAACCTGGCTCGACCTCCAGGAACAGCGACTCCGCGTAGGGCTGGGTTGCACGCCTTGTCTCTTAGCCGCTGAAGGAGGGATCCAACGCGGATCTAAATTGATCAGCGCGGCTTCGTCGTCGTCTTTTACACACACTATGATCGTGCGAATCAGATGCAAGTACTCAGGTTCCAACAAGCTCCCAAGAACTGACTGAAAACGCTCCGTCAGGATCCTAGCCCAAATCTTTAAGTTTACCAGAATTATGGACCTATAATCATCTAAATTCCCGCCCAACACCCTTGCACTTTTTTCTACAACGTGATTGCACCCCTGGAGATCCGATCGGGGATGGATCCCTGCTGGAACCAGTTGTTGAACACCACTGTCAAAATCGGAACAACGATGTGCGACAGCCTCAAATACAATTCGTAGGGCAGACCATCAAGTCCCGGAGACTTAGCAATGCTGACCTTCAATGCCAAGTGAAATTCGCCCTCTGTAATTTCACACTCGCAGCTAGCCGCTTCAGTCGACGAAAATCAGACAAATAGCTGCAAAAGACCTTGGTAAACCGGCTCTCGAAATGCCGTCGAAACGCGTCACACATGTCCTCGGTCGACCTCAGAGTACTGACCTCGCGAATATATCGATCGGAACTTCGACGGATCTCTTCCTTCCGCAATTCCGCGCCCATATTCACAGCTTCATTAGACATCTTGTTTAACCTATGTCTAATTACCTGACGCTGGTAGCCCTTGCTAGTCTCATGTCTGGCTAGTGCTATATCTAAGGAACGCCCCATCCTTTGCCCAGGACAGACTGTACTCTAGAGTCTTCACCATCTTAGCCCTGTCTAAGGTGAGTCGTTGACAATATTCGATGGTGTAAGGCATAATGCTATCCTTAAGTCTCACCTACTACTTATTCCCAATAACCGCCCCCATTAATTCCCGCTACACTAATCTAGTCAGCCATTGGCAGAAATCCCACTGGTCGAGTCAAGACAGATTGAACTTCCAGTGTCCAGCCATTCTAGGACTAGCGCCTAACACCATCCGGGCACAGACGAGTCCATGGTCCGAATTGTCTAACCTTTGGAACTTGGGACAATTTAGCAAATCTAGATCGACCCTTCTAGTTAACATTCTATCCAGGCTACCCGAAGAGACGGCCACTTAAGTGCACACGTCCACATCTCCCTCCTCGGATGATCGACCCGGTATCTATTGAAGAGCCCAAACTCGCTGATCAGATCAACGAAGCTGTGAGCGCTCGATGGCCACCCGCTAGCTCCCCGCCCCTGTCTATCTTAGGGTCCAGGATAGTATTCCAATCCCCCATTAAGACTAAGCGCGACGAATCGACCAGGAATGGCCCCAACTGACGGAAAAAGGCGACACGCTCTCCCCTCCTGGTTTTTGGGCGCATAAACCGCAACGACCCAAAACGAACCACGGCTCACGGCAATATCGGCCACGATCAACCGCCCCTCCCGCGTCGACATAGACAAGGGCCATCCTCGCACCCAGGGAACGTTTAACTAACAAGGATACACCTCTGATCAGCGGGTGAATAAACAACAAAGTTGCTAAACAGCACATGAGCGTCAACGTCGCAAACAAAGTGTGTCTCCTGGATCGCAGCTACATCTACGCCAAAGGATAAGAGATCACGAAGAAGACCGGCATCTTTACCCCGATCTCTCAAGCGCCTCGCATTCAAGCTGACTAACCTAACAGACATCTTATAAAGTCTAGAATCCCTGAAACACGGACTGGACGGAAATCTGCGGGGGTCAAAACCTCGACGGATTATCTCAGACTCCCAGTGCCGATATCCGGCGTAATTCGTCCACCCGAGACAATACCGCCGACGTCTGTGGGGAAAATTAATGTAAGAGCCCTATATAAAAAGGTATGAAGTAAAACCGGGAGCCTCCCACAGCAAAATTGCGCAAGTTTTTGAGCTCCAGAGACTCTATCTGACTTATTCGGAGCTTTGGGAAAGCATCTTTGGCATCAGCGAGATGACCCTAAACCTTGACGTTACCCCAATGTTCCTAAGAAGAGTGATTACACCGGAGGCATCCGGAAAATTTCTTGTGTCCTTCGTTGACGGGAAGTCAACGGAGGTACATTTAAATAGAGGACTCAAGAGGGCCTTCCTCTAAGAGGAAATGTCTCTCGTAAGGGCCTCACTGTCTACAATACAAATTTTCTCCCCTTTTGGGAAATGTCTTTTTTACTTCCGTGGGAAGTGTTTGGGGAGGGAGAAGGGGAAGACGGAGCCCTAGAAGGGGATGAAGGGAAGCTCCTCGTCTTACCTTTAAAGGCACCCGGAACAGTTCTTTCTGGCGAAGCAGGAGCATATTGTGACTTGGCAGCTACCAGCTCCTTCTCCGCCTGACTCCGACCAGCTCTCCTCTTTTTTTCACATTTTTTAAATCCTCTTCCTCCCCCTTGTCTCTTCTCCTTTTAAGTGATGAGGATATAGGTGGTGGCATATCCTTTACCTCCATGTAGAGGTCGAGTCGTGTCAACTCCTCCAATTGCTGCTCAAGCTGCTGCTGTGATTGCTGCTGTTACTGGGGGAGCTCCTGCTCCTGACACTGCTGCTGCTGTGGCTCTTATTGTCGCTGCTGCTGCTCCTGCTGCAATGGCTTTGTCCGTTGGTGCTGCTGTTGCTGCTTAGCCTGCTCCTGAGTTGGCTTAGCAGCTCCCTTTCCTGGAACATCCTTCTGGGTAGACGGAACTGCCGCCTTTGCTCCTCTCTTCAACACCTCAGTCCATTCCCCAGAACCACTGCGGACCTTCTTTGCCGCTTCTACCATGGGCAGATCCGGTGTTGGTTGCGTCTGTGGTTCCGGATTCCTGGTCAGACACAATTTTGCCAGATGTCCGGCGGCACCACAACCCCAGCAGTAGGGACGGCGGCCATCAACGACAACAAAGATGTTTCGGTCGCCGCAGGTGATCACATTGGGAATCTCATTAAACTTGGGCCGGGTCAACGTCACCAGGAGTTCAAAATCACTGGTAACAATGCCCGACTTACTCTTGATAGAGAACAACCCCTCCACGGGACCGTAATCCGAAAAGAAGGTCCCCCAAATGGTCCTACGTAATGTAAATGGGCATCCCATGCAGAGTAATACCGGGTCTTCCATGCCCATGTTCTCCGTCTGTCGTCTCAGCGTCTTGGTGATGAGGATACTCTCTGCCAATGCCTTTGCTTGCTCCTCGGTCGCCAGCAGGATATCCAACATGACATTAGATCTTCGGGCCAACATTTTGGCCTTAATGTTTAAGGCCTTTAGGGCCTCTTCCATAGCCTCCCTGTTGATAGCCATAAATTTTCTCGACTTGACGTCGGTGTCAACAGGGAGATTGTCTTTGTTGCGACTACTTTCATAACGGAAGGTAATGGAAGAAGTTCATGTCCTGATATGAAGGCACTGTAGTCCTCTCTCAGGTTTTAAAAATATTCAGGCCCTTTATGGGGCCTTTCCACCGTCCATGCTGACGTCGACGATTCTGTGGCCAAAGGCTTTTTTTCTTGAGGTGTCTCCTCATAACGGAGGGGAATTCCCTTGGCGACACAGGAACAAAAACAGTTGGTAAACAAATAAAAAATAAAACAACGTTGTGACAAATAAAACGGTTACAAGTCGCACCATAATTAAAAGCCCAAAAAATATCACCCACACGACACCGGACAAGTCTTCACTGTGCACTCATCCATTTAGATTGAAGTGAGTGTGTGTGTGTGTGTGTGGGGGGGGGGGTGATTGCAAAAGTTTCGCCCCTCCTCCTCTTATAGTCAGAAGGACACAGAATACATGCTAGGACATTTTTCTTAGCCAATAAAATGGGACGGCTTGCGTTTTGACATGACTCAGTCTAGATCCGAAGGACAGAGTCTTATCTGGGGTGGTAGACAGTTACCCGACCCTGTGTATACAGGGTCAACGGGGAATTTTTGCCCGAGCCTACGGACTCGGTTTTGCCACGCATTACAAAACGGACTTGTGCCACATCCTGCCTCGCGGGGAGGTAAGGTAAATATCCTTGCTTCAGCAATTAGTTGGAGATTCATCTCCAGCTGTGCTGGTCGATCTCTCTGCCCCCGGGTAGAGAGGAAACCAGGCAAGGCTATGCTGAATGGCATAGTTTTCGTCTGGGGTGGTAGACAGCTACCCGACCCAGTGTATACGGTGTCTACGTGTAATTTTTGCCCTAACCTACAGGCTCGGATACCCCACGTTAAAATTCGGCCTTGTGCCACATCTGACTGCGTGGGGCGGTTGGTAAATATCCTTGCTTCGGCAAATAGTTGAAAGTTCGTCTTCAGCTGTTCTAGTTGAACTCTCTGCCTGAAAGCAGAGAGGGACCCAGATGAGACTATGCCGAAGGGCAGAGTCGTGTCTGGGCAGGTAGACAAGTTCGACCTCGTGTATGAGGGGTCTATGGAGAATTTTTTGCCCAAGTCTACGGGCTCGGGTTCGCCCTTCGTAAAAAACGGCTTTGTACCATATTCTCCCTTGTGGGTAGGCTGAGGTAAATAACTTCAGTCTAGATCTGGTTTCACTAGACAGAGATATTTTGTTCGTTTGGTCGGCCTTGCTTTTGCGTACAAACTCATAGTTTGTGATTTTGTTTTTGAATTCTTTGATTTGTTTTAATTATATCGATTGCTTGGTTGCATGACTGTTGATTTTTTTTTTCTTTTATGACATTTTTTTCTTTTCATCGCAAACTTTATTAATTCTGATCCTGTTACTTTTCTTGCATTTTAACAATGGCTTCGAACGCATTACATTCAGTTTAGCAATAAACATATGAAATATATTTCTGTACTAAAAGAACACGCCAAATAAAATAAAATAACTGTCAAGTTACCAAATGCTACATGGTACTTGAAAACGTGGTACTAGAAAAAAAATAGATACGGTAATCTCTGACGCATAAAGAGGTGATACCCCCCCCCCCAAATGAACACAATGCATAGCTATCGACATCATCTTATTAACAAACACAAGGCATATAATAAATTATGAGAGGTGAAAATAGCTCAGATGATATTGTAGAATTTATGTTCGGAAACCAAGAAAATAGTTCCAAGTGAAAATAAAGAAACAAATAAATAAAAATAAAATAAAAAATAAAACGTGAACAAAAACCTTATTCGTTATGTAAAATGAATACTTTTTTAATCATTATACTGTAAAACTTGATATATATATAATACTTAAGTAATTCATCGAGTCTAGAAGAAACCTTAACAGAATACACTGTATGAGCGTTTCGTTTGGAGCTCTTCAGCAGTGCGCATCCACTACCAAGAATTGAAACCCAAACAGTTACG
Organism: Acanthosepion esculentum; assembly: GCA_964036315.1. NCBI lineage: Eukaryota > Metazoa > Mollusca > Cephalopoda > Sepiida > Sepiidae > Acanthosepion > Acanthosepion esculentum. Next base: position 8,760,664 of record OZ038514.1, read on the forward strand.
TTATCAGGCAAACGTCCTACCAACTGTTCCAACGGTGACGAAGGGGGAGCGAATCAGATTCCGTGGTCGAATAAAGTTTCTCTTAAACCAAACAAGGATATACAAGTGATAGAAATTATTAGGAGGATTTGAGATAATCATAATTGAGTAATTCATCGAGTCTAGAAGAAACCTCAACAGAATGCACAGGACGGCCGTTTTGAGACTCATCAGCAGTACGCATCCACTATCGAGAATTGAAACCCAGACAGTTACGTTACTAGGCAAACGTCATACCAACTGCTCAAACCGGCCTCGGTCTCGATATAGCACCGCTCGTTCATATATTCCGTGGTGGAACTCATCCGAGTTTCTCTTTACCCATAGGAATGTGCCCCTACGAGCTACGATTACTATCCCCAAGTCGCTTCATCCAGAGCATTAGAAGCCGGTTCAAGCAAGGATATACAAGTGATAGAAATTAGAAGGATTTGGGATAATTATAGTTAAGTAATTCATCGAGTCTAGAAGAAACCCCAACAGAAAATATATATATATATAAAAGGCTGAAACACTAATATTCCATAGTTATAATTTATTACATTGAAATCGTAATCACGATCCAATTCATCAGACCTACAAATTCAAAAAGAAAGCGGAAAATATAACTCCGGGTATAAAAAACAAAATTTTAGTGAGAGTGTATGTGTGGGAGTGGGAAACAAGTGTGAGAGGGAAATGTATGAAAGCTCTAGAGAGGGGGTGTAATAGAAGAAAGAAGAACAGGAAGGCCTAAAGGTGAAGGTGGAGATTAAAATTTAACAGAGAGAAGTTTTTTTAAAGAGAGAAATTAACGGTTTAATTTCATATTTATTTGTATCTCACTCATTTAAACCGTTAACTTCTCTCTTTCTTAAAAAAAAAACAACAATTATTAATTAATTAATTTCAAGAACCTAGAGTCCAATAATGCTTGCTGGGTCTGAATATTATTGGACTCTAGGTTCTTGAAATTCATAAATTTTTTTTCTTCTTCCATTCTATTACATTTGTTAATTTAAAATTAATTTGCACGCTTTTTTAAATTCCCAGAATAAATAAACTTGATAAGTCCTGAGACGAAACCGGTTGTTTTTATTTTAGCTTTTGCTTTTTAAAAAATGCCTTATAATTATTGCTTTCCTATCTATTATATATATATATATATATATATATATATATATAACGTCACGGAAGTCGTTTATTTGTTTATTTATTTATTTGAAACGACTTCCGGTAAAATAACCGTCAAAATAGACTACCCACAATGCACCACTGACCCGTATATATAAATAGCCGAGAAAAATAACAGCACTCGTGACCTGATGTAAATATTTGTATTCATATTGTATATATTCATTGGGGATTCTTTTATTGTAAAATTTTTACCCCCGCCCCCCACAGACTTTATTGTACATATGGGGTTATTTAAGATTTTCATAGAGACATTGAGGTATTTTGGTGGTTGTAGCAAGAAAGGTAAGTATGAATGTGGTGTTTTGGTGGAAGGAATATTGTCTTGTATGCTTGGGTCAGTACTTGCGACTAGCTAAGTTTAATTTTAAGACAATTGATGACCTCCCTTTCCCAATCCCCATTTTTGGCCTTGTGCCGCATTTACTGTTATTTTTCAGTAATAAATATCGTGACCTGACGATTGCATCTAGCATGAAACAGACTGTCGCCTCTAAGTGTTGACTTCTATGTTCACTTTTATATTTACACACGCTCTATCTCTGATATTGAGCACTTTATCCCATAAATATAGCACATCTTAAGACTATATTTCTTCATATATATATATATATATATATATATATATATATATATATATATATATATATATTGACCACTAATATTATCTCTCTCTCTTTCTTTCTCTGCCTCTCTCTCTCTCTCTCTCTCTATATATATATATATATATATATATATATGTATGTATTTGAATTGCATATAAAGTGCTGGTGTTAATAAAACAGTTCTTGATGTCATACACTAGAACTATTAAGTATATATTAATAATTATACATATTATCTCTCACCGTTCGCACGACTCGGAGTTTCATGCACAGCGCAATCTTCAGGTACTGAGTTTAGACTAATCGTTACGTAAAGTGAATTTAAAAATATATCTGTTTACCGCAATGCTGGAGCAGTTAAGTTTTATATATACTGGGGTTATAGTTTTCAAAACTATATCCTTTCAAAAACCTTTTAAAAAATGATATTTTCCAAAACATATTTGGCAATTAAAATAACCGCGGTTAGCATATGCACGTAAAAGATTTGTATTATTTATTTACTTTTAAATATTATTTTAATTTTAATTTAGACTAATGGATCATAAAGTGTGCTTATTTAATTAAAAAAAAAATAGTAATATTAAAATTAAAATTAAACAGAAATTATAAACAATAAATTATAATAGATAATAAGCCGTAACATATACTAAAAACAAAACCGTAGTTAGTATTAAAAATTAATCTGTATCTACATGTTTAAGTATATAATATGGAGAAAACAACTGAAAAGTTGAAAATTAAAAGAAAAAAATTGAATGTTTTTTTTGTGAAAGTATTTATTTATATTTATATATATATATATATATATATATTTGATATTTCAGATCGCCCCGATCTTTCGTCAGAAATTAATTGTTTTCTCCATATTATATACATATCCAGAAAGTATACGTGGTTTCTCATAATACATGTTTAAGTAAATATTTATGTTTATGCCTACATGCAACCGTCAGTTTATTTCCCTTGTTTAATAATCCAGGATTTCATCCGTTAGGATTTCATCGGACTGGGCTTTTTGTTAATCTTTCTACGTCTACACATGCGTTCTACACATGCGCACGAAACGAGAGACGCTGATAGTTTAAAACATTTTGAACGAATACTTTTGAAAGAATATTTTTTCAATCTATCCAAATTCATCTGTATTCTTTTTCCTTATCTCTCCATCACTTTTCTCCAAGACTAACCTACTTTGTGACGACATATGTTAAAATATAGTTTTACGGTTTGCTATATTAGTGGCCAATATAAAAAATAGAGTGTATCTAATTATACAATATAAAAGTGGATATTGATGATAAATTATTTTAATTTCATATATATATATATATATATATATATATATATATATATATATATATATATATATAATATTGAGAAAACAATTGAAAAGTTGCAAATTAAAAGAAAAATATTGAATGTTTTTTTGTGAAAGTATTTATTTATATTTTTTATATATATATATTTGAGATATCAGATCACCCCGATCTTTCGTCAGAAATGGCTGTTTTCAGGAGTTTGTTTGGGAATTTTAAATCTGTATAAATATTTCAATAGTTAAAAAATTTCTTTAGATATAGTTAAAAAAACCCTTTTAAACAACATCTAAAATATTATCGTTAGATTTACGTTAGAAATATTCAAACACAGTTGCATTCCACATCACGTGACGTCCGCGTCTCGCGACGGAGGCTACTTGAAAACAAACTTCTCAATACAGTTATTTAATTAATTTCTGACGAAAGATCGGGGCGATCTGAAATATCAAATATATATATATATATATAATATAAATAAATACTTTCACAAAAAAAACATTCAATTTTTTTCTTTTAATTTGCAACTTTTCAGTTGTTTTCTCCATATTATAAAGAAATTATTCAAGAAAGTATACGTGGCTTCTCATTATACATACATATATATATATATATATATATATATGTGTGTGTGTGTGTGTGTGTGTGTGTGTGTGTGTGTGTGTAATCAAATAAATAAATATAAATAAATGTACATGTAAGTCTTAATGTGTAAATTACTCCTTTTCAGTAATTTCACGTCTACTTATCATCTCTCAGTTGCGTCTCTGTCTTTGGGCAGAGTGAACTCAGGGGCTTCTCTGTAAAAGGACAGAGGGGCAACTGAGGAAAATAATACTGAAGAGGTGCCCAGCCTTGGGGGACAGCTGCCTGAGGCCGCGCCTTCCCATTGCACTAGAGGTGCTCGCACCGAGGCCAGCGCAAATTATTATTATTATTATTATTATTATTATTATTATTATTCTTTCGACAAATCGCGATTAGTTTGATAATGATAAACACGAATGAAATACGCAGATTCTACTATACATTCTTTTTCTACGATTTCACGGGGTATATTCTACTTCACGACCAATGTGTGCATTTCCAAACCCTTATTCTGGTTCACAAGCCATTGGTGAGATTTTTGAAAGCACATTATACTTCGCGGCATATTTGGGCCATTTTCGAACGCACATTCTACTTCACGGCACATTTGGGCCATTTTCGGACGCACATTAAACTTCACGGTACATTTGGGCTATTTTCGAACGCACATTAAACTTCACGGTACATTTGGGCTATTTTCGAACGCACATTATACTTCACGGGACATTTAGACCATTTCAGAACGCACATTATACTTCACGGTACATTTGGGCCATTTTCTAACCCACATTCTACTTCACAGCACATTTGGACCATTTTCGAACGCACATTATACATCACGGTACATTTGGGTCGTTTTCGAACGCACATTCTACTTAACAGCACATTTGGGCCATTTTCGAACGCACATTCTACTTCACGGCACATTTAGGCCATTTTCGAACGCACATTGTACTTCACGGTACATTTGGGCCATTTTCGAACACACATTCTACTTCACAGCACATTTGGACCATTTTCGAACGAACATTATACTTCACGGTACATTTGGGACATTTTCGAACGTACATTCTACTTAACAGCACATTTAGGACATTTTCGAACGCACATTATACTTCACGGCACATTTGGGCCATTTCCGAACGCACATTGTACTTCACGCTACATTTGGGCCATTTTCGAACGCACATTATACTTTACAGCAGATTTGGGCCATTGTTGGACGCACGTTTTACTTCACTGTACACTTCGGCCATTTTCGAACGCACATTGTACTTCACTGTACACTTCGGCCATTTTCGAACGCACATTGTACTTCACTGTACACTTCGGCCATTTTCGAACGCACATTGTACTTCACGGCACATTTGTACCATTTTCCAACGCACATTATACTTCACGGTACATTTGGGCCATTTTCGAATGCACATTCTACTTCACGGCACATTTAGCCTATTTTCGAACGCACATTATACTTTACAGCAGATTTGGGCCATTCTTGGACGCACATTATACTTCACGGCACATTTTGACCATTTTCGGACGTACGTTATACTTCACGGTCCATTTGGGCCATTTTCGAACGCACATTGCACTTCACTGCACATTTGGGACATTTTCGAACGAACATTGTACTTCACGGTACATTTGGGCCATTTTCGTACGCACATTATTCTTCACGGCACATTTGGGCCATTTTCGAATGCACATTCTACTTCACGGCATATTTGGACCTTTTTCGAACGCACATTATACTTCACGGCAAATTTTGTACCATTTTCGAACGCACATTATACTTCCCGGCACATTTGGGCCATTCTCGGACGCACAATATACTTCACGGTACATTTGGCCCATTTTCGAACGCACATTATACTTCACGGTACATTTCGGCCATTTTCGAACGCACATTCTACTTCACTGTACATTTCGGCAATTTTCGAACGCATATTATACTTCACAGCACATTTGGACCATTTTCGAACGCACATTATACTTCACGGCACATTTGGACCATTCTCGGACACACATTATACTTCCCTGTACATTTGGGCCATTTTCGAACGCACATTCTACTTAACAGCACATTTGGGCCATTTTCGAACGCACATTGTACTTCACGGCACATTTAGGCCATTTTCGGACGCACATTATACTTCACGGCACATTTGATCCATTCTCGGACGCACATTATACTTCACGGTACATTTGGGCCATTTTCGAATGCACATTCTACTTAACAGCACATTTGGGCCATTTTCGAACGCACATTGTACTTCACAGCACATTTGGACCATTTTTCAACGCACATTATATTTCACGACATATTTTGACCATTTTCCAACGCACATTGTACTTCATGGTACATTTGGGCCATTTTCGAACGCACATTCTACTTAACAGCACATTTGGGCCATTTTCGAACGGACATTGTACTTCATGGCACATTTAGGCCATTTTCGAACGCACATTATACTTCACGGCACATTTGGTCCATTCTCGGACGCACATTATACTTTACGGTACATTTGGGCCATTTTCGAATGCACATTTTACTTCACTGTACATTTCGGCCATTTTCGAACACACATTCTACTTCACAGCACATTTGGACCATTTTTCAACGCACATTATACTTCACGGCACATTTGGACCATTTTCCAACGCTTATTATACTTCACGGTACATTTGAGCCATTTTCGAACGCACATTCTACTTAACAGCACATTTGGGCCATTCTCGGACGCACATTATACTTCACGGTACATTTGGCCCATTTTCGAACGCACATTATACTTCACGGTACATTTCGGCCATTTTCGAACGCACATTCTACTTCACTGTACATTTCGGCAATTTTCGAACGCACATTATACTTCACAGCATATTTGGATCATTTTTGAACGCACATTATACTTCCCGGTACATTTGGGTCAATTTCGAACGCACATTCTACTTCACTGTACATTTCGGCCATTTTCGAACACACATTCTACTTCACAGCACATTTGGACCACTTTTCAACGCACATTATACTTCACGATACATTTGGGCCATTTTCGAACGCACATTCTACTTAACAGCACATTTGGGCCATTTTCGAACACACATTGTACTTCACGGCACATTTAGGCCATTTTCGGACGCACATTATACTTCACGGCACATTTGGGCCATTTCGTAATGTATATTCTAGTTTGTGAACCATTTTCGAAATTTTCTAACGCACATTCTAGTTCACGACCCCTTTGTGTTCTTTCACTCTTTTTCTCGGCTGAACCTAGAGGCGCGTATAATTTAACGGTTCTTGCTTCTGACAATGAAATTAGCGATTCGATTTCAACTTTCGCTCGATTCTGTTCCGTTCAAATCGCGCCAATACTCTCAGACAACCCACCAATCGACTCTCCCCCACCAGCTGTCGGTTAGATAGCAAGTTAGACTTAACTTTCTTGTCTTGTTTGGTAGTTAGTCAACAAGAAAAACTCTGAATTCAGAACCCATTTTGAAGAGAGATAGGCTCCGTTAGTTTAACTTGCCCTACACTCACTCACTCACAATGCAAATGGGTTACGAGCCTCGTTTCTGAAGATCCGATACGGTTCGCTAGAACGGCATGTCGTAATAGGTATTCGATTTGATACTGATCAAACAGGTAGACTCAGCCATGTGGAAACGTGACATACTTCGAGTTTTAGGAAAACATGTCTATCTAATGATTCAGCATGAAAAAGAAAATGCAAGTTTTTCACTGCAATCTTTATGCTATTTTTAATAAAGTGTAGACGATTCTTTTTCTTAAATGCGCCTCTTTCAAGTTGAATTACATATTTGATTTCTGCTTGACTTGCGGAAGTCAAGGTGAAACATTTGACCTATTTTAATTTATCAATGGAATTAAATACGATTTTTGCAGCTCACAAACAAATAAGTCTTGACGTAAGTGTAGTCATTGATACTGAATTTCTATTATGCTGTCGTTTTTTTTTCAACCTTCAATTTATATCTGTGATCAATTTTATGTCTATCTTTTTGTTTAAAGACAGTTTATAACGATCTCTAAAAATGATCATCACGAGCAAGTATTATTTCTCTCCAAACATCTAACGAAATGAATGAATATTTATGGCACATCAAATTTTATATATTGGTCACCTTTTCTTAAATATATATTTTAGATAGATTCTTATGACCTTTACTCGCATATCTGTGATGCTAATATTAATATGGTTTACATACTAGAATCACCAATTCTTTTCAATTCTAATTTTGATAGATTTGGTGGGTAGAATAATATATTTTGATTTGTTGGGTTGTCAGTTTGTTTACTCTTCTATTTTGAAATATTTTACGAGCCTTTTGTTTCGCGTTGAATATGAAATAATTAGGGTATTTGAGGTGCTTAGAAGTGTTTTCAATGTATTTCTCCTCTTTATGTAAATATTCAGGGCTACAAATTCAGAGTACTCTTTAATAGAATCTGATTATTATTCCGGAGTTTTTGTTATGGCGAGAATAAAAATTTAGATGATTTTTATTAGTTGATTTTCGATGAACACTTAGTTTTAGGTCATGATCTGTACGGTGTAACATATATATATCTTGGAAAGGTAAAGCGTTATAGTTTTTTGTTTCCTGAGTTAATTCTATTGATTGTTCGATGCGGCTTAGTTCATCTACAATGTCAGATAATGCAGTCTTGCTAGGATATATTAACAAAACAGTGTCAGTATATCGGAAATATGTTGATTCTTTAGGTAAAATACGCTGGAAAAGAGTAAAATCAAGAAATGATGTCTACTAACATACATAAAAATTAATTTAATTTTAAATATTAAAAATAAAATATTCAATGCACATGTGAAACGCGACACATTTTGTCATTGATTGATATAAAACATTACGCAGCATTTTCTCATATTATATATATATATATATATATATATATATATATATATATATATATATATATATGTAAAGGGAAGAGTTTATAGTAGTTCCAACGAGAGAAAAGTTGTATATTAAAAAGAAGAGAGAAACCGCAAATGTTTTTGGTTGTAACGTGGATGTTTTTTTTTTTTAAATATTATGCTTTATTTTCCATAATTTTGCTACGCGTATTTCCGGTCTCGCAGAACTTTTCACTGCCAGTTCAAGGAAGACATTTGGGTCACTAACACACAAAATAGAGAATGTCACATATCGAGAATATTTAACGTCGAAAAACACAAGAAAAAAATTAATTAATTTTAATAATATGTGGAAATCTTCACACTTTATCTGATGACGGTCGTGAGACCAGAAACACGTGTAGCAAAATTATGGAAAATAAAGCATAATATTTTTTTAAAATCCACGATTCAAGCAAAAACATTTGCGGTATCTCTCTTCTTTTTAATATATATATATATATATATATATATATATATATATATATATATATATATATATATATATATATAACAGTTCAAATGTTTGAGCCCACCCCTGGTAATTTTTTCAATTGGTCTAAAAGATGTTGTACTTTAAATAAGAGAAAATAATTATACATGGTTAAAACAAGTGAGATATGACTTTTTATTAGAAATTTTATTATGAGTAAAAGAAAAAAAATTATAATTAAACTTTGCTCTCGTCATAATATCCTCCTTTTGTCTTGATTACTGCAGCACAAATTTGTGTCATTCGTTGCAAAAGTTTCTCAAATTTTAAATTTGATAATTGATTCCATTCTTTTTCAGTGACTCTAAGAGCTCTTTTTTATTTTGTTTCGAGTAAAGGCCTGTATAAACCATACACTAAGGATTCATGCCACCACAGGTACGTCGACAGATAATCTAACCCCCATAAAATGATCCTTGATACTTTGCACAAATCAGTATGATTTAGGTTACCAACCAAATCCAATAACAAAGAACTATTTGACGATAATAAAACTAAATATACTAAAGGGCTAGAAAAAAGCAACCTGAAAGTGAAATTAACGTAAGTAGAAAGAAACAACAAAAAAGATAAAAGTCAACTAAAACAACACAAACGTAACGTCATATGGTTCAACCCGCCTTACAATAGTAACATCCAAACTAATGTAGGTAGAATTTTTCTAAATTTAATTCACAAACACTTTGGTCATTCTCCAAAAGGTAAGCTACAGCTGTACTAAAAGCATCGATAATTATATACCGCAACATAATAATAATATATTAAGCAAGCCCACAAATAAAATACTAAATAATAATCCTACTAAAAGTCAATACAACTGCCGTAAAAGCGTAACGTGTCCACTAAATGGTTAGTGCATAACTGAAAGCATAATCTACAGAGCTAGGATCAATTCAGAGGATGGTGTTAAATATTACATTGTTTCCATGAGAACAACTGGAAATTGCGTTTTTACCATCACCAAGTGACGCTGAGCAATATTAAATGCATAAACTGAACAAAACTCTCGAAGTATTTTTGGCGATTAAAGAACAACTATAAGAACCTATCCATTAGCTGGGAGATAACCGCGAAAGCTAAACCATACTATGGAAAGGGAGACAGATGTAACTTGTGTTTGTTAGAGAAGCTTATTATATTAAAACACTTAAATAACCCTAACTTTCTAAATAGGAGAAGTGAGTTGATTACTACATGTATAGCTAAAAATAAACACCTATAGAAACCATCATTAATAATATTTTTATATATCAATACACATTTATAATTCCATATTATAGATCCTACTCGATTAATTTATGACGTGTATATATGTAATTACACCTTTGTAAGTATAAGGCTAGGTTCTAAATGCATTAGATATATAGTTTTAACCTATAATTATGTTAACAATGTGAGAGCTAAGTTTATTACATAAGACATTACTTTAATAATACTCCCTCCGTTCCGAAATAGTTGTTCCAAAAAAGGTTCATGCTGTTCCAAAATAATTGTTCCAGTAGATAAAAAAAACACCAAAAAGAACAAAAAATATCATTTATTCCCATACTCAACAGTAAATGAGTAATATTAGTGAATTGTCATATAAATAAGTGCGAAATATATCGAAACTGATATAGATAAACACTTAAATTAATAACAAAAATAACTGGGGAAGGTTTACTTTAACAAAAGCAGTTTTTGCTGCAACTCGTCAGAAATAGAAATGGATACTTCAAGTTTTCCTTCTCTTTCAAGCTTCTCTTTAGACATGTGCCGGAGTTTATAGTTGTTATCGCCGTCAACTAAAATAACTTGTTCCATTGCTAACTGCAAACTTAGAAAAGTATTGTTAAGCTTCGAATTCTGAAGTTTATTGAAGCTTTCTCCCACTGCTTCAATGAGCTGGTCAACATTATTTTGAGCTTACTGGTGCTGAATTGATTGAATTGCATTAAAATAACCCAGATCAAGGTCATTGAGATCAGGACTATTTGGAGGCTGGCAAACTAATTCAATTTGCAAACCCAGACGTTCTGCAGCTACGTTTAATTCATCTGCAACATGTTTTATTGCACCATGCTTCAGGACATGATCTGTGGATCTTTCCAGCAGTGCTTGTAACACAGCACTACGTTCATTATTTGTCAATTCGTGCTTCTTGCAATTTCGTTTAGCATTTCTGCCAATTGGCTTCTTTATCATACCTATGTCTATCTATCTATCTATCTATCTATCTATCTATCTATCTATCTATCTATCTAAGTCCTTTTCATATCTATCTATCTATCTATCTATCTATCTATCTATCTATCTATCTATCTATCTATCTATCTCAGTATATTCATATCTATCTATCTATCTATCTATCTATCTATCTCAGTATATTCATATCTATCTATCTATCTATCTATCTATCTATCTCAGTATATTCATATCTATCTATCTATCTATCTATCTATCTATCTATCTATCTAGCTAGCTAGCTAGCTAGCTAGCTCAGTATATTCATATCTATCTCAGTCTGTTTCTATCTATCTATCTATCTATTTATCTCAGTATATTCATATCTATCTATCTATCTAACTATCTAGCTAGCTAGCTAGCTAGCTAGTTATCTCAGTATATTCATATCTATCTCAGTCTGTTTCTATCTATCTATCTATCTATCTATCTATCTATCTATCTATCTATCTATCTATCTATCTTGTGTGTACGCGCGTGCGCGCGCTCGCGCGTGCGCGTGCTCGCACGCTCGCGCGTGTGTATGTAATTGTGTGTGTGTGTATTTGGAAGCGATCTCAATGTTCGGCACCTTTGGAAAGTGTTTGGAAAATCATATCATGACTCAAGCCTTCTGAGTGAAATTGGGTGGACGGAACTATATGAGAGGCGTCGAGGGTTGTACTAGCACGAAATCGCAAGCCATCGTGACCGAGGGTTTGACCGTAACTAAAGTCTGCTCAGCCTAGTTGCAGTATAAACTACAGGTGAGTTCTGTAGGTGTTAAATAATTACAAATGTCACTGATACTTCTCTCTATACATAAAATGAGAGAGAGAAAGAGAGAAAGAGAGGGATAGTGAGAGAGAGTGAGAGAGAGAGGGAAAGTGAGAAAGAGGGAGAGAGAGGGAGAGGGAGAGAGAGGGAGAGAGAGGAAGAGAGAGTGAGTGAGAGTGAGAGAGAGATATGAATAACTTTAGACCGCTAGATACATTTTAAGAAGGCCGTTAGTTACATAGATACGAACAGTGACAATAAGGTTGATATTTTCTTTTCCAAGCATTAAATTAGGACAATTTTTATTATAGGTTTAGTTTTCTTGTATAATAAATTGCTTTCATTATTCATCATTTCTTAAGCTTTAGGGCTGACTTATATGACACATTCACCCCCGGACACGTTCCCATACACACATAAACGAATACTGATAGCTTGTATCATCAGGACAGACTCCCACTTCAAATTGCTGTAGTTCCAACCAAGCAAGAATCGCAATGCATTTTAAGCATCTATCTATCTCAGTCTCTTCATATCTATCTATCTATCTATCTATCTATCTATCTCCGTCTATTCATATCTATCAATCTATTGTTTTTCACTTTTCATTATAGATGCAGATTACTTGTTCTTCGAGTTATCGAATATTGCTGTCCCACCCAGCCTTGCACTTCTACTATGTCTCTAGATATTCTTGCCAAAATCCAAATAAGAATCTGTAATTTTATCGGTCCTAACCTGGCATCTCGGCTTCAGACACTTTCCCACCACCGTGCCGTAGCTTCCCTTTGCCTCTTCTAAATATTTTCCACACTAATTGTTCTAATGAGATTTCCTCGTTGGGGCCTCGACTTCGCGATTTTAAGCGCAGTACTAGATTGGCAGTTAGGTCTCATAATGTTACTGCTGAAATTGCTTATTTAACCGTAAGTTCTATGTTAACTGTTCCTTCAGTCGCACTTCTCGCCTATGGAATTCTGTTCCAGCTTTCTACGTTCCTGTTAACTGCAATCTTCACAAATTAAAATGCAATATCAAGCATTGTCATCTGTTTTCTTGTATCCTGTTTTTTATTGTCTTCTCTGTTTTTCTCACTTTCAGTAACCCCATTGCATATTAGTGGCTTTTATCGCCTTACTTGAGGGTTAAATAATTAGCACGTTGACATCCAAAGGTCAATTACAGTATATGACTTTAAACCCCAACTTTATAATTCAAATACTTCGCTTTTTTTTACAAGCATTTCACCCCAAGCAAAGCAGGAGTGCCACTAGTACGCCAGGGGTTACAGAGAGTGAAAGTAAGAGAAAAGACTGAGTATAGAAGGAATTAAAGAAAGGATAAAAAGAAGAATGGGGATCAAAGCATTAGAATATGTCGATTGACATTACATTTAAAGTTTTGATGATTATAGTTATCAGGGAAGCAAGTAAGAGGAAGGGAGTTTCACTGTCGGGAAGTGTGAGAGAGAAGAAGCTTTTGGAATAGAAGAGGTGGTTACATTTAACTGTTTTGATAGTAAAGGGGTGTCACAGAGATGCCAACCTAGTAGCACAATTAAATTCATGTGGCTGGGGAACCAGTGAATGTAGCTCGTCAGAGCAGATGCCATGAAAATATTTGGACGAGATTTGTAGGTGTGAAGGTTTATCAGTTATATTTTCTATAATTCTTTTCTATAGAAAAAATGCCAGTACAATTATTCATTCCTGCCTTTGACGCCAGGTATTTGCGACAAAAAATAGGAGTGAAACGGCGCTCGTAACCTTGGTAGAAAAATTACAAAAACGAAAAGCTGATAGGCGTCATTACAAGAACTGCCAAACACGGGTTGTCTCACCGTTAGAGGTCAATGTGTTTAAAAAATAGAGTTTTCGTGACCCAACAACACAGCGTTCAGCTTCAAATCTGAGACGCCCACATACGAAAAGAAAAGAAGTAAAGCAACTCCAAAAAAAAAAAAAACGAACAGTTTTTCAAACTGAACCAATTCCAGTTAAATTGGGACGTAAGTTAAACCCCACCAAAACGAAACGATCGATAATTTATATTGATAGTCAAAGTCGACATTCGAAACTGGTTTGAAGCTAGTCGCTGATTTGCAGATAAACAACACTGACAGCAACTAAGAAAGTTTGAAATAGCAAAAGCCAAGCAAATGTCACCTCGAGGCGTCCGAGGAGAAAACAATCTCCTGTCTGCAAATGGCAGAGGTCATGTCAAAGTAGATTTCAATTTGACAATAAAACTTTGTTTTTTTTTATGAGACCAACATGTAAAGGGAAATAGATAAATACTCAATAACACCTTTTCTCGTATTTTGGGAGTTACAAAGACATTTATTATGCATCAGAAGCCATTAAGCCAATCAGATGATGACAACATTTTAAAGTTTTGAAAGAAAATCTTCAAACCCACGCATCAGGAAAGAAAATCTGGTTTAATTTTAGCCAATCTGAAATTTTCAGTTCTAAATGTTAAAAGTCTTATTCGTGGATAATCCATCATTTCACTGAAATGAGAAGCGAAGTATGAAACAAAATTTGCCTCCTCAACGTAAGAGTTTGTAGGAGAGTTAGAAACCCCCTAACACACACACACACACACACACACACACACACATATATATATATATAATATATATATATATTTAAAATTTGCGTATTTAGGCAGCAATCCTTCTTTCATGCACATTTCCTTAAAAACGACTAACAAGGCGCTTTTATTTAGTTTTTTTATATAATTTCTCGTGCGATCTAATATTGTTTTTCTTTTCAGATGATAAATTATATAAAAGCTGTCCGAATGTTCTTTTTATCCGAGCGCTTTCGGCTATACATTTAGCCATTTTCAAGGATTATATTTCAACTGTTAGAATTAGAAATAGTTTGTTATATGTATGTTTTATAAAATGTTTCATTTTTTTGTTTCAAAACACGGTCAAGATATTATGTCCGTGTTCAAAGTTAATATTATTAAGTGTTGGTTTGTTTGTTTTTATTAATAAAGTTAATGAAAATATGATATATGTTATTTTGCTTTCACAATTGAATCCATGGTAGATGATACTCAGCTTTTGTGCATATACATGTTTATGTGGACATAATTACTAGAGTCAATGATATGTGTGTTTTATGTTGTAGTTTTGTTATTCTGCTTTCACAATAGAATACATGGTAGATGATACTCAGCTTTTGTGTGTATACATGTTTATGTGGACATAATTACTAGAGTCAATGATATGTGTGTTTTATGTTGTAGTTTTGTTATTCTGCTTTCACAATAGAATACATGGTAGATGATACTCAGCTTTTGTGTGTATACATGTTTATGTGGACATAATTACTAGAGGCAATGATACGTGTGTTTTATGTTGTAGTTTTGTTATTCTGCTTTCACAATAGAATACATGGTAGATGATACTCAGATTTTGTGTGTATACATGTTTATGTAGACATAATTACTGGAGGTGGGGATATGTGTGTTTTATAATGTAGTTTTGTTGAAGTTATATTTTGGAATACAGTTTGATTTCTTTAAGAAATTGCAGGATATTATATGGATTAATGTCATGAAAGAGTTCTTTTATTTTCATTTCCCAAGTATTTTTGATTTTCTTCCAAGATCATCTTCAGGGCTGCAAATGGTACAAAACGCCTCGTCTCTCCTTGAGCTCAGAACGCCATAAATTCTACTAAGGCTGCTTAACATGTCAACAAAGATGTCATCAATTAAATTTCCAGTGGACAATGACTGACCACAATTAATAGTTTCAGGCGTTTTCACGCTAACCGTCAGCGGTCAGTCTGTTCACTGTAAGATTTGATTAAAATATATTAAACCTCTGCCAGTTAATATGTCATTAAGTTCTCTTTCTCTGGTGTACCTCTGTGGCAGGCATTCTTAAGAGCTTCTGCTTGTATTCATACATACAGGAATGTTCTCCCAAAATGGATATCATTTAACATTGTCAATTCTCACTCAATTGATCTCAAATTTTAAGAAAATGTTTTAAAACTAAGTTGCCTGTGCAGACTTATCTGACTGAGAATCTGCCAGGAAGATGGATCTTCGTGCGCCAGTGATAGTGACAATATGCTGGTGAAATGGCCACCACATTCACCTGGCCTTTGACACCTTGAAATTTTTTTTCTATGGGGTTATATGAAAGGGCAGGTCTATATCCCTCCACCACTATTCTTACAGGCCTAGAGGAACTTAAACAGAGAATCACTGAGGCACTGGAGAATGCTACGCAAGATATGCTACAGCGTGTTTGGCAGGAGCTGGACTACCGACTTTAGGTGTGTCATGTGTCACAGGTAGTGCGCACATTGAACATTGAAGTCAACACTTAGAGACAACAGGCTGTTTCATGCTAGACGCAATCGTATATTTACACACGCTCTATCCCATAAATATAGCATACCTTAAGAGTATATTTCTTCATATATATATATATATATATATATATATATATATATATATATATATATATATATATATATATATATATATGTGTGTGTGTGTGTAGAGAGAGAGAGAGAGAGAGCATTATATATATTGTATATTTGGGCAGCAATCCCTCTTTTATACATGTTTCGTTAAAGATGTCTAACAAGGTACTGCGATTAAGATTTTTATTTAATTAAAAGTGTGGATGATCCGACACACAAGCCTTCACCACTTGAAACAAATCATTGTGTTGTTTTGTCTGACAACTACATCTAATTAGTTCCACACATATCTGGCTACTGCGAAAATCTCTACGAAATAACATCAACTTCGTCTTGGCTCTCGGAATGTACGAACTCTCCAGGACAACAGCTCAGTACCAGAAAGAAAAACAGCCCTGTTCGCATTTGAGCTAAAGAAGTACAACATTGATATAGCTGCACTGAGAAGTAACCATCAGTAAACTGCGAGAAACGAGAAAGCAAAATAAGACATCTAACAGTGTTTCTGCTGCACTTGGATACAATACATTCTCATACGTCGAACTCGACGGGAGTGTCCATCATATATATATATATATATATATATATATATATATATATATATATATATATATATATATATATATATCCGCTTTCTGATTCGATATATATATATCCGCTTTCTTTTCTGAATCGAATCTCACCATTTGTCAGGAAAGAGACTTCCTGATGTTATCGAACTGGATCGAGGTCGATCCCAGCGTGCGGCACCTTTGGAAAGTTCCTGAAAACCATACCACGGATTGACCCAAGCCTTGTGAGTGAAAGTGGATAGACGGAACTCTTGATGGCCGTCGATAGTGTGCTAGCACGAAGCCACGAGTCATCGTGGCCGAGGACATGAGTGTGCTAACTTTGTTCAAATTGTTGATCACGCTAGATAGCACGCTCTCTCCCAGAAACTGTAACTAAGGTCTGCTCGGCGTAGTTGTAGTATAAATCACAGGTGGGCTCTGTGGGTGTTGAACAAAACACAGATGTGCCTGAGCGAGCCTCTGCAATAGGGATTGGTCAGCCGCCATAGTAGACGAGTATCCTCGAATACGAGTGGCCAGCTATTATATCAAATATGTGGTACAGTTTAATTTATATTAAAATGAATCATGCATACAAAAAGTAAATTAGTAAAGTTAATGATATAAAATGGCGACATCCCTTCGCAAACAAAATTTTAAAGATGAATTAACATACTAATCAGTCGATGAATGTTATGATCCTTGTTTTTTAAAATAGCCCCCGAGACGAGAAAATATAATGCAAATCAAAATATGTTTTTTTGAAATGTATTATTGATAACAGATACAAACCTGTGGAACGTGCAGTCGCAACGCTATGGTTGAATTTTTGAAAATTTAACAGCGCGTTTTTTTTTTTTTTTTTTTTTTTTTTTTTTTTACTAATACGGCAATTTAAGAATGTTTTTGTTGTAGGAGTTTATCAGTCAACGTGGCATGAACTAAATAGTTCAATAAGTGAAGCAATTTCGATTTGCATGATATTTTTTCGTCTTGGATCCTACCTGAATTTAACCAACAAGAAAATAGTTTCCATGGCTGATGATGACAGGAGAATACGTCGAAAGTACTTGCATATTTAAGAAAGACATAATATTGTTTATAATTTAAAAAAACAAGGATTATAACATTCATCGAGTGGTAGAGGGTTAATGCATTTTAAAAATTTAGTTAGCGAAGTGATATATATATATATATATATATATATATGAATTCGCCATTTTATCTCATTAACTTTACTAATTTACTTTTTGTATGAATGATTCATTGTAATCTCTCTCTCTCTGTCTCTCTCTCTGTCTCTCTCTGTCTCTCTCTCTCTCTCTCTCTCTCTATATATATATATATATTTTAGAATTGGACATAGCCCGACAATTTATTTAAAGACATTTATATTATGTTTAACGTTCTTTTTATAGATACATGTATTTAAGCAAATGCTCTGTTTTATAATAAACAGTATTAAATAACATTCAGGCCGGTAAATGTTATTTAATACTGTTTATTATAAAACAGAGCATTTGCTTAAATACATGTATCTATAAAAAGAACGTTAAACATAATATAAATGTCTTTAAATATATATATATATATAATGTGTTTTCTGGAAAGATATATCCTTTGGTTGACTGCTTTGGACTTTTTACTGCTGTTTCTCAGCCTTGCAGGCAAATGTCTGCCTCCTAGCCACAATGTCAGCATTTTAAGCGCACTATATATTACTTTCTTTCGTCGGGGTTGTTACAACGGGGAATACAGACGATATATTTCAAAGTGATATGAGGTGCGTTGCGGTTGTCTTCCGACCGTTTCATCTTCGCGCCTGTAAATTGTCTTTTTCTAAGGGTGGACTTGTGAAACTGACTCGAAAAGACGTCATCATTTAACTCAGATTCCTCAGCATTGCCTTGATGTCTCTCCAGTGTTCTTGTTGGCCATTAAATTTTCTTGAGGAGGACATTTGAATTTTAAAAAATTAATTATGACGCTCTTCCACACACCAACACACGCACAAACACGTTTACATATATATATATATATATATATATATATATATATATATATATATATATATATATATATATATATATATATATATATATATGTATATATATATATATATATATAGGAGAACTGTAATAGTTGCCGACGCGTTTCGTCCAATGTGGAATTTCTCAAGGCAAAAGCGAAATGAATTTATTAAACAAAGTAACTAATAATAACAAAACAAAATGTTCTTAGCAACTGGAAGAATTTAGAGAATGCTATTTTCATACTGTTAACTGAAAATTACGTCGATTATTGTCACGTGTGGAAATATTGTCTTTATTGCTGTGTTGACGGATTCAACTATTTTCTTTTGATTTCACGATACTGTTGTTTACGTTTGTTTGGGAGAGTAGTAATTCTGTTAAGAAAGGTGAAATATGGAAAATCCTGGGCGTAGATTAATAAATTCATTTTGTTTTTGCCTTGAGAAAGTCCACATCGGACGAAACGCGTCTGACACTATTACAGTTTTCCTAGTGTCTTTTACATTTATAAATATTGTCTTTTTCTACAGGTTAACTCTGAGAATTTTTTCATATATATATATATATATATATATATATATATATATATATATATATATATCTGTGTTCTGACAGAGCTCTATTTTCGTGTCATTTATACACATACAGGGTGTGACGGGTAAATGGTCGCTATTTAATATTTTTAATTTCGCGCATGCGCGTAGTTTGTTTTTGATTTTGTCGACTGCACAGTATAGTAGGGTCAGTTGGGCACCGTCTGTGAGAAAAAGGGTACCATGACATTAATCACTCCGCCAAAAATTTGGAAACGACATGCAGTACTGATTGGCATTTGCGCCGGAAGCTACAACACAAAGATTTCAGTGTGTCTGGATGTCAATGTGAGGACAGTGCAGATGATTCAGAAAGAATTGGATGAGTCTAATTACGAAGGTGTTTGAAGTGATCACTAGTGATGATGATGTTATGGCTCCATTCATCTTCCACAGAACCAATCTGATGCAATCACGGACGACATTCGATACAATTGTGTCGGGACGTGATAAAAATCTGATGCAATCACGGACGTCATTCGATACAATTGTGTCGGGACGTGATAAAAATCTGATGCAATCACGGACGACATTCGATACAATTGTGTCGGGACGTGATAAAAATCTGATGCAATCACGGACGTCATTCGATACAATTGTGTCGGGACGTGATAAAAATCTGATGCAATCACGGACGACATTCGATACAATTGTGTCGGGACGTGATAAAAATCTGATGCAATCACGGATGATACATCATACATCCTGAAAACAGATCCATATTACTGCACACCACTGCAAATGACCTAATCTGAGAACAAAATAATAGTCGATTACACCCTGTCAATCCAGTGGGTCTAAAACTGACCGTATGGCGAAAGAAAAGAAACTAAAGCCGTTGTTTCAATTAATTAGCATAAGGGTCTATATATACATATCAGGTCAGATCAGTCCGTTTACAGCCTGACATGTTGTAGATAGCTGAATTTTAATATGAACATTTCACTGTATAATGTTAGATCCATGTGTTTAATTGCAAAGAATTAGATTAAGTACATTGCCTAGGATAGAGCTTAAAAATTATTTAAAGCTTTCACAATACAACTACAATTTTGATCTAAAAATGCTGTGCTTATTGAAAGAGAAAATAAGTTAGATGAAAAGTTCGTGAAAGTGCAATTATTGATTCTTGCCAACATATTAACTTACGCCCTCCATTTAAAAAAAAATATATCTCGTTTCTTAATATTTTCAAATATCTCCTTTCTTAAAATTTCTCCTTTCTCAAGCCAACATCATCATCTGTCCCTTGACTCGTTCAATCCTCGGGGTGTGAACCTAACGGCTGAAGAAACAGGCAAACTCCTCAAGGACGATCTCTCAGGAATTCCGGCATTTTCATGTCCGTCCACTCATTGATGTTGTCTGACCAGCTCTTGTGTTGCTGTCCCCGATTGCGTCCGCTTTCAACACTGCCTTGTCTGATTGCCTTACAGCGGCTTTTATGGATGACTATAAAAATTAAAACAAAACGGTTAACTCATAACTTTTAAAAATATATAAATAAAAGAAATAGATGAAAATATATAATAATTACATAAAAAATGAACAGCAACAACATTAACTTAAGAATTGTGGCACTTAGAATCCACCATAGTTTACCTTCTCTTTACAAAGTAAGCTTTTAGGATATTCTAGGATGTTCTCTCATTTAAAATTTGAAAACTTTACCTTATTTTAAACACGTCAATTCTGTATCTGTCTATATTTCTGAGATGAAGTATTATGTACACTATTTAAATTATTCGGACAATTGTCCTCATCTTTGTCGCCATATTTATCATAACGTTTCGGACCTTCAGTCTCTGTCTATATTTCTGAGATGAGGTATTATGTACACTATTTACATTATTCGGACTATTGTCCTCATCTTTGTCGCCATATTTATCACAACGTTTCGGACCTTCAGTATCTGTCTATATTTCTGAGATGAGGTATTATGTACACTATTTACATTATTCGGACTAGTATCTTCATGTTTGACGCCATATTTATCACAACGTTTCGGACCTTCAGTATCTGTCTATATTTCTGAGATGAAGTATTATGTACACTATTTACATTATTCGGACTATTGTCCTCATCTTTGTCGCCATATTTATCACAACGTTTCGGTCGTTGTAAGCCCCAGCATTCTTCAGGTGTTTGGAATGTTGAACGGAACCCTTTATTTCGCTCACTGGAGTAGACTGTTCTAGTTCCACGTGTCAAGTCTAATGGATGTCAGTTATCAGTTATCAAGGACACATGACACAGTGGATAAAGGCGTTAGTTAGATCCACTGACAGGACCCAATGAGTGTTAGTTCAGTATCTGGTTAAGGCGGTGGAGAACTTGGAGAGGGGAATTAACAGGCGATAACTGATAACTGATATCCATTAGACATGGCACGTGAAACTAGAACAGTCTACCCAGTGAGCGAAATAAAGGGTTCTGTTCGACATTCCAACCACCTGAAGAAGGCCGGAGCGTACAACGGCCGAAACGTTGTGATAAACATGGCTACAAAGGTGAAGACAATAGTCCGAATCATGTAAATAGTGTACGTTGATTCTGTGTATAACTACAGGTTACTAAATAAAATGTCTCTAATTGCCTTGATAAAGTTCCTCAAGGAACGAAACGCGTTGGTATAAAAATATGTTCTTCTTTACTTTTCTTTTATCAATATTGTCTTTATTGATATATTTTATTTATATCTGAATTTTTAAGCGATTAAATTAAAAAATATATATAGTTACCATATTAAAAACGCAGACAAGGAATGTCAGTTATGTTTTGGCGAGTCCCTTCTGGTGTCCAATCAACATATATTTTGGTCAAACCGCAACATTACTTTCGAGAAGATGGACCTGTCACTTCATCAAGCAAAATGCCATAAATAAACATCCTTCCTAATTATGATCGAATTATGTTCGACCATCCAGCAGTATCCTGTTAATGCTACTGACAAAAACGATTAGAAATTTTAGACGCTCTTCACATCAAAAGACGGTTACCTACACTCAGTAATAGTTTTTGATTATTTTGACTAAGTGACAAGAAAACGTGAAGGTAGAAGAAAATGAGAACCGGACAGCTGGTCGGCACCTTTTGATGTTCTATCCCATACTGGTCGAAAAATTAAGTTTTCACTTCGATTCATGTGAAACTAAAGTGGAACGCACACAGAGATATCAGTTGGAAGAAGAGCAGATCGATTGCATGAAAGATCACGGAATGTCCGCTATTGGAATTAATACGAATCACGTTTCGTCTCAAGGTATTTTAGTGTCACAAAGAAGATGACAGCAAAGCCTGACAACTACATGGCACGTATTGGGTGGTGTCAACACTTTATAAAGACATATAATTTATCATTTCGTTGCCGGATTCACATAGCGCAGAAATGGTGCACCAATTTCAAAGACAACTTACTGGAGACGACGATGACATCGAAGATGGCGAAGACATTTATTCCGCTGACAACCAAGATGAAACTGTCCTGACATCAACCCGGACAGCAGAATGTGACTAATTAATATTATTTATTTAAAACAAAAGCAAATTCGATGTTTGGCTTATGATTTAAACTCCTCTTTTTACAGTTAATTCGTTTGGACCAAACATGACTTTCTTTCGGTCATACAGTCTGGAAAATGGTGAAGCAGATGGCGGGAAAAAAAGAAAAGTTAATATTTACTTCACGTGTATAATACGCACTTACTTTTAGAATTAATAATCTGGTAAAAAAAAAGGTGCGTATTATACACTGATAATTACGGAAATCGAAAGACCAACATGGAGAAAAAAGATGAAAATATTAATAGAAACGTGTAGAATTTATTATATATATATATATATATATATATATATATATATATATGTCTCACAAATCAGGACCTATCCATATTTCTCACTCAAACAAGACAGACATGCTTACGGAAGTGTTGAGGCCTCACACTTATACACACATCCATGCTAATATACACACTTACACACATCATACTCACTCCCTCCCTAATGAGCCAAATGATAAAACACACCCATAGTAATATACACGCTTACACACATCATACTCACTCACTGCCTAAGAAACAAATAACACACACACACACACACACACACACACACACACACACTTAACAGAGACACATTCCCCTTTCCAGGGACCAATAAAACTGTCAAAATGACCAAGGGAATTCAGAGCAGCATGAATCCATCCAGCTCTTATCTCAAATAACAACTGAAAAGATTAAGAGACTGTTTGACCAACACATGGTCTGACCAAAATTCATGTTAAAAAAATTTAAAAAAAACAAATGAAAACTACAGACAAAAGTTCATTTTCTCCATCAAGACATTCATTTCTGTAGTTCACTGCTACTAGCAAGCACAAATTTTTTTTCTCCTGATGATGGCCAGGTTGGCCGAAACTAGTCGAGGAATCTAAATGAAATAATAATAAAAAAGAAAGAATATTAATATGCAACCCAGTGTGTCTGAAGATTTCAATTTTTAAATATTTTTATTGTTCAATATATATATATATATATATATATATATATATATATATATATATATATATATATATATATATATATGTATTAGTCTTTCCAGTGGTCTTACATTCTTCCGTTTGATGAGAGTGAGGGAATATAAAAACTATCAATACCGTCCATTGTCCATATCCCTTTCGATCACTTCTCTAGCTGTTTTCAAAGGGCTTTTGTTTTGGTGTTAGTTTATTTTCATGTTTTCACTGAGGTGTATTTTCTATGTTGTTTTGAATAATAATAGGAGCGTTTATTCCGAGCCTGCGCATGTTGAGCACGGCGGGAATTTGAGCGAACGTATTTCTATTTTTTTTTTAAAACTTTCAGTACGCCAACAACTTTAAGTTGATAGAGGAAGAGAAATGTTTTATATACAGAGCCTCTCTCATGGAGAGATGTTTTCAGTAATTTGATTTGCATAGGATTTTAGTGCTTTCGACCAGAATTTTTCTTAAGGTTCCTTGTAGATTGTGGTCTGACAGATGCTTTTATTGCACTTTGATCTGATAGGTGACACACGAGGTGTCTACTCAAGGATATATATATGTATATATATATATATATATATATATATATATATATATATATATATAGTGGGTAGCAAATGTATTTAACACATCGTTTTTTTAATAAATTTGACATTTAATAAATTGTCCAATTTGAATACTAAATATTAACAAATCGAGTTAAATACTTTTGCACACTATTTACATTATTCTGACTATTGTTATCATCGTCGTCGCCATATTTATTATGAGGAAAATAGTCCGAATAATGTAAATAGTGTACATAATACCTCATCTCAGAATTATAGACAGATAATAAAAGGCCGAAACGTTGTAATAAATATGGCAACAAAGATAAGGACAATAGTCCGAATAATGTAAATTGTGTACATAATACCTCATCTCAGAAATATAGACAGATACTGAAAGGCCGAAACGTTGTGATAAATATGGCGACAAAGATGAGGACAATAGTCTGAATAATGTAAATAGTGTACATAATACCTCATCTCAGAAATATAGACAGATATTGAAAGGTCGAAACGTTGTGATAAATATGGCGACAAAGATGAGGACAATAGTCTGAATAATGTAAATAGTGAACATAATACCTCATCTCAGAAATATAGACAGATACTTTTGCATAATTTTTTTTCTCAATTTCCCTTTATGTTTAGTTAGACAATGTTCATTAAAATATTTGTAGTAAGTATCATTCAAAGGAATCAAATCTCATGTAATAAAACAAAAACATAATTGTTTGTGTTTCACATTTTATCGGTATTCAGGATCTCATTTTTCTATTTACTGCATACTTATTCTATGTGTAGTGTTCTTTCAGAGAGAGGCGATCACGGGTCTTCACAACTTCCTATCCTTCGTAGCTAACGTGGAACGATTATATTGACTCAATTGCTCTAGAAAAAAAAGGATTCAATCAATCCAGAACAATCCTGTTTTTTCTAGAACACTGTTAACCAACGGAGCGAGTAATTGAGTCAGTATAATCGTTCCAAGTTAACTACGAAGGATAGGAAGTTGTGGAGACCCATGACCGCCTCTGTCTGAAGGAGCAAGAGAAACTATGATGTGGCATTGGAATGAAAGCAGTGATAAAACCAATCTTGAATCATCGTAAAAATTCAGGATGTGGAATTAGTAAATACGAAACACTTCCAATACCTCAGTTTATGGATCAGTCTTAATCAAATTAAGTATAGGAGAAAAGAAAATTGAACATAGAATGTGCTGCGCCAGAGGTAGTTTTGCCCAACGCCGCCAGTTGCTACAAAACCAAAAGATCAAACTGAAAACTCGAGTCATGTTCTTAAATAACCTCATCAGATCGATATTTTCATATGGATGTCAGGCATGGCGCCGAAACCGATCAGAAATATCTAAACTGTCAGCAGTATACAAGTGCTTTCTAAGATCAACGGTGAAAAAATGTCTTTGAACGAGTGAAGGGTCTTCGCAAAGATCATGCTTCTTTAAACATTGGGGACTGACTCTACGGAATCACAAACAAAGAACTGTGCCAAATAACAGAAACCACATCACTTGAGGATTACCAACAGCGGAAACAACTAAAATGAATAGCACATGTAACTCCAAAAGAAAATAATGACATCATCAAGATGTTGACTTTCCACACTACTTTAAATAAAGGGTTAGGAAGGAAACCTCCATTAATAATAGAAAGAGTGATAACAGCTACTGGGCTTGAGAAGAGAAAATAATGACATAATCAAGATGTTGACATTCCACACAACTTCAAATAAAAGGCTAGGAAGGAACCCCCCATCAATAGTAGAAAGAGTGATAACAGCTACTGGGCTTGATAAGAGAAAATAATGACATAATCAAGATGTTGACATTCCACACTACTTCAAATAAAAGTTTAGGAAGGAAACCCCCATCAATAGTGGAAAGAGCGATAACAGCTACTGGGCTTGAGAAGAGTAAAAAATGACATAATCAAGATGTTGAAACAGGAAGCTTACTTAATGAAACGCCATATTTTCACTGTTTTGAGGGATTTTTTTTTAAAAAAAGAAGTGTTTAAATAATGATATATGATTGGTCCGAATTAATTTCGTCGTCTTTGTAGTAGTTGTTGTTACAAATTCCAGCCGCACACTCTTCGGCCTACTTCAGCAGTCTATATAGATGCTACGCACTACAACATAGATTGTTTTCTTCCGTTTTGTACAAGTGACCGTGACGTCTTTCTACCTAGGATCAAAGAGTAGAGGCTACCAGATCGCCAACCTCTTCTGAGATAGAAGATATTTTCCGACCAAGAAACATCAATGCTGAAAATACTGCAACAGAGGATGCTGTAGAAAATATTTCTGCTTTGCCTATTCTTATTTTTACTGTAACGTTCAGATAATAATAAGCCCCGGGGGGAACTCGAGGTAGAGGATTAGGTTCAGGAGTAGTTTGAATTCCAGTCGAGTTCATTACATACACTTACGTGCTAATACCGTTGGGAAAGGGTTACGTTAAGAGGCAGTTTATATGGATAGGAGAGGAAGATAACGGTTAACTCTAGACTTGAAAAGGTTACGATTGTAGGGATTGGGGAAATATCCACTTGGGAGTCTGTTCCATAGGGCAGTGGTTTGTGGGAAGAAGCTGTTTGAGTAGAACTTACTTCTCACCAATGGGTAGTTTATATGGATAGGAGAGGAAGATAACGGTTAACTCTAGACTTGAACAGGTTAAGATTGTAGTGATTGGGGAAACACCCTCTTGGGAGTCTGTTCCATAGGGCAGTGGTCTGAATGAAGAAGCTGTTCGATTGGAACTTACACCTCACCGATGGAATACGAAGGGAATGTGGGTGGTTTGATATAATTTAAGCGGCTCATGGTCGTGAAGGTTAGACCAGTCGGAACCAAGGAATGTAGCTCGTCTGAGCACTTTCCATGGAAGTAGCGATAGAGCAGTGAGAAGGTCTCCATATGAACCCCCTGAGAGAGGGAAGAGAGAGGTTGAAACAAGTGGAAAATAATTCGTCACCCAAAAGGACTCGGAGACACTTTTGGACTCTATCGAGACTGGAAGGTGAGAACCGGGCAACTCTCGCCCCAAATGTGAACACAGGATTCCATTTTTTGCCTGTCCGTTTCTGGAACTCATCTATATTCGTATAATATTTAGATAACATTTTTGTGTGGAGAGGGTGGATAAAATTAAGTTTCTGGGCACTTGAGTTACAGAGGATCTCCAGTAGACTAGCAATACCACGGTGATAGTGAAGAAGGTGCAGCGGCGACTCTATTTACTGAGTATTCTATGAGAAAAATGATTTACAAAGGGAGATGCTGATGAGCTTCTATCGCTAATCTGTTGAGGATCTGCTGGCATACTACATCACTATTTGGTATAATAGCTGCTCGTCAGCGGACAACAGAGCCCTCCAAAGGATTATAGATGTTGCCCCGAAAATAATCGGCTGCTCGCCGCCTTCCTTTGTAGACATTGTTAATACACGCTCTCGTAGTAGGGCAGAAAATATAAGAAAAGACAGGACGCAACCTGGGTACTTGGGTAATCTTTGAACTGTGACCCACAGGGCGACATTTTAGTTCTATTAGTTCTGGAACAATGTATTTTTTATCCTTGAGCCTTTCGTCAAATGAACGCTGCCATATGCTAATAATTTTAAACTTATTTTAAACGCTATTATTTTTCTTCATTCGATAATGTTTTGTTGTGTGTGTCTGTGTGTGTTGGTGCAATTTTTGGTGCACTTGTTGGTTGCACTGCTGTCCAATTTCATTGTGCATTGCCCAGTGACAAGAAGAAGAAATAAAATAAAATAAAATAAAATAAAAACGTGAACGGGCAATTCAAATTGAAAAGGATAAGGGAGAGAATGTGAAGATACAGATGTTTATAGAAAGGCAAAGGAAAGAAATAATGGATAATCTTAGTTTTCAAAACTCGCAGAATTTCCATTGGCTCAGCTTAGTTATATATTATACTCGTTAATGTTATATGGAAAAAAGATGTGCATGCTGTCTATATTCTTTTTTTTTCGTATCGTCTTGGCTGAGGAGGAAGTGACGTAAGTCGTTAATGGTCTCTTGTAATTTCAAGATCAGCAGTAGCAGTTACTTAATGTGTCCATTTGTTGCGTGCTTGGCGGATTTTTTGCTTCAGGATCGCCTTCCGGAATAGTACTGTTTCGGCAGGGTCACTTTGGCGAACAAGTATGATGTTGCAAAACCCGAAACTTGTCATGACCCCAAGTCATAACATCACTGACGAGGCGATCCTGAGCTCTCGTTGGAGTGTTTTCACGACACATATTAGTGGAAATTGAGTTATTTTGTTCAGTAGACAAATGTATATCTACCAAGGAATCTGGTATATATATCATATACATATCACATACCTTAGTAGATATACTGTTGAAACTTGACTAATGCATGGAATAATAATGCAACACAAAATGTACTTAGAACAAAATGTATTGAAACAAGGAAGTGTACACAATATTTACATATAGTCTTTTGTATATTCCTGGGAAGACCGTTCCTGGAGAATGTGTTGACTGAGTCGCAGTCGGGCAGAGTCTCTGGTTGAATCTCCTGATTCCTTCCCTCTCTTCCCGGTAGCAACCATATTTATATGGTCGGTACTCCACTATGCAAATTAGGTGGATCCTACCACAACATATACGTACCATAGTCTTCGGTATATATACATACAAGATTCCTTGGTAGGTATACATGCAATATACCTTAGTGATACACATTCCAAATTCCTTGGTAAATATACTTACTGCATACCTTGGCAGATACACATACCACTTACCACAAAGCTTGGTAGATATGCATACCAAATTCTTTGGTAGATATCATACCACATTTCACTACATGCATTGGTAGATATACAATCCCTATAGCTTGGTAGATATAACTACCACTTCAGAAAGAAAAAAACATTGGCGATAAGATCAGTGTGTTTACATTATTAATTCGAATAATAAAATGAAATTCAGATTTTTTAAAAGTTTCTTTCCTTAATTAGTAGTGCGTCCTATTCAAATATTTTTAGCACAAGAAAGTAATTTCATGGGGCGCAGAATTACGATTGAAGCTTTTCAATGAATCAAAGCAGGTAAACAAAAACGAGTTTTTTGTTGTGACGCCTCGA
The DNA here is from genome assembly GCA_964036315.1 of Acanthosepion esculentum. Taxonomy (NCBI): domain Eukaryota; kingdom Metazoa; phylum Mollusca; class Cephalopoda; order Sepiida; family Sepiidae; genus Acanthosepion; species Acanthosepion esculentum. Next base: position 8,790,659 of record OZ038514.1, read on the forward strand.
CATATGTTTGAAATATATCAACGTCATGGCATACTTGTAATTGTCACACCCGTGTTTTCCCTCCTTTCCTTTGTCGCTTCTGACTTTTTTCTTATCTACTAGTTCGGTACGTCTCCCATCCTAGTTGGCAAGAAGATCAAATTTCAAATCTAAATTGTTCGTCATTTTAAAATCTTAATTTTATTTGAAAATATATTCAGTATTAATATGAAATTAAAGAAGAAGAAAACGTCATAGATAAAAAAAAAAAGAAAAAAAAGATAATGATGATAGGTCTCTCTGGATTTCCCAACGTGGGCAATATCGCCCACTAGTGGGCGATTTTAATTGTTGAGTGGGCGATGAGTAACTGAACTGCAAATGGTGGGCCATTGGAAATTTTGGTGGGCGATATAGGATTTTTAGTATTAATAAGATATTTCAACATATGCTATCCAGAAAATATTCAAAGAAGATATGTAAAAAAAAAACAACACTTTTTACATTGTTCGGAGTATCGTCCTCATCTTTGTCGCCATGTTTATCACAACGTTTTGGCCGTTGTACGCTTCTTCACGTGGTTAGAATTTTATTTTTATTTTAAAAACGCCATTCTTTATGATCCCTTCACATAAAGACACACTATATAATATTTCGAATACGTTACAGTACGAAAAGAATTAGACGATATCAATTGCAATTGTGACGAAAAGCGAAAAGGTCAACCTTTAATAAAGAATTGTCTTTTTAAACGTTTCATTCTGTTCGATATTTAAATTTAGCTGAATTATTTAATTTTTAATTGCATGGATCTACAGTAGTTACTACCTGTTACGTCAGGTTGTTTATGATTTGCTGAGATTGAAAAACAGGTGGACGGACACACATACCTTGCACTTTATTTAGATGATAACAAGAAATGATTTGGGCTAGGAAATCTTTCAGCAGGAGTGGATGTAATTCCATGAAACTCTGAGTTGAAACAATAATAAGATGAGTGAAGTGAACAATTACAGAAAGTGTTCTTCTACAAAACGCCAGAGTTGAGGTACTAAATATACCATCAATCATCTAAGTGACAAATTTTCTGTTTGCATCAATCCTATGTATATAAATATGAAACTAAGTAGTTATAGACTTTCAAAGGTCCCAATGAGTGATATGCATTTATTAAAATAGAGTAATAGATTTTTACTTTGTCGTGAGGGTTTTTTTTCTTCCAAATTTATGTTTGGTAATTTGGAAGGATTTTAAGTGAACCTTTTATTAATAACTAGCCTAGAAGGTTCCCTTTAGGCAGACTTTAAGCTTATCGGGTTATCTCCTCTTCGTTTCGTAACCCTTTCAACAGGGGTCTCTCTCTCCCGGGAGTATAAATACGGGCTGACCTTTCGCCTCTTTCTCTTTACACAGCTCTTTTTCCTGCTTACGCCCACGTGTGAGCAACTACCTCGATTTCGACCGCGGGCCGAAACCTCGCACGTGGGGCGAGGTACAAAAACTTTCTCTTAACATCTCCAGTATGTGAACTCTAATACACAACCAGCGTTTCCCATATTCTGGGAACACGCTAAAACGAAATTCACAACCGTACGGACATTTCAATTCAACACACACAGAAACAACTTTCCATACAGACACTAACGTTTTATTCATGTTTTAAATGATGTATTTGTAATTCGTGTTTTAACCTGTTTGTTAATAATATATATTTGTTTTGTACATATATATCGGTCTTGTTCGTTTTATTTTGCTTTCTTTGGACTCCATCATAGTCCAACATTACTATGTAGCGGGACTGGCCAGCAGGAAGTCTTAGTCCAGAGATTTTATCCTCGCATTAACCCGTCGATCCCCTACAAGCTACAATATCCTATGTACGTAAAAGTTATAAGAATTTAGGAATAATGAAATTATTTCATCTTTATTTGACGCATTGGCATAATCTTTCTTCGTATATGCAATCAATCTCCGTAGTTTGGTTACATTTATTTTGTGTGCAATTTTTTCTTTTCTTTTCAAGTCCCCATTCTTTATGATCCCTTCACATAGTCACTCTTAAGACATTAGGGAAGCCAAACTATTTCGAATATGTCACAGTACACGTGCTAGAAAAAAGAAAAGAAAAAAACATGAGCAACGTCCTGTGCCCCACTTAAGTTTTAATTACCGTTTAATTAGAGGATATCAACTGAAATTGCGACGAAAAGCGAAATTAAAATTAAACTTTATTAAATCATTGTTTCTTAAACTTTACATTCTGTTCAATATTTAAATTTAGGTGAATTACTTAATTTTTAATTGCATGTAATTACGGTAGTTACTACCTGTTACGTCAGGTTGTTTATGATTCGCCGAGATTGAAAAACGGACGGACACACGTACACTACGATTTATTGTTACAGATATATTCAGTTTAAAAACAATCTATGAACGTAAAAGTTATAAGAATTTAGAAATAATAAAATTATTTCATCTTTATTTGACACCTTAATTCGGCATAATCTTTCTTCACATACGTAGCCAATCTCTGAACTTTGGTTACATTTATTTTGCGCGCAATTTTTCTTTTCTTTTAAAAACACCATTCTTTATGATCCCTTCACATAAAGACACACTATATAATATTTCGAATACGTTACAGTACGAAAAGAATAAAAAGACATATGAGCAACGTACCGTGCCCCGCTTAAGTTTTAAGTACGGTTTAATTAGACGATATCAATTGCAATTGTGACGAAAAGCGAAAAGGTAAACCTTTAATAAAGAATTGTCTTTTTAAACGTTTCATTCTGTTCAATATTTAAATTTAGCTGAATTATTTAATTTTTAATTGCATGGATCTACAGTAGTTACTACCTGTTACACCAGGTTGTTTATGATTCGCTGAGATTGAAAAACGGACGGACACACGTACACTACGATTTATTGTTACAGATATATTCAGTTTAAAAACAATCTATGAACGTAAAAGTTATAAGAATTTAGAAATAATAAAATTATTTCATCTTTATTTGACACCTTAATTCGGCATAATCTTTCTTCACATACGCAGCCAATCTCTGAACTTTGGTTACATTTATTTTGCGCGCAATTTTTCTTTTCTTTTAAAAACACCATTCTTTATGATCCCTTCACATAAAGACACACTATATAATATTTCGAATACGTTACAGTACGAAAAGAATAAAAAGACATATGAGCAACGTACCGTGCCCCGCTTAAGTTTTAAATACGGTTTAATTAGACGATATCAATTGCAACTGTGACGAAAAGCGAAAAGTAAACCTTTAATAAAAAATTGTTTTTTTTTTAACTTTTCATTCTGTTCAATATTTAAATTTAGCTGAATTATTTAATTTTTAATTGCATGGATCTACAGTAGTTACTACCTGTTACGTCAGGTTGTTTATGATTCGCTGAGATTGAAAAACGGACGGACACACGCACACTACGATTTATTGTTACAGATATATTCAGTTTAAAAACAAAATCTATGAAAAAATTCAAAGGAGAAAGTCATACAATGAGAAAAAACTAATTGAAGTAGTATTTTTTTTTTAGATTTTAACCCTTCAATTTTATGACCACTTAAATACAGTTTTGCTCAGTTCTTTACAACACGTCTTTTAATAACTAACCTTTTATCTAACTTGTTGTAGTTATCTTTTCTCTTTGGATAAATGATGACAAACCACAAGCTAACTCAGCAAATGATAAGGAACGCCGTAATTGTTGCCTTAAAGGCTGAGCATAGTGGTTTAGAGATTGCTTGCTTCCTGAAGATACACAGTCAAAGATTGCAAAGAGCTGGAAGCCGATGACAGGGATTCTACAGCAGTAGCCAAACGTAAGCTGCCTTCTAAAGGTCCTGATACTAGAAGAACACCAAATTTTCTACGAAAGGTGCAGAATATTAGCGACAAGTAACCCAGAAAGTCAATTAACGCTATCGCAAGGTTTCAAGGACTTTATTAGAAGAATTTTGCATGAGGACCTTCGATACAAGTCATATGTGGTGTGGAGAGGCCAGTTCATATCTGCAAAGACAAAAGATAACCTTCTGATCCCCCCAAAGCGATTGTTGATCATGTTTAAACATCAAGAGTCAGGAATGCTTTGGTAATTTTACTATAGAAATATATTATTGGTAATTTTTATAAAAATCTATTGATGGTATTTTTACTATAAAATGTATTTTTATACTTTTTTGTGTTGCATCGAATGTCATTTTGATATCAAAATGTCTTGTTGGTCATTTTACTATAGAAATATATTATTGGTAATTTTTTTCATAAATATGCATTGCTGTTATTTTTACTATAAAAATGTATTTTTATATTTTCTTGGTGTTTTGTTTTTTATAGGGGTTCACTATTGGTCTATAGGTGGGACCCTAACTGGTGCTACCACCACGGTTCAGGGTGGACTTGGGAACAACATCAATTGAAAGGTGGTTCCACGCACTTCAAAACCTCCAATCTCCTGATTAGAAGCCTTGGTGCCTCTGATCGGGAGATTGGAGTATATATTTATAGTAAAATGACCAACGATAAAATTTCAGGCAAAATAACCAGCAATACATTTTATCTGTGATTGAAGGCGTATACAATTGCGTTCAGAATATATTTAGTTGACAACATAAAATCGTGTTCAAAATTATATAGATTTCGGCATTAAATAATCCATAGAGGTGTTGATATGCCGCTAAACAAAATCAACCAACCATCCAACCACATTCCTCAAAACCTCCTGATCAAAGGCCTTGCTGCAAGATGTAATTTATCGTAATACCCAGGACTTGTGATTTAAAAACCTATTTTGATGAATGTACAGTGTGGTCCGAAAGTATTGTCACACCTACATAATATAATTTTCTATTTCAGATGGCTAACATGAACCTTCTCAATGTGTGGTAGCTTCAATGAAAGTGAATAAACTGAATTCAGTACAAGTGCTTTGTTATTACTTGTTCTATTGTTCTCATTACTTTTTGGTAGGGGGTGACCAGACTTTCGGACCACTCTGTAGTTGATATATCTGTATTTTAATGTTTTTATTTTATTTTTATTTTTTTTTCAGTCAATTATTAATTTATACAAGGGTTTGCTGAATAGTTCTTGACCCGACTAATATTTTTTTTTTAAATCTGATACTTGGGAAGCAGGTCGAACTAAGAAATTTTCAGCACCCCTAAACTGGAAAGCATTAGAAAGTAAATAACTTTACTTCATTGACTTAAATAATCCTTCTCTGTAAAAAAAAAGGTCCTTGACAAGATCCTGTTTCCATCATTATAATATGTCCATCTGGCTGTGTGCCTGAAATTTCTTTGATAAGTAAAGTTTGTTGGGTCATCCCTGCTGTTTATAGCAACATATAATTGTCCGTGTGTGAAGACGGAAGTAACCATCCGCAGCTATTCAAACTTTATTCTTGACTCTTCTTTACCGACGGGCCTGATGGGTAACTGCAGTCTTTTTAGAGTGAATGATCAATCAATGTCAGGTTAAAGAAAAAATCTGAGAATTCATTAAGCATGAACGACGATATTTTTGTTTGTTGGTCAGTGAATCCAAGCTGAGGATCATATACCGAATACAATTAAAACATCCGTTATTGTGGTCTACGTTTCAGAGAAGCATTACTGGAGATCATATCTCGATTTTCAGGAAGCCCACTTACAGTCAGTGAATTTAAAAATTAGATATAGAATAATTTGGTTTTCTTCTGCCATTGAGTTTAAGCTTCTTAGAGAAATAACATTTCCAAGAAATCTGTTTGCAATTTCTTTGTGTGTCGATAACTTCTTGTATTTTTCGATCCAGGTAAACTCTCAGGGACTTTCGAACTGAACTCATTATTTAGTCTACAGTGATAGAATTGCTGTTAATGTATAGGAATATCTTTTCTTGGTATTATTCAACTAAAAATACGATGAATAGCCTTGGTTAGCAGGGCCGGTGTTGGGGTCGCGAATCTATAATACTGTGTTCCTCTCCTAGCCACTACATCTCAATTTTCATAAGGTAGTATTCATATAAAATACAATATGAAATGTAATAATGGATCTTATACAATATAGGTGAACAATTCAACTAAAAAAATGAAAATAAATACAATGTTTCTAAATACAAATTAGAGACATGTCATAATAGATCAGTCCATCTTAAATCAATGTTTTGTGGCAATTTTAAAATCAACTGGAAATTTTTCTTTTTTAAAAGTTGAATAATTTTAACACAATCAACATTATAGATAAACAAAATGGTGAAATATTTCGAGACTTAGCATGAACAAAACAAATTCACGGATTTGGACGATGAAGGCAGAAAAAACTCTAAAATGTTAATCAGTTATGCTTAGTTTAATTTTTAATGTATATAAATGTAGGTAGAAAAAAAAAGCAAATGATATGATAGTGTTATAGTGGAAGACACCTTGTCTAAGTAATAGACTCTCCCACCTATTATAAGTAGGAGTCAGTAGTAGTCGGAAGGTGTAGTGTTCAGCGACCACAACTCGATTACTCTGCGTAACACTTTATTACAAGTTCCTAACGTTTCTGTACGTTTAACCTATTTAGGACGCATTTAATCCGAATACAGTTTCTATTGTGGAAATAACTCCGCAACAGATAGCGAGGGTTAGAAAGCACTACCCGAGGCCCCCAATCAGGCTTACCTCGTCCAGGTCGGTGAAGTGTGGTTCAGAAGTAGTACGCACCTGCCTTGTTGGTTAGTATAGCTTTAAAGAAGAGCACTCATGAGTCCAATACATAGAACAGTCGGACTAATATCTTCAGCTTGTTGCTATACTCACAATGTTTCAGCCAGTGCTTTATTGCCTTCTTCAGGTGTTTGTCTATCCAGATAACCTTCAGGGAATTTCCAACTGAACCCTTTATTTAATTTACGGGTATGATAAATTGTTCTCGTTCCACTGAGCCTGTCTAGGGATATCTCCTCTAGTTCTTATTTAGTACTGCTCATTGATGCCTCGCCCTGTTTTCTACCGAGCCTAAGTCGAACGTGATAATAACCTAGTGGATGATATCGCTGATTCGTAATGTTGGTGATCTGATAATTGTGAGTTAAATCCCTGGGCCGGTTAGGGTGGTCTTAGGCCCGGTGGAATTAGGGCGAGCGATAACCGAGCAGTGAATAAGGACAAGACGAAATATCCCGGGTTCGTGGACAGCAGAACGGGGAAAATCAAACCCAGAAATTCAATGAAAAATCAACAGACACCTGAACAAGGTCGAGGGCACAATGGTCGAAACGTTATGCTAATAACAACAAAGACGAGGACATTAGTTCAACTGTAAAAAAAATATACGTATATGTTTTGAATATTTTTCTATCAAAGAATGCATGCTTCAGATAGTGTTATATACCGTCTGTCTAAGATTTTTATTTAATTTTTCTTGTGTTCGTACAAGTGTTTTCGTTTTTGGACACAGGGTGTGTAGAAACTGTCCAAATGTTCTATAATTCTAATCGCTTTCGGTTTTATTTCTGCCTTCTGTTATATACCGTACCTATGAACACTAATGGGTATGTCCCAATCCTCATAAAAACATTGGACACTATTGTAAGTGGGGGTGATATGATAAGTAGTCCACCACTAGCAGTGGTTTACCTACTTCAGCTGCTGGCGAGTATTGTATTTCATTGATGTTATAAAGATTACCATTTCATTTCCAACCTCCATTTTGATTATTCCTTTTCAGTAAGCCTTTCTAGGTTACAAGAGAAATATATATATGTACAGAGAAAGAGATAATGAACAGAATGAGACAGACAGATAGACCAATAGATAGATAGATAGAGACAGACTGTGATAGATAATGTTATATACCGTGGACACTAATGGATATGTCCCAACCGCCATAAATATGTTGGACACTATTCTAAGTGGGGGTAAGTGTCTAAGTAGTCCACCACTAGCAGTGGTTTACATATTACACCCAGCTGGCGAGTATTGTATTTTGTTGATGTTATAAAGATTACCATTTCATTTCCAACCTCCGTTTTGGTTATTCCTCATTCAGTAACCCTTCGTAGGTTACAACAGTTAGCCAGCAAATTAACCCTTCGAGACAATTGATAGTGAAGTCAATCCTCATTGAGTACCTCAAATGTAGTAGTAAATCCAAATGTTATCCTTGAGTTCTATAAGAAGTTGAGTTCTGAGTTACCAGTTATAATTTAGATCCCTAGTAGGTGCATGAAGAATGTGGCCGCGCGGTTTACATTTAACAATAAAATTACTTACAAAACACTGTGAGAAAATACAGATTATATAGGAAGTGAGTTTGATCCTCACTGGGTGACATAATATTGTGTACTTGCGTCAGACTAAGCTAATTTTAATAAATCCAAAGAAAGGTCCGTAATGTTACCAGTCTTGAGCTGGCATCTCAGTATTTTCTATAAATATTTTTATGGCTGTTGTTTTAATGAGCTCGACATCGGCCGCATGAAATTAAGCGTACAACTAGATTGGCTGATAGGTCCCATCGTTTTACTGTTGAAATAGTTAGATATAACTGAAAGTTTTATTCTAATAGTTCCTTCTTTCGCACTTCTCGCCTGTAGAACTCTCTTCCAGATTCTTGCTTCCCGGTCGCCTACGATCTTACAAAACTTAAATGCAACATAAATCGCCCTGTCTTCTCTTCCTGAACCGTGTTCTTTTATTGTCCTTTCTCTTCACAAAAGTCTTATTCTCTTCTGCTCGCAGTAAATCCTTGCGTCTTAGTGGCATTATCGCCTTACTTGTGGTGAAATGATTTTAAAAAAATTATCGTGGGTGCCTGCTGTAGAATGACCTTTAGCAATCTAGTCTCACGGGCTTTACAATCGAGTCCGACTCTCACTGGGTGCCCCAATATTGCGGCCTTTTGCCAGACAAAATATCTGCCATAACTACTTCCTCATCAACAATGTTTAGAAACCTAGTTTCACAAGTCATTATAAACCAGTCTGATCCTGATCACTGAGCGCACCATTATTCTGGCCTTGTGCCAGACGAAGATAAACTTAGTAAATATCTGCCATGACTATTTCCTCAATAACAATGTTTAGAAACCTAGTCTTACAAGTCATTATAAACCAGTCTGATCCTGATCACTGAGCGCACTATTATTCTGGCCTTGTGCCAGACGAAGATAAACTTAGTATTGGTGCTTGATAGACAATGGTGTTTAGCAAGTCAGATTCACATGGACTAGTTGTCGCAATATTGAAGAACAGTGATTATTAACCCTTTGAACATTACCACGCACCCGATGAGTACGATATATGCACTTTCACATATCCGCTGGTATAACCGGCGTTTAGGTTCAAAAATTAAAAGCCGATAAATGTAAAATGAAATCGAGTAAATAAACTGAAATATTCCTACTAGACATGTTAAAGATTGAGTGAATAATGTTTCTTTCCCCTCTCAAGTTGCAGTTATCGTTTTCAATGACATCAACGCAGAAGGTATTCCTTCTCCTTCCTTTGTTGTTTGTTATTCTGTAACGTCTTCGCATTTGTTTTTATCTTGTCATTTACACCGCCAAATAGGTCGGACGTCATTCTTCGTTGCATGAAAAGTCTCGTTTTTATTGAACCGTTTCTCACAAACAAAAAAAGCAGGTTTATATGAAACAAACAAATTCTAAAACCAAACAAATTTGAAAAGCAACTTTGGAAGGACAGCGCTCCTTCCCCCGCCACTTTTCCGCGGTTGACGAGCATATGACGAAAGGAAGCCACTGATCTGTGAAAGTTTCAGCTCAGTTTCACAGTAAGCTGACGAAAAGGTACACTTTATTTACTGTTCCAATATAAATACTTCTTTCATGGCTATTTAAATTACCATTACCGGAACAGGAGTGGGAATGAGTTATCGGGCTAGTATTGTAACATTCTTCTGTCGGGAAAGACGTAGATCTACATATAAAATTCTATGACTTCCGTCTGTCACACCCTCGAAAATAGCCATACATTGACCGATGGAAACCAAGTTTTTCGAGAACTGTAAACAGGTAAGGCCGTACAAAATATTGGGTTGGTCGAGTGTTTACGTCGAAAACACGTGTCGCCTGGTATATTTATCCCACAACAAAACTGGCGGACTCGGAATGTGAGTCCGGGTAATAAAATATCACTGTAACAACAATGTTATATATAGAAACAAACGATAGGTATGTATATGTATGTATAGCTGGCCACCCGTATTCGAGGCTACCCGTCTACTAGGGCGGCTAGCCAATCCCTATTGTAGACGCTTGCTCAGGCGCATTTGTGTTTATTCAACACTCACAGAGCCCACCTGTGGTTTATACTGCAATTATGCTGAGCAGATCTCAGTTGCAGTTTCTGGGAAAGAGCATGTTATCTAGCGTGATGAACAATTTGAACAAAGGCCAGCACGTTCAAGCCCTCGGTCATAAGTTATCGACGGCACCGAAGGGTTCCGTTTACCCAGTTTCACTCACAGGGCCTGATGTTATCGGCGATGGTGGGATTCGAACGCCGGTCTCATGGTCAGAATGCCAACGTTCTAACCACTCGGCCACGTGCCCATGATAAGTACGTATTAACAAGACAAAGATCTACATAGACACTTGAAGATTGTTGCGTGTTACAAAACAATGAAGACAAACGAAGAAAAACATTTAAACTAGTGAATTGTTTGTGTGTGTTTAGTTTGGTGTAGGAGAAAGTCCTAGAGAAAATGAAGTGAAAGGTGCGTACGTATGTGTGTGTGTGCGCGAGGGTGTGGAAGCAGGGAAAGCGTTTTCCTCGTTCGGCCTACATCTTACCGTCCCTGAGTAAAAAAAGAGGATGACAGACAATGTTACTGCCTATTCATAGGAAGAGGGTGCGTCCCCTAGCGGCGTTTTTTTTGGAAAGTAAGTGGGGTAACTCTATAAGGTACAATTGGTTTTACTAGGGTGCGTAGCGTAGTACAATAAATTTTCATTCATTTTTTTGAAAAAATAAGTTTTATTATTTAACATACAAAATACTCTCACTATTTTAAAAACAGTTTAATGATTAAAATAAATACTTATTTTATAAAAATGCAATATTGTTTTTTTGCATATCTTTTCTTTAAGTTTTTATATCCAAGAATCCAGTTTCCAGTTTGTCCTGTGTTTGCAAGAACTATAAACAAATCACAAGGCCAAATGCTTCAAAACATAATTTGGCTCCAGAAAGAAATATTTACTCATGACCAGTTGTATTTTGCATGCTCAAGAGTAAAAAAATCCTAATAATTTATTCTTCGCTGTTAAAAAGGAAAAAAAAGAAATTTTCTTAGAAATATTATTTACCATAAAGTCCTATAAAATTAAATTAAATTAAAGAAATTATTAAACCGAGAAATGGGATTTTTGTAAAAGTATTTTTCCAAACAAATCAGCTTGTTTCAATTTCATAGATTGGTCTGCTAAATTGAACGAAACGTAAAAGTTTTAAATCTCGACAAAAAATGTTAACTATAACTTCAGCACTATTAAATACTGTGAGGATCTCAAAAAGAAATTCTAGTATTTTAAAATTTGCAGCTAAGATTCTGGCTTCATATTTGTCAAGAACATCGATCCTTGGTGCTAGTGCAACAATCAAGAAAATCCATACCTAATCTGCCAGGACCATAGACCCATATTGCAACTACGGTGGTTTAAGGAAAGAGGTCTGTCAGGCGTACGCCACACTTTATTCAGTAGAGCATATTTGAGGGGCTGCCCACGTCACTGATGATTGCGTGAGAAAACATCAAACATTTAATTGCGGCCGGCAATCGTTCACCGGGAATTTATCGTGAAATATTAATGGACCGCCTGTTAATATATTAGAAGTTGCTTAATATATATATATATATATATATATATATATATATATATATATATATATATATATATATGTGTGTGTGTGTGTGTGTGTGTGTGTCTCCATGTATAGGATTGATGTATACGGAATAAATTCCAATAACCAACAAATACTTTTCTTAAAAGAGTGCTCAATACAGAGTAGAGCAAATATAATTATTTATTCGAAAATTATAACATAAAATTGTTATAAAATCACTACAAAAATAGCCATTTTGTTTCAACACTTCGGGTGTCTTCTCAAGTGATGGTGTTGAATGTGTGTGTGTATATATATATATATATATATATATATATATATATATATATATATATATATATATATATATGATGATGATGAAAATGTGGAAAAGACAAAGCAAAATCCGAATATGTGAGTTTACTGTTCTTTTATTTTGTTTTTGTTTTTGTTATTCTGTCGACGTCAGACGTTTCGGTCAAATAGACCTTCTTCAGGACATGGTTAATGGAGACATATTTATATTAGATTTAAGTTAGATGAAGAGACGATATATACAGGACTAGTCAGAAACAGAAAAACTGAAATTCTAAAGTCAGAGTATTCTTTCTTGGAGTCGGATACGCTGGCGTCACGTGGGCGGCGCTACAATAACCTGCTCCCAGGGAAGAGATTTTATCCTAAGTGGAAAGTGGGGGGGACCTATTTAAAACTATAGCTTATCGGTACGTTTGTCAAGCATTAATCTTGCTAGAAAACTTGATATATTAAAGAAACCTTGTCGGGTGTTTATTGTGTGTGAGGTGGCTATCATGCCAGCCTCGTAAATCTGCCTAAGGTTTTTATTGTGGATATATTTGTTGTTATGTACTGATGAACAACATACCGACTACTACTACTACATCAAAGGTGGGGAGAGGCACACTTTCAGCTGCCCCTGATAATCCTATTGGCCGCATCTTTCTACCGAATAACCCTCTGACCGAACACATCTCCAACAATCTAAACGCGCTAAAAATTAAAACTACTACATTACCCACTAAAACTATCCACAGTATATTAAACAATACCAGCAGACAGCATATTACATCCGATGCTTGCGTCTATCAGGTGCCATGCAGAGACTGCAACTTGAGTTAGGTAGGCGAGACAGGGAGGTCATTGAAATCTCGCATTTCCGAACATAAACGAGATATTCGCCTCGGTAATCTAAGTAGTGCTTTGTTTGTACACATCTGATCACAATTTTGATTTCGACTCTGTTAAGATTTTAAAATATATCCACAACAAAACAAAATAACAAAAACAAAAACAAAATAAAAAAACAGTAAACTCACATATTCGGATTTTGCTTTGTCTTTTCCACATTTTCATTATACCGCCGGATCTACATTCACACATTTGCTTACACACATATATATATATATATATATATATATATATATATATATATATATATATTCTTAATATATATATATATATTCTTAATATATATATATATATATATATATATATATATATATATATATATATATATATATTCTTAATATATATATATATTCCGGGTGAAAGATTCCCGGTCGCAATTAAAGGTTTGATGTTTTCTCACGCAATCATCAGTAACGTGGGTAGCCCCTCAAATATGTCTAGCGATTTTACATGTTTTAATATTAATAATTAATATATATATATATATATATATATATATATATATATATATATATATATATATAGCGCTCTTGGCTACTGGCGTTGGTATATAATACATTAAAATTTACCTTTCTCTGCCGTGCGCAGAGAAAAGAAAATTTAGATGTAGAATCACGGACTGGTACCAAATCGGTTGAGTTTCGATCTTGGCTTGAAGCTATCAGATATCAAGCCACAGCGATGCGCTATGATACACCGAAACAGGCTTGTATGTAGATGACTATTTATGGCCTTGTTCGCCGATTGAGCACTATAAAGAAAAGGGCAATTTTAAAAACAGCGGCAGCTGTTGCTATTAACGCACAGCTCTTCAGTCATGAATTGATCGCTCTTGGCTACCGGCATTTGAATACATCTCGTATATAATACGTTAAAATTTCTCATTCTCTGCTGTGCTTAGGGTAAAATCTCTTACTGATACCAAATCGGTCGAGTTTCGATCCCGGCTTGAAGAATTCGGATGTCTAGCCACACTAATGAGCTGTGATACTGCGAAACAGGCTTGTATGTGGATGACTAAACATATATATATATATATATATATATATATATACATATATATTTGGTTTTAAACCAACCAAAATTAACATTCCCAATTACTACTAGAAATAACTCTACAATTTTTACCTACTCAAATGTAATATTATCCCCTATCTCTATATTCCCTCCCCTACCTGTCACTCTTAGGACGCTTGTGAGATGATGTGCCTAAACTCTTGACCGATGTTTATCAGCGGAAAAAGTTCCACAGACCAATCAACATTAAACACCCGGTCCATCCATCACCAAACTGCTACCAACAAGCACTATTGTTTCACTCCGATACCTATATATATATATATTATTTTTTTATGTATATTTTTCTTCTCAAACAAATGGAAAAAAGGAAGTGACGTTTCACACCCGGTTTGCCTACAAGCAGGATTGTTCATAACCATTTACGACCCTCACCCGTCGATGTGCAGTTGAAATGCACTGAAACCAAGTTGCATCTTTGTAGTGAGTAAAATGGTTTTGTCTATATGATAAAATTATAATATATATATATATATATATATATATATATATATATATATATATATATATATATATATATATTATTTTTGTAATATTGTATAGTATACTCGGATAAATATGTGTAAGATGTGAATAATTAATTAAGTCTGATGAAGTTCTCAAGGACGAAACACGTCGCACAAATATTTTCTTCCATTTTGTTATTGTGACGCAGATGAAAATAACAGCAAGCTCTCTTTAACACACTGACAATCACCAACATAACAATGGCTTCCAAGAACAGTCCGCCAATAAACGTAAATCATGGCGTGAACAAGTTTTCCATTCCAGCGGCCCCCAAGCCAACTCACTGTCTTTTTGTTATCGGCTGCAAAATCAAGACAACTATTTGTTTCATCTCTGGAAGCCGACAGACACCGGCGAATGCTTGTCGACTATCCCCACCTCCTGTCGCAATAAACACACGCCAATCGCAGTTGTTCTCCCTTGCTACACCCTCCTCTGCTCTCCTGATCCCAGCACCAACAAGTTGCTTTGAAAATCTGAGATCTAGATTTATCTGTTTGTTGTCAAAATACACCAGTCGCTTCAGGCCCAGAAAATATCGTTTAGAGCCCACTTGACTATGTGGTTGTAAGCCAATCCATTGAAGAATCTCTTTGTCACAGCTGACGAAAGAAGACTTGGAGAAGTTAAGACTCCTAGGATATATTGAAAGCAAGGGAAGCAACGGGAAACAGCGTGTAACTTAACGAGTTTGCGTAAATGGATAACGGAACAGAACAAATGTGATGATAAAGTCAAAATATAATGAGGAAAGAGGGCCTAGAGAATTTAACACTCACAGGATATTGTTACAATTTTTGTGTACCGCTATGGACTAGTGAGCCAACCAAAATGAGCTGACTCATTTTATAGTTTACCAAGAGAAGGTTAACGAATCAGAAGACTTAAAATATTCTATCCGATGTGTATAAAGACGGCCATTTTGTTTTGTTTTTTCTTGTCGGATTATCCACTGCTAACCTGTCAGATGAAAGACCTGAAGAACTACGCTCTCCTACTCTCTCTGAATATTCACTGCCAACCTCTGATATGGAAGACCTTAAGAATTACTGAACTGCTGCTACTGGATATTGGTGTTGTTTCATTGAACAAATTACTTACGTTGGATTTCTACATTCAGACTACGGTGAACATGTATAACAGATATATCCGTGCGCAGACGGAGTGTCGAAGGACAAAATGCCGAAAAACAACGTGTGACTTTTTTTTATTATACTGTTCCTTGATCTGATCACTTTAGCCATCTTCAGAGTAGAACGGCTTATGATCAAACATATTAGACATTCGTGGTCTGTTATATTTAACAATATATATAAAGTTTGTCTGTGTTACTTATGTTGGAAATTTTGCCTGTTCCTGTCTACAGTCATATGTTTGAGACCCGCAACAGACTTACTGACCTTGTCGCAAAACTCGCACAAGTAACCTGCAGATCTTTCTGGTAGGGTTGCAATCACAGGAGTTCGCACCTGACCACTCTGGTGTGCTCTCACGTGATTGGATAAACCAGCCACTGTTTTTTTGTTTTTTTTTGGCTTACGAGTGGGTCAATTACCTTGTACCAGCTTACCATAAAAAGTCTTTTGGACAATCCGCTTTCCCCCTTAGGTGTCAGATGGCCTGTCCAGCGCTGTGATGAAGGAGAAGTTTATGCTGGTTATGTTTGGGCGATAAAGGACTTTTGTGCCTAGTGTATAAGACTGCCAATTGAAGTCCAAGATTCTTCTCAGGCACTTATATATATATATATATATATATTAAAAGAAGGATATTAATTTACAGTTAGTAAATTAAAAAAATTTTTTTATTTGTGTTTAGTGTTCAAGACTGCCAATTGAAGTACAATATTCATCTCAGGTGCTTTTATATATATATATATATATATATATATATATATATATATATATATATATATATATATATTAAAAGATGGATATTAATTTACTGTAAGTGAATTTAAAAAAAAGTATTTATTTGTGTCTAGTGTATAAGACTGCCAATTGAATTCCAAGATTCATCTCAGCCAAAATATTTATATATACGTTTGTGTGTGTGTTCGTGTTTGTGTGTGTGTGTGTGTGTGTGTGTGTGTGTGTGTGTGTGTGTGTGTGTGTGTGTATGTGTGTTTGTAACATTATGATTTCTGACACATCCCTAAGATATAAGTAGATAAATTCCTTTTCTTTTTAAGTACACTTACTTATGTGGATATCTTGGGGAATTCGTTTCCAGTCCATCTTTGTGTCAACTTAAGTGTTAGAGTTTTCAGGAATTCTCTTTCCAGTCGACTTTGAATTGGCAAACATAAAACTTTGTCAATGATTTTAGGTAATCATAAAAGTAATTATTTGAAGAAACTGACCACTCGAGAAGCCGAATGGGTGGTCTCTTGTTCCGGAACACAAAGGGACGGATAGGGATGGTTGGACCCCAGCAAGTATCCATATAAGTAGAAAGAGTCTAGACGTAAGAAAGCAGATAGGTGACCAATAAGTGAGTAATTGCTCAGCGGCCAGTGAGGAAGGGACCAGCGAGCAGATGGATAAAATGCCGAAGGACAAAGTGTTGAAAGACAAAATGACGAATGGATGAAATGACGAATGGATAAAATGTCGCTGCAATATACCAGAAGGCGGTTATCAGCGCTCCTCTTCTTTCTAAGCTATCACAAGAGGATTTCAAACACGTCTAAAAAATGTCATATTCCAGGAAGCGTCACTCTCCAAATCTACCATAGAGAAAAACAATACCAAACAGAGAAAAAGGGGAATTTAATCACCCCTTCAAGTAACACAAACCACAGCAGCGTCATTTCTAGCGACTTTTCAAAATAAACAAGAAAACTGTAACCTCCTTTCAAATATTTCCCATTTCATAACACCCCACATCCACAAAAATTGACGTTTAGGCATACCACAGAAGTGAAAACTAGTTTTAACCTCTGATCAAGAAAAAACCCAGAGAAAATGGGGAGTATCATCACATGACCTTCCTCATAAAATAAGATGCACAAGTCCCACCATGTCTCACTGCACAGTGATTATATTTCTTACTCTTTTCAATATATACATATATATATATATATATATATATATATATATATATATATATATATATATATATATGTATGTATATATGTGTGTTATTTCATATATATATATATATATATATATATATATATATATATATATATATATATATATATATATATATATATACATGTTACTTCATTTTTTTAAACTTGAAAGTGAAGTCTGAAGATCCAGAGAATAATAAATTCTCTGGTGAAATAAATTATTGCAAATGGAGCCTTAAAGTGGTCTGTTTTTTCTCTAAATTATATATATATATATATATATATATATATATATATATATATATATATATATATATATGAAGAACTATAGTCTTAAAGTGTGCTATATTTATGGGATAAAGTGCTCAATATCAGAGATAGAGCGTGTGTAAATATAAAAGTGAACATAGAAGTCAACACTTAGAGGCGACAGTCTGTATAATGCTAGATGCAATCATCGAGCCACCCGGGCAGTTATATATATATATATATATATATATATATATATATATATATTGGGGCAGCAGATCATTATTCAAACATATATTGTTAAATATAACAGACAATGAATGTCTATTATGTTTGATCATGGGCCGTTCTAAGCTTCGTGTAGTTGCTTTAATTTCTTGAGAAATTAAAGACAAAAACTGTCCCAGATTTGGATATTTTGTTTTATTATACCGTTCCGTGATGGTGAATATCTTTGTTTTAATGTTCATACAACTACTCTGAAGATGGCTGAAGTGATTAGAATGCATAGATCAAGGAACAGCATAATAAAAAAATACCCAAACGTTGGGCAGTTTTTGTCCTTATTTTCATATACATATAATAGCCAACGTCGAAAGCACGAGTTTCCCGCAGACTTGCAATCTTCAGGAGTTGGGTACAGTCTCGCAATATTTAGCAGAGGAGACGGTGTGCTGAAAGTATTCTATGAATAAAAAGTGTTGCCCCGGCCAACTGGTCTCGCATAGCACGTGACCGCCAAGAAGTACACACACCGCTCTAACACTGTAAAATTATTATGTAGCAGCCACACACAGAATTTCACCATTCAAAACACATCCTTGATAATGGCTAGAGAAGTAGTCGAAATAACCAGGAACAATTATAGATATGAACAATTCCTATCTTCTTTAAAATATTAGAATGCTGAAAAAACTCAATAAAAGATTAATTAAATGTTCCTTGTCGGCCGTTTTCAATGAAAGATGCATGAAGGGAAGGTAACAGCCCAAATACACCTCAATATATATATATATATATATATATATATATATATATATATATATATATAGTGCTGTTCGATAAAAGTGACTCACCTGATTTTTTTTTACTAAATGTTCTCTTCTCCGATGAAACGAAAGTTGAGCTAAATTCAAAATATAAGCGATCTAAAATCGATGAAGAAGCTTTGAAAGCTCTTTGAATTTAGCAGTAAGTACTGTCAAGCACCTGTTCAGTATAATGTTCTGGGGATGCTTTTCTTTTCATGGAACTGGTTTCTTAAAACCTATATTGAAAAGACCCTCAGGAGCGAGCAGTACAAGATAATTTTAGAGTCTTGTCTGCTCCCTTCTGCTGAAAGGGTGCAAATCGACCCCACCTAGCTCATTTTTATGCAGGATAATGCTCCCTGTCACAAATCAAAATTGATGAAGGAATACTTTGATGAGAAGCAGGTGAGTGTTATGACATGGCCGCCCCAATCTCCTGACCTCAACCCCATAGAAAACTTATGGAGCATTATAAAGTACAGGCTCTCGAGAAAGCAGTTGAGCAACAAAGAGAATTTGATTGTGAATTTCATATCCGAATGGAATTCAATGCTTGGAGATGAGATTTGCCAGAACCTTATCAAGTCAATGCCAAAAAGGGCTGAAAAGGTTATTCAAAATAAAGGAGGACCCATAGATTATTAAATATTTCGAACTATATTACCTATTATAAATAAATTATACCTCTATTATTCTTTATTTTAAGCTGTTCGGTTATGTTTCTATTGATTACTAGTTGAGGGAATAAGTGAGTCACTTTTTTGCACAGATTTTTTCCCTAAATCTCATTTATATCCAAAATTATAATTATCAATAGAATACCTTAGGGTGAGTAAACTTTTTACTAGGTGGTCGGGAAGGGGTCTTTATATTAGTAGGATTAAAAATTAGTTTGACCCCAAAAACAATAGGCGAAAAAAAAATTAACTAAAAAAATCAGGTGAGTCACTTTTATCGAACAGCACTGTATATATATATATATAGGAGAGTCATTCAATAAATAAGTTGAATTTTTCGGTATAAGGACTTCTAATACAGATAGAAGCTTACTCTTTTTTATTTTTTTTTGTTTTACTTCTTTTTCACATGGATTTAATTTCTTTTGCAGATTAATAAAAAACTTTGAGAGTTTTGGCGATTAACAAAGATGGCCGACCAAGAAGCATGCTCCAGGATTGAACAGCGGTCAGTTATCAAGTTTTTGGTTGCTGAAGGGTGCAAACCAGTTGAAATTCATAGGAGAATGTCAACTGTGCATGGTGCCACATGTTTCAGCCAAAAAATGTATACAATTGGGCTAAATTGTTTAAAGAAGGACGGAGCCGTGTTGAGGATGAAGACAGGCCTGGGAGGCCTACAGAAGTGAGGTCTCCTGAGGTGATCGAATCAGTCAATGACCTCATTCAGTTTGACAGAAGGGAGACAGTGGATGACATTGCAAGGACTTTGAGCTTATCTGTTGGGACAAACGCAGGGGTCATCAGTCAGAAGGAGTCATCTTGCATCATGACAGTAGCCTAAACGGCGGAGACCATCAACGAGCTGGGCTGGGAACTGCTCCCTCATCCCCCTTACAGTCCAGACCTTGCCCCTTCAGACTTTCACCTGTTTGGTCCCTTGAAAGCGTTCACGAGAGGCACGAATTTTAAAAGTGACGATGAGGTCAAAAGTGTCGTGAGCGACTGGCTGAGACATCTGTCCAAAGATTTTTACGCTGAGGGAATACGGAAGCTTGTGCACAGATGGGAAAAGTATGTGACAGTGCTGGGAGACTACGTTGAAAAATAAAAAAGAAAGTAAGCTTCTATCTGTATTAGAAGTCTTTATACCGAAAATTCACCTTGTTTATTGAATGACCCTCGTATATATATATATATATATATATATATATATATATAAAACATCTCTCGTTAAATATAAGGAAAGGCCAAAAATGTGCCTACAATGGAACACCTTTTACTTATCGTGCAATTATCCTGCTGGTAAATAATTATTTTTAAATGTTGAATTAAAATAAGATTAAAAGAAAAATTGCTACATAATTGCTAACTTTTTTGAATAGGATCTGCATTCAAACTAGAGTAAAGTGTTTAAAAAATGATTTATGAGAAATTACAATTGTGGTAAAATAGTCTTAATCACTTTTAAGGCTATTATTTATTAAATGATGCCAAAATTAAGCAATAAAAAGTTTAGAAGAGCTTAATTGATTATTTGAACCGAGTTTTTAAAATAATAACCACATGTTCGTTTTTCCTTTGTTCAACATTTTGTCCTTTTAAAACTTGGGCTTTTCAATATGATATCCATTTTTCATTTCATCAGTTTGACTCTTTTCCCATTTGGCATTTTGACTGTTCGACATTTTATCTATTCGTCATTTTGTCTTTCGACATTTTGTCCTTCGATACTTTGTCCTTCGGCATTTTGTCTTTGACACTCTGTTTGCGCAAAGATATATCCTGTGAGTGTTAAATTCTCTAGGCCCTCTTTCCTCATTACATTTTGACTCTTTATCATCACACTTTCTTTCTCTTCTGCTATCCATTTGCACAAACTCGTTAAGTAAGTTACTCGCTGCTCATGTGCAGCTCAAAATATGGAATTCTACATAGTCCCACAAAAAGAAACATGCAGAGGGACCCAAAAAAACTGTCACATTAGTTCAACCCAAAGAAGGATAAATTCTGGACAGGCCTTTGCCCTCTGAAACGCCGTAATATACCAGAGGGCGGTTTTTAGCCCTTATCTTCTTTGCAAGAGATCACAAGTGGGTTTCAAACACGTCTAAAACTGTTACAGGAAGCCACCAAAGAGAAAAATAATACCAAAAAGCAACAAGGGTATTTTCACCACCGCTTCAATAACTCAGACGCCAGGAATCGTAATTTCTACCGACCTTCCAAAATAAACAAGAGGTTTTTAACCACCCCTTCAAATCTTTCCCATTTCATAACGCCTACACCCACAAAAAATGACATTTTGGCATACTACAGAAGTGCAAACCAGTTTTACCCACTCATCAAGACAGAGAAAAAAAACAGAGAAAATGGGGAGTGTCATCACATGACCATCGTCATAAATTAATATGCACAAGTCCCATATCTCACTTCACAGTGATTACATTTCTTGCTGTTTTCAATATATATATATATATATATATATATATATATATATGTATATTATAATGTTTTAATATAGACAAAAAGAATTTAGTCAAAGATGCAACCTTGTTTCATTGCATTTTGTTGGTTCTCAACAGTTGAGTTGCAACTAAATGCACCAAAACGAAGTTGCATCTTTGTAGTGAGTAAGTTTTTTTTGCCTATATGAAAAAAAATATATTAAATAATTACTGCTCTACTCTCGGTATTGATCCCTCTTTTGAATTAATGCTGTGAACGTTATAATTTATATACTATTTTCCTTCTCATTACATTCGGAGATATATATATATATATATATATATATATATATATATATATATATATATATATATATATATATATATATATATATATGGGGAGTGTAGACCTGAACTATGTTCATTTTCAGTCTACTGGTGGATGCCAGTGTCGTATAGAATCACCAGACGCATGGTTGGGCGAAAATTTCTTTTTATCTTCCTTTCTTTTTAAGGGTTTGAAATTGAAACAATTTTCACATTGTCCTTTTCTCCAGAAACCCAAACAAAACATCTTTTCCTTGGATTCCAAACATATAGTGGGGGATTGTGGCCTCTCTCCAACCCGTCTGACTCCTGGGATGCTACGACCATCATTAATCTCCTCGCCTTCACATTCTCTCACCGGCTTGTTTTTTCCGTATGCTTTTTCACCCAACGTCTCACATAACCCCCTAAAACAAACACTAGTACTATGATAACTATATTTCTACCTAGTGATAACTAAACTATAAAATTCGCTGTCGGGTCCCCCTCGGTAGGGTGATTTATGCACACTATCGTTAAATTGTTCATTAATTCATGTAAATCTGCTGGTTTTACTAATTGGGGTAATTTGTATACAGCTATATTTGTTTTCTTATTAGGGGCTCCCACAGCCCTGTATACTTGCTAGTCAAAACATCCACTAAAATCAGAAAGGAGTCCTGGGTTTCATATTTTCCTCCACCTAATACTAAGGCGGAAGAACAAAAGATTTCCCAAAGATAGAGTAACACATCTGAAGATTAATGATAGCCCGGAGTGTGGAAGCTCTTGCAGTCACAGTCGGTTTTCCTAGGCATACGCCTAATAAGTCCAGTTCCCAGTCTATGGCCTGTGCATTCTTAATTTGCTTCAACCCTTCTCGGTAACCCTTATTAATTATTCATTTTGATTTGATGATTATCATTATGACAGATTTCAACACTTTGGGATTATAAGGACGAATAGCAACAAGACCCTCACAGCGGGTGCCATCAGAACTATAAACATGACTTGCTGAAAAAATCCAGGTACATGGGCCAGTCTGAAGGGCATAATCCTGAATTGGTACAACCCAACGTGATACGTAAATTCAGCCTTTTCCCTAAAAGCTCGGTAGAGGGTTATTGTCTAGTTCAGCCTTCTCCCTATCGGTACTGTAGGGGTTACAGTCCAGTTCAGCCTTCTCCCTAAAAACCTCTGTGGGGGGTTACTGTCCAGTTCAGGCTTCTCTCTATCGGCTCTGTAGAGGGTTGCTGTTCAGTTCAGCCTTCTCCATATCGGCTCCGTAGAGGGTTATTGTTCAGTTCAGCCATCTTCCTATCGGCTCTGCAGAGGGTTACTGTCCAGTTCAGCCTTCTCTCTAACGGCTTTGTAGAGGGTTACTGTCCGGTTTAGACTTTTCCTAATCGGCTGTGTAGAGGGTTACTGTTCAGTTCAGCCTTCTCCCTATCGGCTCTGTAGAGGGTTACTGCCCAGTTCAGCCTTCTTTTTATCGGCTCGGTAGAGGGTTACTGTCCAGTTCAGCCTTCTACCTATCGGCTCTGTGGAGGGTTACTGATCAGTTCAGCCTTCACTCTATCAGCTCTGTAGGGGGTGAATGTTCAGTTCAGAGTTCTTCCTATCGACTCTGAAGAGGGTTAATGTTCAGTTCAGCCTTGTCCTTATCGGCCCTGTGCATGGTTACTGTTCAGTTAAGCGTTCTGTTTATCAGCTCTGTAGAGTGTTACTGTCCAGCTCTCTATCGGCACTGTAGAGGGTTACTGTCCAGTTCAGTTTTCTTTCTATAGGCACAGTAGAGGGTTGCTCTCCAGTTCATCTTTCTACCGATCAGCTTAGTAGAGGGTTACTGTTCAGTTCAGCCTTCTCCTGATCGGCTCAGTAGAGGGTTACTGTCCAGTTCAGCTTTTTACTTATCGTCTCTGTAGAGTGTTACTATCCATTTCAGCCTTCTCCCTATCAGCTCTGTAGAAGGTTACTATCTAGTTCAGCCTTCTCCCTATCGGCTCTGTAGAGGGTTACTGCCCAGTTCAGCCTTCTCCGTATCAGCTCAGTAGATGGTTACTGTCCAGTTCAATCTTTTTTCTATCAGCTCAGTAGAGTGTTACTGTCCAGTTCAGCCTTCTCCTTATCGGCTCATTAGAGGGTTACTGTCCAGTTCAGCCTTCTCCCTATCGTCTCTGGAGAGGGTTAATGTCCAGTTCAGCCTTCTCCCTATCAGCTCTGTAGAGTGTTACTGTCAAGTGCAGCCTTCTCCCTATCGGCTCAGTAGAGGATTACTGTCCAGTTCAGCCTTCTTTTTCTGGGGTCAGTAGAGGGTTACTGTCCAGTTTAGCCTTCCCCGTATTGGCTCTGTAGAGTGTTACTGTCCACTTCAGCCTTCTCACTATCGTCTCTGTAGAGTGTTACTGTCCAGTTCAGCCTACTCTCTATCGGCTCTGTAGAGGGTTACTGTCTAGTTTAGTGTTCTGTCTATCGGCTCTGTAGAGGGTTACTGTTCCGTTCAGCCTTCTCCCTATCAGCTCTGTAGAGGGTTACTGTTCAGTTCAGCCTTCTTCCTATCGGCTCTGTAGAGGGTTAATGTCCAGTTTAGCCTTCTCCCTATTGGCTCTGTAGAGTGTTACTGTCCAGTTCAGCCTTCTCCCTATCGTCTCTGTTGAGGGTTACTGTCCAGTTTAGTCTTCTCAGTATTGACTCTGTAGAGTGTTACTGTCCAGTTCAGCCTTCTCCCTATCGGCTCTGTAGAGGGTTACTGTCTAGTTTAGTCTTCTGTCTATCGGCACTGTAGAGGGTTACTGTTCAGTTCAGCCTTCTCCCTATCAGCTCTGTAGAGTGTTACTGTCCAGTTCAGCCTTCTCCCTATCGTCTCTGTAGAGTGTTACTGTCCAGTTTAGCCTTCTCCCTTTCGACTCTTTTAATATTGATGGTAGACTCTTTTAGCAATAATCGTTAAACATCATCAGCGGTCCTAGAGAATAGCGAAAGCCATACTGCTTAACTGAAAGAAGACAATTTGAGGTGAGAAGCTTAAGTAAAAGGATGAGACCGACATGTGATTTGCAGGTTGGGACTAAAATCAAGCAGATGCGGAAGTTTAAATACTTGGGAAGCGTTTTGACAGAGGACGGTAAGTGCGACACCGAGATCCGTAGATGTATTGGGATGGCCAAGGACGCATTCCAAAAGCTGAGCAGAATATTGTGAGACAGGAGAATCTCTTTGGTAATGTTGTAATGGAATGTCCCACTCTCCCTATCGCCTATTGTGGAATGACTATATCAGTAGATATATACTGATTTTCTAAGTGTAGCTTAGATGTGGCACAAGGCTGAAAGTGTGGGGCACCCAGTGAGGATTGAACTCACTACTCAGTCGTAACTGTTTTAGCGAGACAAGCTTGTTAATCATTACACCATGACTAGGTGCCCATATCAGTAGATATATATAGCATGCACAGGATATACCCTGTGCTTTTGCTTCGGGAATTACTAGCCTGCTACCCGATTCCCTGTCTTTCAGTAGTGTCTTCTCTTTTACAATAAACCTCTCTTTCTTTCATCTACACGCGTGTTTCAGTTCCTTCACTCGAGTAACACTTTTGTCTGTTTGTAACCTCTTTAAGGATACAACAGGTAACAAAGAAAAGAGTATTTACCTGTTACGTGACATCTGTCCTCCTTTACAGTGGCGAATGTTGGACGATCTCCTCAAAGATAAAGAAGAGACTCGAGACGACGGAGATGTGGTTCTACAGAAGGATGCTAAGGATATCATGGACCGAGCGTGAGAGAAATGATGAGGTCTTCGAGAGGATGCAAACAAGGAGGAGGCTTATATGAAACATCAGGAAGAGGCAGATGAGGAAGGAGGGCCCGGAGAATTTGATACTCACGAATCAAATAGAGGGAAAGAGAGACAAGGGAAAGCAACACATGATATACCTAGCGGGCTTAAGCAAGTGGATGACAGAACATGGCCTGGCGGAAGTAGCAAAGGGACAAAATTTATCGAGAGCTACAAGGGACAGGGGAGATTGGAGAGCCATGATCGCCTACGCCCTGAAGAGATATGGCACATAAAAAGATAAGAGTTTAAAAATAATAACAATAATTCTTCCACCCGTTACAACATGCCACTTCCACAAAGTTGAATCACCCTTGTTTCCCCTGTATTCCTAATGTAAAAAGAAAAATCTATTCAGATAGAGTTCTTTTTTTAATCAGTTCATCCTAAGGAGGGCAATAATGCTACTAAGATGCAAGGGGTTACTGTATGTGTAAGAGAAGAAAAAGTCTTTAGAAAGAGCCAGAAACCCAATCCTAATCAGGAAACAAGCGATAAACACCTACTCTTGTTCAAAAAACCGAGAGGAGCGTGAACTGGGCAATAGACAAACCTATCTCCTCCTATTTTACTGTGGAAAACAGAACGTGGTCTGGAGGAGGTGACAGAGGGACCAAACTTATTGAAAGCTACAAGAGATAGGGAGAGGTGGAGGGCCATGATCGCTTACGTCCTGAAAGGACACGGCATATAAAAAGAAAAAGAAGTACTACTAGATAGTCTTATTTTGATACGACCCTTATTGTCATCTCCGACTACGGACTCCGTTCGAGCTAATTCTCCCTCATCAAAACGAGGTTCATCTGTTTGGGCGACCTGACACATTTTCCTTCCACCTAAAGGTATTTCTCTTTTCCCTATCTTTAGTAATTGAAGTGCTGGGTTGAGCCTTATCTGCGCTTCACTATTTTGAGGCCAGTTCCTACCTAATATCAGGGATCTACTCAGGGTGGGTACCACATACGTTTGCTGCACCGTGATTGCTCCTCCCACCTCTACGGGAAGGTATACTACTAATCCTAATACCTTTATTTCTTTTTCGTCCGGCTGAAGTATTTATGTTTTGTAACACCTAATCTCTAGCTTTAATCATCGAGCCTGGTGCCCCTGTATCCATTAATGCCATTATTTCTCCACCCACCCCCATTGCCTTACATGTCAAATCGGATTCTTGACCGAACAGAGCGAAAATGCGCACCGCACTTGGGTACAGTCCTTCCTAAGATGACCAGACTGTCCACATCCCCAACAACCCATTTGCCTCTGACCTAGGTGAGCTTTCTGCCTATTTCTCTCAGGTGAGTGGCCTCTTTTACTACAATTACTCTAGATCGACCACGGTTCCACTGTTCCAATCCATTGATACACGGTCTCTCTCTCTTTCCCTAACGGGCCGTCCCATCCCATACCTTTGAGAAGACCCCAGTCTCTGAAAAAAAAATCTATAACTTTTGTGTCACTGTAAATGCTTCTGCAAGTCTTTTGGGAGCTGCTCTGGCTGTATCGATCCTTACCAACCCATTTCTTTCCCCCATGTCCCTAAAGGCTATTTTGGCCAAGTTTAGCACTCTATAAACTAATTCGGATGACGTTTCTCTCTCGCCCTGTCTAATTCTAACTAATTTCTGGCAGCATCAGCTGCACTCATATATTCTGCGTATCGGGTTGTTAGCTGTTGTAAAAGTTCTGTTCAACTAACTTCAGAGCGTCCTGGGTATGACGATAAACTACATCTGCGTCCAGGGTAAGACGATAAACTACGTCCATCAGCAAGGCCTCTGATCAGGGGGGTTTGATGAGCGTGGAACCACCTCTTAATTGCTGGTGTTCCCAGGTCCACCCTGACCCGGGCTCGTAGCACCTGTTAGGGTCCCAGCTATGGGCAAACAGTTAACCCGAAACCGAGGTAAAAAGCATTATAAAAGTGTAAGAATAGGTTGTAATATCAGAAATACTTTGTAAAAAATTATTACCAGAAATAAATTTTTGAAGAAAAAAAAAATACCAGCAATACGTTTTTGAAAAAATAATATTACCAGCTATACGTTTTTGAAAAATAATATTGCCAGCTATACGTTTTTGAAAAATAATATTGCCAGCTATACGTTTTTGAAAAATAATATTACCAGCTATACGTTTTTGAAAAATAATATTGCCAGCTATACGTTTTTGAAAAATAATATTACCAGCTATACGTTTTTTTTAAAGAATAGTGTTGCCGGCTATACGTTTTTGAAAAAATAATATTACCAGCTATACGTTTTTCAGGAAAAAAATATTACCAGAAATAGATTTTTGACAAAACAAAAATATTATCAGAAAAAAAAGTTGTCAGCATTAAATGACCCATTGAGGTTGATATGCCGTAAAACAAAACAAATCAAACCAAACTAACTTCAGAGTTGTCGTCTAGGTATACACACCTATATATTCGGAAACAGTGCCATCAGAATACTCATTAGCTAAGTTACCAAAATCTGCCAACATCAGATTATAAAATCTGGTTTTCTTTTTCAGTGATTCTATCCAAACCTGAAATCCCGAATATTTTCCCGAAGATATAGGAATCCAGGAACCACCTAACACCATTCTAGAAACGGAGCGAAGGGTAACATCAATGTCTACTAATCTATCCATCTTTTTATATATATATATATATATATATATATATATATATATATATATATATATATATATATATATATTACTATTGCTAACAGAAAAAAAAATACCACTAAAACAATAAAAATAAAATAAAAAACGTCACTGAACTAAATAAAATAATTAAAACACGGCCGATAAGATCTCGAGAGAGATAAGACGAGATTTTAAAAAAATTACCTCTATTAATCGTTTTATTTTCTTTTGCAGTAGACGACAGCTTTCCCCTTCTTCCGTCTTTCTCTCCTTGGCGTGTGCGAACAAAAAGTTCAGTTCCTCTCTTTTTCTCATGTTTTCTAAACAATTTATTTTTCTTTTAGTTTCAAAGTTCTTCTCTTTCTTCACGTTTTTCTGCATTTTCACTTCTTTTTTTTTTTGCAAAGAAATTTATCTTTTTTCTTTCTTTTAAAGTAATTTACTTTTCAACAGTTCACTTTTCTTCTTTTTCTTCTCCACTTCCACATTGTGTCTCCGTCTTTCCTTTTTATTAAATTCTATCTATTTTTGTTTTATTTCCATGGCAATTTCGGGAGTCAATCCTGGTCACGGCACCAGATATGACGACGTCCTCCGCTCGTTCGTTGTTCCACTGTATCTGTGATGACATCCAAGGTCGCTTGTATGCGTATACACTCGACTAGGCCGTAAGCGAATTCAACAAAGGATGAAGACAATTGCTTTTCAAGACTCTCTGGTTGGGAAATAGCAACAATACGAATTCTCACTTAACTGTCTATGTTGTCCTCCGGCTGAACTGCCCCTAACTTCTAGTAGAAGAGGACTCTTATATTTAATGACCTAGGTGATTGTTGATTTCTCACTGCTCGCTGGTCCCTTCCTCTTTTTTGACTGCCGCCAACTTCCTAACTGGCTGCTGAACATTTACTCACTTACTGGTCGCCTACCTACCTACCTACTTACTTACAGCTTCCCTCTGCTTATATGGATACTGGCTGGGGTCCGGCCACCTCTATCCGTCCCTCTGTGTTCCGGAACAAAAGACCACCCATTCGGCTTTTCGAGTGGTCAGCTTCTTCAAAGAACTACTTTTATGACTATCTAAAATCATTGACAAAATTTTATGTTTGCCAATTCAAAGTCGACTGGAGACAGAATTCCTGAAAACCCTGACATTTAAGTTGACACAAAGATGGACTGGAGACGATTTTCCTAAGAAACTCACATAATTAAGTGAACATAAAGGAATTATACAAAACTGAATTTATCTACTTATCTCCTTGAGATGTTTGAGAAATCGCATTGTTACACACACACACACACACACACACACACACATATATATATATATACTTTTTAAATTGAAAATATTACTTATTGTAAATTAATATCCATTTTTGAATTATATATATATATATATATATATATATATATATATATATATATATATATATGTCATTCACAGACTGTACTGTTTCGCTGTATCACAGCTCCTCAGTGCGACTAGACTTCCGAATGCCTCAAGCCAGGATTGAAACACAACTAATTTGGTGTCAGCCAGAGCTATCTTCACTCGGTAGAGTTACACAACTAAATCTAGCGTATTGTTTTTACAAATGTAAACAAATGCCCATTAGCCAAAGTGCTCCATTCATTTTACTGAAGAGCTTTGCATTAGTGCAGGTGGCTGTTGTTTATAGAATTAGCTTATCACTCAACAGTGCTCAATTGAAATGTATTTTCAAGAGCTAAATTATGTCATTCACAGACAGTACTGTTTCGCTGTATCACAGCTCCTCAGTGCGACTATACTTCCGAATGTATATATATATATATATATATATATATATATATATATATATATATATAAATGGACATTGAAGTGAATTGGGGCTGTAGATCATTATTCAAACATATATCGTTAAATCTAACAGACAACGAATATCTATTATGTTTGATCATGAGCCGTTCCACATTTCGTATAGTTGCTTTAAGTTCGGGAGAAAATAAAGACAAAAACTGTCCAACATTTGGATATTTTGTTATTATGCTCTTCCTTGGTGTGGAATACCTTTGTTTAAATGTCCATATCGCATTTCTGGGATAACACAAACAACCAAACTCATGGTCTATGGAGCTGTTGTAATCTCGGCTCTCCTATACGCCTGTGAGATTTGAGTACTCTACCGAAGAGACATCCGCAAAATTGGAAGATTGCATCAAATAAAACATGGTGTCAGGAGCGGTTCACGAACAACGATGTTCTCCATCCCCCACCCACTCCAAAGAGGGAACGCCTAAAAACCACTATGAGTCGCCACTGATTTCCATGGGACGGATAACCCAAACAAGTCTTCTTCTCGGAGCTCGTTATCTGGCAAGAGACCACGTGGTGCCCCACGTCGTTAATTTAAGGACCAGCTCTAAGACACTTTAAGAAATTAATCCGGTCAATTGGCAGATGGAAGCTGCAGATTAGTTAGTTAGTTTCGTACATTACACCTTGCCATTACCTCAGATAAAAAATGAACCATTCCATTTTGAAAAAAAAAAACGTATCAGACATGACTGTTGGTTTTAACAATATGTTATTAACTGGGACAATCAATAGCTTATTATTTTAACGCCTCCAAAACAATCTTTTAATCGTTTGAGAGAACCCTTTTTACATTCGATCAGCATGGCTGATGCTAACCTCAAGAAGAGTGGGTCACATTGCTAAGTCTTCTGTTAGAATAGTTTATCCCCTTTGTCGTGTAAGACAGTTTTTCTCTCCAGAATCTATCTTACATATTTATAAGTCTACCATTCGTCCATGCTTAGAATATTGCGGTCACATCTGGTCTGGCGTTTCTGATATACATTTAAAGATCCTTGATAGAATCCAATGAAGAATCTGCAATGTTATTGGTCCTGACCTGGATTCTCGGCTTCAGTCACTTTCCCACCGATGTAATGCAACTACCTTCTGCCTTTTCTATAAATAATGTCATGATAATTGTTCTAATGAACTGTCCTGTAGAATGTCTAGACCTCATAGATTTAAGGGCAGTACAAGACTGGCGGCAGGTTTTCATCATTTTAGGGTTGAAATGGCGAAGTATAACCGCAAGTTCTATGCTAACAGTTTCTTCTATCACACTTCTCGTTTGTGGAACTCTCTTCTGGCTTCTTTCTTCCCCGTCAAATTTGTTCTTCAAGAATTTAAAAGTAGTGATAATCGGCATCTTTTGTCTTCTTAATTCTTGTTCTTTCATTGTACTCTCTACTTAATATTTTTTCTCATATTCTTAATTTGATCTTCAAATTAAGAATATGAGAAAAAATTTAACAGTAGTCTTCTTTTTTTTTTCACATAATCTCTAACATTCAGGAAAGACCTTGCGTCTTAATCGCTTTATTGCCATGCCTGGGGTGAAATGATTTTTAAAATATGCGTAATAAAAAAAGAAAGAAAGAAAGAAAGGGAACATGGAGGAGACAAAACGCTGTCATGGTTTTAACGTCTGCTTCAATGAAATAGAAAACCTTGTCAATTTTTAATCTTTCCAAATGTATCCACTTATTTAAGTAGTGACCTGCATTAATTATTATAATTGTTATTGTAACATTTCGTTAAAGGTGTTACGCACAGATGCAATATAAGAAGTTATACGTTTATTTAAATTCGTGAGATTATACAGTTGTTCAATTAAAATTGTGATTGATCGGAAAATTCATCTAGAAAAACCGTGAAATGTACGACGAATAATTAATGATAGTGGAAATTACATCATTTAAGAAAATCAGAGAACAGAAAACTATTGCTACGTTGTATAAAAGGAAGAGAAATAAGATGAAAGAAATACGAGTCAAAAAATTATAACTGACAAGACTTCATGTAAGAAATACCAACAAAGCCACAGAGTCAGAGAGAATTTGCCTATTATATATATATATATATATATATATATATATATATATATAATGTAAATATATTGCTAATGATTTTACTATAGGAATGCATTGAAAATGAGGAAGAAAGGGATTGTCAGTGGTCAGGAGTGAAGGCAAGCATTACTGATAGAATAGGGCTATTATATGTCTAATGGAAATGCATTGCTAATGATTTTACTATAGGAATGCATTGAAAAA
Organism: Acanthosepion esculentum; assembly: GCA_964036315.1. NCBI lineage: Eukaryota > Metazoa > Mollusca > Cephalopoda > Sepiida > Sepiidae > Acanthosepion > Acanthosepion esculentum. The sequence goes on from OZ038514.1 coordinate 8,823,662, forward strand.
GAGGAAGAAAGGGATTGTCAGTGGTCAGGAGTGAAGGCAAGCATTACTGATAGAATAGGGCTATTATATGTATAATGGAAATGCATTGCTAATGATTTTACTATAGGAATGCATTGAAAATGAGGAAGGAAGGGATTGTCAGTGGTCAGAAGTGAAGGCAAGCATTACTGATAGAATAGGGCTATTATATGTATAATGGAAATGCATTGCTAATGATTTTACTATAGGAATGCATTGAAAATGAGGAAGAAAGGGATTGTCAGTGGTCAGGAATGAAGGCAAGCATTACTGATAGAATAGGGCTATTATATGTATAATGGAAATGCATAGCTAATGATTTTCCTATAGGAATGCATTGAAATAATTAATAATTTTACTAGAGAACTACATTGCTGTAAAATATGTATGCATTGAAAATGAGTAAGAAAATGAAAGTTAGACTTATTGAATACAATATGGCGGTTATAATTACAGATTTGACATAAAATCCTGGAAAATGATAAAAAATAAAAAATAGAATTATAAATACAAAAAATAAAATACGCGTTTTTTCATGGAGAATCCGAGAAGTTGAAAACCAATCCATCGCAATCGACTTGAAAATGGTGAAATTTGGCTTTATATTTTCTACTTCTCGTCTGCTTATAACGACTGATTGAATTGCTATTTACAGTTTATCAACCCTTTTGTGGTTTATTCAAGCAGAAACATATTTTAGATTGCAGGAGTTTGCTTAGAATACAAGGTGTCCCCTTATTTGAGTATTGAACGGACTTGACATTGATCGTATGAGAAACGGTGTTTTCACTGTAGATCCGACCGCAAGTTGCTGCTTAAGAAATGAAGGAAAAAACAAAGAAAATTAATAAACGACTCAAGTCAATAAGAAATGATGTTATTTAGTTATTATTATTATTATTATTATTATTGATAGTAGTAGTAGTAGTATTTAAATAAAACTAATTTACTTTTGACCCCGGCGAGAAATGTCCACCGTACTATCTGAGGCACTTGCTTTCAGATCAATCGACGATAACAAACAGATAACGAATGTGCAAAGAGGTTTTTAATAAGACACGGCTTTTACTAGATTTGATGACTGAGATAAAAGACTGTTTTGGAGACGATGTCGGCTTTTCTCGCAGACATTGCTCCCGGGCATACGATTAAGAGACAAATACAATCTATTTTAGCACATGGGCAAAACGACGTCGTTGTGACACATTCACTAAAAAAGAAAAAAAAAGCACCCCCCCCCTTTTTAAATAAGCGCCTTCTGTACATTTTGTCTTCTGTCTTTTGCTCTGCATGATGTCTGCTTTATTACAGTTCCATTTTCTCTCTGTGGAATCTCAATTATACAGGGTGACCCCCAAAAACGGGAACTTTTTAACAATCCAATAAAACCAAGAGTGACGGAAGAAAAATATTTAATTCATAGTAATTGAAACCTTAAAACATGCCATTTAAGAAACAATGATAGAATTTTCATTTTTTAAAAATTACGTCCTGTAGATGGCGTCCTCCTGTACGAATGCATTCTTGAAATCTGCTGTTGAGATTCCTCATTGACTGCAGCAATATCTCAGCTGGCATACTGTGAATTTCATTCTCGTTACTAAAATGGCGAAATGTTTACTTGCTCAAGGTCACTGTCTCGCAGTGTTGCCTCTTGCTCATGTCTGGCAATACGCACTTCAAAAATTCACGTTTTTTTGGGTCACCCTGTATTATCCTTTGCCTGTGCATGTCAGCGAAAAAATGTTGGCGCTAAAAGTGTTCATATTAACGATTCTTTCCTTTGTTATTAACCACTTTGGATTGATAATGAAAGATAAATTGGTAAACATGGACCTTCCTACCCGCATAAAACGGTGTTTCAAAAGAATAGCTTTTCCATTGGCATCGCTGATATTTAAACTGCGAACGATTAGAAGAATTTTAATAAACCCCAACATATGAAATTAAATTTATACATTTTCTTTGTTCTTTGAGAGTTTACAACAAAAATATTAAACACTGTTTATTTATTAGATTTATTAGAATAATTTTTTATTTACAACATTCTAATAATGCGATATTTATCATTTATCAATCAAAGAAAATGTATTGTGTCCAGAAAATCATGTTTGTTAAAATTTTCTTTTATAATTCATTAATATAAAATTATGAATAAAAAACTTGTTTCCATAGTAATTTATAAAATATTAAATAATAAATATTGTATTGTAGATGGTTTTACATATTGTATTTTTTAAATTTTTAAATAAAAAAAAATTCTTTTCACATTTATATCTTTGTTAAATGATAAATAATAAATTTTTATAAAAGGGAAATATTTTTTAATATTGTAAATAAACATTAACGAGGGAGTGACCGTAGTTAAAATAATAGCGGTGTCAATGGAAAAACCGTCCTTTTAAAAGACAGTTTTTTTGCGAGCACGAAGGTTCATATTTGCCGAAAAAATCATGACTGCGACAAATCAAATTTATTACGTTTTTTCTATTTCTTTTTTTTTACCGAGTTTTATGCGTCAGAAAGGGTACACGTGACGATAGGGGTACACGTGACGATGGGGGTACCAGTACCCACATTATTCATTTATAAATTAGGAAAAAAAAACAGATAAGTTTTTTATTTTATTGTTTATCAAAGTTGGCATCAAGAGCAAAATTTATTGCCATTGTAATGACCCCAGTTACCTTAACAACGGAATATCTCATTAGAAGTTGTTAAAGATCAGAAAGGATTAAACATTAATTGCAAGAAGACAGATTATATGGTTGTTGGCGAAAGGAACATCCAATATGCAAATTAAAAATTTGAGATCCCAAAATCAAACAAGTTCAAAAATTTAAATATTTCAGAAGTGTTTTAACAGAGGACGGAAAGTGTGACACCGAAATCCGAAGACGTATTGGGATAGCGAAAGATGTCTTCCAAAAGCTAAGCAGAGTATTTCGTAAGCAGAAAGATTTCGTTAGAAACAAAGAAAATTTTACTGAACGCTTATGCGATATCTGTCCTCCTATATATATATATTTTTTTTTTTAAGCTTATCACCTCAAGCAGGGCTGGAGGCCACTAGCACGCAAGGGGTTACAGAAGGTTTGGAGGAAGAGCAGATAGGAGTGGTAAAGGAGAGGATGTGGAGAAAGATAGTGGATCGATCAAGGCAAGGGGGTTACAGAAGATTTGGAGCGAGAGCAGATAGGAATGAAAGGTGAAAGGATGTGGAGAAGGGAAGAGGATAGATCAAGGCAACTGGAGATGTCGATTGACGTTACACTTAAATAGTTGGAGATTGTATTTGTCAGGGAAACAAGAATAAGGAAGGGAGTTCCACAGGCGAGATGTGCGAGACATGAAGCTATTGGAGTAGAAGAGACGTCTACATCTAACAGTTTCAACGGTGAAGGGGTGGGAACGGGATGCCAGCCTCGTAGGACGTTTAAATTCATGAGGCCTAGGAACCAGCGAAAGCAGCTTTTCGGAGCAATTACCATGAAAGTATTTGTAAAAAAGACAGAGCGAAGCAACGTCGCGTCTGTGAGAGAGCGACTGCAGACGAGATGGCAGATCAGGGCCAATTACATTGCATATCCGTCTCTGGATCTTATCAAGAACCGTGAGGCAAACAGCAGGGGCTCCAGACCATATATGGCAGCAATACTCCATGCGAGGGCAAATGGTCGATTTATAGATTTGGAGGATCGATTCCGGGAAAAAAGGTTTCCTGGCTCGGCACAGGGAACCAACTTTCCTTGCGCTGGATGATGCAATTGACTCGATGTATTTGTTCCATCTCAGATCAGCGGCCAGCGTGAGACCGAGCAGCCGCAGAGAGGAGCTCTCGAGAAGTTGGTCTTCAGACATTCTAATGGGATGCAGGGATGGATCCTTGCGGTGGTTAATAGAGAGCAGTTTTGTTTTAGAGGCGTTAAAGTTAACCATCCATTTCTTGCCCCAGTTCACAACCGATTGGAGGTCCTTTTCTATTCGAACTGCCAGGTTAACTTTGTCATCATCACTAGATTTGTGTTTGAGGCAGGAGTAAATTGTGGTGTCGTCCGCATAGATGCCGACTTGGGAATCTATGGCGTCAGGAAGGTCGTTTATGAATATGAGGAACAGAGTAGGGCCTAGGATGGAGCCTTGAGGAACACCTGCGTTAGTGGGATAGGAGCTGGAGATGAATCCATTGAGAACGACCTTCAATTCACGGTTTGACAGGAATGATTGTATTAGGTCAAACAATCGACCTGTGATACCATAACCCTGGAGCTTGCGAAGAAGGCCGGCATGCCAAACTCTATCAAACGCTTTGGAGATGTCTAGGGCTACGGCACGAGCTTCACCGTTATTATGAATAGCTTGGTAGACAAATTCAGTGATGGCCGTAAGCGCATCGGCTGTAGATCGGGCAAAGCGGAAACCATACTGCTTGTCTGAGAGCAGATCATGGGATATCAGGTGATTAATCATTTCGGTGTTGAATATGGCAGTGAATGCTGGATAATCTCCAGATGAAGAAGTGACTTGAGGCAGCAAAAATGGAGTTTCACAGGAGGATGCTACGGATAACTTGAACCGAACATGAGAGGTTTTAGAGACGATGGCAACAAAAAGGACAGAACTACTTAACATCAGGAAGAGACAGTTGAAAATTCTCGGGTGCATAATAAGGAAAGAGGGCTTGGAAAATCTGATACTCACAGGACATATTGACGGCAAGAGGGACCGAGAAAAACGCTTAAACTACTTGAGTAAATGGATAAGAAAACAGGAATTTAGGAGAAATAACGAAAAGACAAAATTTATTAAGAGCTACAAACACAGGAAGTTGTGGAGAGCCATGATCAACAAACGTCCTGAAGGGGCGCAGCACATAAAGAAGAAGATACTTTTCTTCCACTGAACCAGAACTACCAGTTCCAAGGATTGAACTCGCTATCCATATATGTATTATCCATCACATTAATCCACTAGAATATGTATGTTTGGTAGTGCTGAAAAATCAAATATTTTTGCTATTGGGCAATCATGGCTCTCCACGACTTTCTGTCTTTTGATGCTCTGAATAACTTTCGACCTTTTACCATTATTCTTCAGTTATTTTTGTTTTGGGAGGCTATTTTTAGAATTTTGTTTTCGAAGGCTATTTTTGGATTTTTGTTTTGGAAGGCTATTTTTAGAATTTTGTTTTCGAAGGCTATTTTTGGATTTTTGTTTTCGAAGGCTATTTTTAGAATTTTGTTTTCGAAGGCTATTTTTGGATTTTTGTTTTCAAAGGCTATTTTTAGAATTTTGTTTTCGAAGGCTATTTTTGGATTTTTGTTTTGGATGGCTATTTTTAGAATTTTGTTTTCGAAGGCTATTTTTGGATTTTTGTTTTCAAAGGCTATTTTTAGAATTTTGTTTTCGAAGGCTATTTTTGGATTTTTGTTTTCAAAGGCTATTTTTAGAATTTTGTTTTCGAAGGCTATTTTTGGATTTTTGTTTTCGAAGGCTATTTTTAGAATTTTGTTTTCGAAGGCTATTTTTGGATTTTTGTTTTCGAAGGCTATTTTTAGAATTTTGTTTTCGAAGGCTATTTTTGGATTTTTGTTTTCAAAGGCTATTTTTAGAATTTTGTTTTCGAAGGCTATTTTTGGATTTTTGTTTTAGAATGATATTTTTAGAATTTTAATAAAACCCGGACGTATGAAACTGAATTTATTCCTTTTCTTTTTTTCTCGAGAATTGACAACCTATTCTTGTAAACATTGTTGAAACACTATCCTTGCAAATAAACAGTCTAGCAAAAAGGGGTTAACATTTTTTTGTCAGTTCTCGAGAAAAAATATATGGATCCGAATGGATGTAAACTACGAGGGTCATTCAATAAATCAGGTGAACTTGTTGGTATAAGGACTTCTAATGCCGATAGAAGCTTACTTTTTTTTTCAACGTAGTCTCCCAGCACTGTCACACACTTTTCCCATCTGTGCACAAGCTTCCGTATTCCCTCAGCGTAAAAATCTTTGGACTGATGTCTCAGCCAGTCGCTCACAACACTTTTGACTTCGTCACTTTTAAACTTTGTGCCTCTCGTGAACGCTTTCAAGGGACCAAACAGGTGAAAGTCTGAAGGGGCAAGGTCTGGGCTGTAAGGGGGATGAGGGAGCAGTTCCCAGCCCAGCTCGTTGATGGTCTGCACCGTTTGGGCTGCTGTGTGAGGCCTTGCGTTGTCATGATGCTAGATGACTCCTTCTGACTGATGACCCCTGCGGTTGTCCCAACAGATAAGCTCAAAGTCCTTGCAATGTCATCCACCTTCTGTCAGACTGAATGAGGTCATTGACTGATTCGATCACCTCAGGAGACCTCACTTCTGTAGGCTTCCCAGGCCTGTCTTCATCCTTAACACTGCTCCGTCCTTCTTTAAACAATTTAGCCCACTTGTAGACATTTTTTTGGCTGAAACATGTGACACCATACACAGTTGACATTCTCCTATGAATTTCAACAGGTTTGCATCCTTCAGCAACCAAAAACTTGATAACTGACCGCTGTTCAATCCTGGAGCATGCTTCTTGGTCGGCCATCTTTGTTAATCGCCAAAACTCTCAAAGTTTTTTTTAATTTGCAAAAGAAATTAAATCCATGTGAAAAAGAAGTAAAACAAAAAAATAAATGAAAAAGAGTAAGCTTCTATCGGTATTAGAAGTCCTTATACCGAAAAATTCAACTGATTTATTGAATGACCCTCGTATTCCGTGGGGTGATGTTGCGCGGGAAAATGAAAGAAATGTCAGGAAAAGTCTTTTTTTTTTCAAAATTTATAATGAAAATTACTAATTATGGGTTTATTTAAATTTTCTTATTCTTTTCGACATTTTTATAAATTTTAGAATAAAACAATTTTTTCATCCTCATTTTTTTTATAATATAATAAATAATAAATATCACCTTTTCAAAAAATTGTAAATATAAAATTATTCTTGCAAATAAACAATCTAATAAATAAATAGTTTTTAATATTATCTGAGGTATTAGGATTATTTAAATTAAACGTTTCAAGTTGAAATTCCAGTCGAATCACATCCGTGTCCTGGGTATGACGATGAACTACATCCGCGTCCTAGGTATGACGATAAACTACATCCGCGTCCTGGGTATGACGATAAACTACATCCACATCCTAGGTATGACGATAAATTACACCCGCGTCCTAGGTATGACGATAAACTACATCCGCGTCCTGGGTAAGACGAGAAACTACATCCGTATCCTAGGTATAACGATAAACTACATCCGCGTCCTAGGTATGAGGATAAACTACATCCGCGTCCTAGGTATGACGATAAACTACGTCCAACAGCAAGGCCTCTGATAAGGAGGTTTTGAGGAGCGTGAAACCAACTCAACAACTCAACAACTTGTTTGGTGTTCCCAGGTCCACCCTGACTCGGGGTGGTAGCGCCTGTTAGGGTCACAGCTATGGGCAAATATATAACCCCGAAACTGAAGTAAAAATCATTTTGAAAGTGTAAAGTATTTTAATTCCAGAAATACTTCGTAAACATTATTACCAGAAATAAATTTAGGAAGAAAAAAATATTGCCAGCAATACGTTTTTGAAAAAAAAATATTACCAGCTAAAAAAAAAAAAATCTTACTAGCAATACATTTTTGAAAATATCAGCTATACAATTTTGAGGAAAAAGATATTACCAGAATTATATTTTTGACAAAACAAAAATATTACCAGGAAAAAAAAGTTCTCGACATTAAATGACCCATTGAAGTTGGTATGCCGTAAAACAAACCAAACCAAACCCAAACCAAACCAAACGAATCTCATTCACTTACGTGCTAATACTCTTGGGAAAGTTATGGATCCTCTTCTTCTCCCCCCAGCTATGGGTAAATAGCAGGACAGATCGGGCTCTATAGCCTTGGATAGCAACTGGTCTACTGCAGAAAGAAATGGCAACCTACTGCGGGGAAAGAGAATCTGCCTCGTCAGAAAGATACACGATCGCCTAAGCGTGTATCATGGCACATAACTGACTGACATTATTCGGACTGTTATCCTCATCTCCATTGTCATATCCACAACGTTTCGACTGTTGTACGTTCCAGCCTTCTTCAGGAATTTCGAAACGAACCCTTTATTTCGTCCACCACATGGTTCTAGTTCTTCCGGATGTCTCAGTCATTTCCTTTTAACTCAACTCTCCAAGTTTTGGTCCACTGCTGTGGCCTGGTATTGAACTCAACTCATAATAACGTATAGTCACTGGATCTAACCAACGTCTCTATCCACTTGTCCTTGAGGTTTAATATTTCATTGTTGTCAATTCTCGAGAAAAAAAATTAGATGCAAAAATCCTTTTTCATATGCTTGTGTTTTATATAAATTATAGTAGCTTTTTTAAATAATGGATATCTAGGGTAATCATGGTGTCATGATCGTCAATGATCTGAAGGAACACGGGGCGACGGTAGAAGAAGAAGAAGAAGAAGAAGAAGAAGAAGAAGAAGAAGAAGAAGAAGAAGAAGAAGAAGAAGAAGAAGAAGACCTTCATTCAGTCTCACTGCTTCCGATCATGACCCTCTCTTCTCACATTCTCCCCGGCTTCCATCGCTTTCTGGGTGTGGCCGACTCAAGAATGCACGTCAAAATTAATCAAGTTCCTTTACCACAAAAATAGTCACTTAAGCTACCGCCAAAACATGTCGACATTTCATTCGCTTCATATCAAAGAAATTTTTCGTTTGTTTCTTTTATTTATTTATTTATATTTTTTTTTTTGGCAGTTGATGACATGACTTCGTTTTAGGGGAATGATCAATTACTAAAAGGAAAAAATGTACAGCTTGATTAATAGTCGGTACTTTAACAATAATAACGAGGTTTTCCGTTTCAATGAAGCAGGCGTTAAACACATAACAGTGTTATCGGCTCCTTTATCTTCCCTTCCTTCCTTTCTTTCTTTTCTCTTTCTATATTTCTTTCTTCTTTCTTCCTTTCTTTCTTCAACTGAAAGTAAAAAGCGTTTGTGATATGACTTTCAACTTTCCCTCGTGATTAAAATGGTGTATGAAATTCTTTCTCTCTTTCTTCCTCCCTTTCTTTCCATCTTTCTTTCTTCCTTCCTTTCTTCCTTCCTTCCTTTCTTTCTTTGAAACCAAACAACATCTTTGCTATGCTTTTTGTTTCTTTCTTTCTTTCTTTCGTTGAAAACACATACCGTCTTGGCTATATCTTTTCAGCTTTTCCTCCGATTAAAACGAAATAGTCCATTATGTATGAGGACGTTTCTTTCTTTCTTTCTTTCTTTCTTTCTTTCGTTGACAACACATAACGTCTTGGCTATATCTTTTCAACTTTTCCACCGATTAAAACGAAATAGTCCATTATGTATGAGGACGTTTCTTTCTTTCTTTCTTTCTTTCTTTCTTTCTTTCTTTCTTTCTTTCTTTCTTTCTTTCTTTCACTGGAATCAGAAAGCGTGTGTGATATGTCATATCAGTCAATTATGAGGTTCTTTCTTTCTTTCTTTCTTTCTCTATCTATCTATCTATCTAATATATATATATATATATATATATATATATATATATATATATATATATATATATATATATATATATATGTAAAAGTGAAAATGAAGTCAACACTCAAAGGCGACAGACTGATTCATGGTAGACGCAATCATCAGGTCACACGTGTT